>CM031237.1:853230588-854430588 GCA_018340775.1 Taxus wallichiana var. yunnanensis
ACATGGAGGAAGGAAAGAGTTGTCAAATTAAGTGTTTGAGTAGTGTAAGAAAGATCCATTATCCAAGTAGGTGAGTCTAGTTCTATAAAACTTTTAAAGAGTCAACATGTTTAGCTAGGATAGATCCTAGGATTAAAATTATTTATGAATTTTTTCATAATTAAATAAATTTTTAAAATCCAAAATAACGTGTCAAATTCTTTTTCTTGTAGTGATCTTGTTTTATACAATTCCAATATTTCAATAAATCTAAAAAAGGTTAATGATATTATTAGGAATTTTAGTGCACAACATTAGTTAGAATAATATGTTTGTAATTATGTCAATAATTAGCATTATTAATGTGTCATTGTTGTGTTAGAGTTACAAATCACTTAAGAAAATATGTTATGAGAGACTACAAGGATTTGAGATACGGCATGAATCCTTTATAGAGATCATAAGCCCATATATATATATATATATATATATATATATATATATATATATAAATCTCCTTTATTATCATTCACTATAGTCCTATGGGGATTTGCATCGGGCATTCCAAACATTGTTGGTTACTCTTGAGACCCATGCATGTGTGTTTCAAGATGCACGTATTATAGCTAAATGTTATTATACACTAAGTAGCAATCGCACGTGAAATGTGTGATGGAAATGCCGAAGGGGATTCATCGAGGATGTGAAATTGGAGGATCCAAACAATGGAAGAGGAAGAGAGGTGTTGAAGAAGGGGTTTGAGGGAGGTGCATTTTTCACGTGAGTGTAATTTGTGGTTAAAAGGGTCCAAAAATGGAAAAAATCCAAAGGTTTCATCAATGAACACTGACATCAAATGAGCTTTTCTATTTTATTTTTTTCAATATTTAGGTTATTAACTCGATGGAGTTTGATTTGTTAGATAAGACGAAGACCTGAATGAAATGTTAGAAATACAAAGGTGGGAATTAAATACCTACATGTCCCACACCTATACCAAGACTCAAAATGTCCCTACGTAAAACTATTTGTTATATGTGCTCCACTTTATCGTCTCAATCTTACTTGCACTATTCACATGAGCCCAATATGCGTTTAAAGGGGCCAAATAAAAAAGGGGACAATCTAACATGTCAAAGATTCAAAACCCAACCACACTGCTTATTTTTTGTAGTAGTTTGTAGGTCTTGTTTTCAATTTTAAACTCGAGTAGTTGCAAGAAAACATGGAACGCATGAACAATCAGTGACAATTGAGCCCCTCCAACGATAGGCCATATGAACGACAAGTAGACCTTATCTATTGATCAACTTTTTGTTATTTTTTATTTTAATCTATTTTACGACATCAAGGTCATCGATTAGATGACGTCAATGTAGTAGTTTGTAGGTCTCGTTTTCAATTTTAAACTCGAGTAGTTTGTTATTTTTTATTTTAATCTATTTTATGGCATCAAATTCATCAATTAGATGACTTAAGAAAATCACTATAATATTTCTCCAAAGGGAGATTCTTTATAATTTTGAGGATGCCTTCACATATATACCTTGTTAAAGATCTTTTCATCTAAGGTTGTTTTGATCTTGTGTCGTAGTTATATAGTTGTATAATCAAACATCAAATAATCATTCACCCACATATTCAAAAGAAAAGAAACTAGTTATAAATGGCGGTGTTGTTGGAATAGGATTAGGAAGAGGCACATTATCTCACCGCCAACCTACTTAACATGAATCTCTAATTTTCATTCACTGATTGATATCTAATACATCTTTATTTACCATCCCCACCTCCTCCTGTGAAAACCACCAGACATACATTTAGCAAGCACAACAATAACCCATCAAAATCTCAACATATATATGATGTACCATAGCAAGTTTGTTGCAAGTTCATACATAACATAATCAAATCTTATATCTACACACAACAATTGGAGTGAAAAGCATAATTTGAATGTGTATTTTTAAACCCGATTTCCAATGAATCTTGGATCGAACCTTGGCTAAAGTCTAGCAAATCGAGCCTCGAGTTTTGTATTGCATCAACCGCAGAAATGTTGACAAGACCACCCCCATCCTTGTCAACAAGGCTATTGATTTCTGGAGGCTCTGATGAGTGCATTTTTTTTGATGAATCAACACTCTTGTCACTCCTGTCTCTTTTCTTAGTTCTAATACTTGTAGATTATATAGGGTTGGGGGTGTTCGGGGGGTGGACTTGGACCTGCTTAAAGGGCTTGCTGAGCGCCCTCCATCTTGCATAGATGATTGCATTTCAAATTCTTTTCTTTAGCTTCTACAAGTAGAAATTTTGTGATTATAGATCCCAAAGATCTCAAAACAAGAGCAGAGAAAACATTGTTCAGTAAAATCAAAATTTGAAATTCAGAGACTTGGTAGCAAATCGCACATCCACATCATACAAGAGCATCCCCAAAAATTTATCAGCGATAATCAAAATTTGAGAAACTTCTAATAAATCAAACATTCACGTCACAGAGAAACCCTTCAAGCATAAAACATGAAATAGTTTGTTAGACCATCTTTGGAACTCTTTAAATGTAGGAAATATGCATGTAATTCCAACTGTAGCTTTTAGGAATATTAAAATTAGATTTAGTTTCCTTAGTTATCTCAACTTTATCCTATTTTTAAGATTAGATTTAATTCAAATAAAGTTGCTTTAATTCATGCACAACATGCAGTTGTTTTAAAGAATGAGTTTAAATTTAGAATGCTTAGTTGAAGAGTTGTTAGTGGGTGAGTTGTTCTATTTAAATAACATCAGTTGTAATTGTTTTGTATGCACACATAGAAGTGTGAAATCTTCACAAGAAGAATTAGAGAAGTGTTGCACGCATAGAATTCATTGTAATTTGAGTCGAAGCTCTGAGTATGAGTTAATTAATGGAGATTATGCACAACAGTGTTGGTTTGAATATTCTTCTGTTTATGCAAGTTATTTAATTATTTTGTTTATTTCTTTTATGTTGTTTGTTGTATAAGACTGCATATTTTCTACAAATTGGTATCAGAGCAAGTTATTCCAACAACTTATTAAATTGGTAGCAAGCTATGGCTTCTACATCCGCATGCATACACCACAATTTAATGGAAAGAATTATGAATATTGGTCATTGACCATGAAGGCGTTATTCAGATCTCAAGACATGTGGGAGATCGTTAAAGATGGGTACATAGAGCCCACATATGTAACAATATATACTGCACTTTCTTAGGAAGAGAAAGATAATTTTAAGGAGTTACAAAAGAAGGATAACAAAGCTCTTTTCTATATTCATCAAGTGATGCAAGAAAGCATTATTCCAAGAGTGGCAGAGTAGTGAGTCAAGCAAAGATCGCATGGGATACTTTACAAGTTACATATCAAGGTAAGGAGAAAGTAAAAATTGCCAAGCTACAGTTACTTCGTAGAGATTTTGAGAATTTAGCAATGAAAGATTCAGATTCCGTAGAATCATTTTTTACTTATGTAGTTGGCTTAGTCAATCAAATCAAATCCCATGGTGAGACTCTTGAAGATAGAAGGATTATTGAAAAATTGCTTAGGAGTTTGCCTATGAAATTTGATCCTTTAGTTGTTGCTATTAAAGAAACTAAGGATTTGAGTTAGTTTTCTATTGATGAGTTACATGCATCACTAATCAATTATGAATAGAGGATGAATAGATCACATGCAAGTGTAGATCAGGATTTTGCATCTTAGACAATAGGTAGTCGTGGCAAAAGAAGAGGTAGTTTTAGCCCAAGAGGCAGAGGAAGAAGTCCATCTAGAGGACGTGACAGATGGTTCATCAAGATCGTGGGAATAGGACAGAATCAAGAACAAAGTTATGGTCAGAGATAAGATAAGTCTCATGTTCAGTGCCATTATTGCAAAAAGTATGGGCACTATGCTTATGATTGCAAGAAAAAGCAATATGATCAGGAGAGGCAAAATCAAAATTAGGTTGGAAGTTCTATTTCTAAACCTATGTTTATTGTATGCACATGTATTGCCAAGCAATACCTTCTTTATCCCCTATTGAATGTAATTTTTCAAAAGAGAGTCCATGTGATGTATGGTATTTGGATTCAGGTTGCAGTAATCACATGACATGTAATCTAGATTTGTTTTCTAGTTTGGATGATTCAGTTAAGAGTGATGTAACTCTTGGAAATAACAATATTGTGTCTATGAAAGGAAAATGCATGGTTAGTATTCTAACAAGATAGGGGAAAACAAGTATGCAAGATGTTTACTATGTTGCAGGTTTGAAACATAACCTTATGAGTATTGGATAGCTGGTACAGAAAGGCTACTGAGTCTATATGGAAGACAATGAGTGCGTGATTATGGACAAAGCTCCTAGCACTTAGTTGATTGCAAAAGTGAAGATGAGCAGAATAGGATGTTTCCATTGATTTTAAAACCTAGGAAAAAGAAGAAATCATATTTTTTTGCAGAAAAATCAGCAGCTCAATTCACAGTAAAGTCCTGTGCTAAGCCAAATCAGCCTTTTATTGAGTCCTGCGCTCAAACAGATGAGTTATGCCCCAAGTTAAAAGAGTCATGTGCTAGTGTAATGCATTCTGCGCCAATGCAAATTAGGTTTGTGCTACAACAAGCGATTCTTGCACCTATTCTTGCGTTGATTCCTACGTAAATACAACAGTCCTATGTTGAAGGAACACAATCAACTTTTCATTCAATCATGAAGGATGAATCATGGCTTTGGCATCTAAGTTATGGAAATTTAAATTTTGGAGGTTTGAATTTATTACATAGAAATAATATGGTTAAAAGTTTTCCATTGATTCAAACCGAAAGGATATGTGAAGGTTATATTTTGGGGAAGCAACACAAAGATTCATTCCCAGCTTGGCAAAACAACAAGAGCAAGTGCACCACTTGAGATTGTACACTCATTTATGTGGACCTATGCAGACAACTTCTATTGGAGGTTTGTATTTATTTTAAGACATTCATTGATGATTACACAAGGAAGACATGGGTTTATTTTCTAAGAAATAATTTAGATGCCTTTGATACATTTTAGCAGCTTCAAGGCATTAGTGGAGAAGCAAAGTGGATACTACATCAATGTTCTCGAACGGACAGAGGAGGTGAGTATGTTTGTAATGAGTTTATGAATTTTCACAAATATCATGGTATACAAAAGCATTTTACTACTGCAGTATACACCAAAACATAATGGTGCTACGAAAGGAAGAATAGAACCATCATGGAGATGGCAAGAAGCATGTCAAGGAAAAGCACCTTCCAAATGATTATTGGGCAAAAGTAGTAGCAACTTATGTTTATATTTGAACAGTTTTCAACGAAAATTGTTAGGAACATGGTTCCTCAACAAGCATAGACTAACAAGAAACACAATGTTTCACATTTCGAGTTTTTGGTTGTATAACATATGCACATGTACCTGATGAGCTAAGGAAGAAGTTAGACAACAAAGGAGAAAAGTGTATTTTTATTGGGTATTCAGAGAATACAAAAGTGTACAAGTTGTACAATCCAAACACTAAAAGGTTGTGATCATTAGGGATGTATAGTTTATTGAGAATGAAGCGTGAGATGGAAGTATAGAGAAAACAATGAGTATAGCAACAAATATTCCGCATGATGATATGGCAGATGAAACTTTATAGCAGCAAGGTACGATATCTACAAATCTTGGACATGCACCACAAGCTACACCTCCATCTATAGTCGAGTTTACCAAGATTTCAGCCATCTTCAGCCATGCAAGAGACACCACAGAGAACACTAGAAGCTACTCCATCACCACAAAGCAGTCCTACATCGAATAGTCCTGCGCAACGGAAAACAAGAAGTCTAAGTGAGATTTATAATGTTGATACAACTAATTCATTTTTAGTTTTTGCATTATTTTCTTAGGCTAAAGATCCAATATATTATGAAGAGGCTATAAAGAATGAAGTTTGGGAAAAATCCATGGATGATGAGATTGATGCTATAGAGAAGAATCAGACATGGGAGCTGATGGATCTTCCAAAATGAAAGGACGTGATAGGAGTCAAGTGGGTCTACAAAACAAAATACAATGTTGATGGAAAATTACAGAAACACAAAGAGAGGCTAGTTGCAAGAGGTTTTACGTAGCAATATGGAGTTGAATACAATGAAACATTTTCACCAGTAGCACGTTTGGACACGGTAAGAATTGTTTTAGCAATTGCAACTCAAAATAAATGGCCTATTTATCAGATGGATGTTAAATCAACATTATTAAATGGATTCCTTGAAAAGGAAGTTTATGTAAATCAGCCAAAAGGTTATGAGATTGAAGGTCATGAAGGAAAAGTATACATATTGAAGAAAGCGCTATATGGTCTCAAGCAAGCACCTAGAGCTTGGTACAAAAGAGAATAGATTCTTATTTGATTGAGAATGGTTTCAATAAGAGCAGCAAGAGCCTACCTTATACACCAAGATAAACAAACAAGGTAAAATTTTAATTGTTTTTTTATACGTAGATGATTTGATCATTATTGGAAATCTATCTACATAGTCATTCAAATCATCCATGAAGAAGGAGTTTGAGATGATAGATCTTGGTCTTATGCATTATTTTTTGGGCATTGAAGTTCAACAATCAAAAGGTGAAGTTTTTATCTCACAAGAAAAGTATGCAAATGATGTTTTGAAAAGGTTTAACATGTTGAATTGTAAGTCGGCGCCAACAACACCGATTGCAGAGGGTTTGAAGTTGAGTAAAGAGGATGAAGGATCATTTTGGATCCAACATTGTTTAAAAAGTTGGTGGAAGTCTTATGTATTTGACAACCACAAGGCCTGATATCATGTATGGTGTGAGTCTCATATCAAGGTTCATGGAATCTCCAAAAGATTCACATTGGTAAGCTAGAAAAAAATTTGAGGTATGTACGTGGAACAAGGAATCGTGGAATTCTTTATTCAAGTTCGATGAGTTCAAATTAATCGGGTATACAGATATAGTGACAAAGGTTAGAAGTATAAATGATCGAAAAGAACATCCAGCTATACTTTTCACTTTGGAATAAGAGTGGTTTCATGGGCATCAAAGAAGAAGCTCTTTGTCACGTTATCTTCAAAGATAATCGAGTATGTAGCAGCAACATGAGCAACATGTCAAGTCATTTGGATGACAAGAGTGTTGATATATTTATAACAGAAACAAGAGGAAGCTACGCAGATTTTTGTGACAACAACTCAGCCATAGCATTGTCCAAAAATCATGTTTTTCACAAGAGGAGCAAGCATATTGATATGAGGTATCATTTCATCAGGGAGCTGGTAAACAACAAGGAAATTCATCTTGAATTTTGTAGATCCGAAGATCAGTTTGTAGACATTTTTACAAAGGCTTTGGCAAAAGAAGTTTTTGAATATTTGAGAGATTGTTTGGGATTTTGTGATCCTGCACATGGTAGATCTGAAAAAGCAAACGAAGCTCTAGAAGAGTGAAAGCTATAAGTTTGAAATTAAGGGGGAGTGTTGGAAATATGCATGTAATTCCAACTGTAGCTTTTTAGGAATATTAAAAATAGATTTAGTTTCCTTAGTTATCTCAGCTTTATCCTATTTTTAGGATTAGATTTAATTCAAATAAATCTGCTTTAATTCATGCACAACATGCAGTTGTTTTAAAGCATGAGTTTAAATTTAGAATGCTCAGTTGAAGAGTTGTTAGTGGGTGAGTTGTTCTATTTAAATAATAGCAGTTGTAATTGCTTTGTATGCACACACAGATGTGAAATATGCACAGGTAGAATTAGAGAAGTGTTGCACGCACAAACTTCATTGTAATTTGAGTGGAAACTCGAGTATGAGTTAATTAATGGAGATTACGCACAATAGTGATGGTTTGAATATTCTTCTGTTTATGCAAGTTATTTAATTGTTCTATTTATTTCTTTTATGTTGTTTGTTATATAAGACTCGTATTTTCTACATTAAAAACAAAGAGATCATGCGAGCATTTTGGCCTTGGGGCTAAGAAAATTTACCATACAGATCTATCAATCAAGAGATCAAGAGAAAACCATGGCCTTGGGCCTAAAAAACATTTACCTGCTTGAGCTACAATCAGAAGATCAATAGAAAATCATAACCTTGGGCCAAAGAATTTTTACCATAAGATCAATCTTAGGATGTCAAGGTCTATTTCACCATAATTGTTGTGCTTCTATCGATAAAAATGAATGTAAAGCCAATACGGTTTTAACAATGATCTGATTCAAAAAAATCTGCATGTCATAGGAAGAATATATCACCATAATATGCCAAAACCTAGAAAATCTAGGCATAAATCATGTGTAACAGATATCATGCATGTCGAACAAATAACATGCATGTTAGGAACTCGTGAATAAAATCTAGAAAACTATATTTATGCATAAATGACTAGAGGTTCTTTCTCATAAGGGCAACACATTTCAAAGGTAATTAGTTTTATATGGTCGCGTTTAAAGGTTTTTCGTTTAATGGTTAAAAAAATAGAGGTGTTGGCATTTAGATTTTTTGGTTTTACAAAGTCTAGAGTTTTCTATTGAACATATTAAATTAAAATAAAGAGAGTTACATTAGCAAGGGTGACCGGAAGACTCACGCTCCCACAAAATTCCATAAGGGAAACAACAAAATAAAATGCCACAAGGGCTACATCAAAACACCCAGAGGGCCATTAGAAAGCACAGAAATAAATCACACCAACAGAATCAAGCACATGCCGCAAGCACTAGGAGGAGGAGGAGGGTCATCCCGAGGAGGGATAAACACCCCACTATTGGGCTTAGCTAAAGGAGGATCCACCTGCCAGCCATCATGGTCTAACATCTACATTTGTAAAGGAACCATGATTCCCCATCCAGGGGAGGCAAACCAACTATAGTTTGTAGGCTCGGCAAGTGAGAGCCCCACCGCGGAGAATTAGCAATGCCCTTCCCCCTCGAAGGTAGGCTTCAGCCAAGTCCCAACAAGGACGGAGTTTAAGGGTGGCCTCGAGGAGAGGCGAAACGGTGGTTGCATGAGTGGATTCTATGACGCGGTCTCACAAGTGGTGGACGTCGAGGTGGTGAAGGTCGAGGTGGGGTAGCAGAGGATCTGGCGGGAACCCAAAGCATAGTGCAAGGTGCACTCCCCCAGTGATCCAGAAGCTCCTGTAAATGAGTGAACTCCAAGGAAACCTTCATTGCTTGAGCTTGAATCTATATGCGAACAATAGACAATATCACCACTTTGTCATTAGTGGAAAACAAAGCAATAGATTGATCATGTTGGAATATTAAAGCATTGTGAGCTTTCCAAATATGAAACAAAATACAAGCACGAAACAATTGCCAAAGAGTATCAATATAATGAGGCCAAGGACTAAAATCACCAAATAAAGTAAGATGTCAATGAAAAGAATTCAGATGGTGGTAGGTGCTGAATAAGGAGTGGATCCAAGTCCATATGGCACAAGCATGAGAACATGACCAAAATAAGTGTTTAAATGATGACTCGGGAGAGAATAGAAGGGGCATTTAGGATTAGGGATACCAATATGATTGAGACATTCACCCATAGGCAGACCTTGATAGACCAGACACCAAAGGAATTGATTAACTTTGGGCTCAAGGAGAGGATTCCAAGTACGAAAAATCGTATAAAGTCAAGTGGAATGAAAATATTGTAAACCCCACCGGGAATTGAGCTTGTCATGGCGGGTGAGATCGGGCTCAACAAATGGTAGGTTATTCTAGCTTTATAGCGAAGGGAAGCAATTTCTTGGTTCCACCGCCAATCACCACCAAGCCTCCGAGGTTTAAGCCCCAATTTTTGGAGCATAACATCGGAGCAGAAGTTCCTGAATTTTGTAGATCGATGGGAGGTCCAAATTGGCAAGATTGAATTTCAATTTAAGTTTAGGCCAACACACCCAATCTTTGCATGTAACCAAATCCTAAATGGTATGAATGCCCTTGTGAGAAATCCAAAGAACTTTGATGCCTAGAGTTTCCACAAGAGGAAGATTATCATCGGTGATGATGACATGAGACCACCAAAGATTCTGAGAATTAAAAGAAAGCCCTATGCGAAAACCATCGCCAATCCATCGTATCCATGACTTGACCATCTCAAAGGCTTTCCAAATACTTTTGGAAACAAAAGTGCTAGTGATTTTGAGAGGAACCTTAGTGATAATAAGGGTATGAAACCCTGTATCATTTCAACATTTCTTTCCATACGAAACTCCAAACGTAATGCGGTTTCACAACAAGAGTTTCTAGACAGCCTTTACCCATCAAAAACAATGAACCACCCATTTAGAATAAAGAGCCACACTATGTCGGTAGAAATCAATGATCCCCATGCCGCCTTGCTCCCGAGGGAGACAACAGACCTCCCAGGCCACTCTGTGAAAGCCAGCTAAACTAGAACTTTTACACCATAAAAATTCTTGCAATAGCTTGGCAAGTTTGGTGAACAAAGAGAGAAGGGTACCAACAAGCAGAGTAATACACATGGGTGGCGGCAAGAATCTTAGTACAAACTTGGAATTTACCAACAAGGGATAGAGGTTTGGAAGACCACCGGGCCACCTTAAGCTCCACTCTGTTAATAACATATTGCCACAAAGGTGGCGGAGTCACTGTCAAAGGAAAAGGAATGCCCAAAATTTTAAATTGCTCATCATGGCCAATCCATCTCCAGGGGTAAGCTTTCAACTAGTCCGGGATAGGTAAGAAAATTTTACGGTATCCCAAAGTCTTTTCATTTGAATGCTAGATCCATAGGCAAGAAAAAACGTATCGAGGCAGTCAAAAACCTTGGCAACATTTTGTTCAGACTCAGCAATGGTAAGGAAAGAGTCATCAACAAAGTGACCATTGATGAGTTGTGTTGCATGATCAAGGAAGAAAAATCCCCGCCAATGTGACCTTGAGCAACATGATGTGTAATGAGATACCCTAAGGCATCAACAACAAGAACAAACAAGGTTGACACAAGAGGGCACCCCGATAGAGCAAAAGAGGTCGAAAGAAGTGGACTGATGACCATTGATGGTAAGGTGAGTCGAGGCATTAGAAAATAGAGTGTTGACAATGATTTGAAGAAGTCACACCAAATCCAAGGGCTTTGAGCATGGCAAAATGAATGGCCATTAAATACGATCATACGCTTTCTTGAAATCAATTTTGAGAAATAAAGGCCTATAGAGACACCGAAGCCCATTCCATGCCTTCCACAACTATAAGATTATCAAGAATGTATTGACCTTTAACAAAGCCAATTTTTTTGGGATGAACAATCTTGGGCAACAGATCAGCTATGCAAAGAGCCAAGGCCTTAGCAAGAATTTTATAAGAGACATTTAACAGGGTGATGGGATGTCAATTATTCATCTTGCTTCTAGGTCCACCTTTAGGGATGAACTTGATGTTGCCTTGATTGATGAAACTCCCAAGAGAATTGCATTGAAGAGCTTCATTATAACACACAAGATCAGGTCCCACAAAAGACCAAGTGGCTTTGTAAAATTCATGGGAACCCATCCAAACCGGGTGACTTATCATCAGCTAAGTAGAGCAAGGTTGCATGGATTTCCTCCAAAGTGAGTGGAGCATTGCAGGGCCCGCTTCTTTGGGAGAAATCTTATTAGGTACCACATCAATACATTTCTACAAGGCAACAACTCGCTCCATCGAAACCTCTTGAGCTTGAAAACCAGATGGTAGTGCTTGACAAAAGCATTAGTGATCTTTGGAAGCTCTGTGAGTCACTGATGTGAATCATAAATAGGTTTGATCTATTGATGAGCATGCTTGGTGTGGAGGGATTTGAAAAAATTTTAGATTTTTTTGTCTCCCACCTTAAGCCAATGCATCCTCGACCGGATCTGAGCACCATGGGCCGAAATGAGACTCAATGAGCTTGAGCTTGTGTCGGGTTTCAGCTTGTCTAAATTTGGAGAGGAATATCAAAAGGATTGGCCTCCAATAACAACGATATCCTTCTGAATTCTTTGAACAGAGCCGAATCGGATTGCTTATGAACTTGAGCTACATGTTTTCCGAATCGGTGGAAAAAACTTGGGTGGTGCGCTAAATCGTCACTTCCCACCATGAGATCTAGGTGGAAAAAAGGCGGATGTGGTGCCATGTTCCAAACCTTAGCAATGAGTGAGACCACCCTGGGTGACTCAACAAAGTGACATTAAGATATAATTTATTAGAGGGAACTTTGAGAGGGCCCCCACCAAACAACCTTAAATGTAATCGAGTGGTGATCTAAAAAAGCACGTCAGACCATACCTTGATAATGGAGGAGCCTTGCATGTCAAAATAAAAAAGTCTACTATGAAAGAAGAGCATGGTCGAGGCATTTTAAAATGCAATCATATCCTTCTCAAAGATTGGTCCAAGTATACCAAGCTTGGGCTTTAAATTTTTTCTATCATCTAAGAAACGGATTAGAAAGGCCCCAACAGATTTTAAAGAAATACCAGCCGCACGCTCACCGACACACCAACGCATAGGGAGGGTGCCACATTTATCATCTAGATGTTCTATCATATTAAAGTCACCACACACCAACCAATAAGCAGAGGTAAGTTATCACCTAACCATTTCCATAAAGTTGTTCTTTCAGAGCCGTCATTAGGGGCATAAACATTGAGAATACCAAAAGTAATATCATTAATGACCATAATCACCCACATAACCCAATTAGCAGGATCTTGGCCCGAGGTAGTGATTAAGGCCAAAATTTTGGTGCAATGGAAATGCTAGCACCACCTTTACCATCAATGTGTTGTGTGTGAAAATGCGTGAAATATGGGGCAATGAAAGTTAGAGTATTCTGAAGCAAAAAACCAGAAATTTTAATTTCCTATAAACAAATAATATCTAAACTGTCAATACGCTAGCAAGATAAATGAAAAGATTTTTTGAGAGGGCTCTGTCAGACCCCAAACATTCCATGAGATGAAATTCATGAAAAATCAGACATATCAAACTCCCTCTACCCATCCTCAAAACCATCCTCCGAGCCGAGAATGGAAAAATTATTGGCAAGTGGAATCTTGTCTGAATCAGGAAGTGCTTGACTTAAATGGAGTGGTGTTTGGCCCCATTATCCCCTCGCATGTTGTGGGACACCTCCCATGGTGGACTACGAGAGCATCAAGAGGAAGAGAGGTTGACACAAGATTCCCAGAATTCTCACAGCTTGAAAGAAAAAATTGGCTCTTGTGAGGGTTTGGAAGGAATGGAAACCGACGGTGAGGCGTGGCTCGAGCCCGACTCATCTTTGGATGGAGGAGGGGAAGGAGAGGGGGTGGACATAACCTCCTGAGAATTTTTTGCACCAGCACCAGAGACCTTCTTATTCACTATCGTGGTCCAACCATCAGTCAAAGGGTCAGCCTTGGGCTTGAAACCGTGGGTTAAGGCACTGCAGGCTTGGAACGAGCTAGCAACGGATAATCATGAATACGGTGGTCCGCGGCTTGACAACAAAAACATGTGTTGGGGAGGTTAAAATAAATCACCTTTTGAGAGATACATAGGGACCCAACTTGAATATCTAAGTGGTCCCATAGATCTTTCACAAGGTCAACTTCGACACACACACACACACACATAGGTAAAGCAAAGAAAAAAACACTCTTGTTCATGGAAAATCACCCTACCAAGGAGTTTAACAATCTCTAAAAAAATACCAAGAGATGAATAGGAAGATCGGGGAGTTCAATTCAAACATGAACTTTTAACGAAACTTGGTCAGGTGGGCTAAAATCCGAGTCCATCGAGAGAGTACTAACAAGGTATTTCCCAAATACCAACAAGCCACCTTAAGAAGGACAACTAGAAGTCCGGAAAGCTCGCAAAAGGAAAAAGATAAAACCCCTTCATGAGGTTATGGATACCCTAAACTAGAATACCATTGGACTCCTTGTTTTATAGGTAGGATTCTAAGGGAATGCGGCCATAGAAATATGCAATAAGGCAATTATTTTGATACCATTTGACTACAAGGTCTAAAATTTCAGCAGAATGATAATATCCGAGGAGGATTCAAATTCCATACCTCATCATAATATTTCGAAAAAACTTCAGCGCACGCTTGGGAGCCATTTCCACCTTCATTTACAACAAACGTTGCAATGGAAGGAGAGGCAACCATTTAAAGGCAACTTTCACCTTAGCGGCGAGAAAATAGTTGAGTTTCATTATGATAGGACCGTCGGGATAATCCTAAGAAGACTAAGGAGGCATAGTTTGCACAGTAGTGTATGGAAATTGAATGCATGAAAAAACCCTAAAGCAAAGCCGAAGTCTATCTTGAAATAATCTTTTTAGTTTACCTACCAAGTCTAGAGTTTTTATAAAACAATCTTTTAACTTTTGAGTCAAGGAAATTATTTTTAGTTCTATTAATAGTTTCATCTACGTGTTTTTAATTTTATCAAAGTGTTTAGTCTATAGTCATGACATGTCCGAGGAATTTTTTTTTGTTTTAAGTGTTTTACAAATAAGTTTGGTTTTTAAAATTATGTAAGTGGTTACTTATAGATAATTGTATATGTCGAGTATTGTATTTAGAAGTGTTCAAATTTTATTTCAAATCTGAAGTTCAAGTTAATTATATTGTTTTAGTCAAATTAAAGATTAAAACTCTCTTATAACGAATGTAATATTGAGTGAACCCTATGTCCAAATAAATTTGTCAGCTTTTTTTTTTGGGAGGTGGGGTTTCAAGGAGTGTAAGTGTGGGTGAATTTATTATCAAAAACAATATGTAGTTAAGCTTCAAGATCAAACTTTTTGATTAGTAGAATTCTCTTTGGAAGATAAAGGCAATGAAAATTGGAGGTCCATCAACAATCTCAAGTTCGTTGTTAACGAAGGGGTTTCATATTGCATAGTAGAAAAATATTTGTGTAAAATCATCTAATGTCGAGATTGGTCTTTATGTGGCAAAGTGGTGATCATCTTATATAATTATTAATTATGTGGTAGTAGTCTAGAATTGTGGTACAAATGCGATAGTGAGGACCTAGTCCTTAATTTTCATTTTCTTGTTTTTGTGTGGTGTGATGAAAATAAAATTCTATATAAACAACAGTATTGAGGAGGAGCGATTATCTACCATGTATTATATGTTTTATACTTCTAAGTGATAGGTTGGTGAGAATCCCAACACTCATTGAAGTGAAAGCATGACGATTTAGTTATGTTTGTATATGTAGGTTATCACTTGAAGTAACGGATCTATCTCGTGAGGGGCACAATACTCACCGGAGTTAAAAGCATGAACAGCTTGTGTTTACGTAACAATTTTCATGACAATCAAAATGCATACATGTATGTGTTGACATACATGTTTGTTTCCAATACATGTGGTGTGGTTTGTTTCCTATGTCAAGACTAGGGGAATGTTAGGGATATTAGTGTATGTGACATTAATTATAATAATATGTTTGTATATGAGTAATTAACATTATTATTAGTGTATTATTAATTTATGTGAGTTACAACTCACTTAAGAAAATATGTTATGAGAGAATATAAAGACTTGAGATCAAACATGACTCCTTTATAGGAAATCATAAGCATGTGTGTGTAAATTTTTCGTTATTGAATAATTAACTAAATTTTATTATGTAAAGTTTTGACTAAATTTATCATATTCGTTATCAAAATAGGATAGAATGAATAATTACTTGTAGACCAAGGACTATGGTTAAAGAATGTAAACTTCCAAGAGCTACAATACCTAATAGTTGAACATAAAACACTCACTTCCCTTTTTAAAAATTGAATTCTTCATTTTGTGATAATCTTGTTCCATAGAATTCCAATATTTGAATTAGTTTCAAAATTTATAAATAAAATTTAATTTTCAACTACTTATTTACATCATGATTTAGTCGAAATCCATTTTTAAAGCCATTTCCAAGGGAAATATGAAAAAATTGGACACTTGTAAATATAATGAAATATAATTTCAATCATGAATATTCTAATAATTAAAATATTAAAAATTAAAAAATTGAAAAAAAATAAAAAATTATTTAAATGAATTTATTTGAAAAACATGATAATGGATGCCCTTACTTGAATAGATGGCCCATCTATTTATCTATGGTATCCCCATAGACATAACCCCCTTCCATGAGCTTGATGGGATGGGTTTAATTGATACTATCAATTGCATTAGGTAGAGTATATAGAATTCTAACCCGCTTCTCTCGATTCACCCACCCGTGTGTGCAAACTACCTTCTTTTGAGCTAGATCGAATAGTGATCATGGGCGAGTGATAATCTCCCGATAAAATGCATCATCATACATACATGCCCCTATAAGACAAACATAAAACAAGCACCATGCACACATGACATGGTAGTGCTCGCTCAGAAAATACATTACCGAAAATTTATCGTGGAAATTTGACTTTTCCCGCTCTACACACTAGCTGCATATTTGTGTTAGATGATAAATCCTTTGTCATAGCGAATTAAAACTCTCACACATGGTTGTTTGCTCACTATCCTTTATTATTATTTTTTGGTAAACATATAAGTCGATTATTATGGGCATTGTTTTGAACTAACCGAAAGAGAAGGAAACAAAATTAAAGAGAAACACATAGATAAAGATCAACAACTACAAGAAATTTCTCAAAAGGGAGGAGAAAGAGTAATAGAAAGATAAAGAAGGAAGGGGAGGCAACAATAGAAAGAACTATGTAATGTGGGAGAAAGTAGGCTATAATAGGTAGACCATTTCTTCACTAAATGCTCTACCTTGATTGGATTGGTATTTTTACCATGTTTTTCATTCCAATTCGGTGAAATTTAATGGTTTCTCATTGAAGAATTCCCAATGAAATACATATCGAAATCAAACGGAAACAACAAATCCATAATTGGAACACTACATATCTTTCTTCACATATTAGAACATTACATATCTTTCTTAACATATCAAAACATTACGGTCATAACTTTATGATCGAGAATATTGCATTATATATTGGTTCTTAACACTTACAAAACAAAAATAAAAATGAAGACAAAGCGAATAACAATTGGAATAAATGCATCCGTAAGTAATATTTGTAAAAGTTGAAGCCATCAAGAACACTCCAAAATTTGTCTTCTTTGGGTGGGAAATTGGTTCCATCTTTATTTTTCTCCACCTTATTCTCGTCATCCCAGTTGGCACCCATATGTTTTTACAGTCACACTGTTTTCCAAAATGTTGAAATAGACAAAGGTGTGTGTTTTAACATTTGGAATAACACAATGCGTTTTTCAAAATGTTCAAAGACACAAAGTGTGTTTCATCTTTTTGAAACACACAATTGTTTTTCAACATGTTGAAATACAAAACGCATTATCAATGTTCCACCAAGAAAATATTAAACAAAAAACTAAATTTACACCATGTGTGTGAATTGAATCATGACCCATGTGAATGGCGTTTTGGATGTAAATGATATTGGTATGTTGGCTTGTAAGAAAACTAATTAAAAGTAAGTGTTGCCTACTAAGTGTCAAAAAATCCCAATCATAATTATGGGTCAAATTTTTTGGCATGAAAAAGAGAATATTCTATAAACCATTCTCATCTTTGCATACACAATCACATGGGATAAGAAACATAAACATATGGGCTATTTTATTTTATTAAATGTTAATGTATATTATTAAATAGTGTAAACATGAAGATGAGCTAATGGCATGTTCTTAAATCTTGAAGAATCCAAGTACATATCTCTTCCCATATATTTGCACCAATATTTTTAAAAAGGTTAGCAAGAGTCCACAGTGACTTCTAATTGTTGGAAGAAAATTTGACCAAACAATCCCAAACTATATTTTACAACATTCCAAAGAATGAATACAAAATATGACCAACATTGACTGACACCCATCCTAAAAAACACAAACAAAACCGGCCCCTACCAAATAATGCTATAATAGTATAGAATTTTAGATTAGGGAACAACTCATTTCCATTTCTCTCATCCTCAAGAACACCCATAAATCATAAGTCCATTACAAATCATTGTTGCCATCCCTATCACTAGGAGGCGCCTCCCTCTTGTGCTTTACCCGAATAACTCTTGGACAAAGAACCAAGATTTTCTCTTGGTCGAAGGGACCTCTCTCATGATCCATTATTTGACTCTCCCATCTCATTCCATCCATCAAGGATTTTAATTTAACTAGAAAATCCATCATATCTCTTAAGATCACCATTCCTTTAGGGCATAAAATTCAGTCCATTTCAAGTAGAATGTCAGTTATATCACACATGCATCATAAGCATAAAGCTTTCCAATTTATCATGAAAGCCTAAAATCATATAAACAATCTTCTATCCAAATAGTTACACTTTGATAGGTCATACAAACCATTTTGGCCTCAAAATATCACCACCATATTCATCTTCAAATACAAGCCCATATCAATAGTTGAAAATGTTTGCAAACATGGCCCTATCTAATTGCAAATCATATTAAAAATTGGCTAATGTGTGTAGAAGATTTTATCAATTTGGTGAATCCAATTTTCTAAACAAATGGTACAAATAACAACCAATTGGCTAAAAGAAGTTCACAAAGCTTATACTCTTCAAGCCACATTATTACATACTCGTAATTAGTATTTAGGTCAAGTACTAAATATCTCTTAATATAACCATTGAAGGTAATTGCCTTAGATTAGAACTAAATTTTGAAAGGGAACATTACTTGTCTTGGTACATGCTAAAGACACTATTGTTGTGAATCATGTCATAAGTTGTAGGATATGTTGAAAAAGCCTCACACCTACAATCCAAAAGCATGCCCTTGTTATACCACTGGATAGGATTAAAAGATAATAATCTTGTTATATCTTAGGGCCAAAACCATGTATGTTTATGTATTTTGAAATTTTTAGGCATATGCAATAATATTATACGGTAGGGCCTGGGAAATTCATAATTGTTAGATGTAAGTTTTCCAATTTTATCAAATATAAAGAGAAGAAAAAATGGTAATGCAATTGTTAGGGCTTAGCATAGTCAAACAACAAAATAAAACATTTTGGTAGTTGTTCAATATTCTAATTTTCACCCAAATTCTAATTCTAAGATATACTGAAGGATAGATCCTGGATTAAATCTCAAAAAACATATTCACAATGTTGCATACTAAAAATGATATCAATAGGTGCTAGGAGTATGTGAACATGAGATAATAAGGCCTATGTATGTGTGACTCACCAAGAGTGGATTCCATCTTCAATAGGAGATAAAAGTGCATAAATGTGTTGCTTACCAGTTCTGATAAGTACCAATTAATCCCCACTCATAGATGACACCAAGAGTATTTTATTTTGCATCTGATGGAACCACATTCATGACCCACACGGGATCATTTACCAAGGCAAAGCTGCAAAGCCTCCAAAATCAAAATTCATGTCCATGATTTTTCTGTATCTTACTTGGGCCAGACAAACATTAATCCTTTTGTAGTTTGACACTCTGTCATTCCACAATTTAGTATCTTCATTGAACTTTTCAGCTGTAATTCCAGAGATTGCTAGTGCTTATTCTTGGAGGAATAGTTGTTAGACGTTTTGGGCACTTTTCTAAGCCCCCTGCAACATTTTTGGCATCGTTCACATGTGGAGGTGGTGTTATGCAGGTTTCCATCTTTTATACCTTTTATTAACACAAAATTCAAATTGTCAACTAGTGCACTTAATGCCTAAGATAACATATCAAGCGAAGCTAACCAACAAAGAGGATCTTATAAATTGACATATCATTCCATATTTACTTTTCATAAATAAATTAAAAAATGAACAACTTCACATAAGAACATATTAAATACAAATTGCATGTTTCAACATGTTGAAATACATATGTGTGTTTCAACATGTTGAAAAACGCACTATGGTTTTCAACATGTTGTTAACACATTATGTTTTGCAACATGCTGAAAAATTGTGTTTTTCCAACATGTTGAAAAACAAACCATTTTTCAATAGTTTGGAAAACATAGTGCAACCTCATAATGTTTTATTTTTCAACATTTTGAAAATCAATTATTGGAACCATGAACTATCCTGCTATGTTGTTATCTTGTTGTTTTTCAATATGGTGAAAAACACACTTTGTGTTTTGTAATGTATTGAAAAACATAGTCGATAAAAAATAGTCATCTATAAATTCAAGTGTTACAGCTTCCTATTGACATACATGATGCAACCACTTGGGTTAGGTCATGAACAATATTCCTTAACTTATATCAAAAATTATAGGCATTCAACCCAATATTTTACGACTTATGGAATTATTAGTGACCAAGCCTGAATTGAGATTTATATAGAAAATAGGGAGGTCGAGAGCTTCAAACTTATGGTTCATAGAGCTCGTTGACTCTTTTTACAAACTAACTCCTAGAATATGTTGTACACTAAATTTTTCACCTTCAATAATATCTAGTTTGTTCTTATTCTTGTTCTTTATACTTGTTCTTATTCTTGTCCTGCTCCTACTTGTTCTTTATAGTTTTTTTCATACATGTGAGTAAGTAGTATAATAATTTATTTTGTGTGGCCCATTTGTTTGTAATATTGCAATGTGTGATTAACGATGCTAACTTTGTGTTACTAATGCTAGGATGGGAAGGAGGAGCAAATGGGAAAGCATAAAAATATTCATGTCCAAAAGATAGGAGAGGATAAAATTTGATTCTCGGGCAAAGAATTAAAATGGAGCCCGATTGGGGATGAGCCTAACATCGACCTTTGTGAAACCATCTCGCTTGGAAGATTCGAGGTCTTTGTAAAGGGATAAGGTTCCCTTGAAAGTGCTGAGACTACTTTCGTCCACACAAAACACAACGTATTTAATAGAGTTGATTACAACGAGCATACAACGAAGACATGTTCTGGTTCATACCTTGTGCAACAATGTTTTTCATAAATGTTTGTATGTCACATTTGATGTCAACTTAAATGGAATATGTTAATGTTTTTAATTACAACTATTGGTGTGCATATGGTCTTGAGGACAATATGATTAAACCTTCAACAAATAAAATAATGAGGAGACATCAAATGAAAAGGGGTTTCTAATGCCACTTCATCGTGAAGGTGATGTATAGAAGACTATCGCAAACATCTAGAGTAGGCCTACCAATTGATACCCCCAACTCTCTATTCTATATGGAATGGGTCCCCTATCTATATATGACATCCATCCATCATCCATTTCTTCTATTCTTTGTATACTTGATATCAGTCATTGGTTGGTCGTATGACATATGTCATGTAGTCTAGTCACCGACCCTATATAAAGAATCGGGGCACCTCACTCTCTAGATGGATCTATAGGGACCCATCGGTAAGATATAGTGGAGAAGGGATCAAATGGGGAAAGGGATTCTTGATATACCAACACAGTCTATAGAGATATGACACCACTGGAAAACACAGAGACCGTAGTTATTAGGGAGGGGTGCCATACCTAGAATCTATCGACCGACATGCCGCATGTTAGGCTTTTTGTCCTATATCTATATCTAGATCAAGGTCGGATTCTTGAATCTGCGGAGAGGGAGGGAGGGGTGTCATATCTAGAATTTATCATGCTTTGATAGGCTACATGCCCTATATCTCTATTTGTTGGTTTCATTTGGGCATTCTCCGATGATTATAATATACAATGATTTGTTTTATTGTGATGTAGAAGGTGAGGGTTGTCATGGAATAAATGACACTACCAATGAGTCAGTGTGTTTCTATTACCCCACACTTATCAAGTGAATGAAAAATTTACATCGAGATTTTTTTCTAATGGGTGTTGCAGTGGACACCATATATGAGATCCCTTTTTGGCGGCCATGTTGAACAAGAGGGGAAATTTTTTTAACAAGAAAGGATGTTCTCAATGCATGGAAACGAGTGCACTCCAAGAATTCTCAAAAATCAAATCGATGATGTCATGAGCATGAACTTGTGGCATATAGAGGAGATGGAGCTATTTTTATTCTATCAACAACCTAATGGAAACACTATTCCATTCATTATGAGGATGTAAACACCATGGATGTGCGAGATAATGGTACAACATTCAAACACTTCCATAATCTCCATGGATTCAACATTATCCACAAATAAATATGGTGTAAGTAATCCAAATGAAGTTTGATAAGACACATTATTTATGTAGCATTAATAATCTTCCCTTTCATTTATCTTGCACTCAATGCTAACCTTTGATGTCATTAGTTTTTTAGTACCAATTATACACCTTAATTTTTTTATGAACAAGAGATTAGGGTTCCCTTTGCATGGGATGCTTCATTAAGGAATAAGATTGAAGATGTCTATGGGTGGTTGGTGGAGGTCTAGAAATGAAAATAATAACTTCGAGATGATTGGAAGATCAATGCTTTCATTACAGATGAATGACGAAAAAAATTCAAGCCATTAAGTCAATTTTGTATAACATATTTCAACATGTGAAGCGCATAACTTATCAAATTGAAGTTCTAATTGTGTTTCTTCTTTTTAATAGGAGTGTTTTTTCGATGTCGTGTACTTCTATGTCGATGGCATGTACGCAGGGCATGGTTGAAAAATGTATACAAGTATACAAGCAAGGAGATCAGGTGGAAATTTTTTTGAGAGATTGTGTGCAATCATGTATGTTATGGGGACGTAGGAAGATTACACCTTCTAAACAATTCAAGACTTCATTGAAGAATTCAAAGAGAAAACTTAGTTCACCAAATACCTCAAGAAGACTTGGTGTGATAGTGATGGGTGTTTCGGTGAGTAAGAGCCTTCAGTGTTTTTTAATTTTTATGCATAAAGGATTACATGGGGTTTTTATTGTCATTGATTTTGCATTTGTTTGACTTGATAGCCATGTGGGAAAATAATTTTAGAAATTTCACTCACGCAAATCAAGAAATGAATGCATCTATCAAGGCTTACCACTATTATCTGAAGTCTAGATACTTGTGCGATCAAGAGAAAAAATGTACTCACCGGATGGACCATTTGTTTTACACACTTGTGTACATGTGGAATCCTTTTACCGACACAATATGGAGTTGTAACAATTTGTTTTATTCACTAACTAAAAAAATAAAGATAATTATTGACAATTGTTGAGAGGGAAAAATTATTTCGATACGTATTGCATTGCACTTCATTCGACAGATGTGTATTGAGTGTGAGGAGTCAAACAATCAACAACACTTGGTATTTGGTCAAGAAATGTGGTGCCTTCCACGTATGTGAATTTGTCTGCAGGCTACAAGAGGAAACACATGCAAGCATGTTTTGAAGGCGTTGGAGGTTCATAGGCGATATTAATCAAGGTCATATTTTCAGGCACTAGAGGTGGAAGGTAATTCAAACATGTCTTATTTATAGTTTTCTTCCTTTGCCTCTATATATCTTCTTTTCCAAGTAGCTCTTTGAATACATCATTACTTTGAATGAGTTTTAGTGACATACTCCAATCTTGCGACATGGTTATGAATGAGTTTCAATGACATCTCTATTGACATATTTATGAATGTGTTTCAATTATCAACAAGTAAAACTACTCTTCATTGGTAAATTATGGGTTTGTACAATATCTTTAAAATTGGCAAAATTGCTCTTTCATTGGTAAAATTGATCCTTCACACCTTATGATACCGGTAAAACCGATCCTTCACACCTTCCGATCTTCGGTAAAAGCGGGTAAAGCTATAGGTAAAACTATTGGTAAAATTTTTTGTCATTTTGTGTATATAGTTATAGAGGGTAATGTGAAGAATGGGATAAGAATACAAGAGAAATTAAGTTGACTATAATATCGAATTAAGCCATTATTTTAGATAAGAGGTATGGTATTGTCTATAGTAGGGTTTGTATTAATGAAGGAACGATGAGTTCAAAAAATATGGATAAGAGGATCAATAACATATGACAGTGAATCTAACCTCAAAAATCCTATTGAAAAACAAGGAGACAGTGTGATGGGATAGGTGAGATAATTGAGATTAGCCATGAAGGCATCAAGAAGGTAGAGCATGAAAGAGGGAGTATTAAGAGTAAGGAAAATAATCATCAGTGTTAGTTGAGAAACTAAAAGAAAGTAGAGTGAAAAATAGTGAAAATAATGCATAGAGGAGTGGAAACACAGATAGAACAATGAAAGTGATAAATGAGTTAAGAGATATTTAGAGGTTTAGGTTGATGATGTAACTCAGAAATCAAGGTAGGGAAGACAGAGACAAATTTAGTGAAAGGAAGAGTGATGACCAGCCTATCAAGATTAGGAAGAGTGTTCTTATTGGGATTCTTTTTTTTTTTAATGCTTAGCATATTGATCACCATCATCTTCATTCAAACACTAATGGTTTCTCATGCACTAAATTATCAATGAGACATCTAGGACTCGGTTTTAAGGATATTCAAGGATAACTTTCCACATTCAAGGCTTCATAGGACTCTATGACCACTTTTGGATACCCATTATCGAGTTAGTGAAGACTTCAAAATTTTAAAACCTAACTCCAAGTGATTCAATCCCGATTCAAAGTTTACTAATGGTATATTAGACATCTTTTAGACTGCAACCAGCTTTTCAACTCTATCGTGGATATCTTACAATTATCCAAATTATTTAAAATAAAACCTTTATAATACTTTTAAATCAATATGTAAAATATCCAAATCAAATTTGAAGTGAAGATTCAAAACTTTAATCAAGAATTCAAGGTTTTCCTATAAAACCCTAGATAGGGGTTTCATGAGACCTAAATAGAATTAAATGAGATAACTTGCTCATATTAGGGTTTCAAATCAAACTAAGAAATTTTGAATCTCTGTAGGGATATGGAGAACATATCATCTTTTATCACTTATTCACCAAAATACCTAGAACATCTTATCCTATAAGCTTTCTATAATACAATACACGTTTTCACTTCACACAGTTAGATTTACCTCTAAACTTGCAAGATAGCCTCATAGATTCAAATAAATCATATTCTTACACATTGAAATATATCACAAACATGCAAACGTGTAATAGATTTTATCTCAACCTCTTAATTTGACATTATTAATCACTTTTCTAACTAACCTCTCATTATTATTAATCACTTTTCTAGCAATGAAGTTATGATGCACTTACATCACCATAACTTTATAATTGTGTTCCATTCATGTGCAGGTGTTAACACATATGTGGAGGCAAACACTCTAAATGAGACATGTTCCAAGATAGCCCCACCTTGCCGCATCAACAATCATCGGCATTGGATGGTAAGATTTTCCAGTGTCTACGCAACAACAACCAACTTACTTGGATGGTATGAGGCTGATTTTTCATTTGTATAAGGAGTTTGGAAAACGTAATGTGTTTTTCAACTTTTATTGTTAATGGTGTTTTGATTTTTGGTGTTGTGTAGTGGAGAAAGAAGAATGACTTTATGTTTCATTCATGTGTAGGTGACAATGCATATTCACGGTCTAATGTTGCGAATGAGGGAAGTAGCCAAGATTTTCCATTGTCTATGCAAAAGTAGTCAACATGCTTGGATGGTATGAGGCTAAATTTCAATTGTATGAGGAGGTTGAAAAACACAAAGTGTGTTTTAACATTTCTTTGTTTTTTTCTTTTTTTGTGGGGTATACTACATAAATTTCCATTGTGTGTTATATGTCATGGTACTAATAGAGAAATCAGTGGGTTGAATCTTGAATCCCGTGTTTAATTATAGGATAAACACATATTGAGACTTCTTGAATCTGATGTGGGATATTCCATCACACATAGAGGGACAAATTGAGGCATACATTTCTGTGTTGAGAGGTTTAGGACAGATCTACAAGCATCAAATGCACTTGCATTTACTTTCATCAAGATGTCAATGAGATAGCCACTTCACACATGTGTCCCTGGTTTAGTGCTAGTAGAAGATGTTGTCACAATGTGACTCGCATGCCAGCCATGGTAGAGGATTTGAACAACCACACTAAAGTTGCTTCAAATTTCCTAACACCAATCATGCAAAAAGGAGAGAAATTTAACAAGGGGAACCTTCATGTAAAATAATAATTTATTAGCATGAATGTGACTTTACAAGCAACTTAAATTTGTGAGGCATAGACTAACATAATGATCAATGTTTTTATCCTATTACTAGGTGGCTCGAATATGAATGAAATAAATGCTCATCATCATGTATGTAGTTCAACAACTTAATGTGCATGTGGAGCGAGTGTTGATTTTCCTTAATTACAATAGCATTTTTATTATAAGTAGAGTACAAAGTCTTAATGATTTTGTCTAATTTTTAATGTCATGTGTTGTAGATGTAGAGGATATGTCATGAAGAAGATTGTTTCTTAGGCCTCCAATCGTCTACAAAGTGTTTAATGTGTAAATATGTACTAGATGTAATATAACAATGTAATCGATGTGAATATGTAAATATAAAAGAGAATTCTTTTGACATCCACCGTGTTGTCCTTCGTAGTGGTTGAAGCCATTTGTAATATGTAGAAAATTAATTAAAATCTATCAACATAGGGGCTTCATTGAAGTAACTTTTTTAAATGCCAAATGTTCTTGCTAAAATTGATAGATTTGAAAGTTTTCAATCTTTCTTGGTGCTACTATGAATTTGTTTGTTTGGTCTTAAAATTGACCAATTACAAAGCTCAAAAAACATTTTTATTTTAACGACTACATAGAGTAAAAAAAATGTATGTGTGTGGAAGCATGGAAGGAAGAATGTGAACTAAACATATTATAAGATGGTTCTTTTTTATACATGTGTCATATGGAAGAAACTTCAATTTCTGTTTTCATTTTTGCTATGAAGTATTTACTATCAGCATATTAATGGTTGAGCATATGCCTAAACACATCTCAAACAAATTGTTACTACAAAAACTCATCAATCATCCTTCATTTAATTCATTAGAAATCATCCTATAAGGAAAATTTCTAAACAAAGTGAGAACTCTTGACAACTTTACAATTTCCACCATCTAGGAATTTAAGACAAAATATATATTCATGAATGTTTTGCAATTATCACTCTATAACTATGATCTTCCCCGCTTACTTCCCAATACATTAGCATCAAGGTCTTACATTGTTTCATATAGATTGTTAATTCAAGTTAACTTCACTCTCCTTTATGATTTAAAATTTGAGGTATTCACATCTTCATTTATACGTCTTAGTCCATGCTCTTCATGGATGAAACATTAATTAATGACCAACATACTAGGTATAGTTCCTTATAGACATGTGTAACCACATGATTCTTTACCTCTTTAACCATGGTAATGATTCTCTCTTTATTTTTCAGCAAATGATCTTACCTACTACCTACTATGGTTTCTTATCACACCTTAACATCATTCTCCAAGTTTGTAATCACCCCTTCTTTAAGACACAAAGATCATCATAGCTTATCTTTTTTAATAGTGGACTCGTAACACAAAATTGTGTGGCTAAATCTTATCATCTAACCATTTATAAAGAAAACACACTCATGGATCCTTATCCTCCATTTTGAACCCTCCTTTAGAAAGCATACGCTATATCTTTCTTTGTTATTTTCCAAATATCTTGCTTCCAAGTTCTATTTTGAAGAAAGTGTCCTCAACACTAAATAGGAATGGTAAATCAAGTTTTAGGGAACTAGTTCGATGATTTTCCCCTTCGTGCTAATGAGATGTTCTAGAAACTTGATAACCTATCTCAAGGTTATATGAAAACACTCTTACAAATTTTAAAAGCCTAGTGATAAGTCTTAGGATCAATCTTCCCAAATTAATTCCTCAATTGGAAAAGAGTGTATTATACTTGGTAAAAATTTCGTTTTTAGACTAGAATCCCCTCAACCTCAATCTTACAAAGATGAAACTCTATACATGACTTCATAGAATCATTTAGAGATTACTTAAAGGGTTTGATATTATGTCATAAATTAAAACCGAATATATTTCACTTTTGAGTTCTAAACCCCGAGCTAGGGTTTAAAGGACCAAGAACTACAATATTAAACAACTTTTGTACCTGAGCATTCTAAGACTTAATTTAAATAGAATAATCTCTAAATTGATGAATTGATGATTTTCACTTTTACCTCTTTTACATGTTCTTGCCATGTAATATGGAAACAAAAAGTTTACCTCACAACTACATTGTCCTCTATGCACATAAATCATTCAATGCGTTTGTTCTCATTGTCTTTCCTAGAATACTCTCTCTTGTGTTAATGATCATTTCTTATACTAATCATACCACCATTAATCTACTCAAGATTGTTTTTCCTTTTTCACCTTCAAGATATTGGAGGAAAACTCCAAATGATATTATTACATGACTAGAAGTGTCTCGTTAAGTGGGAAACTACACTAACACCCAAAATGGCGCCAACATGATTTTTACATCAAATATTGACTTATATTTACATTGGAGTTTGGATTCTCCTACATCAATTAGACTGTAAAATGTTTAAAAATAAAAACTTATTCTCATTATGCAACAAAGAAGACTTTACAGATGTTGAATTTTGGTGTATTGATCCATAGTCATACATTATACTTGGATTTTATGAAAATAGAGTTGTTGAAACTTATAATAGATACATAGACATGGATGAACTGCATATGAAGAGAGAACAACAATATGATGAGTTGAAAACGATAATGGTTGAAAAGCATTTTATTTTCTCATATGCTACATTTGATTTTAAGAGTAAGTTTTCATTTTTAGAAACATTTAATTCTAGATGTGTCATAGAGCTGAAATCGAATCATTACTAAGAGTAAGAAGTTTGGATTACCAATAACTCCTTTATTTTGGATGCAACCACCACCAAATAGCTATTGCCAAACAATATTTGACTTATCAAATATTCATAGTTGCATGAACTATTCATTTAGCACATGATTTAATGTGATATCGCAGACTGTCATAGAATTTTATGGGTTTTTTGATGAGATGCACTAAATTATGACAAGGTTCACACAATAATGACATATACAACACTGATGAAGTTTCTATTTACCATTTCAATACTGAAACAAGCAAGAGTACCTTGTCCTATAAAATGGAGGTGCCTTCATTAGCTTTTTGCTTCCCAAAACAATGCATCTCTTCACAAAATTGGTTCATTCAACATACTTTGCACACAATACCAAATCAATATAGGTATTTTTGTATCAAAATCATTGTCTTGAAGGAACTGAATAGTCCTTAAAGATGTAAATATTTTGTAATGAATGTTTGACAAACAAGGTGTCATAACAAGTTTCTATTGTTTTCCACCTATAACATATTGGTTGACACTATGATTTGTATATTTGAGATATCATATTTGATAAGAGAGTTTCTCAATCTCTATAGTTAGATTATAATGGTATTCATATTTTGACACAAGAATTTCAGAATGTAAAGTAGAATCTTTGTATTTTCAAATGTTGAAAAACACATCTTGTTTTTCAACATCTAAAAATATAGAGATTCTACTTCACATTCTCAAATAAATATGAAATGATTCATAAACTTGAAATAAAATATGAAATAAACTGTGAAACCATATAGTAGAAAACCATACAATTGTACAAGTAAAAAAATCCATATAGTGAAACCAAAATAAATGAACATTGGGTACATAATGAGGCTTTCTTTATTGATTACAATATGCCTCACAAAGAAGATTTGTTTATTGAGTACAAGTTGATAGACATATTATTACAAATCTTTATATTCATTCATCAACATTTTCTTGAGGGGAGTAACTACTATATTTTCTACGAGGAACCCAATTGTCTCCATATACAACTTCTTCCACTCTTCCTTGTGACGCTCATGAATGTCAAGAATAGAAGTAAAGTTGTTTAGTTGATTTTCATCCATTCTCTTGTTTGAGTCACGCATGGTCTCCCAATTATTATTGAGTAGTTCCAATGGTTGGACATCAACCTCCAACTCCATCTTACTCGAGGAAAGCTTTGCAACCCTATCCAACAATTCCTTAACCTTTTGCTCCAAGAGTAACTTGTCCATTGTAAGTCTCTCACACTCGCTTTTGTAGAAGTCTACCTTCTTCATTAGGAGTTGTATGTATAATTACATGCCCAAGGGTGGAGAAGACACATCTTCTTTTTCAACGCCCACATCTTCAGGTGTAGGCCCCCACATACTTTTTGAACCCAAATGTTTCACTATTAAATTTTTGAAACGCTTAGGCTCGTCCACAATTGTAACCTTGCGTTTTCTAGTATTCTTTTCTCTAGCCATCCAATGAAACCTACAATTATGCACCCAATTTAAATATGTTAGAATTTGTACATAATTGCAAAGAAAACCATGAACTTAACCATAAAAAAAAAATTGAATCATAGATGGAAGATATATGAAATTTCAACATACAATTATGACCCAAAAAAAAACATACATGGAAGAAGCATACAACTATTACAGTCACATAACAAGCATAAAAATAATTCTATGCATTATAAACAAAGCATAAATGGATGAAGTTGTATCAAACATTAAAATCAAAATATCTTGTTGTGTAATATAAACCATAAACCATAATCAATATATCAAATACATCGATTAAACCATAAACATCAAATACTAAACCATAAACCCATTAAATAGTAATGACATCATCATATATACATCTCAAGTAAAGTCCTCATAATAAGCAATATGTAAGGCTATAGTTTATAGTTACATATTCAAAATGTACAATGACAACAATGCGGCATAAAAATATCACCATTTCCTCTTTTGTCTATTGGAGGCAAGAGAAGTCAAGGACTCATAGAATCTATCGCGCTTCTTCACATTTTTGTGAACGGAAGGAGGGGTGATCCCAAGGGAAGGGGGCGAGGATTCCCACGTTTGAGGATGGTGCACTCTCTCATTGGGGTGTAGTGCAGCTATAACCTTCACCGTATCGGTCGAAAAACAACCATGTAGTAATTAAGTCAACGTACAATAATCAATCAATTAAACACATAAATAAATAATCCAATACATTTACTTTCCTCTGGTGGAGGGGTGACACATTTCATCTTTGAAACATCCTATATCACAAACCATTTGATGCACTCTTCCAAAGTGTCTACGAAAATGTGCTAGGTGTGGCAATAGAGCAAATGGGAATAATGGCATTGACAATGCTAACTTTGATAGTCTACGGGAGATTCGCATGTCATGACAAAGCACATTAGGGCCAATGTCATAGAAAAATCATGTCCCCATGACTACATCATCGACATCGCCTGCACTTCAACCCCAATGGAAAAATCCTAGAATAACAACAAGCTCAACTATAAGAAACGTTATATCGTAAGTTTACTAACAACAAAAATTAAAAAGATGAATGAGAAAATAGGAAAGAATGAGAAAAATTAGTGTTGTAGCATTGTACGGTTTGGCAATCAACGAGAAAAACCAAATTTTAGGATTTATTTGCATATAAATCTTATAACAATGGATTGAATATAGAATAATTGAGTATGTGGAGGTTTACTTGAGAAGAAACAGTAAGAGAAATATGCGTCATAAATCATAAGGGGAGTGTAGAACATTATTTCTTACTAGTCTTTGTAAAGTGTAAAGACAGAGCAAGGGCAAAGAACATCTAAAAGTAAGGTGAAATTATATAATGCCTGGGTAGAGTATATAAGAACAAGAATTAGCAGAGTCATTAAGAGAGATAAGGAGTAAGGAGGTAGGGCAATGTGAATACAATCTATGTTTATTAAGAGAGATTAAGTTGAATATGATGTGGGAGAAGAGTGAATACATATTGTGAGTTATTTCCTTCTTTTCTTGTTTTAGAGACAATGTGTGGATAGAGTTGACCAAAACTAAAGGCAAAGCACTTAGAATTGAGGTATTTACAACCACCTTTGTAATGAGATAAGAATGGTTGAGCCGATGTATGTTGGTTTATGAAGAAGGTTATCTAAGTGGCGAGTTGAGGTGAATGGTCTTTATTTCTTGAGTTATCATGTTTCATCTTGTTTTGAACTAGAAGGCATGATCTTTTATAAAATTTGCAAGTTGTCAAGAGTTTCTCATGAAAGTGCATAAAAATGATTTGAAGAGTCATTGTATAAGAAGTAGTTATATTTGGGTACGAGGCTTTGCATCACAGTTGAGGATCATATTGATGATAGGTTTTCCTATTATCACAATATGTGATCCTAGTTTGATGAATTTTACTTATTGAATACATTTCAACTCATAACAATAAAGGGTCTTGATATATTTTTTTCTCACGAGATAAATGATATGATATTTTCATCGTATTTGTAGTTGATCGAGTGTAAGATCATGGAATGAATCCAGATGTTATCTTCCAAATAGAAGTTGGGAAATATACAAAGAAGAATCCCCTAGTGGAAGGTGAATTTAGAGTTAAGAGAATATAGAGAAGAAGGTGAGTTCTATCATGAAAATGCATTCTTATATGATAATGAGATTTAAATTGTCATTTACAAGGATTTGATTTGTCTGTAAGGCTATATGAGAGACTTGTAATAATAGAGATATTCTTTTGAATATTTAAGATCCATGTAGTCTTATATAAGCTTGAAGGAAGGTGAGAGCATATCTATTCTTTAACCTTAAAGGAAGTGAGGCGAGTTGTAATTACCAGTGCACTTGCCTCCTCACTCCTCTCCTTATCACCCTCACCCATGCCCCTATCCACATCATCATCCATCCTCTCCTCACTGCCCTCTCCCATGCCCCTCTTTGCATCCTTCCTCCTCCCCTCACCGCCCTTGCCCATGCCCCTCTCATTGGGCCTTTCCTCGTCACCATCTCCCTCCTCCGGCAATCTCGTACAGCTTATCTCTCCGATAAGATCGAGACCCGTGCTAGAAGAAGAAGGGAATGTATCTTCAAAAAGGGTGTCCTACAACAACCGATACAAAATTTCAAATGGATTAGCAACTAAATAAAACAACATACTATTGTGAAACTAATGCCAATTGTTATTTACCTTTTCTCGAGCTTGACCTTCCTTTTCCTTCTACTAAGTGCCTCCCTTTGTCTCTCTAAAAGATGACTCAAGGAAATATCATTTTCCTACACACATTGTCAAAGTGGAGAGTTAATATACACACATTTAAACACAAAGAAAATTAACTCTATGAATTAAAGTTTGATGAATACGTACAAGCTCCTCTACGGGATGCCAATGTTGCCACTGTCATCACCTCCTTCTCTCTCTTCATGTTCATGAAATATTTTTAAGTTAGTGACATCCAACCATACATAATACAAAAACAACATACTATATTCTACTAATCAAAATTTACCTCATTGTCGGGTTTTAACCAGTCTTTTCTTTCCTTCACTCTCAACCACTTCTCCTTTCTCACCTCTCTCCTCTCCTCTAAATCATATGCTATCATTTCCTTTTCCACCTCTCTCTTCCCACTCCAGCTCAACTCCTCATATCGAGTTTTTCCTTCCCTTTGCAAACTCGACCAACAACCCGCCTCTATTGCAAGTTGTAGTGTTGCCTCATGACATACTCCATGTTACTCTCTCTCCTCTCTGTGTATTTTTTGATTCTATTAGGAAAAAGAGGTGGTCGTTTACCTATATGCTTAGGACCGTGCTTATGTTGTTGCACAAATGATAAATTATGCAACACCGTTTGATGGACATTAAGTTTTTGGAGCTCCCAAAACTTAACGCCCCCACTCATACCACATGGTCCATGCTCAAAAAATACCGCATGCGAGCACCCACCCATTTTGTTTTGTAGTCAAGATGTGGCTATTGGAAAGAGATATTTAGATAAACATAATCACTCTCATGACATCGAATAACACTAATCACTAAGAAACAACAAAATATATATTTTAAATTCCTCACCTCCGTCATAGGCTCAACAAAATCTGAGCTAATATGCTCTTAAGGATCGCCAGATTGATCAACACGAGGAGCATCACTCCCTAGATAAATAGGGGCATCTCCCCGTGACGTAAAATTATAACATTTTAATTTACGCTTGTTTAAAATAATATTGAAGAAATTCAAACAAAATGCATAATACAAACTACTTACCAATGACATCGCTGCCTCTACCATGGATTGTGTCAACCCACTACATGTCCTGGGATGGGAAGTGCCATGTTGGAAAAGAAATCAAGTTATACAAAACTAATATCGAAACAAAAAACAATGTGTAATGATATGAATTCTAATAAAAGTTCACAAATTAGTATCTTACCATCTCAATACTTTCGCTTGTTTGCAAGGCATAAGAACAAATACTAAACATGGGTGGGAACTCGTCGAACTTCCATGTCTATTGTCTCGTTACATCACCTTACCTTTCATCACAAATGATGCATACTACTACAAGGAAAAATGGAAAATATCGTACACATATATTATTTTTTTTGCTTTACTTTCAAACGGAGAGAATTATGTGCAATACATTGTCTAGTAAGTCTCTTGATCAATATTATTTAGCAATTAATTGACTATTTTATTTCCTTGTTATTAATTGTTGTACTTATTGAAAAATACAGTGTGTATTCAACCGGTTGAAAAACACAGTGTTTGTTTCAACACTTGCAAATAAACATTATTTTTTCAATATTTTAAGATGTCTTTTGTTTTACAAAAGTTAAAAGTTAAAATATTTATTTTCAAGCTTATTGTTTTAGATTTTTCTTTTGGCTAAAATTTTGTTATGATTCTTTCTATCGTAACAAATAGTGTCAATTTAGTTATAGGGTTTGAAAATTAATTTTACAAATAAGACACTCCAAACTCTAGTTCGGATGAAAATGTGTATGTCACCATTAAATGATATATATAAACAAAGTAATGTCCTTGAAAAAGGTTACAAATTTCTTGGAAGAAACCAACCATATATTAAAATTAAAACATAGATAATCAATTACATCTTCAATACTTTAACAATTTGATTTTATAATTAAATAATTTAACTATTGTAAATTTATGTCTTGAGATTGCCCTCTACAGCTTGTAATAATGCAGTCTTGAGTCATAAAGTGAGACATAAATATTCAAATCCTATTTAATATTCAAATGCTCTGGGAATTTCCATGTTGTGTATTTTGAAAGGTTGAAAAACACAAAGTGTTTTTCACCCTTTCAAAATACACTATTTTTTTCAAGCTCTTTAAGATTGTTTTTATAAGAGAGTTAAATTCACGTTACTCATACAAGAAAAGAAAGTGCAACAATGTTGGGTAGAAATTAGAAAAGAAAGTGTACCAATGATTATAAATACATATTAATAGGACTGACATTATGGCAACAATAAAACAAAGAGGTCATTAGTTGATTAAGAGGTCAAGTCCAAGGAGGTCACTAGTGATGATAATTGTGTTTGATTTCCCAAAGAATGACTTCCAAAAAGAGAAGAGATAACAATGGTGGGGACTTTTCATGGGAGGTTATAGATGACATTAATGATCTTAAGAGGGAAAGAGTTCATTGGGTGTGGAACTTCATCTACAATTTGTTCTTGTAGTGAATCGAGTCGGAATAAACAATGACTTCTACTTCCTTAAAATGTTGCAACCCAATATTATGACAACTCCTCCCTTGCACTCGAGAAAGGAAAAAAATTTATCCCCAATTTAGAAGCCTTGTGAGATGATATGGTTGGCGAGCACGGAGAATACAATACTTTAGGGACCCATCAAAATCATTACAACAATAGGAGCTATTAGATGGTAGTTGTTTGGTGGACTTATCATTCCATTCTCGCTAAACAAAACACGTGCGAAGCAGATAAAAGATAGAGAGGTGGCGAGTTTCGAACAAGCATGGTGTTAATAGGGATATTAAAACAACTGGAACAAAATGGGATAACATGTTGGGAGAGTTCAGGAAGGTTTATGAATAGGAAAGGACGCTGTAAGAGAAGAAGTTGGTAAGAGTTATTTCAGATTGTCATCATATGAAAGAAAATTGCATTGTTTGCTAGCTTCCTTCTATGGAAAACCCATGAAATCATGCAACCCTAAACCCTAAACCGAAACAAAAGAAAATCACAACTCAACACTCTTACGATGGGAATGAGTTGAATCACCGATAGATGTTCGCCAATGATCCAAAACCGAGGGGTTTCAGACTTAAGGAACAGATTAACAAATGTGCCAAATGAATTGCAAAACAACTATCTCTGAAAAGAGATGTAAATTACTCAAAGACTTCAAATTACATCAATTATCTCTGCCAAGAGATGTCTATCTCACTGATCCGGTTACATATGTATTTATAATAATTTTATAAATATGAAAGGACACCTAGAAAGATGTGGAAGGTCACCAGTCTCGAGGGAGACGAGGTGTTTCATCTTCCAAGACTTACATGTGCACTAATTTTGCGAAACATACTATTTTTAGAATTTACTATTTTTAGACAACACTACAAAAATCACAATTTGGGCCCCTTAAACATGGATTTCGGGGGTCAAACATTGCCGAACGGAGTTCGAACCTTCTCATCACATTCTACACATTCCAAGCTTTCGGTGCCTTTTGAACGGAGTCAATCGAGGTACGGTGCAAAAGTTATGGTCTCTGGAAGTTGCGCCACTATAATTGCTTTACTGGATCATTCCTCCCTCCTTCAGAAGCAATGGTCCCCATTGCATTAAGATGCCCCATCAGTCTGTGGAAATTGCTTCTTTACCTGGTATGCAGTGAGCCACTCACCTTGGTGACTGAGATTTCCTTTCTTTATCACACGATAGAGTTGAATAGGTTGTCCTCTAGTGGTCTTAGTCAAATTGTCCACAATCTGATCTTCTTCAGCTGGGGAAAGACTTGCTGGATTGAGCTCGGAGATGTCCAATTGTTCTGCTATGACTGAAGTATCCAACAAAGGTGGATGGTATGGCTTGAGGAGGTCCACATTGAAGATGGGGTGCAGACCAAGGTAGGGTGGAAGATTCAACTCGAAAGCATTTTCCCCTACTTGCTTAGTGAGAGTGTAAGGACCATACCAGAGAGGTCGAATCTTTCTGTGTGGACCTGCAAGCCGTTCCTTCTGAAGCCGCAACCAAACCTTATCACCAACCTGGAAATGATGTGGAACCCTGTGTTTATCATGGCGATTCTTATACTTTTTATTCATTTTCTGTAAAATGTCATGGACTTGGTGCTGAATGTGCTGGATCTGCTCAACAAACCTTGTCACCTTTTCTGCTTCACTTTTTCCATGAAGTGTGAATTCCATGGAAGGAATTGGGATGCATACATCAATGGGAGCCATAGGCTGGAATCCATAACAAGCTTGAAAAGGACTGTGTTTAGTGGAGCTGTGCAGGGCTCGATTATATCCATGTTGTATGTATGGCAGGGCCTCGTCCCATGTGCGGGAGTGCTTGGAGTGGTACATACGAAGCATGTGAACAATTAGGTGATTCACCACTTCTGTTTGCCCATCAGTCTGTGGGTGAAAGGATGTGGACTTCATCAACTTTGTATCTAGCATTCCCCATAAGGTGGACCAGAAGATGCTCAGGAACCTGCTATCCCTATCAGAAACAATAGACTTGGGAGCCCAAAGTTGATCCATACATGACTGAAATAAATTTTAGCAGTATCTTCAGCAGAAATATTTTTCTTACAGGAAACCATTACAGCCATTTTAGAAAATCGATCAACTACAACAAAAACACCATCATTCCCATGTTTGAAGTTGCAAACTTTGACGAGAGGAAGTCCATCGAGACAGATTCCCAAGGCTTGGTCGGTTACGCAATGGTGTGTACAATCCCTATTTCTTGTTAGTTGGCTTAGCAATTGCACAAGGAGTGCAGGACTTAATATACTTCACCACATCAGTCCTTAGATTAGGCCAGTAGAAATGCTTCTGAAGTACTGCCAATGTCTTGTCCATGCCAAAGTGCCCTGCGGTCTTGCTGAAGTGTGCTTCCCAGATCATCTTCTGTTGTTCACTTGCTGGAACACAGATGTGTCCCATATGGCAGAGGAGATTATCCTGTAGATAGAAATCAGAGACATGTTTTCCTTCACGGAGGGCTTGATATGTGTCTGAAAACTCAGGATCCTTCTCATACAAACTGCACCAACTTGAAGTCTCATGTCCACAGAGATCAAGAATCGTTGTGAGGGCTGCACGGTGGAGGCGGCTTAGGCAATCTGTTTGCTGAATTGGCACTTCCCTTCTTATGATTTATTATCAGGTGAAACTGTTGTAGGTATGTGGCCCATTTCTGGTGTCTCTCATTCCTCAACTTGCTCTGTGTCTGAAGGAACTCCAAAGGCCTATGGTCAGTGTGGATTACTGTCTCCTTCCCCAGAATGTAGTGTTTCCACTGCTTACATGCACAGACAATGGCATAAAGCTCCTTGTCATATATTGAGTACTTCCCCGACCATGTCATTGAATGTTTCACTATGGTATGCAACAGCGGGGTGGCCATGTTGCATGATAACGACTCCCAAGGCATACTCGAGATGCGTCATGTCATCACTCGAATGGATGATGTAGATCAGGAAGGGAAAGGACAGGGCTGAGCATAACCTTTCTTTCAGCCCTTCAAATGCTTTCTGTTGTGCTTCCCCCATTGGAATTTAGCCTTGTTCCCTCCTTTAGTCACCTGATTGAGTGCCCAGGAAATATGTGAGAAACCCAAGACAAACCGGCGATAGAAATTGGCAAGGCCCAGGAAGCTACGAAGCTCTGTAAGATTCTTTGGGGTAGGCCACCTCTGAATAACCTGAATTTTCTCCGAGTCGACATGGACTCCTTCCTCATCCACGACGTAACCCAAGTACTGGACCTTTTTCATCCCAAATGTGCACTTATCCAGATTTACATACAGTCTGTGCTTCCTGAGGGTCTGAAGTACTTCTTGAACATGTTGCAGATGCCTCTCCCAGTGTCCTGCTATAAATGAGTATATCATCTAGGTAGACCACTACGAAGGAATTTGTGTAGGGCGCAAGATGTTTTCCATCATCCGCATGAATGTTGCGAGTGCATTAGTTAGTCCGAAAGGCATGACCAACCATTCGAATAGGCCTTCACGAGACTTGAATGCGATTTTCCAAACATCGAGTGGGCTCGGCAGGGGATCTGTGATATCCAGGTTGAGATCAATTTTGGTGAAAAATTTTGCACCACGGAGCTGGTCCAAGAAATCATCAATCCTTGGGAGGGTAGCGATTTTCACAGGTGATTTTGTTCAAGCCCGATAGTCTATGCAAAGTCTCCATGTCCCATCCTTCTTTGGCGCAAGATAATTGGACTTCCACAAGGTGAAGAACTTGGCCTAATATGTCCCTTTTGAATCAATTCCTGGAGCCGCCTCTTTATCTCCTCATTTTCAAGGACCGACTGCAGTACACAGGCTATTGGGTAAAGGAGACCCCGGACCAAGTCAATAACATGTTTTACCCGACACTTCAAATGGCACTCCTTTAGGTGTCTGGAATAGATCATCATAGTCGATTATGATTTGGTTGAGCCTGCTTCTTTATATTGAGTGCATATTCATGGAGGCTGCAACAATTTTGTTTGTAGGTTTTGGCCTGATCATCAAGACGACAAACTGTTTGGTTTTCTCTACTAACTTCTTACATTGTTTAGCAAGACCGATGAGGGAGACAGATTTTGGGGAATGACCTCGGGTATCCGATAACGTTGACTCCCAATGGTAATGGTGACCCTTCTAGGTCGTGACTCATATATGCCATGTCTATCCCACATAAATGGTTGGCCTAGGAGCACATCACAAACATCTAATGGAGCAACATCACACATGACTTCATCATGGAAGGGCTTGATGGCATATGGAAGGAGGCATTGTTGTGTGACTTGGAGGTCTCTTCCTGGGTTTAACCACCCGATACTATATGGCTAGGGATGTGGCTTTACAGGGAGGTTTAGGCTTTTTACAACATCAACAGAAATTAAATTCTTCTGACTTCCACTATCAAGGATAAAATGCAGTGGCTTACCTTTTACCCAGAGCTTGGAGTGGAAGAGCCTTTCCTTCTCATCCATATTCTTGACTTTTGAGGTGGCAATGATCACATCTGGATCAGCATCTATAATTTCACCATCTTCATCCTTGACCTCAGGGTCTGTAACTGCTGGTGCAGAGAGTGTTGAAGAAGATGACTCGGCGAGTAAGGACTTGATGGCTCGACATTCTTCCTTGGAGTGGCGATTTGTTTTGTGGAGGTCGCACCACTTCCCTATCTTCTCCTTCTGCATCTTATTTCCTTGCGACTCCTTTTGTTTCCAACCTTGGCCTCGGGTCTGGCCTTCTTTATCATTCTTCCCCCTCACGGGTTGGTTCCTAGCAGTCCTCCTTTTGTGCTTTTGTTCAATCTTGACTGAAAACTTGTATGCCTCGCCGAGGGTTTGAAACTGAAAGAATTCCATGTCCTCTCGGATGCTCCATTGCAGGCCACTGCGATATTTTAGAATCCTATGTTGTTCTGTGTCTTGAATGCCCAATCTTGCAGATAAAGAATGAAATTTGTCAGTATAGTCTTGAACCGACTGGTCCTTACCTTGATGAAGTTCTTTGCCATTTGTATGTACAAATCATCATAGGCCCCAACAGGGTAATATTCTTCCTTTATGGCATCCATGAAATCATTCCATGTGGGTTCCTCTGCGATTCCTAGCTCATCCCTTTCGAGCCCATTCTTATACACACCCCACCAATTTTTGGCAATGAGAGATGATTTCATAGAGAAAATGTTATCTTTTCCTTATCAAGTAAATTGATTGTGAGGAAAAATATGAGGTCAATTGGTCAACCCAGTTCTCTTGCATCGAATTGATCTTACCTTCAAAAATAGGAATGTCAAAATTTACTTGCACCTTGAATGGAGTCGGGGCACCAAAGGACTGATTTACAGATGAGGAGGCATGATTTCCTACTTGTAGTTGTTGCGGAATTTGGGTGAATTGTTGTAGATCGATCCTTTTGCTCCCTAAGAGCTTCATTCACCATATTTTTGAGAGGATCATCCATCCTGTGTTGTCCGCCATTGGAGGTCGCTGCGCCGAATGAGTGCAAGTATTCGAAGGATTGTGTGTGGACCACCCAAGCTTTTTGTATTCCGACCTCGTTCTGGGGATCATACACTCTCAAGACGACTTAGCTTTGATACCACTGATCCAAAACCGAGGGGTTTCAGACTTAAGGAACAGATTAACAAATGTGCCAACCGAATTGCAAAACAACTATCTCGAAAAGAGATGTAAATTACTCAAAGACTTCAAATTACATCAATTATCTCTCGCCAAGAGATGTCTATCTCAACGATCCTTACATATGTATTTATAATAATTTTATAAATACGAAAGGACACCTAGAAAGATGTGGAAGGTCACCGGTCTCGAGGAGACGAGGTGTTTCATCTTCCAAGACTTACATATGCACTAATTTTGCGAAACATACTATTTTTAGAATTTACTATTTTTAGACAAAGACTACAAAAATCACAATTTGGGCCCCTTAAATGTGGATTTCGGGGTCAAACATTGCCGAAACAGAGTTCGAACCTTCTCATCACATTCTACACATTCCAAGCTTTCGGTGCCTTTTGAACGGAGTCAATCGGAGGTACGGTGCAAAAGTTATGGTCTCTGGAAGTTGCGCCACTAGAATTCTTTGCTGGATCGTAAGCTAACCATCGTGAGCCTTATTATGAACGGAATCCACCTGCTTTCTCCTCATTAAGGTCTGCAATCCCCATGGACTCCCGTTCAAAGCTCTCCTTGCCTTCCAAGCTTGTTCGGATTCGTTTGGGCATCGGTTCTCCCCAATGGAAGCTTGCCCGTGTGTATAGGCGAGCGTTATTTTCCCGAATCATGAATTTTTGAATTGGCGTCATAATTTTTTAAAACGGTGCATTATTTTCAAATGTGAGCTCTCCTTTCAATGATGGTGGGTCCCCTATCCCTTTTACGGACCGTCCCTGGCAACCTATTGTGCATGTCATCATGGTATAAGGCATGGTTATAGACACTAGATTCTATTAGGAGAATAAGCGCTAGCATAGTGATGTCGTGAACCCATAGATGGAATGATTGATTTGGAAATAGGAGATGTTGCCTAGCCTTATGGATAGATGTGACAACTCCCCCTCCCCTATTGATGTTGAACTTACCTTCTAGATCATCCATCTTGTGGGACCAAGATCAAAACCCATTCACATAAACTAAAACGTTTTTTGAGGACTTTATTTTTTGGATCCACGTGGGAGGATTGTATGGTTGTTCTGTTTTTAAACATGAACCGTACGTGGAGAACTAGAAACACACTAATCCATACGACTCAAAACAAGGCACAAGGGGAAAATTCTGAGCGTTAACAGAAGACTCGCGCACATGCACCAAAAATAGTGCAAAATGCGCGCTCAAGGGCGCCCTCCTGCTAAGAATGCGAGCTATTGCAGCAGTACTTGCTGCTGCGGAGGCTGCAGGGAGGGGCGCCGACAAGTCTGTCAGAAAGGACAGCATTAAATATTTGATGAAACATTTCAACTTAACACAGACTGCCACGTGTTCAAGATTTTTACTTTCTCATTATAATACTAAAAAAATGAAGAGACCGTATACAGGACACTGCAATTACTAATTTGTTTTGTGCGGAAAACCTCATTTTTAGCCCTCCCGCGTCAGCAAAGCTCGCCCTTCAGCACTGTGCATTTTGGCTCATGTGCGGGGTCTAAGAGGTATGTTAACAATGCAAGCTCCTTTCTTCCCCAACTGTTAATTTACTGTCGCAATAATGTCAATGACATTGGCACTAAATAATAATAAAAAGAACATGTTGTTGCCATTACTGAACCTAAATTCTGAAATTCAAGGCAAAACCTTGTCTGCAACTAATGCCCTTATACAAGATGGCATTGCAATTGGAAATGTGGATGATTGCTTAGTAAGAAAGCTGTGCAAACAAGGCCGATTGAACGAAGCCGTGCAAGTTTTGCAGGTCATGGATGAAAGAGGCATTGGTGTCTGTTCGTCTACTTATGATTATCTTCTGCATGGGTTCCTTAAAACTAAATCCCTTGCAGAAAGCAAACTAAATCATGCCCGCATGATCCAAGCACAATTTCTGTGCCAAGACGTTTCAGTGGGTAATAAGCTTGTGAGCATGTATGCCAAGTGGGGGAACCTCCCAGAGGCTCGGAGAGTTTTTGATGGGATGTCGAAGAGTAATGTGGTGTCATGGACTGTCATGATTGCAGCTTATGGCAGGCATGGTTACTGCGAGGACGCCCTGGCATTGTTGTATCAGATGCAAGGAGGAGGAGGCGTTAAACCCAATCACTTCACCTTTTCCAGTGTTTTACCTGCATGTCACAGTATTGAAGTGTTGGAGGATGTCCATGGGAAGATTGTTAGGCTTGGATTTGAGTCTAATGTGTTTGTGGGGAATGGACTTGTGGATATGTATGCAAAATGTGAGCGAATTGAGGTTGCACGCCAACTGTTTGACAGAATGCCTCGGCGAGATTTGGTATCATGGAATGCGATGATTGCAGGATATGTGCGGAATGGATGCATTGAAGATGCGATAGAATTGTTTGGGGAGATGCCTGAGAGGGACACATTTTCGTGGAATACAATGATTGCGGGGTATGCACATGTAGGAGACATTGAGAAGGCCTCGCTGTTGTTTGAGGATATGCCCGGGCGGAATTTGGTTTCGTGGAATATTATGATTGTAGGATATGCACAGAATGGGTTCATAGAAGAGGCCTTGAATCTCTTCCAAAAATGCCTGAACGGAATGTTAAGACGTTTAATTCATTGATTACGGGATATGCAAACAATGGCCTAGTCAAAGAGGCTCTGCAGTTGTTTCAGTCAATGCCCGAATGTAATGTGGTCTCGTGGAATGCCATGATTTCAGGTTATGCACAGAATGGGCAGGGTGAGGAGGCCCTGAATCTTTTTAGACAGATGCAGCTGGCAGAAGTGAAACCAAACTCAGAGACTTTTGTCATTGTTCTCCCAGCTTGTTGCACCCTGGCTGCGCTAGAACAGGGAAAGAGGTTCACGAAATTGTAATTAGAAATGGATTTCAGTCTGATGTCCTCGTTGGAAATACTCTTGTAGGCATGTATGCAAAATGTGGGAGCATAGAGGATGCACGCAAGGTATTTGATAGAATGCTTCAACGAGATGATGTGTCATGGTCTGCAATTATCATAGGGTGTGCAGTGCACGGATGTGCGAAGGAGGCCCTAGACCACTTTGAAAAAATGCAATTGTCGGGCATAAAACCAAACCGTGTTACCTTTATTGGTGTTTTGTCTGCATGCTGCCATGCCGGTCTAGTAGATCAGGGACGACAATGTTTCAATAGTATGAGCCAAGTTTATCATATTACTCCTACGATTGAACACTATGGCTGTATGATAGACCTTCTTGGCCGTGCTGGATGCTTGGATGAGGCACAGCATTTTATCAATGAAATGCCAATTAAACCTGATGCTGATATGTGGGGTCTTTGCTTAATTCCTGTAAAATCCATACCAATATAGAGCTAGCTGAACAGGCAGCAGAACGGATTTTTGAGCTTGATCCACAAAATCCAGCATCATACGTCATTCTATCAAACATCTATGCAGCAGTTGGCAGGTGGGAGGACATTCAAAGGATTAGGAAATTAATGACAGCCAAAAAGGTTAAGAAGAAACCCGGATGCAGTTGGATTGTGGTCAACAAACAAACTCATGCTTTCCTTATTGGGGGCTAGATTAGAGTTATGACTGCCAACAGTCTATGCAAAATTAGAGAGTATTCCTGTTAAGAGGCATAATTGTATGTCCCCAAGATATGAATTCTGACAGTTGACGTTTATGGAGCAAAAGAAACAAATTCTTTGCTGACATAGCTAACAATGGCTATTGCATCTCGATTTACAAGATTGGGCTCTCCTAGGATAGCTATACAGGTAATGAGGAATTTCTGATTATGTGGTGACTCTCGAGCAATCAAGTTGATTTCCGAATTTGTTGCTAGAAATTATCCTAGCAGATGCAAACTGTTTCAAATAGCTTGATATTGTACAGTATTCTTGCAAAGATTATTGGCAAAATGGTCCTAGACCGTTTCAGTGCAGGTACGGGTACGGTATGCTGAAATGGCAATTTTTTAAAAAACTTGGGTACGGTATGCTGTGGGTACGCTTGTACAATATTTTTAAATATATATATATATATATAAAGAAAACAACAAGTTTATAGTCTCAGCGACCTATAAAATATTAGAAGCCAACAAGAAGCTTATCATGAATCAGAAGCCATCTAAAGCAAGATTCATTTGACTGAATACAAGAAGACCACAAAACATTAAATCTAAGAGTCCATCTACTAATGAACTCACAAACATTCCACTTATTGTTAAGGCCCAGGGAAAGGTTTGGGGAGAAGGCAATCTTTTCATAGAGTTGTTTGTAGGTAGCCTCTTGGAGAAGGGGCCCTTTGAGCCACCTCATAGTATCCCAAAAGTCATTCTCATCCTCCATAATTAGTCTAGTAAAGGGAGCTGTGAAAGCATTTCTGAGCATTGTATACATTCTGAACTGAGATTGAGGAAGCTTATAGAAAGCTTTAAGGTCTGTCCATTCCATCCACTTCCCAAATCTGTACAAGTCATGAAATATTTTAATTCCTTTCTCAAACCGAAGGAGGGCAGAGCAGCGTCTTGTCCAGGCAAGGATCTTGTCATTATATTTCAGATTCGACAAAATCAATTAATAGGCTTGGCACCTAGTATCAAAGGAAGAGAAGATAGGCTACCCAACCACAAAGTGTTTCACTTGTTCCCATGCCTTCCAAATTGACTGAAGAATAAAGGACCCATGAGGAGCAACAAAGAAGCACCCAAATAGTAAGTCAACCAAATGAAGTCCTTTTCATCTCTCTTGACCCTTCGGAGCCTATTGGAAATATTGAATCTCACACAAACTTTCCAAGGTTCAATTCTAGTCAAAGCCCTCATGTTTATTTTTTTGCACTTTAAAAAAAAACCATGTGGGTGCATCGGTGGACGCATACCCACGAGCCCTAGATACGTCACGGGTATGGAAATCCATACCCTGGATGTACCGAGGACTCATGGGTATGTACACACAAAGATACATGTACCCGTACTTGTATCTGGTATGTATCGGAGTTTGGTACAAGGGTACTTGGCATTTCTAGGCGCCTAAGCAAAACCAATTAAAGGAGCTTTAAACCTAGGCATGCACTTGTCACAAATCGTATGCCTATTATAAATTAGACTGGTTCATTTATTCTATAAATGGATATTTCCGTAAATCTTGAATCATTCTTGAAAGTATCATATCACAAAATATAGTTCCATGGTTGGATTTAGAAATGAACAAGATGAAAACATCAAATGCACAAAGAAAAATAAATTAAAATTTAAAATAACCTACCTTAGTGATAAAGATATAAGCTTTTTGATGATGCAAGCCTCGGTCTAAAGCCTCTTGTGCTTGGTGTTGCCAATACTTTCTGCAAAAACCTGTACATTTTGGTGCAGACGTTACCAAACTATTGTTGTTGAAGTGCTTCCTCAAATCTCAAATCATTCCTAAAAGAACCAAATTACAAATTAGTTTCGTGGCTTGAATTAGAATTGAACAAAGAACATTTTTGAATGTATCCTACACATCAAACCTATTAATGAAAGCTAAAGCAGTGTTGACATGCGCCGAGACAACAAGAAGTTTCTTTCAAAAAATTGAAGTAGAGTTTAGACATTTACCAACCTCACTAATCTTTTAGGTTTGAAGCACAAATACGTTGTCATGCAATGGGATCAATCCTTTATATCCGACACTTCTTTATGCTCGATACTACGTTGTCATGCACCGATGCTTGGTTAAGGATACCGAGCAAGACCTAGTAATTGGCATCTATATCCCAAACCGAGTACAAGGACTCGATACTTTGACACTAGAAATACACCCCGATTCATATGCGGGAGGTGAATTGGAATCACTCCATTTCATGATACTCAAACTTGGGGACTCGAGATGATTTCGAACACTTTCCCAAATAAATTGAAGTTGATGTGGAAAGATAATTGTAACATTTTGATTTTTGATTTTATGGTAGATTCAAATATATAACTCGAAATGAGAACAATACCAATAATAATAACAATGCCCCAAGTAGGGGAGCAATTGGCCTAACAAAGTAAATGTTTAGTTTATAGTGAGTTGAAAGGGGGAAATTTCTAATATGGGTTTTGTTAACAATTTTTGCACTTGTGCAAAAATGGACAACTCGAAACTTCGTTATGATGGATGGCATTGGTGAAGTGAACCTAACCTAGGGGAGATTCTTTCAGTTCAATATTGTTTCTGTTGAATTAATTAATGATTATATGAAATCTGCAGAATATGTGTGCCGTTACAAAACGTAATAGATCACATAGTCTGCAATTTCATGATTATCTTCAGAAAAGAACACAAGAGCCTTGAATGATATATGTGTTATCTTGATGAAGACATGAAGTGCAAAATAAATGAATTGTTAAGTTTTGAAGCAACAATCATAACTGCATATTGCAGCAGTCAAAGTTCATTGCTAAAAGTTACAAATATTTTAAGGATTCTTTCCTTCATGATTAGTACATTCAATTATGTTATTGAGTTGTTTAAGTCATCATACAATCCATATACAAAGCTGAAATGCATGAAGAAATACATAACTCAGTTTCAGAATTCAATGTTTTATTCATAAGGAATTTCAAATGTTCCCACACAAGCCGTGGGATGTAACTCAAAAGTAAATTACAACTACTAAAGAGTAAATTACAACTACTGAAGTAAGAGGTACATATGCATGAAAAAGAAAATAAAGGAGTATGAAAGAACCCATCATTGCCTTGGGTTTCTTTCGTTTCGGTTGATGCATCTCAAGCTCCATCTTTGCTCCATCTTCATCCTCGCTCCTTAGCAAATAGCACTGTACCTAAAAACAGAAAAGAGAAGATTGTCAATCACAAGCTCAAGGTTGATCCATATTCCTATACTATCCAAATTTGTGCAAGTGAATCTCTTAACAACATGAGGTATAAATTACATGAAGATCAAATGAACAACTGATAAGGCACCATTCTATAGCATCATGCATGACTTATTCACTCAGAGAGAAGAAAGAGAAAGACATGGAATAAAAGAGAGGCCAAAAAGCCTAATGTTTTCTAATCATTTTATCCGAAGTGTGCGGAGTACAGTGCAAGTGAAGAAGAAAATAAATCATGTCTTACAGTCCTCACTTTGTTAGATAAAGATTGCATAAAAACAAAGTTCAATGACTTCCATCCTATGGTACATCAAGTTGGAATAAATCACAAGTACATAATGGTATGAAAGAAGAATGTAACTCAGAGTTCAGTAGCTATTCTAGAAATAGGAGTTACAATGTAGATCAGAGGAGAAACTTGCATGCTTACTTCCATTCAAAGATAACAATACATGTTTCAAATTTTCAAATAGGTGAAGCAGAAGAATCGAATATAAAGGTGAAGTTAACTGGAAAGATAAGATTATAGCTGAAACATAATGAAAAAGGAAATCTGAGAAAATTTTGACAAGGCTTCGCCATGTAAAATGGATATTTTACATCTTTCCATCATGTTATTTCAAACTAATACATGCTTGAAAGCTATATATAAATCAAATAGTAATGCAGAAAGCAGATAATGCATGACATAATCAAGATAACAGTTATCAGATTTCAGCCCCAACAACAAGCCATGAAACATCTAAATGAATTGTTACAGTGCCAGATCAAAATTCAAGTGCACACTTTTAGATTGCATCAAAATAGATACATAAATGCTACAAATATCAAGTGAAGAATTCAAATAACAGCGTGAATCCGTCCAGATAAAACCATACTAGTCAACAATATGAATTACAAACTGAAAATAGATGTATATGCCAGTATGGAATCTCATAATTCATTATTCATTCAAATGTCTTGCAAATTTCAGTTACAGACTACCATAGAAATAGAGATGTGTAATTTTAAATGAAAAGAATGCAAGTATACAAGGTCCAAAGCAAGAGAGAAACATGGTTCATATCCATCACAGGGATAATCCAAGAAGTCTTAAAAGTTCTATCTTCATTCTTGTATGTGGCTAAAATGGGAAACAACTTATAACAGAAAAATAGAAAAAAATACAAACTTCCAGGTTGAAACCCTCAGGAAAACAAAGAAGCAGAGTTCATTAAGAAAAATTTCAAAACCAAATTTGGGTAAATCGTGAAAAGATTTAGTATAGCAGTCGCTTTCAAGCTACAAATAGAAGAAGTACAAATCTACAGATCATGGAGGCCAAGGTTGACTGATTATTTTGCAAATGCAGAGGAGAAATCAAGTTTATACTTGAGTGCCCAAAAAATAAAATTTTGAGCTCCATAATATGGGCGATCTATGAAGTAAGATACAAATACCAATAATGAAACACTCCCAGAGTCGAGTTATATGGAAACGAAGCTTCCAGATTACACAAGAAAGCAAAACGACAACCCAAAGAGAAAGAAAATGAAAGGGAGAAATGAGAACAAAGCTACAATTTCAATTCCAAAGCCCTTCCACAGAAGAAAGTGATAGGCACCAAGATACAAGTTCAAACTCATGAATGAAAAGTACATAGAAATGACAACCACGATACAAAGTAAAGCAAGATCTACGATGTACAAAATGACCACAATGAAACCTAACTCATGAATGAGTTGAGATCAACGGTTCAGAATTCAAAGTACATAATCCAATGTTTCACAGAGCAAACCAAAATTCAACCATAGTTACTTCTAACTCAACCACAGTCAGGAAGAGTACATACGTGGAGCTCACAAGAAACCCTAAATTCAACCATGGTTAGGATATCACCAACATTCCATTATGCATTGATTCATTGTGGGGGACCAAACTTCCCGCTAAAATCATTATGCTTTGACCATGATCTGAGCCATGTGTTTATGCAAAGGAGGCCGAATCATCAAACTTGTGATTATTGTTTATACCATAGTCTATGTCACGAAGTAATCAAAAGGGTCGAGCTATGTTTAGCTATGTTTAAGGTTTTCAACCTTAGTTCATAACAATGCAATGATGGTGTCAACACCTGATATTCAAAGGGGCCATCATCAACTTCAAAACAATTAGCACATGGTCGATGAAAACCTTATCATTACTTTAATCATTGTAATCATGCATGGAGTGGGGTATTAATATAGACCTTTGAATTATCACCTTTTGGAGCGAATATTCCCTTTTTCCATGCACAGGTGGCAATATGCAGGAAGAAGACCAAAGGCCACATGTGAACAAGTGTCACATCAGCTAGAAGACAGAGACTGCATGCAGAGGAGAAGACTTTCTCATCAAGCAAGGTTTATTATTAGCATTATTCACCCAGCTTTATTAAAAATAGAACAATCAACTGTAGTTGACTGAGTTGTAATCAAGGCTATTAATGCCTCTTTGTATTAGCATGCTTATTTTATTCCTTTATTTATTAATAAATAAAGGGTAAAAATAGGATCATGGGCGAGTACAGTTTTAGTCTATTTTTAGGAAGGGTGGGATGAATAATTTGTGCTATATATTGTGTGAAATTGCAAGCACAAAGGGGGACTTTTTTTAACACAAGAGTGTTGAAGCGAGTTTGCCAATTTTTCCTTCGAATGAGAAGTATGTTCTACTTTTCCAATTATTTGTAGTCTTGTATATGTTCTATTAATCTTTGTGAATGTTGAATTCCCTAATTAATCATCTTACCCTATTGCAAATTCAGTAATTTCTACATGATTAACTTAAACAGTATAGTTGTGATACTTTCCCTCAATACATCAAAGTGTTTGCCTTAATATTCTACAGAAAATTGTTGGCTTGTGCATCAAGAATTCATTCTCATATCAATTGTGCATGTGCTAATGCATAGTAAAAGACCTCACACAAGTTTGGTGTATCACCCAAGTTTTGAAATTCATTTACAGTCATCTTTTACCCTCAAACCATCAAAAAATTAGTTTAGAATAAATCAAGAAGGAATCGGCCTTGATATCGGAGACTCACCTCAAAATAGGTATACCCACGCACTGAGGTGTTTCCATTGATCTACGAAAGAAAGAGATCAATTTACAAGCTTAGAACACTGTAGCCATCTCTCTAGGGTGCACTTTTGAGAGATAACGGGTTCTATGGATATCAAAGTTGTAATAGATGGTCATGCTAAGAAAGATGGTGATGTTGTGAAAGAAGTAAAGTCTATGAGAAATTTGAAAGAATTCTTGGTGGTAATGGTGGCATGTGGGGCGGGGGAAGTCGATCTTATTTCCATTTTTTTAGGAGTTTGAGGTGGTGTATGTGGTTCAAGTAGATTCAAATTTTCTTCTGCTGAAAATATTAATATAATTATGAAGGGGTATGGCTTTGTCTCAAAGGTATTGGAGGAAAATTCCTCAAAAAAGTGTTGGATTGTAGGGTTGCAAAGATGTCCAATCCTAGGGGCAAAACAACCCTTTCTTCTTCCCCTTTTATTGTGGCCAAGGAGGTTTTGGTCCTTAGGAGCTCTTTTGGGTTACCCTAAATGAGATCAATATTCCAAAGGATTTAGTAAAGGGGATTTTGAGGAACTTGTCGTATGTATGCTAGCTAAGATGGTCAATGTGATTATTATCTCTTCTCAATAATATATATTAGGATATATGTAGAAGACCATACTAGGACCAACACACAAGCCAAAGATAAATTGTCAAGAGGTGCAATACTCGTGGATCTAGAAGATGGCAATCCACATTTTATCAAAGGCGTAGGGATTCATAGCCAATGTCTAAGATAGGGGATGGAATCTTACTAAGATCAAAGGGTTGGAAGAATAAAGGTAGTAAACAAGTTCTATAAGATTTCTAAGCTAAGGGTTGTAAAGTCATGTGGCGTATAATAGGCAAGGGTTGTAGTAAGATAATGCAATAGACAATGTGTTACTTTATTCTAGTCTAATGTATGATACATCAAATGTAATCAATCAAATCAACATAAAGGAAAGAGAAGAGTTAGAGATACTTACCTTTTGAAAACAATGTTGGTGCATCAACCCTCACCAAAATTAGTAGCACCTCGTGAGAGAGTTGTGGTAAGTCGACCAAAGTTGGGGACTTCAAAGACTTGTTATGGCTTCTTTTCTTATGGATCCTAGTAACAACCTCTTTTTAGACTTCAATGCAAGGGAAATTTCTTTTTATATACATCGATCACAATGTTTCTTTGTTGTAAATTAACTTTATTTAGAACCAACATCATCTTAGTCAATCCATCTTATAACAAAGCTTAACCTTATGCACTGTATGAGTTGGGCTAATCTGATCCCTCATATCCATTTCATTAAGTAATGTATATTGAGCATACCATGCTTTCCTTTTTCATTCAAGGATAGACAAGTGTTATTGTCTAAAGTGTATACACTGGCATCTGTTCATATCGATTACCCATCCAATATCCTACAACTTTACATTTAGGTGAAATCGAACAACGCAATTAGCAAATTTGTGTTACTTTGGCCAAAGTTTCAATTCATGTCTATCATGCTTAATTCCATGACGACATGATCATCATTTAGAACTCGTATTTCACCCTAACACTTGAAATCTATTATCTAGATTAGAACTAGATAGAAAATTATTAGTTATTTACAAGTTGCGTATAAGGTACCAATTCGATCAGCTAGCATGGGCAAGTACCACTATGTCGGCTTAGGATGACTAAGGGAGAGTAAGCGTCTCTACAATGATTTGCATCATTACGAGTCCACTCCCTTTCCCGTAGTCATCATAAGATGACATCCGGTATGTAACCATGTAGTATAATCTGCATTCATTCTTATAATGTTACTTATATCTTAGAGCATTATGACCGTCGCAATTAGAGGAGCTTAACGAGATAACTCAGTGTAGCAGTTATACCGCAGAGCCAAATAATGACCTAAGTCATTAAATGGGTACTACATAACAGCAGACATGACGAGTTAGCTCACCGATTTTTGCTAATTTGAACGTCGTATCTTTTGAGTTAAGACAATTTAATTGAATTACGACAGTCAACTCCTAGGTTTCAATGATACTCTCATCGTGATTGAATTCATACCTAAGGATCTAAACGAGGGATTCTCAAACATCAATTGTATGTTTAGAGTCATACAAACATGATCATTATATTCACTAGTTGCAGATTTAAATCATCCCAATGCATTAATTCCATAGATCATATTTAATCCATTTGCACAAGTATTAGGTCTAGAATAATACTTAATAGGATTAATTCTAATTATTACACAACACTCCATATTTCATATAATTCAAACATATGTAATTACAAATACACATATATCATTTAATCTATAAATTGTATCTCAAGTTACTAAACTCAAAGTATACTTATAATTCACTTTGCACATATATCCTTTAATATATGTATTGTTTTCATTACTAAACACAAAAGTATATTTATAATCCACTAGATCCATTAACAATGCTTACATTTTAGAAATACATTATATTTGTTCACTTAATAATAATATTAATCCTTATAAGTTTATGATCTTATAACCAATTAAGATGGAGAAGCCTTTCCTCAACTTTTCGATGCAAATCAATACTCAAATAAATAAACATTACATTTTAATCAATTCTTTTCTGAAACAAATATAAATAGAATAGGCTAATTTTGCCTCTTAATCATTTAAATAGTACATCGATGTTTTGCTTAATTACAAATTCACTATTTAGTACATTGCAGCATTTAATCAATCAAATTGAACAAATAAATTCTTTCAACTTCACTCGCCTTTCAGACTTAAAGTACTCCATCTACAATATGTTAGCAATGGTCATTCGAAAGAACTAACATGATTAGATTTATTCCCACTTAATATTTTATACCTTTTAGTATTTGTAGAAATGAAATGTTGCATTAATTAAGTCAATAAAAGACCTACTAGGACTCGATTCATAATTGAACATATCAAAATAAACACTTGCATTCATATTAATAGTTTCCTTTTTCCATATTTACAATACTTGAAGGTAGAAATGCAAATAGTAGAAATCATATGAACTGGCCTTATTTTCTTCTTCATAATATGATAATAAGTATGTTAAACATATCATTATCATCTAACCCAACTTAAATTATATACACAACAAGAAAGTATGTAATCACACAATCTATATCCATATTGTCTTAAATAATAGTTACTCTACTTGATGATCGAATGTTTATATCCTATAGATATCCTTATGATTAACATCATATCATATCATCATATTTTTCATAGTAGTATAACAATCCCTTATTCTAGAAGGGTTACGGTCAACACAACTACATTATGAATCCAAACCCATCATTGAAGCCCAGTCAAGAACCTTTGATCAATAGAAAATGCTAACTGTATACTAATAATAATAATAATAACAACAACAACTTCACAATAGAGGGAAAACACGTTCGACTAGATTAAGTTAAAGATCATTTACTTAAGTGATTACAAAAAGTGCAAGGCCACGAAATTTCTTTCCCAACGAAACTAGCCCACTCTTCATGGTCGACCCACAAAACCCAACAACCATTATCTTAAACAAGTCGAAGCTTGTTACTTGTGGCTTGTTCTCTCAAAACGGAAACCACATAAGCAAGATGATATAAAGGTACTACTACTACAGGATCAACTACCCATTCGATAGGTAACAACTATCTCTCACAAATGTTTATACAAAACCGAGTCATAAGGTCGAACAACAAACAAGAAATTTTGAAATTGATAACCACATGATACTAGGACTCAAATCGGGGATTCGATACATGACACGTTTATGTACATCCACGACACCCATATCTTCCGGGTTTTTTAATTTTATAAAAATACAAGACATGATAACCTCTATAGATTTTAAAAAGATTTCATTCATCACGTAAACCAAATAACGAAATAAAATCGATAATACCCAAAATACCACACACTCGAATCTAAGGATTCGATTTAAACGTATATGTATATATATATATCATTCGATACCCAAAGTTTCTGGGTATTTATTTTATAAAATACAAGCCATGATATATCAAATAAGTATCAAAAGATCTATAAAAAAATAATTATAGAGAATCTAATATTACTTTGGTATCATTATAACATCATCCTTAAGACTCAAAAACCAAATATACATGCATCTATAGAAAATAGCACAAGTGACAACCATTCTAATCTTTGTAACTTTCCAAGGATTCCATTCAAACCCATATACAAATAATGAAATCAAAAATAATAATAAACAGTAAGGTGCATTTCCTAGAAACCCATTTCCACAAAATCAAATGAAAGCAACTACAGAGATTTGATTTACACAAATAATAAATGGAGTAAGCCATTAAGAGAGGAATAAATCTCATCATGCCTGGTAATGCGACCCTCTTCTTTTCCTTCTTTTCCAAGCTCTCCTTCGCAAGCACTGACTCAGAATCAATTCCACAGAAAGCCAAAAACTTCCAATATTCTCCATGATTATTTATTGAAACAGATATTAATGCTTCCCAAGATTATCTCCTCCTTCAGTTAAGAGAATGCATGCAAGATCATACCAGACATAAAACCCAAAAATAGGAGGAACATCAAGTATGCGAGCTCGAAAAAAATCTCCAACCATGCAAAACAACAAAAACAATCTTTCTAGTTTTTCTCCAAAACACTTCGTGGTTTCCACTGAGGTGATGGAGTAAACTTGAGGCATTTAATGCATGCAGGTGGTGAGTACCTTTCCCTCCATTATTCATGCTTGTCTATTTTCCAAATTTCAATTTAGTTGAGCATATTACTTTACAATTAGATCACTAAGTTTGGCTTAGTCACCTAGACAACCGAGCCTTCAACTTGCTTATCTCCACAATGGGACTGGTGATGGTGTTTGATAAATTCACCCCATCAATGTCACAGCTTTCTACAAGCTATGAAAGGAATGGGTGCTAACTCACCCTTTATCAAATAGGCCTTAATTAATTCGAAACATAAACTATAGTTTTGTATTAATTTAGGCCCATCAAAATTTATGCCCAAGCTTTATCAATATAGACCTAAGCCTTAATAAATTCAAAACCATTAACCTTAATTCAGTATAAGGTTAGGACCCTTATTGTATATGCCCAAAGTTTTATAAGGTGATATTCATGGGCAATATCATTAGGCCCTTCAACATAACTTAAGTTATGAATAAGCCTTAAATATAAATTCCCAAAATATTACAAGTCTAAAACCAAGGTAATCACATTTAAACTTGCATCATATTATTTCCTCATTCAAGCTCATGTACCTTTTTAATAGCATGCCCATCAAACTAATGCCTTGAATATTTTAGCTCCTGCTATTATAATAAAGATCATATTGCCAATGAAAATGAAGTCCAATTTTGCTTATCAAAATGTGATCATCCAAACTCAAGGTAAGCAATTTAGTAGTAATATAATCATAGTCCACATACCTTGGTATATGTGGTTGACATAATAAATGTTCACATTCACCCAAAAGAAATCTGTAAAGAAACATATTGCGACACTTATACATGTGAGGGTTAGAATCAATGAACTTGGTAGGCTTAATCCAACAACGTGAAAGCAAAGTATAGGAATATAATCCCAAGATGTGACAGTGATACACAACATGTTCAACCAAGAGTGCACTAATCTCACTTCCTTAAGCATGCAACAACAATGTACATACATTTATACCATGCACATTAATCAATAAATAATGCATGCCTACCAAGAAGTATTTCAGAATTCCAACTCTCTTATCCCAAAGAAGTATAAAACAATGGGGGTGTTACATAAGCTCCACCAAACTCTAAACCTCATAACCTTTAAGGGCATATTTTTGAGTGAGGGTGGAGCAGATCATGTGATAATGATATAGAGAAATGAAAATAATGATCCTTGTTTATAGAACATAACTTGAAGTTTTCTTTAGTATCAATGACATCGACCATGGTCGATATTGTCGTGAGAAAATAGGTTATGGTAGACAACATTGATTTTTTCGCCACAACTAATCAAGCAAAAAGGTAAGGAGAAGAAAGAGCATGGAGGCAAGGAGGACACTTGTAGCATGTATGATGGTGATATATAGGGGATATTCAGATGATATAAAGGTATTATCTAGGCATATGTAAAGGTGATATTATTAAGGACATCGAGTGTTCCTAAAGAGATGGTAAGAGGTATACGAAGGGTAGTATGAAGGTATTAAGAAGGCATGTTAGGGAAAGGTAGGGTAATGTCGTGCACATTGACTCTTCTTCGATATTTCTAACTAACCCAACCTCACTTTTGGTGATGCCCTTAGGAACACACTCAAGGAGATTAATACGCCAACAATCTACCAAGAGAAATCATTAGTACGAGTGAAAAATAAGGTGTACTCGCATGGACCATAATAATATAATGTGAGATGGTCGTTGGGGGAAATGGTACTTGTAATCAAATAAAATAACCATAAATGAAGTGGTGCACCGATGAAGTAATATGTATGATGAAAAATATGGACTTAACCAAATGAAATATACTTACCTTGACTTATCTTTTCACGAAATTATGGAGGAAACAAATCTACTTAGAAACCCTAATCATGCAATACTAGTAAGAGAGGATAATAATGCAAGTGCATGTGAGTCTATAAGTAGGTATACCAAAAATGGCAAAAGATCTCATAGGAAGGTTTTATGATATGTCCATAGAAGAAGGATAGGTCGTGTCTAAATAGTCTATTCAATGTCAAAAAGGTGTCAATTAGGAAACTGATCGGTTGAACTAGCAAGCCTATAAAGTAGGGACTAAGATAGGTAAATAAAGGTCAAGGTCAAGGTCAGGTCTATATAGCCTTATAAAAGATGAGACTAAATTAGGTCTAGAGAAACATAATAAAATGTCACGAGCTGCTAACCTAGAAACAAATAAACCAATCTAGCATGCATGTAAATAATAAGATATAAAGTTATATCAAGTCTATATAGTCTTATAAAGGGAAGTCTAGATTAAGTCCAAAAAAATCCTAAAGAGCATCAAAAAGATATTAGTCAAGAGATTAATCAACTAATCTAGTAGGCTTGAGGAAGTAGGAAATATAAGTAGAAAAATAAGACAAGTTCAAGTATAAATAATACTATAAGGGAAGGCTAGCGTAGACACAAAATCATGCACTTTAGACATTATTTAGTTTCGGTCTCATACTACTATTCATATGGTTTTTGAGTGAAGAAAGTACTAATTAACCCCCATCTTTTGGCCATTTTACTTTGCTTTTTTTCATCACTATCGACCTTTAACTCATACTTGGGTGAGTGCAGCAAGTTGGTGGACAAAAAATGGGTCATAAGTGGACGTCATATTGCAAAAAACAACGAAATCTCAACTTGTAGGGATTATTAGCAATACGCACACTCAAAATTAGAAAAATTTATATAAATATGAATCGTAGCATCCGGAATCTAGTTTCTAAACTACTATTTTTTTAAAAAAACGGACAAGTTTAGCTATATTAAACACTTAAAATTATATGACTTGGTTTTTTTTTTAAAAACCTATAAGATTGTAGTCCATTTGCCCGCAATTTGGATGACCAAATCTTGTTATTTTTTTCATTTGGTGAAAAGTTATATGTAGTTGTCTATCTTGGGATGGATTTTATTTTGTATTTTTTTCAGCAATATTTTTTTATGATTTTTTTCCGTGAAAGTGGTTTGAAAAGATTTAGAAAATGGAGCACTTTCTGTTTGCCCGCCATAACTATATCAAAAAATATTGAAATCAAATATATATATTTTTAACGTGTATAGAATTTTTCCACGCTTGGGATGGTATAATTTTTATCACATTTTGATAAGCAAAACAAAAGTTGTAGTCTTAAACGTAGACATGAACATTCACGGAAAAAATGTCTTAAAGACCTATTATTAGTAAAAAAATTATAAAATGATATTTATCTTATTCTATTCACTTTAAAATCAATATTTCTATGAAGCTAACAGTCTCCCCTACGCGATGGCACCAATTTTGTGAAATGTTTTCAATTTTTTAGCATGGTTCAAGTTTGTGGAAGAGTAAATTTGAAGTTTTTGAACTTTTACACTTCATAATGACCTTCCATAGCTTTGGTTGGGGAAAAACAAAGATTTCCCAAGCCTTAGGGTCGGATTTGATGATACAGATATAACCGTGATCGTGGTTTATAAACCACGATCGTGGGTTTTAAAACAAGAACCGAGATCGCACTTTATAAACCACGAGCGTGGTTTTTAAAGCGCTATCACGGTTCAGTAAATCATATTTACACACATCCTAATATTCTAATTACCATGTGATTTTTACTATTTGACTTTACCGTACGAATTACTGTGAAATTTTGTCGTTTTCTACACACTTTTCTTATCACCGTAAGTAAAACATCATGAGAGATAAGAAACAAAGTCATTAAGTAAAAAAACACCAAACGAATTAGATGCAAACAAATTTCAAAATACTGAGCGAATGCAGAATTTTTGTGAATCAAGAAGAGGTTCATCTTCAACCCCTACTATTATAAGTAATGAGGAACCGTAATGTTTCTACTAAAGCAATGTTGAAGTTGAATTAAATACTCTTGATGAAGATGTTTTTACTGCATCAATGTTGAAGAAGAATTAAATACTCGTGATGTAGCAAATGTTGAAATTGAAGGAGATAATAAAAATGTGAATAAGGAAATTCAGGTTCAAACTGTAGACAAGCAAAATTTGACAAAAACACCTCCTAGGATTTTCCGTAAGAAACCTAATTATTTTATTGAAATTGATGAAAACATTTTGAAACCAATTTTTGACAAACTTTCTGAATAGCAAATCAGAAAAAAAGCCACTGAAATTTGGGATTATCATTTTGAAATTTTAAATGATTCCCAAAGATGTCAGTTGTTGGTTAGTTTGATGAAATTGATTAAAATTAGACCTACATTAAACACCTTAGGATTGACAATATTTAATATATGTGGTCAAACCTCTACAATTGTTGAAAACCTTAATGATGCATATCACATTGTTGGTGTCAAGAGACACACTATGGATAGTAATATTGTGTGTCGTGTACTTGCTACTAGTGTTGTAAGTGAATCAATAAAAAAATAACGTTTGATTACGCAAATAAGTCGAATGTTGCAAGTTAATTGAAAAACTCTAATGAAAGCAATTGAAAGACATAATATCCTTTAATCACTCAATAACACCGATTTTTGGGCATTTTCTGCTAGAGCACCGCGTAAGGAAAAATATAATTTTGATGCTATAAGAGAAGTTATTATTTAATTTTGGCATGATAACACTAGAGTTTCACCTAATACAAGAGATGTTGTAAAACGGAGAGTTGGTTCTACTAATTGCAAACCACATCCAAAACATTTCTTAGATATGACTCAAACTCAATTTTTTCGTAAGTTTGAATAAGAGCATCTGGAAATTAAAATTAGTCAACATTTTTTTGAAATGTTGAAACCGTTCTATGTGAGAATCAACCGCGCTCGCACCACTTGTTGTTGTAGGCAAAATGTTGAATTCGCGATGCATTATGCTAAATTTTTACGTATTCATTCTAACTTTCATTACGAAACTATATTATCGAATGTGGTGTTCAATTTCCACCAATAACTTATAGAGATTTCATTCCTATGATATTTTTGAAAAAGAAGTTAGACAATTTTTCTATAGTCGGGATTATTTAGATGGAAGTTGTGGTACAAGTGGTGGATTACCTAAATTAGAAAGTTACATCCATGAGAAAATTGAAGCCGCATAGGATATAATTTAGTTGAGTTTGATAAATATAAATCAGCTTACATACCATTTAAAAGATAAAAAAGAGTCTAAACGGTGTGAGCTAGTTACTGAGAACATATGCCTGTTTTTTAATTTATGAGAAAATTTAAGGATGAAATTATTTACGAGTATGTTAGACATACACACAGAGCTCGATGGTTGGATGAACAGCCTTCAAGTTATGCAAAGACACATTTCTTATTGGTACTATTGTTTTAGTGGTCGGTTTTGCAGAGAATTACACATTGCGACCACAAATGGAGGTTCAATCACAATATTACAACTCAGTACAAGTTGTCATTTTTGTGCATATAACATTTACACATTCTCCTAAAAGTATAGAGAATGATCAAAAAAATTTAATAGAGTACCACTTTTATATCGTAATGATCACACTCATTCTACTTGAATTTGTGCAAGGGTGTTTCCAGGTTATTTTATGGAAACTTGTCTGCGATAGGACAACCACTTCAAACAACATTATATATGGTCGAGATAATTACACGTTTCGGTTTAAGAATGCATGAATTTTTATTGGACGAAAGCGGGATGCACGTCAAGATGGGTGTGTAACATATTTGGAGTTTCACTAAGGCTGGACATGGAAAAGGAGAGCATGACGGTGCAGGGGCATGTGTGAAAAGAGCTCTTGCAAGAGAAGAGTTGAAGTACAAAGATAGTGCTAAATTGAAAGATGCAAATAGCATAGTGGAATGGTGTATTGACAACATGGCCCGAGGTTCTTAAGAAAATTCTATAGTTCACAGATATTTTTGGTTGATAGAGGAACAACAAATTGCTAACTACGAGGATTATATGACACTCAATAGGTCCAGTGATATGCACTCATTTTGTAGCTCAAATGCTACTTCATAAGCCACATGGACAAGAAATTTGACATGTTTTTGTGCATCTTGTATCAAATTTGTCAACTTTGAGTGTGATTCACAAGAATGGGTAGATGGATGGATTTGTAGGCCTCTAACTCGTTTCTGGTTATCAACCTCCACAAGCATTACGACTTGTTTTTGCGTAAGAAATTACAACATCCAATGACTTTGATCAATGGGATAAGCTCTATTAATGGGATAAGCTCTAAAACAATACATATTTAAATGTTTCCCTTAATTTCTTAATAATTGTACTATGCAATGTTACACCATAGTCTTGTTATATCCATATATGTTGCACCATAGTTTTTAATTTTAAATCAAACATACATATAAAACTAATATACATAGAACACACATACATCGAAGGATATCATGTGTAATGAAATCGAATCAAACATAGAAGTAATATCATTATGAAAACTAACACATTGATATATAATGTATCAAACTAAGTGTGTTGGACACACATCTCTGAAAATATAAGTTCATAACATGTGTACATCTCGAACTAAGTGTGTCATACATATAGGACCACATGTGGTCGCATAAGGCTATATATACAATGTCCTATGAAGAATCATGAACTAGGACTAGCTGGCCCATATATATATATATATATATATATATATGTACATCTAGGTCCTATGAATCTAATCATGAAACATCTTCCCTCTCTTCGCCCTGCTAGAAGTAGCATGTCCACGACCTAGGGATGTAGTGGAGGGAGATGCCACTACGGATTTCATCTATGTGGTCCTAAGCGTCTCTAAGTAGGCCTGCAACCTAACCTGCACATTCATAAACAACAAGTTTTTAACACCTAGAATTTTAAAATACATTCAAAATTTAGAAACTTAGAATTTAGTTAAAATACATGTGAAATCTTACCGCAATGTCATGATCCCTATCAATTTGTCATTCATGCATTGCAGGGACAATAATAGACTCACAAGGGGTAAGCTACATAAAAATAATTAAATATTTCATGTACAAATTTTAATATTGTAGATTTAAGTAATAAGAAATAATTTCTCCAAAATTTAAGAAATTTGAAAAATTGTACCTCGCTTAGTGGATCTCACAGATCTTTATGGCGATATCTATAAAGACCTCCACAGATCTGCATTTATGGAGGAGTGTCTCTGGAAGTCATAAGCTATACAAAAAAATGTACAAATCAATATTAATCTACATGACTACCACATAATAGATCCAAAGCATAATCCACATGAACTTCCACAATTAGAAATAAAGTGTAAAGAGAAACTAACCTGCGTAAAATTCACGTGAGGCGTCTTCAGTAGCCTCAGTTCCCAAAGCAGATGATGACCCACTGTAATCCCGTGTATAAAACACAAATATTAATATGTACATGTACATGTGAAACATTATAATAATAAAAGTGCACAATCAAATTAAATTTAAAATTTAAGTACAACTTGAAACTTACGTTTGTAACATGCCCAGTACATAAATAAGCATGTCGATGTCGGATGTTTCCTTCACCAACTCTTGCTATTTAAAATAAAATAAAAAATTAGTTTTTACATTTATGTACATGACGTACAATCAAATATATATATATATATAAACTATATATATATATATATATATATATATATAATTTTATTTGACATTTACCTATGAAAGACCAAGATCCTTTGCACCAGTTCCAAAAATATCTTCCATCATCTCATCTAGAGAAAAAAATCATGTGATCTAGCAAATGATGTCTCACCCGCAGTGCATACGGCACCACATGATCCACAGTGGTGTGGTGCGCTAGAATTAGCACCTCTACCAACATCACTAGATGCAATCTGCTCACTATGTTGGGTCAGAGTGTCAGTGAGATCCCTCAATGCATATAGTGTGTCAATCTTCACAACCTCCTTCACTGTAGGAGGGATAATTGAAGGTAGTGAAGGTTTTGGGGCATGGGGGATCCTTGGTTGACCTACGCATGCACCAGGTCTACTCTGTGTAAAGCCACCTCCTCGCCCATAAAAATCAGAAAAGTCAAAATAATTTGGGACGTCATTAAGCACGAACTCGCAATATAATTTCTTCAAAAAATAGAGAGGAACCTCATTGTTATTGCATGGTGGATAATCAAAAACCATCCACCATCGGTCCCAAAAATTGTTCTTGATTTAGTCATCATGGCACTAATGGATTGGGAATCGTTTACAAGTAGCTGTGGGGGGCATTGGTTCTTGGGTCGGTAAATAATGCACAAATGTGATCTTTTCCAAATAAATTGTCTTTTACAGCCGCATGGAATAATTTATCTCGCATACCACCACCTACAATCACCTCTAAAGGTATTTCATATTTCTATTTGGTTGCTTGCAAAGTCAACTTTTCCAATCAATGTTTGCTATGTGTTGGCTAAAGTCATGCGGGACGGATTTGTGGCATGATTTTGTCTTATAGTCTGAATAAGGTTCTCAATGACAATTTTATTTTGTCATATTCTTCCAACAATATCAGCTTGTGTTCCTGCTGGTTCCGTGGGGATAGAAGGAGCCACAAGAGGCGGATCTATGTTTGGAGGAGGGTTTTGAGGAATGTTTGGAGGGTTTTGAGGATTGTTTGGAGGGTTTTGAGGAATATTTTGATGGTTTGCAGGATTACAAGCTTGCCGAGCAATTGACAAAATAAAAAAATTGTATACATAAACAAAAAATTGAAAAACCCATGAAAATCACAAAAATAACCTAAAATGCAAACAAATTGATCAAAATCGAGGGCTTACCTCTTTGTCTTGGTGGCATGGTTGAAACTATCACGATCCAGAAGTCCGAAGAGCAATTTTTAGGGGTATTCAAAGCACGAGTGCCAAAGGTCTAGGAGAAATCGCGGTTGGAAAGGAAAAATGGGGGAAAATGAGGAGTTGTGGGTCTATTTTTTTGTCTTAGAGGACCGCGATCGCGATTTGAAACCGCGAGCGTGGTTTTAAACCACGCTCATGGTTTTAGGTTCGGAAATCACTGAACCTATAAAAACAATTACACGAGCGCGGTTTATAAACCACGATCGTGGTACCTAAATTTTGGGTTTTTATGTCCACTTAATTTTCCACCAACTTGTTGCACTTACCCACTTGCCCAGTCTGTTTTTGTCATTTTACGTCATTTTATCCTCGATCGTGCGCCTGTGCTTGTCTTGGGCCACCCACCGGTGCCTGGTTACAATTGGGGCACCCTGATCCTTTTCCCACTTTTCCACCACTTTTTGGGCACTCTCTTTAACCGTTTCAACATTTAATATTGCTTTTGGTCGACCTTTTCGGGTTAATTACAAAATTAGAACAAGAGAACCATATAAATATAAAGTTATGAGACCATAATGAGAGACCAAACATTAAACACTACTATCATCACCTAAGGTTGCATCCATCAAATGCTCCATTCGCATCCATCTAATTCCATCACAAGGCACAAGGTTGGTTCATCCGCATCACACTTTGCATAGGAGGGAAGTTTATTTTATTCTATTTACCATTTTATTACATTTCTACAGAGATAGTTATTTCTCGACTTTCACAAAGTATGAGTACGTCTGAACAAGAGCACCTAGGGCATGATTGTACACACAAGCACATAGAACTACATGTGGTCTGAGATGTAGTGCAACACTCTGTTAGTAAGTCCACCATTGTAACAGATTGAGAACATTCTAATCCTTCATATGCATCTTTCTTTTTTATGGGTTTGATGCTTGTCTTGAGGTTTCTGAGATCTCAAAGAAAGCTAGTGCGACAGAAACAAAGGCAGCGCAACCATCAAGTGACACCTCGGAGGAAGGTTAAAAATATTTTCATAGATGAAGGAGCACATATCTCATACTAGGGCGCCCCTGTAGCTATCCAGTGCCCAGGTCCATTAAGATTTCCCAGATCTACACTTTTCTATACCTTGGCATAGTTTTTCCTCCTTTTGTTTCTCCAACCATCTCTGCGACACAGTCCAACAAGCTCACTAAATTAGCTAAGATCTTTCTCGACCCTACTTGTCAATTAGGGTTTCACATTTTCATTTACTTAGTTTCTTATATCATTTTCCTTTATTCATTTAACTGTTATTTACTATTGTACTTATTAGATTACTATCCAAAATCCCCATTTTTAGTTAATCGGCTAGATAAGGCCTTGAGAGATCTAGAAATTTTTCAAAAGGTGTTAGCTAGGAAATTAATTTATCAATCTAGTAGGGTTGGAGGTAATAAGGTATAAAGGTCTAGGTAAGCTTTGGATAGCCTTGTAAAAGGAAGACTAAAATGGGTCTAGAAAACATAGAAAGCGTAAAATAGGTGTTAGTCGGAAATTAATCAACCAATTTAATAGGTTGGAAGTAATAAGGGGTAAATTTCTAGTTATGGTTTGGAAAGCGTTAAAAAGGTGCTAATCGGGAAATTAATCAACCAATTTAATAGATTGGAAGTAATAAGGGGTAAATATCTAGTAAGGGTCCTGGATAGCCTTATAGGGGAAGACAATAGTAGGTCTAGATGAACCGAGAAAGCGTAGAAAAGGTATTAGTTGGGAAATAAATCAACCAATCTAACAAACCTATAGATAAGAGATAAATAGCATGGTAAAAGGATTAGGTTAAGTGTAGATAGTCTTATAAAGGGAAAATTAAATTAGGTACCTTGGAACCTACAAAACATGAAAAAGGTGTTTTTCGGGAAATTAATTAAGTCATCTAACATGTTTGGAAAAGAGAAAATAGAGTAGAAAATATATGTAGATAAATAGGACTAGGGAAAGTTCATATAGCCTATAAGGAAAGGCTAAATTAGGTTCGAAACTAAATAGAGTGTCAAAGTATGCTAGTTGGGAAATTAATCAACCAATCTAGTAGACTGCGAAATGATGAATCACTAGACCGTGATAATCAAAATCCCTAACATGACTAAGATAAATTTTGGAAAATAAGATAACAATGATCAAGAAAGAGCATCTTGAAATCCCAAAGATGCAGAAGATAATCAAGTAGGGATGGTTTAAGGGAATGTCCTTAAACCATTATGTTTGTCACAAAGCTAACATGTCTAAAAAGAGATGGAGAAAATGATGTAAAGAAGATAGGAAAGATATTAAATCTATCATGTCTAATAAGGGGATATAATGGAAAGGGAGGGAAGAATCGGTGCCACCAAGGAGAAACAAAGGACTCATCAAAATGAAGACGCTCTAATTAGAGTGACAAAGAATAAGATTTTTTGACATCAAGGAGTGAAGGAACACAAATGTGCAAGGTTTTGGCCTGGAAAAAGTAGTGGAGCATGAAGATATATTATATCAATTTATTAGATGTGATAAAAGTATATGTCCCTACCCTCCCACAACGTGTCCCCCATTCCATGGGAGGTCACTTAAGGATCCATAAGACTTCTATAAGGATTAACATATTTGCATGAAAAGGAAAGGTCACTACATGGTAGATATGTAGCCTCTTATTACAATTAGAATAACATAAGTTTCATCAAAACAGGAAAAAAACAATGTGATTTTCCAATATTCATTATGTTTTATATTATTGTTTTTTCTAGACACTAAATCACGCACTTTAGGTACATTTCTAGGTCTTGATCACATACCACTATACATATGGTTCCTAAGCGAGAAAAGTACTAATTGACCATTGTCTTTGGACGTTTTGCTTTCTTTTTGGTTTCCTTCTTGGTCTTACACACCCTACTATCTAGTCGACTTTCGATACTTCAGTTTTTCTGAGTCTGAACGCCATTTCCTAGATACCCTCGTCCCTTATGGGTGCCCCTGATCTCTTTATATCTTGTTTGCATCTTTTGGGTCCTTTCTAGCCATTGGGCATCTTATTTTCTTATGGGTTAGATTTCTATTGGTTAATTACAAAATTTAAATAAGGGAATCATATAAATACAAAGTTATGTGACCATAATAAAGGACCAAGTGCTAAACATCTAGTATCATCACCTAAGGTTGCATCCAAAGGCATTTTAAGAGAATTAAAGCATCCATCTAGCATCTATTCAAGGAATAAGGGATGCATTCCTTGCATACGCTTCATAGGAGGGAAGTTCATTTTTCCATGCACACATTTATCTACATCTAGTTGTTGCTCATTATTCAAGTGTGTATGGCACAAGAGCCACCTAGGGCATGATTTTACACACACACACACACATGCACATAGAACTACATGGAGTATGAAATGTAGTGTAATGCCTAGATCGTAAGTTCACTCAGTTGGGTGACCAGTCAAGTCGAGTTGACTCCCCATTTGCATATTTTTCTTTTTATGATTTTATGTGTTTTGGGGTTTTGTAGATGCTCTTTCTCTTTGTAGGTTACAAGAGAATATTATGGAATTTGTGCGACATACATGCAATCAAAAAAGAAGGGCGGTGACATAGAAGTGACACTATAAAAACCATTTTTGTGGTTACGAGTAGTCATAATACCCACATGCACATGACCCCATGATCTAGGCACCCAAATCCCAACATTTCGACGTTCACACAATTTTTGGGCTCGATTCTGATAGTCTTCCTTCTTATTCCATCAGTTTTCTAGCTCAGCATAGCTTCAGGATTATTGCAAAATCAGCTAAGTAAATCATCCCTTCTTTTGCACTTACGGTTTCAAATCTACTTGCTTACTTGTTTGTGTCAAATTTATACTTCATTGTTATATCATTGCGTTATAACTTAATTAGGATTTAGCATTTATTTTCCAATATTTTCTTAATTATTTAGTGAACCCGCATTCTAATACTCTTAGATCCTTATGTTTCTTCTTTCATAGCTTCTAAAGCTCCTCAATTCCCCTTTTATCAATTTCTTCAATTTCACCCATCGTCTTTAAGACGATCTTTGAAAGGTTGTACGCACTATTTTTGTATCCCTCTTGATACGCCACCTTCACAAATCAATTCCATCTTTGATCATCTATCTAATGACTCACTTGGTCCTAATTCCAATCAATCTATTTACAAGTCAATTCAAGATTTGCATTCTTTATTTCAAGACAAAATTCAAGCTATGGAATCAATGATTATATCTCTTAAATCTGAAATCCAACATCTTAAGGACGCTTCTCAAGCTCATGCTAGTTCTTATTCTCATCCTCATTCTATGTCTTCTACATGTTCTCATATCAGTGAACCTCAAGTCTTACCATTACTAACACCTCTCAAGTTCGATCACAATACTAAGCAACATGACATTCTTATTGCACTCCTTAATCATCAATTAATCATCTTTCCATCTACTCATTGCTATCCTCCTTTATCAGTGATCAAATATTTAAGTTTCCCATTTTGTGTTTATCATCGAATCAACGGACATAATGACAATGATTTCCATGATTTACAATGAAGAATCAAGCATCTTGAACATCAAGGTTTTATCTCATTCATTGCACAACATTATGTTACATGGTCCTCTCTAATTGTTACATCTCAATGGGTTCCTAAATCTGATTCGTCTATGTCTAATGAGCATCATGCCATCACTTCTAATGTTCCTTTTTGGTCATTCAAGCACCACTTATCCAACCCATTCCAACTATGATATCACCTCTCAAGGTCCATCATCCATCACCTCCTCCTAAGTCTTCTTCCACGTCACCACCTCCTAAGCAACCTCCTCTAAAAATCAATACAACACCTCCTCCTCTTAAGTATTTTGCAACATCATCATTACCACAAAAAAACCACTCACTAAGAAAGACAAGAAAATTCTAGATGTCCTCTTTCGAATTCCTCTATTTGACCCCACATCTATCCCTAATTCTACCCACCATTGTGGTAACAAGCATGCTTCCTTACGATACATGTCAAACTTTGTCACCATCGCAATGTCTCTCTTACATCATCACGTAGTTCTACATCACTAACATACTTGGGGGGCATCATGCTTACTCTTCCCCCTTCTAGCATCACCAAGTGGCTATCATTTTCTACTATTACACTCTGTGCTTCATATTTCACATCTTTGAGCAATCTTACACAACTTGATACATTTGTATCGTCATTACCCTATGATGCACTCTCGTGCTAAGGTTTACACTTGACTGTTGAGGGCATAATACATTCATGAATCTCACATCACTACATGTTTCACATCATGTACTTTCATCACATATCTTTCTAACAGCTCCTCCTCTACGCATCATACACACTCTTCACGCTATGCATTCACTATATATATTTCTCACATCTATTATCACATGTTGCACTTATTTCCCTATGACACACTCTAATTCCACGGTTCATACTTGATTACTTTGAGGTATTAATATGAAATTAACCTCATTTCACTCACACTTTCTATGATTTATGCTTTAATGATCATATCTTTCTAGCATATAATTCAAACCATTTATCATGATGCGCTCTTGTTATATGGTTCATTCCTAACTACTGAAAGGGCATTTATAAATGAACCTCATCTCATGCATACTCATTCACATTATCTTGGGGGCACGTTTCTCCTATCACACTCACTCTACATTCCATTCCATTCCATTCACACTTACAACATGCCACATAGCTTGGTTACACATTTTTCTTGCTTACTTATACTTGCATGTACACTTTTCTTATTATGTTAGATAGATACTTTGTATGTCATTATATTTTCCATATACACATGCACGTTCACTTGCCTTCTAGTTTTGAATGTATCCTTTACACAAATCATTACATGCAACATAGATGCTCTGCATGGTACCTCTTTCCAGGACCCACGATGGCTCCTCGGGGCATCTACTTTTCATACTCATCACAAGTGTTATTGTTTCGATTCATACTACTTCATATTCATACTAGCACACTATTATATCGGATCATACATGCTTTGACATACTTTTTATCTTTCTAACATTCCAATGGATGCTTCATATACAACGTTTCTATTGTAGATATATTTACCACCATGGTTGTATGCTACTTTGTTTTCTATTGTCTTCCATTGTTTGTCATTATATGTCATTGTTTGTGAGCTTTTCCTTATGTCTTGCTTGTGTGCTCTTGGCCGCTTCTTGATTGTCTTGCGACATTATGAATGATGTCCCATGTTTTCAACCCACTTTTCATGGTCTACTTTGTATTATCTGTGTGCTAGCTTACACACTATTTTCTATATGCACGTTTATCTTGCTTTCACTAACACTTATTTTTCAGCCACTTTTCTTGCGTGTGTCTTGGGTTCTACCAAGCACATTCACTTCCCCCTACGGGGTATCGATTCTGATTCGAGTGTTTGGGCCTCCTTTGGGCCACATTCTCCTTATGACATTGCATGCACCCTAAACAAGGGGGCATACATCGGGTGAATCAGTCACCGCATTCAAGCATTTCACAATCACAATACAATACAACTCTTCGGTACCAAGACAACATAGTCTTGATCACACGAAATGGCCCAGAAGGCTGACTTAGGTCTTTAGCAAAGTATAGCGCCAAGACTGATATATACATGAGCTCCCAAGTGCCCCCGACCCTTCTTCAGATGCCTATGACCAGGAGAGCGATTACATAGCTTTTCTCGATTAGTCACATTTTACACATACAGCTTTCTCAGGATAGGCACATCCTCCAAAGAATCAGTATACATACTTTCTTCTTTTTCTATTTTCACCTTGGATTGAATTTGAACACACCATCTACAGTGGTGTTTAAATTTTGGGAATTAGTCAAAGTTTGGAGAATAACACTAGACCTTTTTCCCTACGTTTCTTTTGTCATGGCGTGAGATCACCCAAAAAACTTGCATTTGGCACAATTGGTGTGAGATTGCCCAAAAATATCATATATGGCGCAGATTAGCATGAGATCACCCAAAAACTCATTCTTAGTGTGAGATCGCCTAAAAAATGTGTTCTTCTACATCATTTTCAAGATCCTTTCTACTTTCTTCATTCATCACGGATCAAGTGCACATGTTCCTTTTCACAATTTTACATACTTTTACACACTTTTTACACTTTTTGGATCAAATTTTTCATATACACATATTTGACTTCTCGGTTTCTCTTCTCTTTTTTAGGTATGTACTTATGAGAAGCAGTAGTCACATCATCAACCATCAAGTGACATTGAAAATAGGTGTAACGTGACATCTACACGTATGCTTTCACCCCTAGAGTCACTTCCTCTTCTCTATCTTCCACGCTTCATATCATTCACTTCACGCTTTTTCTTGTCTCCTCACATGCTTTTCGCCATCGATCTACATGGTTATCAGGTATGCATCTCTTATCTAATTTATGGTATTGAGTGTTGAGAAGACATAGTATGACACTAAGGAGGGGGCACACAGAAGATTCACACGCAGAACAAGGTGTGGAAGGATAGGGAAGGAAACATGCCCCAAGACAAGTTGATTTGGGATTTAGCCGTTTTTCATAGTTACAAAATGTTTTTGGAGATAGCATGCGAGAGCACACAACGGGGTGGAGACTTACATGACACGCAAATTTTATTTTGAGGATGAGCACCTACTAAGCGCCATGCATTAGTTTGGGATAATAATAGGATTACTACTGCCAGTTACCTGTAGGAGATCTATTATTAGCGCACTTGCATGTGTGCATATTATTGTAAAGTCACATGGCTATTTTTAGCATGCGACCTATTTTGGGAGGTGTGTAAGCAGTAAAGGGAAAGTCCCGACCCCTATAAGTATGTATTAGTCTATGTAGTTAGAGAGAGACATTGTGTATGAGCTATTGTAGAGTTATGCTGTCAGATCTGATGCGCACATAAACTTATGATACTATTTATTGTAAGAAGCTTTTGTATTTACTGTGTTTAATATAATGGAGTGTATTGGTTGGATAAAGGTGTTAAACATGACTATAATTGTTCTTATATGGTTGATTTCATTATGATTATTGTTTAATTCATGATTCTTTAAGATCTAGATCTAGAATATGCTCTGTGGAATGTTTATGGTTAGTTAGGGTTTTGGATGTATGTTTTATCTTCAACACATTAACATCCTACACAAGCAACTCTAAAGAGTGGCACAGTACCTTTACGCACTTTAGGTGAGCGCTCACTCAGTGAGATGATGTGTCGTGCGCTTTGGGTTGTTCGTGGTAGATTCTAGGATGCGTCATTGGTTTCGTTGCCGAGACCTCTTTTTCAATTGTTTTCAGGATGGTTCGTGATGAAGACATACCGGCTGACCCTAGTAAGTGTTGAGGAGTGGATAAAATATCTAGAAGAATATTACACATGAATTTTCAGCACTGGATCTGAGTTTAACGCATGCGTGTGGGTGGAAAATAATCTGTATGATTATTTGTACGAGAGCTTATTTGTTATTTTCCCAGTAGAATTGGATGAGTGGCTGGTTGCTTATGTGTCTAAACAGAGTTGGAGGTATCACACACTTGTTTGGACATAGGAATAATTTCAGGCCATGTATGATGTTGATCTGATTTGGACACACACTATGGATACTTGGTTCCGTGGTGTTTTGAACAGCTATATTTTGGAGTACTCAATTTCCACTTACTCTTTCCCAGAGGTATCCGAGTTCCAATTTTTATGTTATCCCAGGGGAACTTACTTGCAAGGCATTCCACTGGCGATCAAGATCTTGATGGTGACCCTAAACTTGGAAGAAAAATTGATGGCTAGCTAAACCCCACCACGCGCGGGGGTAGGAGAAAGTTTGGTGAAAGAAGTCGGGACGTAGTGGCACAAAGGAAAAGAGAAGAAAGGTGGATTAAGTATAATGAGGTGCATGAAAGGGAGATGGAAAAGTAGCGAGGATATTGTAGAGTGGATGGCGTTGAGGAGAGAGATGGCTCGTGAAGGATTTGGAGCTCATGCAGAAGGCGTGGAGCCAGAGCATCTGGAACTCCCCATTTGGGCAAGTATGATAGGGAACCCTCCTTGGCCTTACATGGGAGCACGCTAGTAGAGATGACTTGTGCCATGAGCGTGCATTTGAATCTACCTGGAAACCTAGCCCTTGCACTTGGTTTTCCATTATCTAGTACATCCAATATTCAACAAGCTAATTTGGGTAGTAGGGAAGCAGGAGTAAGTCACATAGCAAGTACATCTATGACAGGGAAAATGTATTTGTTGTTGTTTGGAGGTACCTTTTCAGGCGCATCATCTGCACAGAATTCAAGTGCGTAGAATTTTGGACTCACTTCTCGGAAGTAGTACCTGTGAGGAGTTTAGTCAAGTACTACTTGTTGGGACACGAGAGAAGTACATCTTCTGGTCTACTTCCGGCTACAAGTGGAGGATCAGATGGTATAGGTGGTTCTAGCTCTTGTGGATCTGGGGTTCTAGAGGTAGAGGTAACACGGAGGTTTTGGATCGGTGGGAAAGTCCACACCAACCCTAGAATATTTACATGGAGATGTCTCTCTATCTTCCAGAGTATAGGGGCATAGAAGATGTTGTTGAACACGTGCACATGTGTGAGATATTGTGGCGTGAAAAAGGGATCAAAGTTTTTTGAGCGCAAGGCAATTCAATTTGTAACTACATTACAAGGACACGCACATAGTTGGTACAAGAATTTTGACCCAGATTAAACTTGTGTAGATTATACAGTATTAAAATAGGTCTTCCTTAAAGAATTATATATCCCTGAATTTGAGCATAAAATTATAAGTGTGCTCAAGGATATAACGCAGGTACTACTAAGAGTGTCTGGGAGTATGATGCATGTTTCAAAACACTTTTATCTAAGCTTTCTTATGATATTCATGCAAGCCAACATACACAATGGTTCATTGGATGATTGATCACACCTTTTCGAAGGGCATTATCACATAAGACATACACTACGATATGCATGAAGCACTTGAAGCAGATTTACACACCGAGGTGGTTGGGAGTATAGACACCGGAGTCAACCCATTCTTGGAAGCATAGATTGCAGCTATGGAAAAGTAGTTAGAGAGAAACTATCGATGAATTTGGTACATGATACGCGCACTTTGGGATTTGGTGTGCTATGAAGTTGAAGGGCTTACCAAGGATAGTTGTCCCCATAGGTCAGTGCATTCATTATTGTTATACTGTGAGATATGTCATCTAAACCATGACATCATTTATTGCCCATTATTACAACACGCGATAAGAAAGAATGTATCTTGCTATTGTAAAATTTTCCATTCCACGACTCACGATATAGAAGACTGTAGGTTGATTGGTTAGATTCATGATGTTATAGATATTGGTGTGTGACAGATAGGAGTATCAGATAACTCTAAGGGTAAAGGTGAGCACCAGGATCGGGATCACAATCAAGTGCGTTATGATTGGAATGAGGGGCACTATGAAGGAGGACGTGGTAGAGGTCGAGGATACCATGGTGGATTCGGGGTCGAGGCCATGGTGGTGGACGAGGTGAGTTTCCTTACGAAACATGTTTTACATGTGGATCTCTTGACCACTACAGCGTGAATGTCCTCAGAATATTACTTGTTCTTTTTATGGGAAGAGTCATAGATATGAGGAATTTCCGGATCTATATGAGAATCTTAGCAAGCAGCATAAACAGAAACCAAGGGCGTAGATATGGTTAGGATACATCTCATTGTGGAAAATCAATGGATGTTAAGGTTGGCACCGGAACCTAAAGTATTACCTATGAATATTACTACATGCATTGAAGCTACACACGCCAGAGAAGTGTTACAACAAAATCCTACCATCACTAAGGAGGACATTTTACATGCAAGGTATCCGGATCCTGTGCACCAAAAGGAGGTTTATCAGGAGACCATGGAGGTACTCAAAAACCTTCAAGGGAAATACAGTGTTTAAAGGAGCAATCACAGAAGATGGAACAAAAGAAGGCAATAGAGACGGTCCAATCGGATGTTGATGACTTGAAGGAGGTATGTAAAATGTTGCACCAAGAAAATATCATTCCATTACTAGGGAGTTGGCTAAAGGGAAACACTCTACGCACATAAATATTGAGAATGGATGTTAGATCCTGCATGCAAATCTTCCCCCTCATAGCTTAGATTACGACAAGGAGATCACTCTGAATGTTGTTGTGGATGGATGGCTCTTGAGTAATATATTGATTGACACATGCATGGAGGTAAATGTGCTTACTTTAGATGCATGGGTATAGATGGGGAGACCTCCATTGTATCCATCTTCTAATGTATTGTTTATGGCTAATCAAATGAAGGCCACTCCTATCAGATTTTTAAAAGATGCATCCATTAAGGGGCCAAGTTCACTGAGGATTTTGAGGTTTTAGCATTTGCAGAAGCAGATAATTTCCTAGCTCTGTTTGGGCACCCTTGGTGCTACGAAAATAATGTTGATCTTTGGTTCAAAAAATGATATTTAATTTTTCAGACAAAGGAGGAAAAATTTATTATCCCTTTAACAGATGGGAAATCTACACCTTGTGTTGAGCCTTCAAGTGAAGAAGATTTGAACAGGATTTATGTACGCGCCAATCGGGACCCAAAAGTACTCGAGCCATCTAAGGAAGGAATCCTCCAGTGGGAAGATTCATAGTCTATTAGTGATACCACAAGTATTGTTTGTAAAAATTGGGCTCATTACACTTATGAGATGATTGGGTGTGAATTAAGGAGTGCATTTGAGCGAGAGAAGCAAACCTCATTGCATTATGAGGGTAGGTAACAAATTTGAACCTCGGTACACTTTGGAGAAGGAGACCCTACGGTATTCCTACACACCATGGAGGAACAATGGAAATACCAATTTTAAAGAAGAAATATGTTAGCATATACCCTACGTGGGATAACAACGCGTTGGTGGGTGGTTCATAGGGATAATATTGTAGAATGGAATGAAGTCAAGATTGCTCTAACAACTCGGTTTTCCAAGAGCAATGCACCTACTCAAATCTGCACATATCATGGTAATCAACATGTTCAACACCACGTTCAATAGTGTGAGAGGCTCTGACAAAGGGGCAAGAAGCTTTACCACCTTCGTTATGGGTGCATAAACTTTATTCCACTTTACAGGTTACAAACGTGTTTGGTATGTATATGCGGAGCTACATAGAGACTAGAAATTGGCAAGATTTGATTATAGGAATGGTCCACTTTTGACTACTTCTCTACTAAACCTCTAGTGGAAGAGGCATTAAGGGTTATAAAGCGCTTAACTATGGGAGATAATGCAAAGGTGGAAGAACTCATTCAGGAGTTATTTGGTGAGAATGACTCAAGAGCGCACTTTGATAAAGAAGAAGAGATAGATGTTACGCTACTTAAGCGTGCATTCTTAGAGAAAGAAAAAGGAAAGATGGTCTACATAGTGGATGATGAAGAAGTAGAATATTTGGATATAGATCATTTAGCGGGTATGCGTGAGGTGTTAGACAATGCAGATACAAATGTGTGCGCATATCATGAACCCATGAATATGAAAAAATTAAATATTAGTACGGATGTTGAACCTAAGGAGGCAATAATTGGGGATTATTGGTCCTACTCTGAAGTGGCAAAAATCATTGAGTTACTTCATGATTTTCAGGACTTATTTCCTAAGGGCTACCATGAATTAAAAGGAGTGCATGGATCATTAGGAGAGATGAAGATTAAACTTAAGGAAGGTGCGCGCTCGGTTAGAAAAAGACCCTATAGAATGAACCCTAACCTACACGTAAAAGTTAAGGAAGAAATTGACAAGATGTTGAAATCTAGCATCATCAAGTCCCTAGAATAATCAGAGTGGGTTAGCCCCATGATTATCAGTATAAATAAATATGGTCAGATTAGGATTTGTGTGGATTACAGACAACTGAATGTTGCATGTGTGAATGATCCCTTTCCTACACCTTTTGCAGAGGAGATATTAGAAGGTGTTACAGGGTGTGAAATCTATTCTTTTACAGATGGATTATTTGGGTATCATCGGGTTAGGATTACATAAGAGGATCAAGAGAAAACAACTTTCACCACTGAATGGGGAAGTTCTGCATATACTGTGATGCCCTTTTGTTTGAAAAACACGCTTATTGTATTTTCGTGCGTAGTTGTTCAAGGATTCCGGATTTTATTCACAACTTCTTACATGTTTACTTGGATGATTGGAAAATATATGGACTTGTTAAGGATCACTATGACAATTCTCGTTTAATATTTGAAAGATTTAGATAATTAAGCATCTCTTTAAACATCACGAAGTCAATGTTTGCTACACCTTTTGGCACTTTGTTAGGGCACACCATCTACAAGGAAGGGTTGTTAGTGGATTTAGCTAAGGTTGTAGTTATTGTAGGCTGGAAGAAACTACCGGTCGAGTGAGGTGTGTGAATTCTTGGGTCACACTTTGGATATTATAGAAAAATTATCAAAGGATATGCTAAGATTATTACACCCTTGGAAGAGTTACTAAAGGGAAAAGAGAAATTATATTGGGGAGAACCGCAGTAGCGCGCATTTGAGGCATTGAAGGAGAGACTTACTACAATGCCTATTCTGCATTTTCCCTCGTGGAACCAACCATTTCATGTACATGTGGATGCCTCTGGCACAGCCATTGGTGCAGTGTTAGCTCAACATGGAGAAGGTATTATAGATCATCCTATCTATTTTGCTAGTAGAAAGTTGACTCTTGCATAGCAAAATTATACAACTATTGAGCGCGAAGCCTTGTCAATGATCTACACACTACATAAATTCAAACAATACCTTCTAGCAACAACATTTGTATTTTACACCAATCACTTGCCATTGAAATACTTTGTGAACAAGCCCATTTTACAGGGGCACATATGTCAATGGGTGCTCTTATTCTAAGAATTTGATTTCATGGTTGTGGTAAAACCAAGTAAAAGTAATTACAGTCGAGACCATTTATCAAGAATTCATCGAGGGGAGGATGCGTAGACAGGTTGAAGATGACATGCGGATGCACAACAGTATAGGTTACAATGCGCACCTTCAGAATTGGAGGATATTGCTATCTTTTTACGTACATGTATGGCGCCAGAAGGAATGAAATACTTAGAGAATAAATAACTTGCAATTCGTGTGGCACCTTTTATGTTGATCAGTGGTGACCTATACAAGTTAGGCCAAGATGAAGTATTGCGCTTTGGTGTGTACTAGAGCATGAGCACACAGATATCATGGAAGAGGCTCATGATGGTATTGCAGGTGGGCACTATGCAGGTGACACCACTGTACGCAAGATTCTACTTGTTGGATTATGGTGGGAGACCCTCTACAAAGATTGTAAAGCATATTGTAAGGTGTGTGATCATTGTCAACGCCTTGGTAAACTGAGAGCAAAGAGATGAAATGCCTTTAAGACCTATTCCTAGTGCAGAGCCGTTTGAGAAATGAGTTATAGACTTTGTGGGTCCTATTTCGCTAGCCGCACATAGAACTAGATCACACTACATCATCACTTGCACAGATTATCTTACAAGGTGGGCAAAAGAAGTACCTACCAAGTATTGTCAAAGAAAGTTCTTATGGGAAAATGTTCTTACAAGTTATGGATACCCACTAAGCTTGATAAGTTATATGTGTACACATTTTTTGAATGAGACAATCATGATACTATTGGATGAATTTATGATTGTGCACCATAAGACTACACCCTATCATCCTCAGGAAAATGGGACTGCTGAGGCCTTCAAAATATTTTGAGCCAAACATTGACAAAAAAATTTGATGTTGGAAGGAAATATTGGGATGATAAAGTTTATGTCATGCTTTGGGTGTATAGAACAACATACAAGAGGTTGAACAAGGCCACACCCTTTCAGTTGGTGTTTGTACAGTAGTTCTTCCTATGGAATTCATGTTACCTTCTTTGTGTATTACGCGTGCTAGAGGTCTAGCCAATGAGCAAGCATTAGAAGAAAGAATTGATAAATTGATACAGTTGGATGAGAGGTGTATCATAGCACGTTGGAGTCAGAAGTAGGAAAATGCCAGGTAGAAGGCATGGCATGATAGGCACATCAGGGAAAAAAGCTTGAGATGGGATAGATGGTGCTTCTTTATGATTCTAAGTTTCTACGCCATCCAAGAAATCTTAAAGTGCATTGGTTGGGACCGTATGTTATCACTCATATACTTGAATCAGGCACTTGCCAATTAGAGACGCTTGATGGAATACGGTTACCTAGTTACTTCAACGGGAGTGGTCAAGCCCTACTATAAATAAGTCTTCTTGGTGTTTGTAATAAGGTAGTGTTTCCATTTAGAATAGGTTTTCATTTCTATATTTCCTTAATGTATTTCCTTCTTCGTCGCTATGCTTTGTCAATTTAGTTTGGTGTTTTGTGTAATAAGCGTGTTTGTGTGTTGGAAGCTAATTACCATTTGAAGTATTTTTATGTACAGAGGACTGCACATACCATTAGTGTGGGGTGGTTATTCACAACTGGGTATACATGAGAAAAAAATTGTTATAGGTGCTAGTAAAGTGTGGAAAGGAGTTGTTAGAAAGGAGATTGCTCTAAAAAGATGACCATAGAAGAATATAAATGAGGGAACAATATAACACAAGGTAAGCAGTGGCCGTGGAGACTACTAGGGGAAGGCATAGTGGCAAGGTACTCGGGCACATGGAAGCACATTGAAGAGAAGTTTGTAGCCGAAAGTAAGAAGGCGTGCTTTAGAAGGTTATAGGCCCAGGGATGGGAAGATGTACCACACGAGATATTGTGAAAATGGTAAATTAATGAGAGGATTGTTGGTAGGTGAAGGAGCAATAAATGCACTAAATTTTTAAAAGTCTATATACGGACGTGATGTGGGTTCATTGTTACCTTTGCGATCACAATTATTTGAGCGAGCTAAGTGCGATCGAGCTGAGTGAATCGTGTTGAGGTGCGGAGCATTGTGAAACCAAATGTGGAGAGAAGATTTGCACAGAAGAGGCTTGTGTCCCCATTGGTGAATGGTTTGAGCAAAGCAGAAGTGTTAAGAAGGAGCTAGGGCACATGGTTTAGAGCTAGGGCATGCAGATTCGAGCTAAGGTTTGAGTTTGCTTGCTACAGACAACAAAAGGTGGGATTTTACGATGACACCAAAGAAAGCACATGCAACAGGCACGAAAGGAAAGAAGAAGGTAGAAGATGAAGCTGAAATTACTCTCGAGAGTAATTTTTCAAAGATGCAATACCCGGAAAGAGTGATAGTCAAACAAGACCGGGATTCCCAAATCTGCAGATGTAAAATAAGTGACTAAAACCACCGTGCCTCTAACAACAAGGGAGAGTTGAAGGCGTTGCTGAAAAAAGTCGTGCGAGCACACAACAAGATGTCATATAAAAAAAAATTTGTATGCTTTTATTTGATCTAGGTTTTAAGTCATTATAATCCGGATTTATATATATATATATATCAAAATCTAAAAAGTGTGTCAATTGTCTTTTAGTTTAAATAAGTTTTAGTTGTATTTAAGTTTTAGTGAGTTATTTAGAATTAGAATATTAAATATTTGAGTCATTATGTTTATAGTAAATAGAAAGTAATTAACTCTTACTTTCTATTCTATGGGTAGAAATTTAGTGTTATGTTTATTTAGTCTTTTTGTGTCAAAATTATACAAGGACGTATTATTGTTTGTATGCGGCGTCCCGAGTCAAATGTTGAGTATGTCAATATTATGGGGAGGTATTTTCTCCTTAAAAAGGACATTCAAATGAGTTTCAAGTCTTCATCGGTTGAGTAAGAAACACTACCGGAGGTCGGAGGCAACGGAGGATGGAGGGTGATTAACGCCTCTCGTCAGTCACCAATGACGGGGTGGCATACACCACTAGTGACACCTTTTTTATATTATTTAAGTTATTTTCTTTGAGTGATGTGTGCAGAAATAAAACTTGGTTTTTATTTCCTTGCCAAAGAATGAAAAGAGGAGGATGTGTATTTTTATGCCGAGAACAACAGATTGTATAGGAGGGCAGCTAAACTAGAGTGATCCTTTGACTACAGAGATTCTTCGATTGTCATACTTCTAACATCGATCGGCCGGTGAAATCTAGCATTCACTAGAAGTGAAAGCAGGAACTATTGAGTTCACGTATGTAGGTGAATTGGTGGAAGTGTGATTATCCGGTATGGGATTCATTATGGTGAAGTGGAGTGGTCATGTGCAACAAGATCTGGACAATAAGATCCAAGCTAGCGGTATGTAGATCTAAAAGTATGTGGCGACATACGATTCTATTTCCAATTCTTCAGGCGTTTTTTCTTCCCATGTTCACACTAGGGGGAATTGTTAGGAATAGTAGTGCTCCATTATATTGTATGGGTAAATATCATGTTAATGTGTGGAATATATTAGTGTAACAATACACTAATATAAGTTATTAGGTGTTACGTGAGTTGTTTGAACAACTCACCTAATATGGTGGTTTGTTGTACAAGTTAAAATAGAACTCTTACATATTATGATTTCATCCTCCTATATATCTATGTAATGGTTCGAATGATCAATACATAACAAGATATTGTGTTGTATATTTCCATGTAGCCTATGGAAAGGATTTTACCAAATTTTTGGTATCAGAGAAGGTCAGTCTTTATCCATGAGAGTGTTGTACAAGAGTTTTAGGAGAGTTTAGAAATCTTTATCTCATCGAGCATACTCTCTCCTGCTAGGAACATATTAAAGGAACTCATAAAGGATCCAGAGGCATCTGGTATAAATTTTTGCAAGAATCTACCTGAAAGACATTCATATGCGCAGTTCTATCATTTGTCCATCACACTCTTTTCTCTCTACCTTGTGAGTTGTATCAGCATGCCACAGCCTGTTCTAAGCTCGCATAATATTCTCCCATGCGTCATTCATTTTAGTTACTCATGAAATTATAATTGTATGCATTCATACACACATTGCATAGTTGTCAGTTTTGTATAGGAATTTGTAGTTGTATTAAAAAAATAGAGAAAAGATTCTTATCCCCGATCTTTGTATCTTACAAGTCTCGAAGAAGAAGGGGCAGATCCATTTCCATGAGGTGTACGTGTAGCAGACTCTCCCTTTACCACGACTTTAATCATTTATCTTATGTCATTGCTCAGATCTCTTCATCCATCTATTTGGTGACAAAATATGGGAGCACCATTATATACTGAGGCTTCGTGGTGTGAAAATTTCATTATAGTGGCTTTGGCATTGATTCACTATACATAATTTACAGAATACAGTCCAAGCTATGATTAATCTCTTGAATCGATTATGTTAATTTGACCTCCTTCACAAACTTCTAAAGGCGTACTAGATCAAGTGAGTTGACTTTCATCCTTAACAACATGTGGAGCTCAACTCTCAAAACACATAAAAATTACTTTTCATGTCATACAAAAAAATTCGTATGCTTTTATTTGATCTAAGTTTTAAGTCATTATAATTCGATTTATATATATATATCAAAATCTAAAAAGTGTGTTAATTGTCTTTTAGTTTAAATAATTTTTAGTTGTATTTAAGTTTTAGTGAGTTATTTAGAATTAGAATATTAAATCTTTGAGTCATTATGTTTATAGTAAATAGAAAGTAATTAACTCTTACTTTCTATTATATGTAAAAAGAAATTTAGTGTTATGTGTATTTAGTCTTTTTGTGTCAAAATTATACAAGGACGTATTATCGCTTGTATGAAACATCTTGAGTCAAATGTTGAGTATGTCAATATTATGGGGGTATTTTCTCATTAAAAAAGGACATTCAAATGAGCTTCAAGTCTTCATCAGTTGAGTAAGAAACACATTATGTTTATAGTAAATAGAAAGTAATTAACTCTTACTTTCTATTTTATGGGTGGAAATTTAGTGTTATGTGTATTTGGTCTTTTTTATGTCAAAATTATACAAGGACGTATTATTACTTGTATGTGACATCTTGAGTCAAATGTTGAGTATGTCAATATTATGGGGGGTATTTTCTCCTTAAAAAAAGGACATTAAAATGAGATTCAAGTCTTCATCGGTTGAGTAAGAAACGCTCACCGGAGGTCAAAGGAAACGGAGGATGGAGGGCGATTAGTGCCTCTCATCAGTCACTAACGACGGGGTCGCATACACCACTAGTGACACCTTTTTATATTATTTCAGTTGTTTTCTTTGAGTGACATGTGTAGAAATAAAACTTGGTTTTTATTCCCTTGCCAAAGATTGAAAAGATGAGGATGTGCATTTTTTATGATGATAACAATTGTATAGGAGGGCAGCTGAACTGGAGTGATCCTCTAACTACAAATATTCTTCGACTATCATACTTATAACATCGATCGGCCGGTGAAATCTAGCGTTCACTGGAATTGAAAGCAAGAACTGTTGAGTTTGCGTGTGTAGGTGAATAAGTGGAAGTGTGATTATCCGGTATGGGATTCATTGTGGTGAAGTGGATTGGTCATGTGTAGTAAGATCTAGACAGCAAGATCCAAGCCAGTAGTATATAGACCTAAAAGTATGTGGCGGCATACAATTTTGTTTCCAATTCTTCATATGTTTTTTCATCCCATGTTCGCACTAGGGGGAATGTTAGGAATATTAGTACTCCATTAATATTGTATGGGTAAATATCATGTTAATGTGTGGAATATATTAGTGTAACAATACACTAATATAAGTTATTAGGTGTTACGTGAGTTGTTTGAACAACTCACCTAATATGGTGGTTTTTGTACGAGTTAAAATAGGAATCCTACATATTAGGAGTTCATCCTCCTATATATCTATGTAATGGTTTGAATTATCAATACAACCGTATTTTGTTGTATTCTCACATTGTGCATCCTTTGGAAAGGGTCTTACCAAATAAGCATGTATTAAAATTTATCTTCTTCTCAAGTCATTGATCAATCTTCTTATCCTTCTTTCACCCCAACTACGGTTTTTACATGTTAACTATTGCCGCTGATTTTATACAAGTTTGTATTAAGCATACTCCTTGCTTTATTACACCTATGGTTGATACAACTATTAATGTGGGGACCACTCACCGCACTCATCCCCCTATGGCTCAGCCATTTCTATCCCACCGCCTATCACTTCTACGAATCCTACCACCACTTCTAAGGGCTATTATATCATCAAGAAACTTAATAATACACTAGCCAAAATATCTCTCTATGATTTATTTTGCAATGCACCTGATTGTCCTCATATATTAGAGGCCACCCTTTGTTCGAAAAGCACTAGTTCTTCGGTGATCTTCACACATCTCATTCAGTCTCTCAAAAATATACCACACACTATAGCATTTAATGATGAGGACATATTGACATCTACTATTGATAATCCATGTGCGCCTTTGCTTATCACTGCACCAATTATATCAAGTGTGTACTCATTGACAATGGATCTTTCATTAATTTATGTACTCACTCTCTTTTAAAGTAAATTGACATTACTTATAATCTCATTGCTAAAAATTCTACTCTCATTCATGGTTATGATTCCACTACTCGCACATGCCTAGGCACTATCACATTACCTATAAAATTTGGGCCTAAGATTGTTCCTATGGTATTCCTCATTATCGATGCCTCATTTCATTTTAATCTCTTATTGGGTAGATCATGGATTCACGCATGCACTATGTCCCATCTATTATTCATCGATGCATTAAACTCTTACATGATAGCTATGAACATACTATTGCTTTGCCGACCCGATCCATTCAAGTTTTTCCACATAGACCCTATTACTTGATATGCCTAGTCCTCCATTGCATCCTATTCCATATAGCCATATTGATACATACGATATTGGTCAGTCTAGTGCTTCACAACCTTCTTCCACCTTTGTCGGCATGTCATCCATTTCCACTCACACGACTAATATCATCTCACCTACCGTGTATACTCACATACAATCACCACTACACTTGTTGAAACTCCTCTTGCTCTTCCATATAGCTCACTTCCTACCAATATCCTTGATATGAATATCCAACATGAGAATGCCAACATTGATGATTCTGATGATGGGATTGATATTGTTGAGCTTACTGATGACAAATTGTGCAATCTTAATTTTACTCTTATCGAAATGGATGAGTCATACTTGATGATACTTTCATTGCTATTAGCCCTAAGCGAATATCAATTCAAGAAACAATGCCCTTCTACTAATGCTATGGTACTTTTTCGGGGGTCTGTCCATACATTGGACATCATTTCACCTTCTTCATCTTCTCTTGGGAACCTTAAACCCTCCCATAGTTTTTGAGTTTCTTGATTTCTTGTATCCTTTCCATTAGCTTGTAACATGAGTGGGAAATCTCGTTAAACAGGTTTATTACTATCTTGGACACATTCTTTGTTTATAATGTCCCACATTTTTTTGACATTGGATTTACATGTTATTAGCATTATCACACATTTTAATTTATTTTGAGTATTTATTAGAATGTATTATTTGTTTTATTATCTTTATTTCCATATTTTTAAATGTCTTTAATCATACATAGATCTTTTTAGATATCATGTTCCCTACTTTTTGTAATACATATTTTGGATTTGCAATTTTTCTTTTCATTTGATGTTAATTTTACCTCTTACTCAATCATTTTTTTCATTTTTAGCCATAGATGTCATCACATTTGTGTAAACATAAAATTGAAAACATAGATCAACATACAACATACATACAATTATCATTGAATACATATATAATTGACTCCAAATATTTTCATATTCAAATATACAAATTTTGATCAAAAAAGGTACATAGTACATCATAAATACACAATTGATTGGTCAAGAATTTTGTTCACCCTTGTATAAGGAGTTGTACTACAAGATTATGGGGTTTAACTACTACATCATAGGGATTGAGTTAAGGAGGATGCCCTAGAATATGCACATATTACCTCTCCCTCTATACAAGTTATTAGTACCCTTAATGAAATAATATTTATTATGCCCCTTTATTGTCTATTAGTGATTTCGCAAGTGTCATTTAATCTACTTGCTTGCTATGATTCCAAGGACCCCTTTTCCTTATCTAGTATTTTAAGCAAGCCCCCATTTTTTTAAACCATGTTGTTGTAATCATTTTCCTTTGTTTTTAGCTCTTGGGATGCCTCTCTAACCAACCTAAAGGAACCCAAGTGATATTCCGTTCAAGGTGCCACTAGATCTAGCATCATTGTTATTTCCCTTTGAATAAGGACACCATCCATGATATCATGAATTGCACCCTTAATGATTGGATCTCAATCCACCTATGACCTCTCAAAAACTCAGACATCTTACCATATATTATAAATGTATACACAATCTAATACAATATCATCTACCTCCTAAACCGTAAATCTTCTCTAGGGAAAGGAAATAAATTAAAATAGCATAGCACCCTACTTGGATGGCGTATCCAGGTCCTTAACTACCACTTCATCTACATGTCTATTTAACATGATATAATCCTTGGTGGTAGGTTTCTACATCCACCATTCATTGCTACTTATCCCTCTACATCACCACCATAGGTAGTTTCTTATGTGTATATCGTGCTACTATCATTGGATCTCTAGACATGATGTTTATAATCTAGACTTGGTCGTTGATATAGAGCCATCATCTAGCTTCCTCGATCTTTGGTCTTAGTGCCAATGTTGGGATCTACATGCCTTTAGTTGTGTTTCCACCGGGGCATCCCCATATTATTAGACAACATGATATACGTATCCTTAATAATGTGTAGTTATACATGTGTCATAACCTCCTATCTACTCTTCTCCATTATTTTCATCCATATCCTTGTAGCTGACAATGTTGCCTCTATGGTATCCAGGAGGTACCACAAGCTTTGGTTCTTTTCCTCCATTAACTTTGGGCTCCCTTACATTCCCAGTGGTAAAGTAAAACACCACTCTTAAGCAAGGTAACCCAAATTGATTTGGTACACTATCTATTGAATGGTATTCTAACCATCATAGATAGTGCCTAATAACCTACGTGATCTACTGTATAACCACATTTATTGTCCAATATGGCCACTTATCTACCATACCAACATAAGGTCTCCATATTATCTATACCCTCCTCACATTTGTAACATTGAGTATCCATTATGAGCTCATACAATAAGACCTCTCTCATTGTAGCACTTAAGGTACATCGATTACTATTTGTAAAGGTGTCCCTATAATATAATACATGGGGAATTGGTCATATATCCATGTTGATAGTAGAATAGCTTCCCTTTTGGCCAATTATTGTCTCATCTGAATCAGGTATAAATCATATGCTAGCTGAACTAAAATTATTTTACCCCATCTAGGAATAATTCCCTACTCTAAATCAACTTTGACATATGACCTGAAAAAAAAGGGGTACTCCATTTGATTTATGACGCGAGATACATGCCATAGCCATACCATATCCATAATGGCCAAGTTATATATTATCCTCAATATAAATATAAGGCATCGATAATGATACCAATCTTCCTATATAGCCTATGGTGCCAACTCTCTATGCTTTGCATATATCATAAGCTCATCACAAAACACACAATTTGTATTGATACATAAGTGTAGTATGACACCAACATCCTTTAGGGTAATCATATCCTCAATGATGTATCCCCTTATCTCCTAAAATTCAATGTATATTTATAAGTCTACATTAAAATGAATGTGGCACACCCACATAATACCACCAAAAGTAAGGGTTGTGGTTTGTGTTGTACTAATTCGATAAAGATCTCAATAAATTTTGGAGACTCACAATGTAGCCACACTCTTGGGAAGGTAAGTATATTTTATTTTTATCACTTATGTCATTGATCTTAATTTCAACAATTTTGATTTTGGTGTTTTGATGCAGCCTAGAATTTCTTGTGAATAACCCACGCGGCGGCACATCACTCATCTCAAGGCGAGCGCTTACCCGAAGAGCACAAAGGCACCGGGTCCCTCTTTAGAGCTGCTTATATAGAATGTTAGCATGATGGTGCATATAGGTATTCATTCATTACCAAGTAGTAAACAACACACGGCATAAACCAGATCTAGTTCTTCTGAATATATATAAGATGAACTAAACAATGACTATAACAAGATTTACCATGCGAGAACCAGATTCGGTCATATTCACACCATTATCCAGGCCGGTATGAACCATTGTATTAAATACTCTAAAACACATAAGCTTCTTACATTACATAAGTATCTCCATGAGTCATGCACAAGACAAAACCAGAAGCATAACTCTACAATTTGACACACACACACACACACCTAAACCGTGTAAATCAATACATATATATATAGGGGTGGGAACTTGCCCTTCACCACCCATGCACTTTTCAAAATATTTCACATGCTAATAATAGCTATGCACCTTTACAAAAGGATGCACAACATGCAAGGGCTCTTAAGAATAGACTTCTATAGTTAACTCTGAGTAGAAATCCTATTATTAGCTCAAACTATGTATGGCGATCAGTTGTTGCTTGTTCCCAAAATACCATTGCGTGGACCATAAGTCATCATTTCTTTGTGTGCTTAGCACGCTATCTCCAAAAATATCCCATATCCAAAAACAGGCTAAGTCCTAAATTCAAAGTGTTTTGGCACTCACTTATTATGTTATCCTCCCGCGCACTCAAATGCACCTTGTTCTAGCACGTGCATCCTTTATGTGCCTTCACCTTAGAGCAATATGTTATCTACTCAACATTACCCCACACTAAAGTACATTATTACCCTGGTAATGGGAATTCCTTCTTATGTCTCCAACAATAAAGAATAAGGAATGAAAGAATGAATGAAGCATTGTACAAAAGAATGAAGTTTACTCTGCAGTACCCTCTTCCTTAGGCAGGACTAACTCTGGATATTCATTTTTGAGCTCAGCCTCTAAGGTTTGTCGGTCACTTAGCACGCTCCATGTCTTTTTGGAACATATTTCACTATGACATATATTTCATCTTGAGTGATCTTTTCCTTTTTATTCTACAGTACTTGGACAACATGTGCCATACTTGAGACCATTCCCTCCATGGAGTCCATTTTCTATGCTATAATTTTCCCAAGTTCATTGATCCTATCTTTGTGTGGATCCTGGGCTGCTGTAAGGGCCTCATGATTTTATTTTACTAGGGCTAACCTCTTTGTATGCCCAATTGTTTCATCCTTTATTGCCTTCACACTTCATTATAAATGCATTATAGTTTTGATTCTTATTATGGCGTCTATGTTGCACACATGTTCAAAGTTTGATCCATTTTCTTCAGCTCATCTTTCAATGTTTGGAGTAAGGCCTCAAAACTTGAAATTTTCCTAAAAATGGTAGCCCTTGCTCTTTTTGTTTCTTCTACAGGATCTTTTGGTGCAGCCATAACAATGGGCTCTTTATTCAAAACCAGATCCACTAGAGTGCACAAATAATGCATTGCAGAGGGAAACTTCTGAGGAACTTTAGACTCCAAATGAGGCCTTACCTTAAGGATATGATCACCAAGTTCCTTAGCCATGCTAACAAAGGCCTCATTCTTTGCCTCTTCTTGTTCCTTCTTTGCTTTCAAGCGCTTTATCTCTGTAGTCTTATCCTTGTTATCTTCAAGTAGCGCTCGAATGGTGGTTGCCTTATCAATGTTCCTCTGTGCCACTTCAGTAGATACCTTGACCAAGGAATTGCTTACTTTCTCATCAGACATTACAGGAGGCTTGATAGTCATGTGCCTAATCTATGGTTACTTCTTTACCTAGCGCGAGACACATGACTCCTCACACACATCAAAATTTGGTTCATCCATGTGTGTCTGCATGGACTAGGACAACTACTTTCTAGTCCACGCATTGGCCTTTTCTGGGTCCATTAACTCCCAGCCATATAAATCCTTTGGCCCTACCATGCTCTGGAACTGACACGAATGATCTTGCTAGAGTCCTCTATGTACCCCATAGCTAGAGTCACATAGTCCTCACCTGCCTTTCCTTTCTTTGTCTTCTTTCCCTTGGGAACTTGGGCGCTAGAATCTGCAGTGGGTCCTTCACCTTCTTGTGTGGAGTGAGGCATGCTACATGGATTTCCCATCTTCTCTTATGTCTCCTTGACCCCCTCTTCATCATCTTCTATTTCCTCATCACAAGGCTCCTCTATATTTTTGGGCTGCACTGGGGTTCCTAGCATGCTTCACCATACTCATCCTCTCTGAGCTTTAACTTTCTCCTCCTCTTCTTCTCAGGTACTTCTTTCTGAGGGGATATTTGAGGTGATCTGTGTGGAGGTTGTGATGGCCCCATGCTCTAGGTCCTTGTCTTTCTAAATACCCTTTTAAATTGGTGTTCCTCATTTATTGGAGTCTCGCATCTAAGGTCAGGCGCGTATATTTCTAAATCTTCCTCCTCTTGTTGATGTCGGGGAGGAGTAATCTCACGCTCACTTTCCTTAGTGTCTGAGGGATGCCTTCATCCCTGTATAATAAACCATCATTTTCTTCTTGTTCATCTCTTCTTCTTCTAATGGTGAAGTGGCCTTTTCAGCCACCAGGATCCCAACTATATGTTTACCCTTCGTGGCTTGGTAGCATAAATTCATTTTCAACGTACTTACCATTTTATAGTGGGGCAGCAATATCCTCTAACTCCGAGGGCACGTGGTTCAACTTTGTATAAGCTGTGCATCCATTATTGTATCTTCAATACTCTATGCATCCTCTCCTGATTGAATCTTTGATAAGTGGTCTAGGCCAAAATTGCTTTTACCTGGCTTTACCACAATGGTAAAGTCAAACTCTTGGAATAATAGAACCCATTGACATATGCACCCCTGTAAAATGGGCTTATTTACCAAGTATTTCAATGCCATGTGATCTGTATAGAACACAAAAGGTGTTGCTAGAAAGTATTTTCTGAACTTATGTAGTGCGTAGATCATTAACAAAGCCTCGCGCTCCGTAGTTGTATACTTTTGTTCTACAGGAGCCAACTTTATGCTAGCAAAGTAGATAGGATGATTTGCAATACCTTCTCCAGGATGAGCTAGAACTGCACCAATGGCCATGCCATACACGTCCACATGTACATGAAAAGTTAGATTCCATGAAGGAAAATGTAAAATAGCCACCGTATAAGTCTCTCCTTCAACACTTTGAATGCATGCTATTGTGGTTCTCCCCAATAGAAATTCCCTTTACCTTTTAATAACTCCTCCAAGGGCATGACAATATTAGTATATCCTTTGATAAATTTTTTGTAATACCCTGTGTGGCCCAAGAAACTACACACCTCACCCTAACTTGTAGGTTCCTCCAAGCCTAAAATGACTGCAATCTTAGATGGATCTACTAACAAACCCTCCTTGTAGATGATATGCCCTAACAGAGTTCCAAAAGGTGTAGCAAATATGCACTTCTTGATATTTAAAGAGATTCCTAATTGTCTGCACCTCTCAAACATTAACCGCAAATTATCACAATGATCCTTGATGATCCCATACACAATCCAATCATCGAAGTAAACCTGTAAAAATTTGTGAATAAAATCTGGGAATGCTTAAACCATAATGCGCAAAAATACTGCAGGCGCATTCTTCAATCCAAAGGGCATCACTTGTGTATGTAAAACTTCCCCATTTAGTGGTGAAAGTTGTCTTCTCTTGACTCCTTAGAAATTCTTACTTGATGATACCCAAAGAATCCATTTGTAAAAGAGTAAATTTTGTGCCCTACAACACCTTCCAATATTTCCTCAATGAATGGTGTAGGGAAAGGATCAATCACACATGCAGCATTCAACTCCCTGTAGTCCACACAAATCCTAATTCTTCCATCTTTCTTTATGTTGATTACCATAGGGCTAACCCACTCTAATTCCTCTATGGGCTCAATAATGCTAGATTCCAACATCTTGTTAATTTCTTCTTTAACATGTATGTGTAGGTTAGGGATCATCATGTAAGGTCTCTTCCTAACTGGGTGCATACCTTCCTTTAACTTAATTTCCATCTCACCCAAAGATTCATGCACTCCTTTTAACTCATGGTAGCCCCTAGGAAACAAGTCTTGGAAATCACGTTGCAACTCAATTATCTTAACCATTTCAGATTCAGACCAGTAATCTCTAATTATGGCCTCCTTAGGTTCAACATCTTTTCCAATGTTCACTTTCTTCATCTTCATAGGTTCATGGTAGGCGCACACCTTCTCATCCACATTGTTGAAGACCTCGTGTGTACCTTCTGAATGATCTATGTCCAAATTTTCCACTTCTTCATCATCCACCATATAGACCATCTTTCCTTTCTCCTTTTTTAGGCAAGCGCACTCAAGTAGTTCTGCATCTATCTCATCTACTTCGTCGAAATGCACTTCTAGATCTGACTCACCAAATAACTCTTGAATGAGTTCTTCAGCCTTTGCACTATCTCCCATAGTCAATCGCTTCATAACATGTAATGCCTCTTTCACCGAGAGGTTTAGTGGAGAAGTAGTCAAAAGTTTGGATCATTCCTACAGTCAAGTCTTACCAATTTCCAGTCTCTCTATGCAGCTCTGCATAAACATACCAAATGTGTGCGCATGACCTCGTAAGGTAAAATAAATTTTGTGCACCCAAAATGAAGGTGGTAAATCTTCCTACCCTCTCACTCTGTTGTCGTGTTGAATAGGATTATTACCATGATATTCACATATTTGAGTAGGTGCATTACTCTGAGAAACCGGGTTGATAGAGAAATTCTCACTTCTCTCCATTCTATGAGATTATCCCTATGAACCATCCTCCAGTGCGTTATTGTCCTGCGCAGGGTACACACTAACATATTCCTTTTGTCCACTTGATCCTTCCATTATACTTCCATGCTCGTAGGAATACCTCAAGGTTTCCTTCACCAATGTACCAGAGGTACCATGTTGTTGCCTACCTCCTAACATAGTGTGGCATGCTTATGCACGCAGCTACACTTCTTACCTCACACCCAACCATATCATAAGTGTCATGTGCCCAATTGTCATAGGAAATACTTGTAGTATCACTAATGGATTGTGTATCATCCCACTGGAGAATTCCTTCCTTAGATGGCTCAAGCACTTCCGGATCTTGAATGGTGCATACATAAATTTTGTTCAGGTCTTCTTCACTTAAGGGCTCAACATAAGGTGTAGATTTCCCATCTGTTAAAGGGATAATAACTCATTCTTCCTTGTTCTCAAAACTAATATATCCCTTATTGAACCGTAGATCAACATTATTTGCATAGCACCAAGGGTGCCCAAGTAGAGTTGGGAAGTTGTTTACTTCTGCAAGTGCTAAGACCTCAAAGTCCCCAGTGAACTTGGCCCCTTGTATAGTAATAAATGCATCCTTCAATACTTCAATTGGCGTGGCCTTAGTTCAATTTCCATATACAACACATTAGAATATGGCTATAATGGAGGTCTACCCATCTGAACACATGCATCTAAGGTAAGCACATTCACTTCCACACCTGTGTCAAACAAAATATTGCTTAAAATCCATCCATCCACAACAGTATTCAGAGTGATCTCCTTGTCATAATCCAAGCTATGGGGAGGGAGATTAGCATGAAAAATATGTCATCCATTCTCAATATCAACACGTGGATTGTTTCCTTTCAACCAACTCCTTAGTAATGGAATAATGTTCTCATGACGTAGCATCTTGCATAATTCCTTCAGATCATCAACATCCGACAGAAAGTCTCATTTTCCTTCTTTTGTTCCAACTTTCATGACTGTTCCTTTAAACATTATATTTCACCCTGCAGATTTCTAAGCACCTCTATGGTTTCCTGATAAACCTCCTTATGATGTGTAGGGTCTGGATATTTTGCATGTAAAACCTCCTCCTTAGTGATGGTAGGCTTTTGTTGTAACATTTCTCTGGCACATGCAGCCTTAATGCATGTAGTAATATTCATAGGTACTACCTCAGGATCCAGTGCTAACTTTGGCATCCATTGGTTTTCCACGGCGCGTTGTATTCTAACCATCCATGCGCCCTTGTTCTCTATTTGTGCTTCTTGCTTAGATGTTCATATAAGTCTAGGCACTCTTCATAGTTATGATTCTTTCCACAAAAAGAACAAGTAATGTTCTAAGGGCACTTGCGCCTGTAATGGTCAGGAGATCTACATGTATAACATGTTCCATGAGGGAACTCACCTCGTCCACCGCCATGGCCTCGACTTATGAATCCACCATGGTATCCTCAACCTCTACCACGGCCTCCCTCAAAGTACCCTTCATTTTGATCATAGTGCCCTTGAGTATGATCATGATCATGTTGCTCACTTTTATCCTTAGTGTTATTTAAAACTCCCATCTATCATACACCAATATCAATGACATCATGGATCGATCAATTAGCCTACAATCTTCGATTGCGAGTCATGGATCGAAAAATTGAACAATAGCAGATACGCTCTTCCTTATCGCACATTGCAATAATGGACAGTGGCTTACATCATGGTCTAAATGACATATCTCACATTCCAATAACAAGGAGTGCACTAATTTGTGAGGAAAACTATCCTTAGTATGCCCCTCTACTTCACAATTTGTGCACCAAATTCCACTGTGTGTCTCATGTGCTATATTGGCTGATAATTTCTCCAACTGATTTTCCATTGTTGTAATATGAGCTTCCAAGAATGGGCTCACTTCAATATCTATGCTCATGACTACCTCTATGCACAAAGTTGCTTCAAGTGCCTCACGCGGGTCTATATATGTCTTATGTGAGAGTGCCCTCCTAAAAGGCATAATCAAGCCTCTGACGAACCACTTTGTGCATGTTGACTTGCATGGATATCATATGATAGTTTAGACAAGAGTGTTTTAAAATGAACATCATATTCTCAAACACTCTCAGTAGTGCCCTGCTTGATATCCTTGAGCGCGCTTATACTTTTCTACTTGAACTCAAGGATATAAAATTCTTTAATGAAAGCATCTTGTAATGTTTTATAATCCACACAAGTCTGATTAGGGTCAAACTTTTTGTACCAACTATGCATGCATCCCTGCAACATAGTTGCAAACTAACTGGCCTTACCCTCTGAAGTTGTAATTCATTTCACGCGCCATAGTATCTCACACATATGCAAATGCTCAGTAACATCTTCTATTCTTCTATACTCTGGGAGACGAAGTGACATATCCATGTAAATATTTTGGGGTTGGTGAGGACAATGCCCACCTGATCCAAAATCTCTTATGTTACCTCTACCCCCGGATCCACCGGATCCTCTGAGCCATCTATTCCTCTTGATCCTCCACTTGTAACAAAAATTGAACCAGAGGATGCACTTTACCATGTGTCCCAAAGTGGTGCTAAATTGAACTCCTACAATCTGTGAAGTTGTGCTACTCCCTGATGTGAGTCCAAACTTACTTGCACTTTTGTGTTTATTGTGTCAATGATGCACCTAAAAGGTTCCTCCAACCGGTCCTCCAAATAACAGGGAAGATGTTTTCCCATCCATAAATATACTTGTTATTTGATTCACTCTGAACTTATTGATAAGTCAACTCTACCTCTTGCTTCTCTCTCTTGCTCAAACTAGCTTATTGACTACTAGTTGTACTAGAAACTTGGAAAACCAAGCGCAAGGGCTAGGTCACCAGGTAGATTTAGATGCGTTCTTGCGGCCCAAGTTGTCTCTATTGGTGCACTCTCATAAGAGGCCAATGAGGGTTCCCTATCATGCTTTCCCAAATGGGGAGTTCCAGATGCTTTGGCTCCACATCCTCTACGTGAGCTCCAAATCCTTCATGAGCCATCTCTCTCCTCAACGCCATCCATTCTAAAATCTCATGCTACTTCTCTAAATCCCTCTCGTGCACCTCATTGAACTCAAGCCACCTTTCTTCTCTTTGCCTCTTTGCCACTAGGTCTGCATCATCCTTCACCACACCTGCTCCTGCCCCTGTGTGTAGTGGGGTTAAGCTATCCATCGACTTCTCTTCCAAATTTAGGGTTACCATCAAGATTTTGATCGGCATTGGAATGCCTTGCATATTGGTTCCCACTGTGATAATGTAAAAATGGAACTAAACTACCTCCGGATAAGAATAAGTTGAAATTGAGTACTCCAAAATATAGCTATTCAGAACACCATGGAACCAAGTATCCACAACGCGCGTCTAAATCAAATCAGCATCATAGAGGGCCTAAAATTCTTCTTGCATTCAAACAAGTGTGCGAAACTTTCAATTTCTTTTAGACGCGTAAGTAGCTAGCCACTCATATATCTCTATTGGGAAGATAACAAAGAAGCTCTCATTTAAGTAGTCATATAAATTCTGCTCCACCCATGCACGTGCGTCAAACTTAGATCCAATGTTTAATCTCAAGTGTACTCTTCTTCCAATTCTATTATCCACTCCTCAACACTTACCAAGGTCAACCGATACATCTTCATCATGCAACATCCTAAAAACAGCTGAAAAAGAGATCCCGAAAATAGAACCAATGATGCAACCTAGAATTTATTGTGAATAACCCAAGCGTCTTTGAGCACATCACTCAACCTTTGAGCTAGCTCTCACCTGAAGCGTGCAAAGGCACCAAGTCCCTCTTTAGAGTTGCTTGTACATAATGTTAGCATGATGGTGCATATAGGTATTCAGATTCATTACCAATAGTAAACAACACACGGTCATAAACCAGATCTAGTTCTTAGAATAATATATATATATATATATATATATATATATATATAAGATGAACTAAACAATGACTATTACAAGATTTACCATGCAAGAACTAGATTCAGTCATGTTTAACACCATTATCCAGCCAATATATGAACCATTATATTAAATACTCTAACAAAAAGCTTCTTACATTACATAAGTATCTACATGAGCCATGTGCGTGACAAAACCAATAACATAACTCAAAAATTTCACACACACACACACACACACACACACACACACACACACACACACAACACAAATCATGCAAATCAATACATATATAGGGGTAGGGACTTTCCCTTCACCACCCATGCACTTCTCAAAATAGGTCACATATTAATAATAGCCATGCACCTTTACAAAAGGATGCACAACATGCAAGTGCTCTTAAGAATAGACTTCCTATAGTTAACTCTGAGTAGAAATCCTATTATTAGCTTAAACTATGCATGGCACTCAGTTGTTGCTTGTTCCCAAAATACCATTGTGTGGACCACAAGTCTTCATGTCTTTGTGTGCTTAGCACGCTATCTCCCATAATAGCCCTTATCCACAAAATGGCTAAGTCCTGAATTCAAAGTGTTCAGTGCACGCTTATTCTGCTATTCTTTCGTGCCCTCAAATGTGCCTTGCTCCATGCGCACATCCTTTATGTGCCTTCACCTTAGAGCAATATGTTATCTACTCAACATGTTTCATTGCATTCTCTCGAGGACCATTGTACCATTATTACATGTGATGATCTTAGGTTGGGGCATGCGTATACACCTTATTTTTTACTCGTGTTTGTATTTTCTCTTTATAAGAACCATTGGTAAATTATCCCCTAGGAGTGATGTCTTATAAGGTATTTTCGGGAGTGGGGATAACCTAAAATGGTCGGTGGGTTTTCGGTACTGTCGAGTAATTTTATGTGTATTCTCTAATACATTGGATATTTTATCCTTTAGATATCCTAATTATCCTTCTATAGCCTCCTACAACATCACCTTACTATATTCTTAATATCACGTGCATATCTACTTACAGAGACACCTTTATACCTCCATCATATCACCTTTTTATCAACTCTTGAATCCTTACTCCATCTAATAAGGCTTCCCTAGAACCCCATGTTTTGCCATATCTTTGACCCAATTGCATTGACCATGATCGACACCATTTGGTTATATTTCCTCATGGATGACTACATCAATCATGCTTAATATCATTAGATATAAGAGACTATCTTTGAATAATCATGATCCCATTTTTAGTTTTCATTTGAGTGCATTTACCATCATCACATCATCATCTATTGATTTTTGCACTTACCAAGATGCTCTTAAGGTCTAAAAGGTTTAGGAGCTAGTATTGGCTATGCTTGGAGGAATATCTTTAGAGCATTAGGTATATGATACTCAATAATAAGATTTTCACCAAGACTTTAGAGTCCCCAAATTTTTGTACTTAGATCTTCTTGTTAGTGTGAAATCACAACACCCCCAAATGAGCTCTAAAAAATATGTTTTTCTAAGGCAGACTCATTTGGTGTGATTGCATAACATTGAACTTTCCCCAAGGTGTGGGACCTTGCAAAATGGGAAAGCTCTCCAGATTAAAGGTTGGTTCCTTATTCCTCTGTTTAGGTGCATACGTAGAAACTTGCAGAGGATCCATTCTTAATACTAATCTAAACTTTACCAAGGAGACAGGGAAAGAAGGAATATAGAAATTGAAACAAAGCTAAACTATGAGGTGATGCACCGAAGGAATGATGAACACTTATTTTTCTAATAGACACAAACCAACAAAATGCATACAATAAACAAGCACATATATCCAGATATATAATGGGAGATCAAATGAAAGCAAAAGAGACAAGAAAGGATCTAAAATCGATCACAAACGTGTTTTATTTCTCTGTAGATTGATACATTCCATTACAAAGTAGCCAAGAGGCAGAAACGTAATACAATTTTTTACTGGAAGGCCTAAACCCCACAAATCCCTTTGCTAAGAGGAGAAGGGAGCCTACAAAATAAAGAATGTCCAACCCTTTACAATGAATCTTGCCCCCGTATTTATAGATTCAACTTGAAAGAAGAAGAGAGAGAGAAGTAGAAAAATTAGGTTGAAGCTCAACCACCACTGTTAATGCCTCTAATGAAATCTCTCCCTAAATATGTCTTTACTACATCAATCCTTTGTTCAACACCTTAAAGGAAGAGGAAACGGTGAAACAGATCAAATCTGATCTAGTTGTTGAGGCAAGAAGATCCTGCATTTAAAGCTTGAAGATGTTTCCTCTGTTTTTCTTCACCTAACCTCCTCCAAATTAAATTTTCAGACCTCCATGGCATAGGTGAGGCCGAGATCTTTCCAACGGCATCGTTTGCAATATTTCGAGCCACAGGGTCAAAATATATGCCCCTTCAAAGTTTGTATTGGGTCGGCTTTCCTTGGGACACGTGGTAGTCTGGTGCTCATTTAGAAACATTTTCTCTATTCACCCCTTGAATCAACACCATAATGACACTTGACATTCTTCACTTATACCTTTATACTTAGCCAATTTTGAAGCCTTTTATGTTCACCTTTTGACTTTGTTTCCTCTTATGTGGGATCGTGGTCAATCCAATATTTGGCATAGGGGCGAAATATGGATAACAATTTGGTGACTCATAGGGGTATCTACCTGCTAGATGAAAAGACCAATTGCCTTGTCATATCCATTGGGCATGGAGTCCGAGAAGATGGTCTGATACTAATTTTTCCTCTGATTCACAAGCCCGGCTACTTGCACTCCCAATTTTCATAAGAAATCTCGAAATGAAGGTTTCTAAGAGTAGAAAATTGTTTTAACCTAGGGCTTCATCTATCTCTCTGAATGGACTACACAAAAGCCACAAAACAGCACCACAATATACAAAATTTGAAATCATACACGCTCCAAATGGAACATGCAGAGCATGCAAAGCACTTAGGAGAAAAGCAATCTACACTACAGCAAGACAATGTGCATAAGCACTTAGAGGAAAGAGAAAACTAAACTAATATGTACAAGGTGAGAACTCCCCTTTTAGTAGCAGTGGTTAAGATAGATCCCATTTACTGGGATCTGCAACTCTTCACCCTCCAATGTAGACTATTGGAAAGCATTGCTACTTTTGCATCTTGTGATCATATAGGGACCACCCCAGATGGTGTCGAATTTGGAATGCCTTCCTGGTTTTGCTCGATTTGCATCTCATTTCAAAACCAAGTCTCCTTCCTGGAAGGTCCTTGATTTTTTCATCTTGTCAAAGATTTCTTGATTGAATCCTAATTCTTCTCTATTGCTTGGAGAGCATGCTCTCTGGTTTCTTCTAATTCTATCAGCTCTGCATATCTGGCCTCCATTGGTCTAAATTCAAACATCTCTAGTTGCTTCACAAGATCCAATGCTAGAAACTCAAGTGATATAGGCAACACTGCCTCTTTCCCATAGATAAGCTTGAATGGAGAGCTACTTGTAGATATCTTGGGCATTATTCTATCAACCCATAAGGCCATTTTGAGCTTTGTGTGCTAGGTCCTCTAATTCTCATCAAGAGTTTTTCTGATGATCTTTAGCAGATTTTTGTTTGTGGACTCAACCTGGCCATTACCTTGAGGGTAATAGTTTGATGAAGTACTCAAATAAGTCTCATTCTTAACAACCCATCTTGTGATTTTGGAAACTATGAATGCTAATGCCTTGTCTAATATGATGGTGGCTGGCACTCCAAATCTGGTCACTATCCCTTCATAGAAATCTAGGATACTAGACTCATTTGCTTCCTTGAGTGCCACTGCTTCGGTCCATTTAATAAAATAATCTGTCGCTATCAGGATCCATTTCTGACCTTGGCTTGAGTTTGGATTGATGACTCCAATGAAGTCCAATCCCCATTGCATGAAAGGTTGGTCGACTAAGATTGGGTGCAATGGAATTTCTGCTAGTCTTTCCTTACCTTTGAAGAATGCACAATTCTTACACCTTTTGATCCACGTGTAGCAGTCACTAAACACTCTGGGCCAATAATATCCCGCTTTCATGATTTTGAGTGCTATCACTCTTGGGGAAAAATGGCCTTCAATGGCTTCAACATGGAATTCTTATAGCACTCTCTTCACCTGATCTATCTCAATGCATCTTAGAAGAATGCCATTGATGTCTCTTTTGAACAAGACACCATCGATAAGAACATATGGGATGGCCTGTAACCTGAAATGTCTCCTTTTTGCTTTACCCATCCCATGAGGACATAGGCATGTTCAAAGGAAGTGCACCATGTCTTGGGTCCAACAAGGAGTAGGTACATCATCTCTCCCTTCTTCTTGATCATCTTGTATAACAAGAACAACCTCCTTTTCACTTTCTCTACTTCATCTTGTTGACTTGAGGCTAGTTGTTCACACAACCCCTTCCCATAGACCAGCTTGGTGACCTTGATCTCAATGTCATATTCCATGACATGGGTGATCCATCCTGCACACTTTTCATTCAAGTCCTTGCTAAGAAGGAATTATTTAACTCCCACATGGGAGACCAATAGTTGGATTTTGTTGTTTAAAACCAAATGCTTAAACTTCTTCAATCCTCTTATTACCACCAGGACCTGCTTCTCAATGGAGTACCTCACCTCATAATCTTCCAGACTCTGGTTGAAGAAAGCAATTGGTTGTTCTATACTTTCTTTGTTCTGTTGCACCAAGATTGCAGAATATGTGTCGCTGCCACCAAAGGCATACAATATGAAGTCTTTGGAAAAATCTCGGTTCACAAGATTTGGGGCTTATGATATGGCTTCTTTGATAGCCTCAAAACTTGCTTTTCCTTCAACTATCCACCTGAATGTTAAGCTCTTCTTCAGCATCAACATTATTAGTTTAACAAGGGTAGAAAAGTTTGGAACAAACTCGTAGACAAAATTGATTTTTCCCAAGAAGCTTTGAAGAGCCTTCTTGTGACTTGGCAATGGCAATGCTCTTATTGCTTGAACTCTCTTCGGGTCAATTGCCAATCCTTCCTTTGATACAATATGGCCTAGAAGCTTACCTTCATGGGCCAAGAATATGCATTTTTTGGGGTTCAATGACACCCCAAAACTCTTGCATCTTTGGAATACCTGCCTTAGATGGAAAAGATGATCTGTTGCATTTTTGGAAAACATTGTAATGTCATCCAGATAGATCAACACTATTTTGTTGATCAGTCCCTTAAATGCCATATCCATTTCCCTTTGAAAAGTGGCTCCAGCGTTGGATAATCCAAATGGCATTTTCTTGTATGCATAGGTGCCCCATTTGGTAGTGAAAGCTGTTTTGAATTGATCATCTTCTTTCACCATGATCTGGTTGTACCCTAAGTAACCATCTAGGAGGGAGAACCTTTCGACCCGGACACTACTTGCAAGATCTGCTCAATTGAAGGGAGTGGATAGTGGTCTTGAAGGGAGTGGGTAGTGGTCTTTAAGGGAGGCTCTGTTCAAATCCACAAAGTCAACACAGATCCCGATTTCTCCATTTTTCTTCCTGACTAGGACCATATTTGCAACCCAACTTGAGTGTTTGATTAGAAATATGATGCTTGTCTCTATCAACTTGTTTAAATCCTTCATCAGAGGCTCTATATGTGGATTGAATGGTCTTTTCTTCTTTGATGGGCTGAGTAGTTGGATCCAGTTCAATTGTGTGTTATGCTAGCTTTGGATTGAACCCTATTAGGTCTTCATAACTCCAAGCAAACACATCAGGAAATTATTGGCAAAGTTTTATGAATTCATACCTTTCTTGCTCAGTGGCCACCTTGCCAATTTGAAGTGTTTTGTCTTCTCCAACTAGGATTGACTCTGAATCTTCTCCTTTGATCTACATGTTAGTCTTATCCTTTGTGAACTGATCATTTAGATTGAAAATAGATTCTAGTGTCACTAAGCCTTTGGGAAGCTTGTTTGTATGCAATTGTACTATCTCGATTCTTGTACTATTGCTCTAGTCTTCTCTCGGTTTATAGGCTGAGAATTCAAATTCTTCTTATCGAAATTTAATGATCTCGTTGATCATTCTCAAACACTTGCGAGCATGTATTATTATCTCCTTTGTTGGCCTCACAACCACATGGATATGTGGTTCTTCCCTTTCTCTTTTGATGATTTCAACCACATCAAATGTTGCCCCGATCGCTACTGAGTCTGCTCCAGCCTTCATTCTCCTTCTTAGGTATGGACACAATCTTTGAAGGCCTTGAAATCCTCCATGAGATCCCATACCCCACTCTTGTTGCTCTTAAGCATGTCATTTTTGACAACATTTAGTCACTGACTTGATTGGCAACCAATTTGCTTTGTCACCAAACACTTGCAAGTTTTGATCCCCAACTTCCTTGCCCAATGAAGACCTTGGACTAAAGCCTCATATTCAGTGGTGTTATTTGAGCAAGAAAACTAGAATTTAAAGGTTGGATAATATCTCATACCTCTAGGGGACACAATCATGTCTCCTCCTCCAGCTCCTTGTCTACTCCTTGAGCCATCAAAGAGCAATTGTCATACCTCATTGTCATCCTTGTATTCTAGCTTAATTAGGTCAGGAAGGGGATGATTCTCTTCATGTAGATAGTAGACACCCAGTTCAGATTCTTCCATCTCCTTATAAGGGTCAAAATCATGTCTTTTGTTGGCCCACTCATCTAGGGTTAAGTATGGGATACATCCCACCTTGGTATTTGTTTCGTTAGTGTTTAGGAGGTCTTCTTGATCAAAATTTGAGCAGTTAGCATTGATTGGGCTAGGCACATAGGATTTAATATGATAATCAGCAATAGGTTTAGATCTAATTGTGGCCTTTGCCCCATACCTTGTCCTAAAGAGCATATGTGACCAATCAGCAGACAGGTAGCCTCCAATTTTGGCAGTGAAGTCTTTGGATAGACACAAAGCAAAATGTGGTGGCAAATCTATGATTGACACATTTTGTAAAATAGTCACATTAGGGCAAGCGTGTAGAGTGAGACTCAAATCCTTGATAATTCCCACAATGGTCATTGTTGTCCCATCTAATTGGAAAACTCCTCTAGAGATGACTTCATATTGGAGACCCAATCGATCAACTATTTTTTTGGGCATTGCAAAACTACTAGCCCCGAATCAATCATACAATTGTGCACAAATCTGTCTCCAATAATCAATGAGACATAGAAAGGAGGAGGTCTTCATTTTTACCTTGTTGTTCTCCATGGTTTCTCCCTAGTTGAACCACATTAACAAGCACTCTCTCTTGCTTTGGTTAGGGGGTGATTTGAACTTGACCAATTCTGCATGGTAGTCTGCAATAGATCCCTCTACCTTGGAATGGCCAGTGACTCCCATAGTGAAATGTTCACACTTTTCCTTTTCATCTACTCAATAATATTGAATGAGCTATCTTTTTTTTGCCCCTTCCCAAACACATTTCTTTCGTGTGCATGGGTGGCTGACAACCGGTGCTGATCGGGTTTGGAAGGTGGTCTAGATTGGTTCAGTATGTTGGGGGTTGTACTTGGAGCACCAAGACCTTGTGGAGCAATGGAAGGTTGAGGGTCACCTGAGTTCAGTGGTTGGCCTTCTCCAATATTTCTCCTTTTGGACCATGTGTTAGCAGCCACACCTTGAGGAGGGGACTGATTCATCCCACAGAAGTCTTTAGCCTACCAATTGACAAGCATAGTCTCATTTAGGGGGCCACCTTGTTGAGTTCCTTATTACTGACCTTCCTCTTAGCCAGGTTCTTATGGCACCATACTAGTTTACACCATTAAGGCCTGATTTAGAGCATCATTAAAGCACGTTGATTGGTTATGTGGCTAATCGCATGGAAAGCACCAAACATATTCCTGTGCCATATTGTTCTATGTTAGGACCAATGCTCTTAATGTTGAAGTTGTGTTAGGATCATATGGCCTGAAAGGTCTAGCAGCTTGGGGCTGTCCTTGGTTCTAGCTCTGATTCAAAGTCTGAGGTGGTGGCCTATTCTGCTGATACTAGGGTCTAGCTTGATATTGAGCCTAGGGCTAGTATGGCCTGGAACTCTGAGCTTGTTGTCTTTTGATGGTCACTAACTCATTCCCAAAGTTTTGAAGTTGCTTCATCACTTCCTGAAGCTCTTTAGAGGTATTAGATGATGAAGTGGAAGCTTTAGCTGAGCTTTGACTCTGGGGTGGGTATAGGAGCTAATGTAGGCATTTGGCTAGTATCTGGGCTTCCTAACTCAGGGTATAGAGGCATGGATGGCCTAGGAGCAATTTTTCCAGCTTAAAGCAAACACTTCTCAGCCTCTATGGAGAGGATATAGGTTACAGGTAATGTAGTGCCCCTCATTGATTGAATCATCAGAGAAATATCAAAATGTAAAGCCCTAAGAAAGTATAAGAAGGCACCTTCATTAGTGGGCTTTACTGTTGTTGGAATCCTATCCCAGTCCGCTAGAATTTGAGGTCAAAGTCATCGAGTTGCTCATTCGGGGCTCTCTTGATTGTTGTTAGTTTCTTTAACAAAGACAAGTTATCACATTTTCCCCAAACCGATTATGAAGAGTCTTGCATACTGGTTCCAGCTTCTATATAGAGCACTTCAAGACTCCCGAACCATTGTGAAGCTTTCCCTTTGAATGAAGAGGCGAGCAACTTGACTGTAATGCCCATCTCATGGATCTCATGGATTGTACAGATATTTGCAATATCTTGGACATGGTCACCAGGAGAAGTTTGATTTTCCCCAGTGAAATATGGGATGCTCTTTAATGATGTAATCGGAACTGAGTTTTGTGCATTCAAGGCGAGTGGACTACTACCGGTGAAGTTAACATATGGATTTGGTTGTGTGATTCTGATTATCCTAAGAACCCTTGCAGACTGAAAGAAAGGCCTTGTAGGTAGAGGTGTTGACAAGGTTCTTCTTGGTGGAGATGGAGACCTCATAACTCTTCTTCCTCTCCTTTCTTTGCCTAGGGATAGACACAAGTATTCAAATATGCCTTCTTTCCTTGCTCTAGACCAGGTTTTCTCATGAATCTCCCAAGCTTGGGCTCTTTGAAACTAGTAGATTTGTTTCTTTTGGAGTCACCAGATGTACAATTTTAAGGCTTCTTAAAATCCAAAATCATAGCAAGTGTACATCAATCCCTACTGTAATAAGATGGAGACTTCTTAGTCCCACTAGGCATGCCAAAATTGTTAGTGTGAAATCATAGCACCCCCAAATGAGCTCTAAAAATCTACTTTTCTAAGGCAAACTCATTTGGTGTGATTGCATAACATTAAACTTTCCCCAAGGTGTGGGACCTTGCAAAATGGGAAAGCTCTCCAGATTGAAGGTTAGTTCCTTATTCCTCTGTTTAGGTGCATACGTAGAAACTTGCAAAGGATTTGTTCTTAATCCTAATCTAAACTTTACCAGGAGACAGTATAGAAGGAATACAAAAATTAAAACAAAGCTAAACTACGAGGTGATGCACCGAAGGAATGATGAACACTTATTTTGCTAATAGACACAAACCAACAAAATGCATACAATAAATAAGCACAGATAGCCAGATATATAATGGGAGATCAGATGAAAGCAAAAGAGACAAGAAAGGATCTAAAATTGATCACAAATGTGTTTTATTGCTCTATAGATTGATACAGTCCATTACAAAGTAGCCAAGAGGCAGAAACATAATGCAATTTTTGATGGAAGGCCTGAACCCCACAAATCCCTTTGCTAAGAGGAGAAGGGAGCCTACAAAACAAAGAATGTCCAACCCTTTACAATGAATCCTGCCCCCGTATTTATAGATTCAACCTGAAAGAAGAGAGAGAGAGAAGCGAGAAAATTTGGTTGAAGCCCAACCACCATTGTTAATACCTCTAATGAAATCTCTCCCCAAATCTGTCTTTAATGCATCAATCCTTGGTTTGGCACCTTGAAGGAAGAGGAAATGGCGAAACAGATCAAATCTGATATGGTTATTGAGGCAAGAAGATCCCATTGAAAGCCCGAAGATGTTTCCTTCATTTTTCTTCACCTAACCTCCTCAAAATTAAATTTTTAGACCTCCATGACATGGGTGAGGCCAAGATCTTTCCAACGGCATCATATTTGCAATATTTCGAGCCCTAAGTCAAAAGATATGCCCCTTTGAAGTTTGTATCGAGTCCACTTTCCTTGGGACATGCGACAATATGGCACTCATTTAGAAACCTTTTCTCTATTCACCCCTTGAATTAGCACCATACTGACACTTGACATTCTCCACTTATACCTTTATACTTAGCCAATTTTGAAGCATTTTCTATTTGTCTTTTGACTCTGTTTCCTCTTATGTGGGATCGTGATTGATCCAATATTTGGCATGGGGGTGAAATATTGATAACACTTCTTTCTATCCATTTTGTTGTCCCACGTATCAACTTTCTCTTAAGGTGATACTAATCATGGGCGGTTAATGTGGAAATGGTGTCTTCATAAAATTATCTCTAGCCTTCCTTTTCCTTTATATTATTACTTCAATTGATTGATTGATGTATCATGTACATAGACTAGGATAGAGTAGCATATTATTCTCTATTTCATTACTCTATATCAGCCCTTACCATACATCTACCCGTTAGGATTTACAACGCTTTGTTTCTAATCCTAGTTTAAATATCTCAATACGCACATTGTATCTTATTGATCTTCATACAATTATGATACTAGTAAGACTCCATCCCCTATCCTAGACCTAGGCTTTGGAACCATATGCCTTTGGTAGAGAGTGGATTATCATCTTCTAGATCCACGACTCGTGTACCTCTTGATTAACAATATTGGCTTGTTTATGGGCCCTAGAATGGTACTCTCTATATTCTAATCTATATGATCAAGAAGAGTAAGGAAATAATCTACTAACCTTCTTAACCCATGTACACCTCCCACTATGATACTATACAATAAATATTGCATGATATATTTGTATTAAAAAAATGAGAGTTACATCAAATGTTTCGTGGTTCAACGGTGTGTATGATGGTGTAAAAGGTGTTACCTAGCCATCCATAATTTTTTTCACTCCCATGAGCTACCAATAAATAAGGGATGAGTCTAGGATCGTGCCCCAAGAAAATTTGGTAGAATGGAAACCCCTCATTCTCGTGTTAGTTAAGCCTAAGAATCATGTGCAATTAATCCTGCAATTTCATATTTAATCAAAAAAATTAAAGATACATATAGGACAATGATCTCCAATAAATAAGTATGCAAACCTTGTCATAAAAACAAAAATACCTATCCCGTGGAGCATGAGTTGTTAATACAAATCACACACGCACTCACCCTCATACAATAACCAATATTCTACTTAATAGTGTAGACACAAAATCACACACATATTACTATTTTATTATGTCATCAGTATGTTGTTTATATGCATGGATCTTAAGTAAGAAAAGTATTCACCTAGGTGACACAATCCTTTTTAACATCCACTTTTTGTTATTGTTTCTATAGTCTTTCTCTCTCGAATTTTTCATTTTTATGCCCATTTTTGCTCAAGTCAAAGGGATCCCCTGTCTATGTGTCTTTTCACATCTGAATTCATTTATCATAGGACACTAGCGCCCAGGCGCTCCTGTCCATTCAGGGTGCTCCTATCCTCTTTGTTCTTTTTGCACTTTTTGACATTTTTGGTCGGCCTTTCTATTTTTCTAATCCTTATCCCAAGCTCATAGTCATCCTTTTGGGTCACTAGTGTCAAAATTCAAACAAGAGATCCATATATATACACAACATACACTCTATTATTTTGGTTGGAAATTATAAGGGGCAATCTCATCTACATATTATCACTACCATCAAAGGGATTGCATTTTTGGGTTGCATACACTGCATAGGAAGGGGAAGTGCTCAATTCCATATCACACATTTGCATCTTATCTAGCTACAATCCTGCTATCTTGGTGTCATTGGCGCAAGGGAAACCTAAGGACACTATTTCACACACAAGCACAAAGAACTACATGGATTCTGGAATGTAGTGCAGTGCTCGGTCATAAGTTCACTCTTCGAGTGACTATCAGGGTCAATCTAACTTCACATATTCCATTTTTCACTCGATTTGATGTGTTTGTGAACTTGAAGTGGCGCGAAACCCTAATGATATAGAAAAAGTAGATTTTGACCTTCTGCATAGTCACTAGTGCCAGGAGCATGACACTAGTTCCCAAGCACCTATGTCCAACATCAAGCACCCGTGTCCACATCATTCTCAAAATCTAGATTTTACAGAGATAAATTGCGACACCGTTCCAACCATGTTCAAAACTTTACATCACCAGATTAGTTCCATGTTGCACATGATTCAAGTAAGTCATTTATCTCTCCTATTTACTTATAGTTTTGTATTGCTTGAGTGCTTAACATTTGTACATTCAATGTATTTTATCGTATTAGTTACTCCGCAATCATATTGAATTCATATTTTATTAAATCAAATAGCTAATGCTAACTATTCACATTATGTGGGTTTTTTTGGAAATTGGTAAATAGTTGGTGTTTGGAAAGTACCCACATCCTTTTACAATAAGCCCAAAAGGAAATATATAACCATGAATTGTACATAATAAAATCCCAAAGGTAAGAGGAACTAAGACCCAAAAGGTCCAAACTAGAAAATGGAAGAAAGAAAGTGCCAACTACTATAACCAAGATGTGCAACAACTAACACCAGAACAACAAAAGAGAAGAGTCAGGTGGAAAGAAAAGTTTCGTCCCAATTTCAGCAAGGAGGAACCAACAAAGGGGGAGTGGAGAAGCAACCCCAACAAATAGAAGACAAAGAGGAGGAAGCATCAAAGGATATAAACCCGAGTGAAGCGGATTAAAAGGAAAATAAAGATCAATGCTTATCTTTTTTCCCCTTCTTCAAACGCACTAATCATCAATTTCATAAAAATTTCCTCGAACTAAGATTATGTAGTCAAAGTTATGCACACATATAATACACCAATAATCAAGAAATCATAGTAATCAATTTACTCTTACTCTATTATTGGGGCTCCTAAATAAGCCTACTAAGGTTCTAAACTTGCAATCTTTCCTTAACTTGCTCAACTTGACATAATATCACAAGATAAGATCTTCTTGGTATTTTTTCGATCCCTAATCATTGCACTCAATGTTAAAAGGCTCTTTGAATAAGTTTCATCTCATACATCTTCACTTACACTTACCAACTCCTTTATTGCTCTTCTTCTTAGTCCACTAGCCTAATGTTCAAAGAGCATCTTTTAGTTATTCCACTTCATTGATTCTTCTTGTTTCTCTCCCTAATTCAGCACTCTACAACAAAGTTATTTCAATCATATGAATGTATCTCAAACCTTCAAAATACTCAAAGTAACATCTTTAGCAAATACAGGCCCTTAAGTGCCCTTAAGACAAAGGGTTTGCTTCATTTATGAATAGAAGAAACTATAAGCAACTGAAGGACTTAGTATCTCCTTTAACACTCTTTCAAAAACCTCAAAGTGTACCTCAAGTTTGAATGACCAATTCTTCTTATAACTCTCTCTACTTCACCTTTTGTGCTTTGGCTCTTAAAACCCTTACTAGGTCTTTAGAAAGGAATTGTCATGCATAGTTTTAGTTATAGGTTATTTCAAGATGAAAAGAAGGAATTTTAGTCACCCATTAATCAATTTGACTAGTCTTAGCAATTTCGGGATTCCTTCAAATGTTAGAGCTAAGTTCCTTTGTAAAATCTACTCTCTAGATCAAGTCTAGACTGTATAATTCACTGTATAAGTACTTTGCCCATAATATCTCAAAAAGTAACCAATAAAACCTTGAATTTACTTTTCAATCCTTTGAAGGGATCTATCTACAACACTTACACCAAATTTTAGGTCTAAAGGTTTTGAATTGAGGTTTCTATCTTCATGCCCTAGCTACCTATACTTGTAGGTCATCTAAGAGCCCGAGAGTGTAGATTGAGTAACAAATATCACTAGAAATTGATTCAAAACTCCAAAATTTAAATAAGACCTCATGGTAACCTTACCTTCAAATTGATTTTACCAAGTATCACTTGAGGATCACAAGATTCATATGTTTCTTGTCTTTTTATACTACCCTGTCTTGTAAAATTCACGATTTATAGTTAAAAGGTAATCTCATTCCCGTAAATCTAAGTAATCAAATCTCTTACACCTGAGTGGCACCTTCTTACCACACTTCACCCACTAATGTCAATCTTTCTCCTTACATCAAATGCAAACACAGACTCAATTTAGGGTTCATTAGTAAGTTTACTATGCAAGAAGGTCACAGAGCACCATATATTTGTTTATGCTTTCCCTACCACTTAATTGATCATTATAGCCTCCCACTTAAAGATAAGTCCAACAATCACTTGTTCATTCCTATTTTAACCTACTCAAACACAGAGTAACCATTCAATGACATAGTCATATTTTATTTTCGGGTTTGGCTAGAAACCCTAGCAAATAAGAAAGATAACATATAATGGTTTTACACTCCTTGTATTCGTGGATCAGTTCTCTCAACTCTTCATTTGATCATTGAAGGAACTCATGCACAGTTCCAATATTGAGCTAATCACGGGCTTTCTTCTCTATTATTTATGATCACAACCCATTCAAGGTTCATGTAAGGACACCAAATGCATTCCTAAAATATTTAACACCATAACAACTACCTTGCTCAAGGATCATCATCCACCAATCTCATCACAATCTAGAGATCATATATTCTAAGCCATGCATGGATGCTCTAAATTTTTACAAAGTTAATAAATGCAAGAATTATCAAACAACCAATGTATGATCACTCACAAGCTTTTCATTAAGCTTAATCACTTTACCTTCATCTTGAGCACAAGATGTCTACTCTGAAACCACAAAGAATATACATGCATATGAGAAATAATGTCATTTGTTTCCTAAGAACACTTGTATCAATATCCCTAAATGCTTGTCACAAAACTGAGATAGTATTTCCTCAAGTTACCAAGCCTGAATATCAAACAATGAAGCATTTCAAATCTTGTCATCACCCATTCTAAAGTTCTTACTACTCATAATCCCTCCTAGAACATAAGATACCATATTTAATGGTTAAAATCTTACAAAACAAAGTATACAACCCTCTAAGATCACAAACAAAAATTAAAACTCGGTTTCTTCCTTTAATACTTCTTGAAATCTTTGCATATTGAGACTCTTTCCGATAGAATGAATGTTGAAATTACATTTTTACAATATATAGCTATTTCTCATCTTCTAACCGAATGATATTTTAATTCCCATGGTCACATAAGTGACTCCTTGGCTCAATCACTAGGTTTCTTAGCTTAAAGATTCAAACACCATAATTTTGACCCATATTATGACATTCTAACCCCTAAGAAGACCTAAGACACTCCTCTTGACCTCTATTTCTTCATTTTGCAAGTTTACAAGCTCAAGAGTTCATGGAAACAACTAAGACAAGCCAAAAATGGCCTCCACTTTCAAGTTTTACATTTTGGAGGGAAAGTGATTTCTTCAAATTTTAAATATCCTAGACTTGCATTAGCACACCTAACTAACATATAATGACCTCAAATACCTAGTACCATACCTAACAAGCCAAAATTTGATACCTTCATGGCTTATTCATGTACATGGAGTGATGTTCCTGCATCATAAGAGGATTGGAAACTGATAAAATCAAGGGAGTGGATATCTGTAACTCCTTATTTGGAGAAAGGGGACCCTCCTTATCTAAATCAGAGTGATCAGATTCATGAGGCCTCTTGATTCCTGAAGTAGGTTTCTCCAAAGAGGGGGATGAGCTAAGGCATGTCCCACCTCAGTACATTTAGCAACAATAGTTAGAGTAGCGGCGTGGTGGAACATCCACCGATGGGGCAGTAACTTCAAATTCTTGATCATCTGAGTCCGATCTAGATTCATCATCAAAATTTGGAGGGCTCCATATTTTGGGAGTGGATCCTTTTTTCTTTGGAGCTTGGACTTTCTACGAGGACAGGGAAGCCTAAAGGTGACCCAGAGACTTGTAATTCCTACATCGAAAAGTTGTGTTTTCATAGTCGAGAGTTTGGATGTGAGTCACATCTCCCATCTTGAGAGTCATTTTATCTAACAGTCCTTTACTAAGATCCACTTCAACACAGATCCTAACAAAAGTAAACAACCCACTATGTAACCTCTTGTCATCTTGTTTGATGAACCTCCTAGATAATTTCCAATATCTTCCAAGCTCAGGAAAAAATGGAGAGGAAGGTTTGACAATCTGACCCAAATAATCTGACCCAAATAGGAACATGTGAGATGGAGAAGGAGTTCGGGTCGAATTACGAAAAATAATGGGGTAGTGAACAGCCCTACCACAACCCAAAACCAAGGTCCTTCATCAATAATCCTTTGATAGTCCTCTAGATCATAGAAGTATACTACAAAGAATCCTTGGCATAAAATAAATACTCACAATTTTCTGTCCATGAGGAATGAATCCACTGGATCAGAGCATTAGTCATCGGCCAAAACCCATTAAACCTGCATATGAGGGCCTTGTTTTCCAAGTTTTTCTTGAAGGCAAGAGCTTCATCTTTGAAAATCTCCAAAGAAGGGGAATCAGATGTTTGCTCCACAATGTAGGCAGGGGGAGGAGGAGCTGAAGTGAAAGTGGCATTTTTAAAAGGGCCTCTCTAAAAGGTGCAGGATGTCTCATCTTGGCTCCACCCAATAGCTGACTGGTCATTGAAATCGTTGAATCTCTACCAATCCCATAAGAGATGAGCAGGGATTCATCATTCAACACTCTACCTGCAAAAACTAGGTTTATAAAGTCCACCTTGTAGCCCAATCTCGTGACATAACAACTTTAAGGTCCCCACCTAGAGCTAGGTGAGGGAGCTAAATGTAGAGGGTAGATCCCCTCAAAGTAAGTACAAAGACCATGAATTTCCCCTAAGAGGAGCCGAGCCATTGAACGAGTGGATTCAAGCCCCCATACTCACTGTCCCTAACTCTAATCACATCCTGGACACTAGGTGCAAAACCATGCCTAATAATTGTTGTCACCATTCGTTTCCTCCTACCGTCATCGCCCGAGAAGACATCTCTCGCCACCAAGAAACTCACAATTGCAGCTAGGGTTAGGGAATTTTAAAAATTGATGCTCGCCATCATAGTCTTTAGGCACAAATGATCAATACTATATCCACATTATGTGGGTATTAACTACATATTTCTAACAAGAAATATTGTGATTTTTAAATTTTGTCTAGTTATTATAATGTGAAATATTTGTGATGAATATTGTTGTTTCAACTATGATAAATGCCAAAATCATGATGGAAAAGCTTGTTTAGTTCATTTAATTTTGTATTATTATTGAAGAGTGGGACCAGACCCATCATTCATCATGTTGTCTTTAGTCACTACCAAATTCATGATCATTGGAAGGATCTTTGCACAAAGTTTCTTTATTAGTTGAGGGTGTATGGCCAACATCCCATAGATGTTCGGAGTAACTCATGCACTCCTAATTTAAGATAACTTATTTGATAGATGTGTCAATGTCTCTGACAATGATGATGTGAAAGGGTTTATATAAGAGAAGCTCACTTGATAAAATAATTCATATATACCATAATATTTGGGTAGTAATTTAAAGTAGTAGGGTTAAACACGTGAACAATGCCTAATGCTTTATTTTTTCCATTTGTGAATACTATAGTGTTTTTCATAAGGCTAGGAATTTATAACTTTGATGAGTGGTATTGACTCTAGTGGAGAAGGGAGCGTCTTGTATTAATCAATGAAGATTGAAGTTGTAAGAGGATTAGTTATATTTTGGGAGGCACAATGCAAAACATTATTTCCAACACTCAATGAAACAAATAAACTTAAAAGTATTAGGATGTTTTTTTATAACATATGGAAAGCTTCTTAGAAACCGATGTCATGATCAACAATAATATTGGTTAAAAGCTTCATGAAGGAAACGGAAGAGGGTGATGTGAATTTTTACCATTTGAAATTTTTGTTAGTATGTGGTGATAGGTTTTCAAATGAATTTGCAATATATTTTTAATACAACATAGCAGGTAAGAACATGCTAGCAGACCAACATTTTCTCTCTAAGTGTAGTCACAAAATCACACACTTTCTACTATAATTATACCACCAAGTATGTTGTCTTATATATGGATCTTGTGTAAGAAAAGTATTCACTAATGACGCATCCCTTTGTCAGTCATCGATTCGGTTGGTATTTTTCATTGTTTGTATTGCATAGTAGTCGATTATTACCACAATTCTAGTCATCCCTTAGGGAATCTTAGTTATCATTATTCGATCGCTTATCATCTCTAGTCTTTGACTAGGACACCTAGGAAGGGATTAGGGTTCTAGGGCACCTGGTCCTCATTTCTAGGTGCCCTGGTCCCCATCACACTTGGTTCTAATTTATATGTTTGAGGTTGGTCTTTATGAGTTTCCCTCCCATTCCCCTAGGTACTAGTCGGCATAAGTGTCAAAATTTGAGCAAGAGATCCCTATATAAACACAACATACAAACTATCTTATGGGTGGACTACTTCTACTAAGGGCTAGCTATCTACATAAGGCAAGGGACTACATTTGGGCACTATTCTACATCACACACTACATAGGAAGGGGAGTCTATTCTATTCCATCCACCATTCTACATTTTTATCTAGCTATTGCCCACTACTTTGGCGTCATTGCGCTAGGGAACCCTAGGCACACCATTGCACACACAAAGCACATAGAACTACATTGGGTCTGAGATGTAGTGCAACACTCAGTCATAAGTCCATCCATTTCATAGTTGAGGATAATCTAACCCATTCATTTGCATCTTTATTTTTAGGGTTTGATGCTTTTGTGTGGGGTTTTGTAGGAGATTATTCATTGGAGACTTACAATGACACTAGTGAACCAAGTGCAACACTAACTTGATCAAAGGAAAAGTACTGTGAAGGTTTAGCCACCATATCGGTTTGGCTTTCCGATTCACTCCACGCACAGGGCACCCATATTTCAGACCAGGGTGCCCATAGGTGCCCCTATCCTTCCCCAAACACCCCATTCTAGCTAGATTTACCACTTCTATAATTTTTTGAAATTCGTTATGACACTCACCTCTACTAGTACATCATCTTGTATAGTCCCATATTACTATGAGGTAAGTTCTTTTCGAGTTAGTACCCTTTTCCTCCTATTTCATTATTTCATTTCATTTAAAATATCAAATAAATTATCTAGCATTCATATTTCAAGTATATTTTAGTTATTACAATTTTTACTTCTTAGACTATTACTAAAATACAGATTTTAGATAATCATTTTGGTGAACCCGTACTTAGAATATTTGCCCTAGGATCCACTTCAAACCCTAATGGCTAAGGATAGATCTTCTCCTTCTTAACCCATCATGTCACACTTTAGTGTCAATCCAATAAATGATGATGTCATTATCGGCCGAGCTCGGAATGTTAGTATACTGGACCATATTTAAGTGACTCTTAGACGCGCCAATGGTATGTACCTCTACTAGTTTTTAAAATTCCCCATTGGCATTAGTATTGTTTCAAATCTGATAGCCTTCACTTGTTGTACACCATGTTATACAGCTACTAGTAATCCTCCTACTGACCTATCTAAGGAAATTCTAGATGATTATCTTATTGATTACATGTTAGGTCTTGACAATAGCTCTCATACTGATTCTCCTCCTAATCATACCATTGTTATGGCTACATCTCATAACTCTCCTACTTTTGATACTTGCTTCTCCTAATCCATCACATACTAGTTCGCATACTCTCTCATATTATGTTGATGATCCTATTGATAGTATGCTTAATGACATTTTCATATCTGAGTCTTTATCTAATGTTGATGATACAATTGATAGTCATGATTCTACTACTTTTCATATTGTTGAGTTTAAATCTCCTACTCCACTTTCTCTTGAGGTTATATCTAGCATCGTGCATGAGTCGCCTCCATCTATTAGTTCTTCTTCTCCTACCATCTCATCTCCTCCTAATACTTCACCTACATTTGTTAGTTCATCTTTTTCTATTGAGGTTTCTCCATTGATCGCTTCAACTCCTATGGATGTTTCGGATGCCAGATCCTACCACTGCTATGAATGTTCCATCTCCTTCTCCAACACCTACCCCTAGTTTGCATTTAGCATCGAATCTCCTTTATCTTCTCTTGAGGTACCTATGATTACTCACAATGGCAAGTTACAACCACTTAATACATTATTGTCATCTCCTACTATTCCTTCACAAGACATTTTGTCTCTCATGCATGTCATAGGTCAATTACAATCTCAGGTTCAGTCACTCACTTTAGAAAGTAGGGCCTATTATGCTTCAATTGATAACAATTCATTACATGACAACCTTATTCCTAAGAAAATTCATAACTCTACATTTCCTAAGGACTTTATCATGCCTACATTCACATGCTTTGATGGTCTGGTGACCCTCACTTACATCTCCAACATTATTGCATGGTTATGGCTCCTATTCTAATGATAGATTATTGTTTAAGGCCTTTCGACATAGTCTTATTGATGATGCATTACAATGGTACACTCATCTTCCATTTGGGTCTATTAGTACTTACTATGATATGGAGGACACCTTCCTCTGTCATTTTATCATCAACAATGGCCCTAGAGTTACTTATGATCATATACCTACTTTACATCAAGGCGCATCTGAACCTATCAAGGATTACATCTTACGATTCAATGCTTGTATGCATCAATTAGTATTCCAACCTATTGATCTTGAGAAGTAATTCATCTTTTTGTGGTTTAATTCTTGCTCTCAAGCAATGATTGTAATATGATACATGTGATTCATTCATACTCTTATGTTATAAAGTTATTGTTATCTAATTTTTCCCCTCATGTGAAATTTGATAAACATGACTCCTCACAGAGAAAATGGAGGGATTCTTTTAGCCATGGGAGTTCACTTTTTGGGCTCGAGCCGAGCGAGTTGAAGTGATGTGGAAGCATTCGATTCGGCGGGAAAAATTCCAAATCGGTAGACTTAAAAGGTCTGAAGGACATCAAAGTCCAAAGTCCAAAATTTAGACTTCGGACATTTGGGAGTTCAGAGTTGGCAACAAGGTCGAGTGTGAATAGTGCTACGTGGGGAAGAGAAATGTCAAACCCAAAGTCCAAAATTCAGACTTTGAGCTTTGATTTTAGAGAAATGCGTCACCCAGACGGATGAACAATAAGCCGAACCCCCAAAATCTTGAAACCCCTAAACCCCCAAAATCCCAAAATCTGAACCCCAAATCTTGAAACCGAAACCACCGAAAAGACAAATGTCAAAACTCACGAAGTCTAAATTTCAGACTTCGGGTTTCAAAGATTTGAGAGGTTTCATGAACCGGATGAACGATGGTGTGACCTTAGAAATCAAAAGGCCCGAAGTTCCGAATCCTAAAAGTCTGAAATTTCAGATTTTGGAGAGTGCGATGCAAGTTTAGAGTATGAAAAGGAAGATCAACCACTCACATTTATTGCGGTATGGCACCCTCGTCTTCAGATGACCATAACTTTTGACTAGAAGCTTGGATTTGCATAAAATTAGACTTTTTGGAAAGCTCTCAGTGTTCTTTACAAACTTTGGCTAGTTTTCTTAATTTTAGTAAGGCTAAGTATTTCAAAATGAGGAAATACAGTCCTCCATTTTAGAGGAATATTCTAGATTTCTCACCTACCTAAATGATGAAGGTATGGACTTCCTTTCTTCCCCAACAAGGCAAGGTACATGGACACTTGGGTTTTTCAGTGGCACCCATCATTGTTCTAGGTGATTTTAATGCATTTTTGGGTAGTTGAAGCAAGATTTCAATTCCTCTCTCTCCTTCTCTCATTCTTCCTATATATTGTAAGGAGGGGCTCATTTCAAAAAGTTGGATAATCTTGCTTTGCACCCTCCCTTCTTCTCTTGTTTGTAAGTGATCTTGTGGAGTTCAAACCTCCCATTCAAACTGTAAATGCAATTTTTGCCTCTTGGCCATTGTAATGCACTGTATCAAATATGTGGAGCAATAATATAAGTTTGTGGATGAATTTCAACCCTCTCTTGTGTTCATTGCATCTTTTTGATCTCTCATTACAACTTTGGTTAACTGTGTAATTTAGGTTGTGTTACATGTTTTGATAGTTTGTGTTTAATGGTGAATGAATTTTTGATAAGAAACTGATTTGTGTTGATGTTCATCCTCTTCAATCTTGTTTCACTTTCATTTCCATGCAAGGAAAGTTATTCAACATTCCTTTTGGTGCATCACCTCTTGTAGATTAGGTTTAATTTCTTGCAATCTTTTCAACCCTGTCTCCTTGGCAAGTTAGAGTAGATTTTAGGATAGATCCTCTACAATTTGAATGTGTGTATCAGAATAGAGGAATAGGAACCAACCTTCATCCAGAGAGATTTCTCAATTGCAAAGTCCCACACTTTGGGAAAATCTCCATGTTATGCAATCACACTGACTGCCTCAACCATTCACTTACAAGCAATCGGGGTGTGATTACGCATCAACGAGTTATTGATCTAGAACAGGACCCTCTCTCGGCACATGTTATTGATCCCCACTTCCTACTACTAATGTTATATCATCTAGCTCTTCTCAACTACCCCTAGCCGAGTAACCCACATAATCTCAATCTCTCCTTGACAAGCAAGCTCAACCGACTACATCACAAAAACGTCCTTCTCTTCCTCCTTTTTGACAAACTACTTCACCATCTACTCCATGTGTTTCACGTGAGCCATTGCACTTATCTCATTGCACTTGACCACATGATTTGTTGCATGTTTTACTTAATGAGTGTCTAATTCACTTGCCCTCTAATCAGCATCATCCACAACATTGTCTACAACGTCAGCATGATCAACCCTATTGTAATTATCATCGCATCAATGGTTATAAGGACAAAGATTGGTTTACCCTTACGATAGATTACAACATTTAGAGGATAAGGGAATCATTTCCTTTGGATCTCACTCATGTGATTGGTCCATCTCTCCTTTTCCTCATCAACATGTTTTTACTCGGGTTGAGTTGTCTCCTCCATCTAATGTTCAGGTTATTATATGTCCATCGCCACAGGTTATCACTCATGCGCGCTCTCCACCATGTCCATCCATCGTTACACCATCACATCCACCACATCCAATTCATCCATCTCATCCACCACATCATGTTATTACTTCACATCAGCTGCCACAGCCCTCCGCATTCACCCATCCCACCGGTGCTCCACATGATATCTAGTTTGGTTCATATGTTCACATTGCTTTCATGCCACATGCTTCCATTGCTTCGTGTTGCCTTGGTCTTTGGTAGGTGATTACTATCACCTTACCCCTCGATGACACACTTGTGTTCTTATAGTTCTTACATGACTGTTGAGGGATTTTCTATAAGAACCTCTCATTACGCACTTTTTCGATTCATCTAGCCCACTTTATCTTTTCCCAATGACGTAATCTTCCTTTACACAGTTCATTCTTGACTGTTGAGGGATCTTAACTAAATTAACCTCATAATCTATACGTTGGGGGACATCACTAATTCCCCCATGTTCATCATACTAGCATGTGGGTCATTGCATTAGTCTATATTAATCGAACATTTATCACAATATTAGTTATACATCACACTACATACATCTTCCATCATCATCAACACTATATCATCATTACATTACACAATTTTGTCTATCCTCGTCATACTAAAAATCCCAATCAAAAACCATAAACAATATCCATCGGATTACATAAATTACAAAAACAATCACATGATCATATATCATCAATATCATTATACTAACTACACATCATGAGTAATATTGCATATAATCATTCACAAATCATATCTCATTAGTCAAATTATAACATTCATACACAATGAATATAATCACCATATGCCACTAACATCATCTATATATATTGAGTTCAATCACGATTACAAAAATATCTCATCAATGGGGGCAATGCCCCTACATAATTTACAATAATACAAATCAAATTTCATCATCACTATCACTCTCTGGTACTACGAGAGCTCTATAACTAGAAGCCTCACCACTAACTTTGTGTCATTGGTCGTGGCCTCGATATCTCTTCACCTACCTATGTAATAGGGTATTCTTCGTAGGTTGCTCAACAAAGCAGCTTTGTAGTGCGATAAATTGTGCAAACACATCTTGCGCTAATGGACCACCACCTATCACCTCTCTCGCCCATCGTGTCTCCTCATGTGCATCATCCCACTCGCTTAGTAGCATAGTACATGTCGCTGCTGCCATGGCCAATGGCTCAAATAAATGGGCATGCTTGACCGCAATGTCCTCCAAACACTCTATTATCCCTCCACATGCAAATACACCGATCAACACATTACGCCTCGTGTGTGTGGATATATGTGTCCACTATCAAGGACCAATACGCATCGCCTGAACACATAGAACAAATCTTTAGTTAACCATCACCATCATAAAAACAAATAACACATCATGATATAATTATGCAAATACTCACACTCCGCTTCAGTTTACACACATTGTGGGGCATGTGCTTCCCCCTCTACCACTCCTCCATGTCGTAATCCCGTTGCTTGTGAATAATGGAAACAAGAAAACCCATCGATGTGTCACCCACCATACACGTAGGCCTTCATACACCCCACATCATCTAAGTATATTGGCTCTATCACCGCATTTACCTCATCTAGTCCAAAAGGTATTAGTTACTCTCTTATAGGCCCCGGTCTAGCTCCACCATCCTTAATGCTCTAATGGCTCTTAACCATAAGTATGGCTCTGGGGGCACATCCCGATCCATACCAAACTGCATGTGATACCATCTCCACCGGAATAACTCGTCCACCCCAGGAATTGATCCTTATACCACATAGTCCTTCATATGCACCATAACTCTATACCATCCTCCTGGCCATCCTCCATAGTCTCGATATGGCTTCCATATCACTCTCTCATGCCCTATCCAATATATAATTTCGTATAGGTATCTCGTATCCATATTCCACCCATGCACACCAACCCATACACACTTATTTATCATGTTATTATACAATTAAAATCACATTTACACAACTCGGGATGAATACGCACTCTCTGGACTATGGTGCTTAGAATCAAGACCCAGGACATCCGTAAGTAGGAAACCAATGCCTGTGTCTGGCACCCCCATCTTGAAGGTCACTAATGCCTTCACCGCTCCCCGTCCAGTCTAAAATGCCAAAAATAGTCAACATCACAATTTTGCAAACAATCACTAGAATTGACTATTACACACCCATGTTTTGAACAAACATTCAACTTACCAACTCCGTCGTCATACGCAATGCTTTCTGACAGTCATTCTACCATCTCAAATCAGCTAGGTCATGTTGCTAGCACTCTGACATCCTTACACACTCAAAGCTCACTCTCACACTCGCACAAAAGACAAATGAAGTGACTAATCACTTTTTCACCCTACTATTTATAGTTACTTTTTGTTACCCACTTTATTATGGTTATTATTTAGCAATCATTTCTCAACTAATACACACCACACGATTTTCATCATATCTTGAGCATTTTTACTCTGATTTATACCTTGTTTAAGGCTTTCTTTTCATAATTCTACCTAACATCATATCATACACACGATACACATGTTATCTCTCCTCCACATTGTCCTTTACTCAATCTACACACCTTTTGATGATCTTTATTACACTTTACTTATCTCATGCTTACTTTCAGCTTAGCATTCATTCTTATCATCACTTCCCCTTTCACCAAAAGGGGGCATATAATTAGGGTCATCCTATAATTCCCCTTACGACATCATGTGATCAATAAATACTAATAATTCATCATTTTCAAACATTTACTAATGCACTAGATGACATTTCCCCCTAATGACCTAACCTCGGGCAGCAAAGCGTCAATTTCTCTATGTGACATTCATCACCTCCCCTAATTACCTAACCTTTCGGGGCAATAAGTGTTAAAATATTTCCATGCGATCATTCATCAATTTCTATCGATTCCCCTAATGACCTAACTTGGGGGCAACTAGCATAAAACCTCTCTATGAGTAACCAATCAAAATAATCAATTAATCAATCAATGCGTTCAAGTCTCTAACAATTGAAATTACACCATTCAATCAATAAAATACAACACATGCGGACTCCTGAGACGAACTATCTTGGGAGTTGCATTCATTACTCTCTAGATGACCCAACTTGGGAGTTATTCTATATTTTTACATTTGCTTCCAAATGACCTAACTTAGAAGTCATCACATTGTGGCGACACCTATGGAGTGGGGGAAAGATTACCTTTTCTATACCGCTCCTATATGGGTCAAATGTTTGATTGAAATTATTTGGATCCAAAAACAAAAAAATAATAATCTTAGTCTTTACGTAGAATGATAGATCTTGAGGGTGTAGTTACAGGTTGGAGAATAATGCACCTTTCTCCCTACACTCTTCCTCTAGCGGCAGGACACCCAAATCCTCCAGACGATTTTTTGTACATGCGCATAAAGGTTAGGAAGTGATCACTCCCTACCCCATCATATTGTCACTCAAAATCATCAATCAATCAATATCACAGTAATCACAAGGACCAAAGAACCTTTGTGATGGCTCCCGTTGCGACTCCCTCTATGAACCCTAACTCTTGATCCCTCATCGGTGATGATTCCTTTGGTTATGAGGATGACATAGGTAGGATTCTAGTAGGCCTAAAGGAAATTTTGATGGGCCTTTTCATTGGTTCGATTTGGATTTCTCTGTACCCTATATCGTCCTTCCCTTATTCAAATTTTGGCCACGTTTTTATGAAATCCAACTCAAGGCGTCAACTATCCCACCAAAAGAGGAGGTGTATATGGCTTTTTATCCAAGCTTGTTGTCAAAGTAGTGGAGGAATCTACTCGAAAGCCATCTCTAGGTTTCAAAACCCTAAAATAGTTCTACCTAAATCACGCAAAGGCTATACCGATTTGTTGCAAGTCCTAGTTCATACCCCGAGTGAAAGACTTTATGTGTTCATATCCTATGATAAGCTCGGGGTATAGACTTGAAATGTATTCTTGCTAAAAATTGTGTTGCGGGATAGGACATTTCGGTCTAGTATTCACTGGAAAATGTCTTGAGGATGCTTGTGCTCGCCTCAAATGGGATAGTTCAAGATTCTACTATTATTATGATTGGTTTTCTTTTGGGTGGGGCCAAAGAACAAAGATCTGCCCCTTTTAAAGAGGCACTCTTTAAAAATGCCACATCTTCAAAATCTCCAGTAGCTCCTCCTCCTCCCCCACGTACATCATTGAACAAGCCTTTGAAACCCTAACCTTGGAAATTAATGATGAAGAATCTCTCGATCATTATGAGAAATAAAATCAAAGACCTTGATCTACAAATTTAATGGTACCTATCCATCATCTAATGTAGTAATATATTGGATTCACACCTCACGAACATAAAATTTTAGATATTTCCTCTATGCTCGAGGCATCTTCATATTATTTTTCAATGAATAGAAAGATTACTAGAGGGTTATGGAAGAGGGTCCTTGGTTTTGTGGATCGGCGGGAATTTTTACTACCCCATGGTTTCCAGAGTTTGACCCGAACACCTTCTCCATCACACGTGTTCCAGTCTGGGTGAGATTGCCTAATCTTCCCCTTCACTTTATTTTTGCAGTGGAGGAAATTGGAAACCTCCTAGGGTGGTTCATAAGAAGATAACCAAAGGTTACGGAGTGGTTTGCATACTTATGTTAGCATTTGTGTGGATGTTGATATTAGTAAGGGATTTATGGATAGGATGACAATCAATATGGGAGATATATGTCATACTTAGATTCTCAACTATGAAAATATAACTTTCAGATGTTGAAATTGCAGGACACCGATTCACCTCCATGATTCCTTCCTCAAAGGAAAAGTTAGGCTCCTAAAAAAAAAGGATCTATTCCCAAGAATCGGAGTCCACCTTATATAGAGGACAAAGACGATTATGAATTAGAAGATCAACAAGCTATAGCTACGGATCTTCTAGTTGCACCTACAACTCCATCTTCTGCGCAACTCCCACCCTTGAGCTACAACCCAACCAGATGTAGCACCTTATAAAGAGGTTGGGTAGTCACTAGTTATAACTCCCTTTTTGGAAGGACCTTCTTTGGCACTAAAGTGGCCCCATGAATCGATCATTCTTACTCTAATAAGGATGGTTCCTCACCTTTGGAATTAATGAAGTACAATCCTCTTATTTCATATATGCTTTCGCAGGATAAATGGCAGTTAGTGCAATCGAAGAAGGGAAAGAAGGGAAGGCATTGATTTCCCTATGTATTTCCTTTTCTTCTTCTTCTTGGTCTTGTATCCTTTTCGAGTTACATCTACCCTTCATTTTTTTCTTCCCTCTATTATTTCTAGATGCAAATACTCTGGATTTGTTCCTTATGGTTCTTTATACCTTTAGTTTTGTTGTTGCTTTTGACCAAAGTAGTTGCTCCTCTTGTTCCCTTCTTGTGGTTCCCTCTTTTCTTCTTTGTTTCGGGCCTTCTTGGTCCTTTTCTCCTTTTGCCTTTGGGCTTCTTATCAACATTGCTTCACCAGTATTATATGGCCTTTGGGGCCTTTGTAAAAGTATGTGGGTCATTTCAAAACCCCCACTTTTACCCTTTTCCAAAAAAATCAATATCACAGTCATCTCTCTCATTTAGTACACTTCATCACAACATTATGTTTCTCGCTACGTTGCATGGATCAACACATTGATCCATGGTTTAACACGCTATATGGTTCGAGTTGGCATGCTTTTCTATTGCATCTACACGTTCTACTATAACATGGGATTCTTTGGATTTCTCTCAGTGTGCATCTCTATCTACTTTATCTTACCAAGATTTCTGCTCACCAATATAAACTGAGGGAAAATATAGTCACAAAATCACGCACTTACTACTATAATTATACCTCCAAGTATGTTGTTTTATGTATGGATCTTGTGTCATAAAAGCATTCACTAATGACCCATCCCCTTGTCAAGTTGTCAGTTTGGTTGGTCTTTTGTCATTATTTTTCTTACACAGTTGTCAGTTACCACCATAGTTCTAGTCATCTCTCAAGGAGTTTTAACTATCATTATTCACTCGCTTTTTCATCTCTAGTCTTTGACTAGGGAACCTAGGAAGGGATTAGGGTGGCTGGGGCACCATGGTTCTCATTTCTAGGTGCCTGGTCCCCGTCACACTTGGTTCTAATTTATATGTTTGAGGTCGGTCTTTATGAGTTTGCCTCTCATTCCCTTAGGTACTAGTCGACATGTCGGGTCATTAATGTCAAAATTTGAGCAAGAGATCCATATATAAACACAATATACAAACTATCTTATGGGTGGACTACTTCTACTAAGGGCTAGTTATCTACATAAGGTAAGGGACTATATTTGGGCACTATTTTGCATCACACGTTGCATAGAAAGGGAGTTTACTCTATTCCATCCATTATTCTCGCATTTTTATCTAGCTATTACCTGTTACTTTGGCGTCATTGGTGCTAAGGTACCTAGGCACACCATTGCACACACAAAGCACATAGAACTACATTGGTTCTGAGATGTAGTGCAATGCTCAGTCATAATTCCATCCATTTGGCAACTGAGGACAGTCTGATCCATTCATTTGCATCTTTCTTTTTAGGGTTTGATGTTTTTGTGTGGGGTTTTGTAGGAGATTATTTATTAGAGACTTACAGTGACACCAAAGAACCAAGTGCGACACTAACTTGATCAAAGGCAAAATATTGTAAAGGTTTAGCGACCATATCGGATTCATTTACGAGTCGTCAGTAGACCGGAGCGCCCATGACGCCCTATCCTTCCCAGTGCCCAGTCTAGCTAGATCTCTGCATCAGTAATTTTTGAAGTTCATTACAACACTCGGCTCTCTTTAAGTACATCATCCTATCCAGTCCCAGATTATTGTGAGGTAAGTTCTTTTTAGGTTAGTACCCTTTTCCCTCCTATTTCATTATTTCATTTCATTTAAAATATCAAATAAATTATCTAGCATTCATATTTTAGTATATTTTAGTTATTACATTGTTGTACTTCTTATATTATTACTAAAATATAGATGTTATATAATCACTAAGTAGAAAGCATTTATTAGTTATGGATGTTCAAAATGTCATCATTATGTGAGTAAAGGTATTTTTAAAGCATTTTCAATGAACATATCAAAGATTGTAAATGTAATTACCAAGTGGTGTATAAACAACATAAACAAGATGTTCCTTTCCTCTATAAACATATATATTTTTTGCATTTTGTTGTCATGTAATAATATAGCTTGAAAAATTCAAAAAAAAATGTCATGACAACCAAGCCCACATTCAATAATCCCTCTCCTAATCAATGTAAGCATGTCCTCCAACCAACTCAGTTACTATTTTACCCTCATAATAGATAGGAGGAATGTTATAATGTGATTTTCAAGTGTGCTTCATGTGCAAGGAGGTGATTCGTGGATTCAAGAAAGACCATTCAGAAGGAATTGCTCTAGGAGTCCCAAAAAGGCCTATTTTTAGGTTTTTTCACATTGGTGGACACCCCTCGGAAGATGAATGTTGAGACACAACCCACCTGGGAGTTGTGAATAAGAGCTATTAGATGTAATTAAGTGATTTAGGAAAGTTCTGGAAGAAAAATCAGGTATGTGAAGAAGTTATGCGCAACCGGGTCTTTGTGGGCAATGTATTGGGAAATACAAGCTCTAAAAAAGCTAGTCACCTTGGTCGAAAGGGTTTCATGTTTCCTATGAATATTTAGGAGATCATACCTCAGCCATTAGAAATATAGCATATCCTACTTCATGGTATAATTATTGAAGAAAGATTCTAGAAACATTAAAATGTGGAAAATTGTCCGACATTGTAGCTCAAGAGTCTTTTTACAAGGTGAAACTTGATCGAAAGGTTCTAAACTCCACGAATAGTTTGGATCCTAATAAAATATCAAATGAGGTAATTTTTAATTTTCCACATTATCCATAAGTTTTTTTCTTTATTTCATCAAAAATTATTCTTTCCACTTAGCTCACCAAAGGCACAACTTAAGGAGAAATTAAAGATATGGGTACAACTTGATGAATACTTCATTTTCAAGGCTTCTAAATAGTCTCATTGGATTAATTTTCCATTTTCCATGAATATTTATATATTTTACGACCAAAATCCATCAATTTTTGACCCCGGGGTGAAGAAAACAATTCTAGTCGAGCGGTAGAGGATGCAATCGGGGACTTGGAGGATTTCAAGAATCATGAGGATGTAATCAAGGCGTGGAGGATGTAATCGGGCATCTTGAGGAATACAGTGTCTCAAAGAAGCATACGAGTGCATAAAATATGTGAGGCATATGGAGAATGCAACGGGTGTCTAGAAGGGCGTAACGGGCATCTGCAGTCAATCTCTCTCCCTATATTCCAATTCCTCATTGAAAATGCACTTTCTCCCTTTTGTAATATTTGGAATATGAAAGGTCACGAGTGATGAAGGAACATGAAAAGTCACGAGGGAATGTGGAAGGTCAATGGTCACGAGGGAAGGTGAAAATTCATGTGGGGAGATGAAAGGACATTTGTAATGCTATAAATTGGAATGAATTCTCCATTCCAAAGGAGCTTGAAAGTTAGTTTTATGTAGCAATTGTGGATTGTTGTAGGTTGTTAAGTTTTGTATCACCACTACACAAGAAATAAGAGTTGCATTTCTTCTATTTCCTTTTCTTATGCTTTCCTCTATTCTCTCTCTATTCTGCAACTTTACAAGAGTATAGTGATCAAGAAGGAAATTTGTGTCCTTGATTGATGAATCTAAAGAACTGTGTGTCTCTAATTTATTAGTCTTGTTAATTGCTTACATTTTTGTTTTCTTCTAATTGAATGTGGACCTACTCTGGTTATTGTGTGTGAACTTTTCTAGTGCCTACTCATAACAATAACCCTCTCTTTCCTAATTTCCCCAACTCTCCTTTATCCCTCATCGTTGTAAATTCCTCCCTTGTACTCCATATAAACACTTTGCCACATGCTCAGTGAATTGTTCCTATGTAATCCCTAACCTATTGGCCACCCCAAAAATTAGGATATTTTACATTCAATAATGGGAGCCTCTCCATGCATAAGACGGAGGGGCTTAGCCTCATGACCGTTGGTGGAAACACATAATATGCAATACGAAAAATTATTTTACCAACACATTCAAAGCACGCCTTTGAACATGGTTCATAAGCTCTTCATAGTGTATAAGAGGACCACTCATATATTTCATGTATGTCTAACAAACAAGGGTTATTATGGATGAAATAGTGCACCATATCGTTTATGTGGAAGCTATCTCTTGGATTCAAAATTGAAACATATTTGTTAAAGTAATCTTTTTTTTTTAACAACAAATATTGGGTGCATTATCTAACTGATTAAGTGAAATATGAATAATATATGCTTAATCGGATTATTATTGCAGCTATAAATGAATAAACAATAAAGTATAAAAATTAAGCCAAGCAAGCTAAGTAAGAAAGTATGAAACCCTAAGTGCAAAAAGGAAGTAAGATGACTTAGTTATTTTGCAATTAATCCTAGAAAGTTCCAAAGTGCCGATTGGATGAAAGAGAGAGATAAGTATGATCTTCCTATCTTAGAGCCTCAGAAAAGGGCTATGTGAGTTGTGTATGATCTTCCTCCTACTGGTTGCAGAGCTCCTAGAGAGGGATAAGGGCACCTGCGGGCACCGTAGACCAATTTCTGGGCGTATGTGTATGCCGAAATGCTTAGAAACCCTCCTCTGAGTGGTTGCAAGGTATTCATTGTTATACTCCTTTGGTCATTATGAGGTCACACAATGATCTTCTGAGTCACTAAAACCTCTGATGAAAGAATGACCTCAAAACCTCAAATAGACATCAAATCCTAAAAAAGAAAGATGTAGAATGACGGGTTAGACTATCCTCAGTTGTCACAATGGTGAACTTACGACGCATGTTGCACTAAATCTCATACCCAATGTCATTATCTCATGTGTGTGTATGTGCGGAATTATGCCCTAGGTGGCTCTTGTGCATGTCGCACTTGATAGCAAGCAAATAAACTAGATGTAAAGAAATGTAGTAGATGTGTCCATGGAATAGAATGAACTTCCCTCCTATGAAGTGTATGCATAATAACCAGCCATTATGTCCCTTGGATGGTGTTATATGGATGTAATAGAGCTCTTAGATGCTTGATGGATGCAACTTTAGGTAGTGATAGCTAGTACTTAGTGTGTGGCCCCTTATTATGATCACATAACTTTATATTTATATGATTCCTTTGCTTGAATTTTGTAGTTGACCACAAAAGGTCGACTACCAAAAAGATAATATGCTCAAACGGTTAGAAAGGACCAAAAATATGTGAATAAATTATAAAGGGGTAAGGGGTGCCTTGAGGGGACGAGGGTGACTAGCGGCTTTGGCGTCTGGCTGGGCGTGTGTCAGGATGATAAATGTTGAAGTATAAAGAGGTAGAATGAGAAAGTAAGGGTGTAAGCCCAAAGTGGAAATAGAAATCAAAGAATGGTGGCCAAAACTTGGGTTAATTAGTACTTTTCTTACTTAGGAATCATATGAATATTAGTATCTAATCAAGACTAGATAATTACCCAAAGTGCATGATTGTGTGTCTACATTTTCCCCCACTTTATGTTGGTGAGCGGAAAGCTCGGTAACATAAAATATATAGAGATGTGTACTTGATAACCATGTAGATTGATCTAAAAAGAGCATGTCGAGGGACAAAATAAAGTGTGAAGTGATAAAAGTGTGAAGCGTGGATGCTAAGGAGGAAAAGTGTAAAAATGATGATGAAAATGACCTAGGGTGGAAATGCATGTGTAGATATCCCAATGCATTTATTGTTGATGTCGATTGTTTATTGATGTTGTTATATGTGATGTTTGAATGATGTTGACTACAACTTCCCATATGGATGGACCTGCGAAAAAAGAGAAGAATGAACAAGTAGTCAAATATGCATGTATATGTGTAAAAATGTAAAAAAGTATGTAAAATGAAAAATGTGAAAAAGGAACATGTGCACCTAATCCATGATGAGGAAAGAGTGTAGAAAGGATCCTATAGATGTTGTAGAAGACCGAGTTTTTTGGGCAATCTCACACCATTGCCTCGGTCGCATGAGTTTTTGGGCGATCTCACGCCAAGTCATGGAAGAAGTGTAGGGAGAAAAGTCGATTTTATCCTCCAACCTTTAACTACTTCCCACAATGTAGAACACCACTATAGATGGTGTGTAAAAATTCAAACAATTTAATCCAACGTGAAAGTGTGTAGTGCATGCATGCCGAAATGCTAAGGACTATGTGCCCTATAAAAGTTGTTATGTGTGGATTTCTATAGACTATGTTGAACAACCAAAAATGTGTGTAACTACCCCTAGTTATAGGTGTCGAGAAGGGCTCGGTGGTTGTGTTGTGCTTTAAGGACCTAAGTTTGATTTTGAGCCCTAAAACTGAAAATTGTGTTGTATCGATAATGTGTTGTGTTGTATAATGATTGTAGATGGTTGTATGGGGTGACTTATTCACCCAATGATGCCCCCTCATTTGAGGTGCATGGACATCTCTCAAGGAGTATGTGGCCCAAAAGAGGACTGACCAATTTGTGTTGTGAAATTGTGCCCTACAAGGGGAAGGGAATGTGCTTAGTAGAAACCAAGGCACATGCAAACAAAGTGGATAGGAGACAAGTGTTAGTACAAGAAAGACAAACATGCATGTAGAAGACAAGATGTAAGCTAAGCAAACAATGTGTAAGCTAAGATGCAAGAAGACAATGTAAACATGTAAGAAGACAATGTAGACCAAAAAAAGTGGGTTGCAAACATGAGACACCACTCATGATGTCACAAGACAATCAAGGTCGGCGAAGACTAAAGTAGACAAGTGTGCACACAAGACAAAGGAAAAGCCCGTAAAAGCAAGGGCAAAAATGACAAATAAGAACAAGTAATGTAATAAACAACCATGGAAGAAAATAGACCTATAAAACAAATGTTGCACATGAAGCACCCATTAGCATGTTATAAAGATAAAAAATTATGTCAAAGCGTGTATAATTTGATAAAGTAGTGTGCTATGAAACAAAATGAAACAATAACACATGTAATGTACGAAAGTGGATGCCCCAGGAGCCTCTGTGGGACTGGTAATAGGTATTGTGCCAAGCATCCATGCTACATGTATGGATCTGTAGAATCTACGATCACAACTAGAAAGCAAAGTGAATGCGCATGTGTGTATGATAAATATAATGACATACAAGATATATATCTAACATGTGTAATAAAGTGAACATGTAAAAACATAAAGTAAGCAAGAGTAAATGAAACCAAGATATGTAAGTATGTTGTGGATGAGATGGAATGGAATGCAGTATAAATGATAGGAGCAACATGCCCCCAGTGGATGTGTATGTATGTAATGAGGTTCATTTATTTATGCCCCTCAACAGTCAAAAATGAACCATAAACGAGAGTGCATCATTAGAAATGGTTTGAAATGTGTGTACTAAAAATATGTGATCAAAGCAAAAAGCGTAGCGTAAAGTGTATAGTGTAAGCACATGAGTGAATGAGTGAGTGTGGTGAGGTTCATTTGAGTTGTAGACCCTCAACAATTGAGTATGGATAGTGGAACTAGAGTGTGTCATAGGGTAATGAGTGCATTGTATAAATGTGAGAAAGAGATGTCATGAAATGTATAAATTAGATGTGTATGTGGAAGGAGATGATTATGTGAAATGTTAAGAAAGAGATGTTGAATGTGATGTGAAGTGTTTTGTTAAAGGGATTGATTGTGTAGTACAAGTTGAGTGTGTGATGTGTATTGTCAAATGTGTAATGTGTTGTGTTCATTATGCTCAAGGGAGATATGAAAAATGAGTGTGAAGTGTGTAGTGTCATGTGTAGTGTGTGTGAGGTTCATGTGTATAGTGTATGCCCTCAATAATCAAGTGTGAACCATAAGGCACAAGAGTGTGTCATCAGTAAATGATGATACAAGTGTGTATCAAGATGTGTATGTTGTATGTGAAAATCTATATGTGAAATGATGAGAGAATAAGACACGCGTTGATGCTATAATGGGGGAGAAATAAGTGTGATGCCCTCAAAGTATATATGGAAGTGATGGAGATCTAGTCAATGATGTTAAGTGGATCAATGTAAGGAGTAGTTTCCTTGAAAAAGTGATTGGATGCTAAAGTGGAGATTGGGAGGGACCTTACACGATGGTGGCTTATTTGATGATGTTGTGGAAGACTTGAGTGGAGGCCAGGTTGAATTGAGATTTAGAGGAGGTTGTTTAGATTGACTTGGTAATATTATAGATGAATTAGTAGGAGGAGGTGATGGAGAATGAACCTTGAGAGGTGATTTCTTAGTTTGACTTGGTAATGTTGTAGATAACTTGAGTGGAGGAGGAGTGGGACCATCCTTAAGAGGAGGTTGAGTGGATTGAATAGGTGGCACTTGACTCATAAAGAAGGCACATTAAAAGTGGTGGTCGAATGCTCATTGGACATAGAGAATATTTAGGAGCCCATTTAGATGTAACATTTGTAGATGGGCATGCAATAGAATGTTGTGCAATGAATGAGATAAATCCTTGATGCTCAAGATGTTTGATTCTTCATTGTAAAGCATAACAATCATTTTCATTATGTCCATTGATTCGATGATAATTACAATATGGATGACCTTGATATTTTGTAAGCCGATAAGGAGGATAGAAATGAGTAGATGGTAAGTGATTAATTAATGAGTTATGAGTTTTGGAAGAATATCTTGTTGTTAACATTGATTGTAAACTTGAGAGGCACAAGGAGCGGAAAGATTTGAGGTTCACTAATATGAGAACATGTAGAAGACATATAATGAAGATGAGATGTAGAAGGAGAACAAACATGAGCCTAAGAAGCATCCTTAAGATGTTGGATTTCAGATTTTAGAGATGTAATCATGGATTCCATAGCCTAAATTTATCTTGAAATAATGAATGAAGAGCTTGAATGGATTTGTAAATAGATTGATTGGAATTATAACTAAGAGAGTCATCAGAAAGATGATCGAAGATAACATTGACTTGAGTAGGCAACATGTTGATAGGTAGATACATAGTGTCTAGGGTTTTGTGGAGAGCATCTTTACAAGATGGGTGCATTTGAATAAATTGAAGCAAAGATACTTGAGAGACCTTATGAGCCATGATGGAAGAAAAAGAAGGATCTAAGAGTATTGAAATGCGGGCTCACCAAAATGATTAAGCTAAATGTGAATTTATGCCTAATCTGATTATTATTGCAGTAGTAAATGAATAAAAAATTAAGTACAAAAATTAAGCCAAGTAAGCTAAGAAAGAAAGTATGAAACCCTAAGTGCAAAGAAGAAGTAAGATGAATTAGTTGTTTCCTAATTAATCCTAGATTATGTCAAAAGTTTTGACCATATGAAATGAGAGGGATAAGCATCACACAGAGCACCGAAAAAAGTGTGTGTGAGTGACGATCTACCTTAATTGGGGTGCCTGAGAGGGACAAGGGTGCCTGTGGGTGCCCTAGGCCTATTTCTAGGATCATGCATCCGCCTATGAAATTCTCGAAAAAATCATATTTGAGTGGTCGTGAGGTATTCATTGTTGTTTTGCTTTGGTCATTATGAGTCATTGTAATGATCCCCAAGTCACCACCCAAAACTCGTAAATGAAATAATGACCCGCAAAACCCTCAAAGAGACATCAAATCCTAAAAAATGAAAGATGTTGAATGAGAAATGAATGAAGGGTTGGATTGTCCTCATAGCATTGCACTACATCTTGGACCCAATGTATTTCTATGTGTGTGTGCAAAATTGTGCCCTAGGTGGCTCTTGAGCATGTTGCACTTAATAAATAGCGACCAAGTAAGCTAGATGTAAAGAAATGTAATAGATGTGTGCATGGAATAGAATGAACTTTCCTCCTATGAAGTGTATGCAAAATAACCAGCCAGTGTGTCCCTTGGATGGTGCTAGATGGATGTAATGGAGCTCTAATATGCTTGATGGATGCAACCTTAGGTGGTGATAGCTAGTACTTAGTGTTTGACCCCTTATTATGATCACATAACTTTATATTTATACGATTCCTTTGCTTGAATTTTGTAATTAACCCCGAAAAGGCATACTACCAAAAAGATAAGATGCTCAAATGGCTAGAAAGGACCCTATTGGTGCTCAATTTGATCTCGCCCCGTTTGTCCTTAAAATTCTTCAATTTGTGGGCTTTGTCGTCTTTTCTATCTCCTGTATTGATGCCTGAAAACTCTTGTCCTCCATTTGGTTTCCATGATTAGTCCCTTCCTTTGGTCGAGGATCACTTTAAATCTAGAGTTTGTTTTCCATTCCTCTATCCATGTGAAAGAATTTGTAACTTGGGCATAAAATCAAGTTTTTTCCCTTCCTTTCGTTCTTCCATAGTCACATTTTGTTTAACTCCACAATTTTGTCCCAAATATTTATGGAAACATGATTGGATATGGCTTAGAGGATCATATTTGGGCCTTATATCATTTCCAAATTCTTTATCTTGAAATAAAGATTCATTTCCGGGTGCAAATGGTGATTTCCTTGCATTTTACGGTTTGACAGGTGTGTTTTCCCCGTCAAATTTATATCTCAAAGACTTATGGAAATGGGCCCTTTCAGTTAGATGTGGCTCGGCGGGTACTTTTAAAACTCTAAGGCTGCTTCAACTCAAAATTTGTCCACATGGAGGGCCGACGCTCATCGAAAAATCACCTTTTGGTTTGACCTTGGAGTTGCGTCGGGAGACACGTGGAGGTTTCTCGCTACCTTGCCCAAACTTAGACATTTTTTTCATGTGACGGTGTAGCTTTGGTAGACCATGGACACATGAAGGGCCAATGCTCATTTGAGGATCCACCTTAAGGTCCCACCTTAACAATTACGCCAAGGGGACACGTGGTGAGCCCGTGCTTATTCAGGGGTCTTCGCTTTTGGGGACCATCTCAAAGTTGCGTCGGGAGACACGTGGAGGCTTCCATTGGCTCCACTCTATACTTAAAATTTTCAAAGCAATTTTCTAAGGCCTAGGACATGTGGAGGGACCGTGCCTATTTGGGGACCGGCCCCTAAATTTTATTTTGAAGAAGCGCCAGGAGGACACTTGGAGGCTTCCACTCACTTTGCCCTTGCTTGGACTTTTCAACGGCCAAGGAAAACTGTCTCGAACCCTAGACACATGGCGCCTTCCACTGATCCTTCAAATTTTTTAACAACTATGCGGATCGAGACACGTGGTGAGCCCATGCTTGTTTGGGGTCTCTTTTTCGAGACCATACCAAAGGTGCACCAAGGCGACACGTGGAGGCTTCCGCTGCTCCTTTTTACTGAGACTTTTCAAAGGCCAAAAGGCATTTTCTTGGGCCCAGGGCATGTGGAAGGCCCACGCTTATTTGGAAACTTGCCACTGTACCTCACCTTTGCAGTTGCACCAAGAAAACACGTGGACGACTCTAATCTAGAGTTGAGAAGGGGCAGAATCAACGATTGCTATGCATTTCACCTGTTTTTCCACCATTTTCGCTTCAAGATTCCTGGAGATGCAAATACACATTGTTTTTCATCATTTTTAATGATATTCGTTGTCATTTTTTTGTAAAGTGCCATTGAATGGATTTAAAACTTAATTTGTGAGTCCAATAATTGTTAAGGTCGATCTTTTGAAGTTGGAATTGCTCGGGCACTTGCAAAAACGTGAATTACCAGAGAAGTTGAATTCAGGATAGAGTTGTAGAGGAAAGAGAAGGAAAAGGATGAAAAAGGTGTTGCCTCGAGGGTGAAAAGGATTACTGTCGGATCCAAGTATGCAGCCTCGGAACATGATTAAAATGGGGATTTCTCGTATGTACAGAATCAAAATGATTAGAAGGACTACCAAAAAATTGTGGCATGGCATCCTGGTCATTAATTGAGGATCCGAGAAACATGATCTATTCATGATTTTTCCACATGGTAGCTGCGGGTGCGAATTTGTTAAACGTCACTTTCTAAGACAAATTGGTAACAAGCAAAGGTTCCTCGAATATTCTTCTTTTTGGGGGAATTTGGGATGAGTGAGCAAGTGAAATGTATAAATGCAATGAGAATACTCTTGCAAATGGTTGGGGGTTGAATTCTTAAGAGAAAATTTGAGAGAGCCCATCTTCCTGAGAGACCAATATGAGAAACCTGTTAATTTCCTATGTTTTAGATTTCAATCACATCAAGTTGGTTGTGAGTGTACAACCATTGACAAGCTCTAAGACTGTTTCAAAGAAACTTTCCCTACTGATGAATCTAATCAATTTCGAGTTAATCTATGTCAATATTGGAGCAATTTATGTCTTCTTTATTTCAGAATGTCTGCAAGTAGTTTTTCTTATTCCTATTGCAATCTTGTGTTAAAGTCCCTCTAATCACACAGATCTCATCCCTGTGATAGTTTAGTGGCATTTGCAATTTCATTTCAAGAAGAGCCTTCATCCTGTAATGAGATAAACAATCTAAAATCATTTTACTATCATTTTTTTATACAAATTGTCTGTAAGCCTTTGAGTGTATCTTAGGCATGAGGAACCAGGGGTCTTAATGTTTAATTGAGTCTTCAACTCAAGCCTTCATGTTAAATTCTTGGAGATTGTGTGAAACCGCAAATCTGGGCCTCCATTGATGCACACCTTCTGGTTGAAGGAATATTTTAGCTATTCCGAAGCTTTTGGTCATCTAGTTGTCCAATTGTTGTGAAGTCTCTCAAAGATTTGGTATAATCAATTTTATCCTGCTTAATCTCCCACCAAAATTATTCAAAACAATGAATCCATCCTGAACTACCCCTGTTTTCCCCTGTGTGTCCACAAATGTATAAATTATACTGCCAAAATATGTAGAAGCAATCAGGATTCCATAATGTCTTTAGTAACCTTAGCCCTACCTAGGAAATATCACCATTCTTTAGAAGTGACAACTCGTGAGAGTTAAATTGTGGTGCATTGATCATATTTTCTCAAGGTCTCTTTTCAGATTTGTGTAAAGAAGGATATCTTTGTTCTCCTTAACCGATAGAGGTTACAAAACATGTCCTCTCACCCTGGTCAAAAGGCACGGTCTAAAGCAGTGATGATAGATCAAATCCTTAATGAAGGTGCTATCCATTTCTCCGATGCCTGAGTGACACAGAGTCAGATAAATTCTCTCCCCGGCTACAAAATGACTCATAATATGATATGTTTGTCTCTCGGTGTCTTCTAAAATTGTGATGTTGCTTGGTCTCCAAGGAGAATAAATTTGGATATCTATTTAGTCTTGATTGCATACTACTATTCATATGATTCCTAAGTAAGAAAATTACTAATTAACCCATGTCTTTGGCCACCTTTCTTTGCTTTCTATTGCCACTTTTGGTCTTACACCCTTACTTGCTTAGTCTACCTTTTTATACTCGACATTTATCATCCTAAACACCATCTCCCAGCCCTACGACGCCATCGCCCTCATCCCCTCTAGGTGCCCCTGACCCTTTTGTACTTTATGTTAACATCTTTTGGGTCCTTTCTAGTTGTTTTAGCATCTTATCTTTTTGGTAGTCATCCTTTTAAGGGTTAATTATGAAATTCAAGCAAAAGAATCATATAAATATAAAGTTATGTGATCATAATAAGGGGACCAAACATTAAGCATAGATATTACCACCTAAGGTTACATCCATCAAACATCTAAGAGTTTCATTGCATCCATCTAACACCATCCAAGGGACAAGGGTTGGTTATTCTACATACACTTTATAGGAGGGAAGTTCATTCTATTCCATGCACACATCTATTACATTTCTTTACATCTAGCTTACTTGTTTCGCTATCAAGTGTGACACACACAAGAGCCACCTAGGGCACAATTCCACACACACACACACACACACACAAAACTACATTGGATCTAAGATGTAGTGTAACACTTAGTCATAAGTTCACCATTGTGATAGTTGAGGATAGTTGACCCCTCATTTTGCATCTTTCTTTTTAGGATTTGATGTCTATTTGAGGGTTTTGTAGGTCATTATTTCATTGTAAGTTTCCAATGACTTTGGCGATCATTGTGCGACCTCATAGTGACCAAAGGTGAATAACAAAGAATACCTCACGACCACTCAAAGGAGGTTTCTTGAGCATTTCTGCAGACTTAGGCGCCCAAAAATAGGTCTAGGGTGCCCATGGCCCCACCCTCCCCTCTCCAGTGCCCCCCCAATTCATCTTATTCTTCCAAATCTACATTATTTTGAGCTTTGTGTGATGACAATCTATGCTTCTTCTTTTCATCCAGGTTTTCCACTTCTGTACACATCTCCATTTTTTGCAAATCAACTAAGGCTTTTTACCCTCTCTTTGCACTTAGGGTTTCATATTTTTGCTTTTAGTTTTCTTGGTTTAATTTTTGTACTTAATTGTATATTATTTTACTACTATAATAACATATGATTAGGCATTTATTTCACATTTTAGCTTAATCATTTTGGTGAACCCAAACTTGATCGAACTCTTTTGGCTAGTAATTATTTTCCTCCATTAGATGTTTTCCATCATGAACATCTCCATCCATGCTTATATGTATAATCATCTTGATTGTATCAATAAGCTCAAAGATATTTAGCTACTACCTATATTCATCCTCACACCTCACCCGAATATGTATACCATAAGTTTACTTCCACTTTATCTCTTAATGAGGATCAAATAACTTTCACATCGATGAGTTTCCTTCTCAAGAAATGTTAGAACATGACCCCCTTATATATTCAGGTTTGTATCAACAATGTCGGGTCAAGTATGCCTTAGTAGATAATGGGTCTAGCCTCAACATCTTGTAATATAGCTTTTCTTCATCACTTAGGCCTTTCTAAAAATTCTTTAGCTCCTTCATCAGTTTCTATTCATGGATTTGACAATATTCCCAAGCGTGTCTTAGGTACCATTATTCTCCCTGTCACTGTTGGTCCATGTACAATCACTATTCCATGTCATGTCATGCCCAATAACCTCAATTATAATATTCTTCTTGGGTGGCCTTGGATCCATGCCATGCATGCAGTCCCCTCTACTCTACATACACAGCTTAAATTCCATTATCAAGGAGTTGTTTATGATGTCCCGGATGATCCATCCCCTTTTGCATATTGTCATTCTATTGAACAATCCAATGATACTCCTTGTTCTTCTACTTCTACTCAAGACTTTTCTAAATATGGGCTAGGATATGAATATTTATGCCACTATGGTTCTCTCGATACAAGCTTAGGTCAGCAAGAACATGGAGTCACAACACTTTGGGATCTTCCCACACAATCTCACAAATTTGGATTGGGATATCATCCTCCACCTCTCCCTCCTTCGGAATCTTATACTTGCACTTTCATACTTCTTCACTTCCTCTTATACATCCAAAACTCATCAGTGATGTTGCCTCTACCACTTGGGATAATTTAGACATTTTTTCTACTAATGATGCTCTTCTAGAACACATGGGCATTTATGATCAATTCCCTTCCTTTCACCATAAGAGGCATTCTCCATCATCCCTCAATGTTACCACTTACTTTGGAGAGTCTGATACACACCTCCTGATGACACATCGATCCTCCTGATACTATTCCTACTAATCCATACATCGAGGATCGGTCAACTCTTCTCAATGAAGAGACCATTCAATATAACCTTGGTACATCTAAAAATCCATGCATAATTTTGTTGTTGCTCTCTCTCACACCTAATGAACAAAAAGATATCAAAAAAGTACTTCATGATTTCTCTGACATTTTTGCATGGGACTATAGTGATATGCAAGTATTGATCCATCTATTGCAATGCATAATATCGTTCTTAACCCTAGTGTAAAACTTGTCCAATAAAAAAATCCACAAAATGCACCCAAAAATTGTGCTCTAGTCAAAGAAGAAATCCAAAAATTACTCGATGTTGGTTTTATTCATGTTGTTGATTATCTTAAATGGGTATCTAATATTGTACCCATTATATGAAGCCGGATGGTCGATCCATTTGTTACATGAATTTTCATGATTTAAATAAATATTTCCCAAGGATAGTTTCCCATTGCCTCATATTGATGCATTATTGTTGATTCTACAACTAGATATGATATTCTATCTTTCATGGATGGCTTCTTCAGGTTATAATCAAATCAAAATCAACCCAACTGATCAAGAGAAGACCTCTTTCACCACACCATGGGGAATGTTTTGTTACATTATCATGCCCTTTGGCCTTAAAAATGTTGGGCCACTTATCAACTGAGATGACTCACATATTTCATGATTACATTCACAAGATTATCGAAGATTATGTTGATGATATCTTGCTAAATCCCAATGTCATTCCACCCATGCCCAAGATCTACAAAACTATTTGAACACTTACGCCAATATAATGTATGCTTGAATCCCAAAAATGCATTTTTGGGGTCACAACTAGAAAACTCCTTGGATATATCATCTCTCACAACGTGGCATTGAAATAGATCCTAACAAGATTAAGGCCATTGTCGACATGCCTCCACCTAGAAATTTACATCAACTAAGATCATTACAGGGAAAAATTCAAGCTATCTAGTGGTTCATTGCACAACTTGCTTGATAAAACTCAACCATTCACATGCCTAATGAAGAAAGATACTAAGTTCGTATGGGATGATCAATGCCAACAAGCATTTGATGACATAAAAGCATATCTTTTAAATCCACCTATCTTAGTCCCTCCAATGGTTGACCACCTTTCTTATTATACATTTCCACCATGTTTCATGCCTTAGAGCCTTCTTGCACAACATGATGATTCTCAACGTGAAAGGGCAATCTATTACATCATTCAAATGCTACTCTCTTACGAATGCAACTATAGCTTACATCAAAAGCTATGTCTCGGCCTTGTCTTTGTCATGAAAAAATTGTGCCATTATCTTCTTAACAATGAGGTACATATCATCACCAAAGTAGATCCATTACGATACCTCTTGTCCCACATGCATCTATCGGGACGTCTAGCACGTTGGGTTATGCTTCTCACCAAATTTGATTTCAAGTTCATACCACAAAAGTAATTAAAGGCCAAGTCATAGTCATAGATCAATCAATTAGTTGTGACCCCTTTCTTCGATGCATCTCCCATCTCTGATTCCTTTGATGATTTCACTACTTATACTATCGATTCTAATACATGGAAAATGTACTTTGATGGGTCTCATTGTCACTCTGGTGTTGGGGCCGGATAGTTTTCATCACCCCACATGGTGATCCACTCCCTTTGCATATCGATTAGGTTTTCTGTACAAATAACATCATTGAATATGAAGCCCTCATCCTCGGCCTTCTCACCACTCAAAAAATCCTTATTCATAACCTATGCATATACATGGTGATTCCCATCTCATCATAAATCAAGTAATGATACATATAACACAAAAGAGAACACTTAATCCCATATAATACACTTGTCAAAGATCTCTTGGCTACGTTTGAGTCCTACTCTATCACTACCATTCCCCATAAGGATAATCGTCATCATGTGATGCCATGGCTAGTGTGGCATCGCTTATCCCCAAAGATATTACCGATGAGAAAGCCACATTCATCATTAGGAACACTTTATGACATCCTTCCACTTTCACTCTACCTCTAGTAGCTTGTGCCATCATGCGTAGTCATGACAATCCCAAATGGTTTACTCCGATTTACAACTTCTTATATAAACAAACCATTCTGATGATCTATAACCTCATGAAGCTCATCATTTGTGACGTGAGGCTACCCATTATGTCATCATGGAACATAATTATTTAAACATGCACTTGATGGTCATCTCTTACGTTGCTTAGGGCTTTCCATATTCCCACTACTATTTCACAAATACATGACAACATGTGCGGTGGTCATTTTTCTAGGGAAAGCCATGTCTCAAAAGCTTTTTACATCAAGGATATTATTGGCCTACCATGGAGCAAGATTTCCTCGAATATGCTACTCACTACGAGAAGTTCCAAAAGCACGACAACCTTCATCACACACCTACATATGATCTCTAACCGATTGTGCCAACATGGCCATTCTCTCTCTAGGGGATTTGACCTCATTGGCATGATAAATCCTTGAATCAGCTGATGGACACAAATACATTATTACTATTACCGAATATTTTACCAAATGGGTCAAAGCAACCCCACTTGTGAAAATATAACTAGCACTGACATTTGTGGTTTCCTCACTACCCATATCATTACATGCTTTGGTGTTCCCTCTACCATTATCATTGATAATGGATCTTCCTTTAAAAATAAGGAGGTTAAAAAAATTTTGTGCAAAATTCAAAATTAAACAATCATTCTCTACTCCTTATTACCCACAAGTAAGGCAATGGCCAAGTTGAGGCCACCAACAAAACTATTGTCAAAATTTTACACAAGATAATTGCTTCTAGTGGTGATGATTGGCATAATCAACTATTTTACACTCTTTGGGCTTATCGTACTAGTGTGCATACACACCCACTAATGCAACTCCTTTTTCACTAGTCTACGATATTGAGGCCATCATCCCACTCAAACTTGAGATACCCTCATTGCACATTGTTTCACTCAAAGGCATACTTAAAGACAATGAATATCACAAAAACCATCTACATGAGTTAGAAATGTTAGACTCCCACCATGTCCAAACACTCAAACATCTTCATGCATATCAATCTCATTCACACATGCATACAATCATAAAAACTCATCCTCATGAGTTTAACATAGGTGACCTCATCTTAAAAGAAAATCAAAAAATACAAATGTTGAAGCTCCTTTTAAAGGAAAATTCAAGCCCAATTGGCTTGGTCCTTACATTATTATTGAAAAAACTTGGTGGTGGAGTCTATCACCTTGCCACCCTTTTGGGAAAGCCACTCAAAAACCCACTCAATGTCATGCATCTTAAGAGATACTACACATAGAACAATGCATCATTACCCTATGATGCACTCTAGTTCCACGATCCATACTTCGACATTGTTGAGGGTCTACATCTCAAATGGACCTCATCACACTCACATTTTATTAATCAAATCATTCACATTCACTCACATTTACACTCTACACTTTGCACTTTGACTTTGATGATCACATTTTTACACACACACAATTCAAACCATTTCCCGATGATGCACACTCTCATTTACGGTTCATTCTTGACTACTGAGGGGCATAAATAAATGAACCTCATTGCATACATACACATCCACTTGGGGGCATGTTATCCTATCATTCACACTACATTCCATTCCATCTCATCCACAACATATTGTATATCTTGGTTGCATTTACTCTTGCTTACATTTACTTTTACATGTTCACTTTATTACACATGCTAGATAGATATCTTGTATGTCATTATCTTTATCATACACACATGTGTGTTCACTTTCCTTTAGTTGTGATCATAGATTATATAGATCTATACACATGCAACATGGATGCTTGGCGCAATACCTATTACCAAATTCCCACAGAGGCTCCTGGGGGCATCCACTTTTGTACACTATAAGTGTTATTGTTTCATTTTGTTTCATAACACACTACTTTATCAGATTATACATGCCTTTGACATACTTTTTATCTTTCTAACATGCTAACGGGTTCATGTGCAAAAATTTGTTTTGCAGACCATATTTACTTCCATGGTTGTCTGTTTATTGTTTGTTTTTTTTGTTTTTTATGCTCTTTTTTGTGGGCTTTTCCTTTGTCTTGTGTGCACACTTGTCTTCTTTTGGCTTAGTCGGCCTTGATTGTCTTGCGACATCATGAGTGATGTCCCATGTTTATGCACCCACTTTTCGTGGTCTACATTGTCTTCTTGCTTGTTTACATTATCTTCTTGCTTATCTTAGCTTACATTTGTCTACTTTAGCTTACATTTTGTCTTCTACATGCATGTTTTTCTTTTCTTGTACTAACACTTGTCTCCTAGCCACTTTGTTTGTGTGCCTTGGTTTCTACCAAGCACATTCCCTTCCCCTTGTAGGGCACAATTTCAGCACAACGATCGGTCCTCTTTTGGGCACATACTCCTTTAGCGATGTCACATGCACCCCCTAATGAGGGGGGCATCATTTGGGTGAATCAGTCACCCCATATAATAGTATACAGTCATTATACAACACAACATAATACTGAATACAACACAATTTTCAGTTTTAGGGGCTCAGGCTCAAATCAGACTTCCTTAACATACATCCTTAACACATAAACTTAACACAACAATACAAGACAATCCTTGACCTTCTCTTGGATGCCTATAACCAAGGGGAATTACACAACGTTTTGGTAGTTTTAAACACACAAAATTTTATAGGCACATCCACACAATTTGATTTTATAGGGCATATAGTCCTTAAAACTTTTACGTTGGATCAGAATTGTTCAAATTTTGCACACCATCTGCAGTGGTGTCCTACATTGCGGGAAGTAGTTAAAGGTTGGAGGATAACACCAAAACTTTTCCCCTACACTTCTTCCATTTGAGATCACCCAAAAACTCACGCGGTGAGAACTAGCATCACCCAAAAAATCGGCATTCATACACATCTTCAAGATCCTTTCTACACTCTTTTCCTCATCATGGATCAGGTGCACATGTTCCTTTTTCACATTTTCATACATTTTTACATACTTTTTTACACATTTTTTACATATATTTTGATCATATACATGCATATTTGACTACTTGTTCGATCTTCTCTTTTGCAATTTTGTCCATCCATATGGGAGTGAGTAGTCACATTCACAACATCATCATACAACAACATCACATCAACAACAGGCACATCACACATCTACACATGTGTTTTCACCCTAGGTTCATTTTCATCATCACTTTTTGCACTTTCTCCTCCTTAGCATCCACACTTCACACTTTTATCACTCCACGCTTTGTCTTGTCCCTCAAGACACATGCTTTCATCATCAATCTACATGGTTATCAGGTACACATCTCTATCTACTTTATGTTACCGAGCTTTCCGCTCACCAACATAAAGTGGGGGTAAATGTAGACACAAAATCATGCACTTTGGGTAATTATTTAGTCCTGATTACATACTACTATTCATATGATTCCTAAGTAAGAAAAGTACTAATTAACCCATGTCTTTGGCCACCTTTCTTTTGATTTCTTAGCCACTTTTGGTCTTACACCCTTACTTTCTCAATCTTCCTTTTTATACTCGAATTTATCATCTTGGACACCAACACCCAAGCCAAGATGCCAATGCTATTACAGCACCCTCGACCCCTCTCTAGATGCCCTTGACCCCTTTGTACTTTATTCACACTTTTTGGGTCCTTTCTAGTCGTTTGAGCATCTTATCTTTTTGGTAGTCGACCTTTTCAGGGGTTAATTACGAAATTCAAGCAAAGGAATCATATAAATATAAATTAATAAGTGATCATAATAATCACCAAAGGACCAAATTCAAGCAAAAGAATCATATAAATATAAAGGGACCAAACACTAAGCACTACCTATCATCCCCAAGGTTGCATCCATCAAGCATCTAAGAGCTTCATTGCATCCATCTAACACCATCTAAGGACACAAGGGCTGCTTATTCTACATACACTTCATATGAGGAAGTTCATTCTATTCCATGCACACATCTATTACATTTCTTTACATTTAGCTTATTTGCTTGCTATCAAGTGTGACATGCACAAGAGCCACCTAGGGCATAATTTCACACACACACACACATAGAACTACATTGGGTTTGAGATGTAGTGCAATGCTCAATCGTAAGTTCACCATTATGACAACTAAGGACAATTCGACCCCTCATTCTGCATTTTTCTTTTTTAGGATTTGATGTCTATTTGAGAGTTTTGTAAGTCAACCTGTTTCATTGCAAGTTTCAACGATTCCAACGATCATTGTATGACCTCATAAAAACCAAAGGTGAACAACAATGAATACCTCATGACCACTCAAAATAGGTTTCTTGAGCATTTCCATGAGACCCGCACACCTAGAAATAGGTCTAGGGCACCCGTAGGCGCCCTTGTCCCTCTCCGTGCGCCCGTCCAACTTATTCTTCCTTATCTATATTTTTCCGAGCTTCTGTGCAATGGTCAATGCTTTGTATTTTCCATTTTTCCAACTCGTTAACCTCCGGATTTCTGCAAATCAATTAAGGCTTCTTATCCTCTCTTTTGCACTTAGGTTTTTACTTTGATTGGGTTAATTTTTGTACTTAATTATATATTCTTTTATTGCTACATAACATCATATCGTATATATATTTCCTTAATTTGCTTAATCACTAGTAGGGAAAGAAACACTCATTATATTTAAGTGAAAAAATTGTTGCATAAATAAAAGAAAAATGAAATATTGTTAATTGTGTACTTGATACCGTAGTTATTTGCTTTAAGTATTTTTCCAACACCTCTTCATAGAAGATTGTGAATATTCGGTGCATGTAGGCAAAAACACAACGATGATTTGAGATAATGTTATGGATCCTCCAATAGTCCACCTCATGTGCATCAAAAGAGACGGGGAGGGGCATATTAAACAATTATGTTCAAATATAATAATTCATATCGTCATTTTTATAGTATGATCGAGTCCCTTATAGGTTAGATCCAAAACACATCAAGTTATCTAAAAGCCTATCATTGGGAAAATCATGTAGACATAGTTGAAGGTTTGCAATAATAATAGGAAGAGTTTCCTCAATAAGAAGGAGGTGAGGGGACATGTCAAGCATAATTTTGTGCAAATATGATAATTTAGAGCGACAACATGTCCAATAAAATCCAAAGCCAACAGATCTATCATTAGGAAAATCATGTAGACGTAGTGGTCGAAGTTTTGTAATAGTAGTATGAAGAGTGTCCTCACAATTTGCTTCACAAAATAGTTGTTATTACCTAGCTATGATTGCACAGATAAGGTTAAGAAAACAATATATGAAAATTGGATGTCTACTAGATTTGTCATCATGGCAATAGATCAAATGAAGTGCATATTTGTCCATTTGAATCTCTTTAATCTAGACTTGTTTAAACATGGCTTGAAGTATAGGAAATAAAGTTGGAAATGCCATAACAAAGAATACTTTTGTATAGTATTCATTTATGGGAGATAAGCCATGTTTTGGCCAAGCCATCGAGAATGGAGTTTCGTGACTCCTGTAGACTCGTAAATAGCTTTATAACCCTTCCATCTATGTTCTTGTATCGAGAAGAATATGCATGAAAGATGAGGGTAGTTGCTTTGTATGGTCACTAGTGTTATTTTCCCAGTCATAAGAGGCCCTTCTATCTCTTGAAATTCTCGAATGTCAATAGATATAATGTGAATTATGGACGATAGATTTATAGGCACATGAAACAAAGAAGAGAGTGTTTTTTTGTTGAGTAAGACATCCTTGTCATATGGATCATGAGCTAACTTATTATTTTTAAGATAGTTCGTGTTAATGACCCAACAACCTAGCACACTCACTAGCGTGCTAATGCAAAGCGAGTCCTCTCAATCGGCTTGGGTGGTCAAGCTAGCGAGCACTCACGCCCACCATCGTGCCACACCCTTGCGCCCATCATGAGCTAATTTATATTCCAAGGCTTGTATAACACACAATCTATAAACATAAAAGTAATACATTTTTTTATTAAGGCCCATGTCGTCACACCAACGCTATCTTCAACTTGTCAATTCAGCATGGAAAATATTTAACGATTACCCTAATATTTCAGGGGAAGCTAATGGTATACTATCCATATTTGTACTATCCTCTCTATGCATGGCCGTCACCTGCTATACAACGGATGAAAAACTGTGGCATTGAGTGCCATCCTAGATACCGAATATAAAAATCAATAACCAAAGACCCAAAATAGAACACCAACCCAAAAATTTGGCCTAAAGCATGGTCTATAATACGAAAACTAGAAACAAAATCATGACACGAATGAGCATAACACAAATTGATCGAGCAAAAACATCATAAATAGACATCCAGGTAGGTAATTTCTTTTGAAGGCATATTCACAAGCTTGTATATTTAACAGGTCTGATCAGTAACTGATTAAAAGAGCTTGAAATAACATTTCTCTGTTTGCATTTTCAAACAGGTTTCTGTGTAGCGATTTCAAGGGGCTCGGAATTGTTTTATCAGATTTTTTATCTACTTGGATAACACTACTTCTGACAGTGGTTTGCCAATGCATTTTTCCTTATATTTTAATATATCTTGTTTCTTTGGATTGGGTTCAAATCTGTGGGTATTCACATACTAATGTGTTCCCCTACTGCTGAATTTTTGTTGTCAATTCCTCTACAACATTCACCACATTCTAGAACACATTGTTAGGTTGAAAGACATATTTTCAATTGACTATTTGGATATTCCAGTGGTCCATTACTTGCTATTCAATATGCAAGATCTTTGGGTAGAGTTAGCACAAAGTCTTTTTAGTGGCTTTTTTTATGGCAGTGACGGTGGCTAGATTTTTCTCCTTTAGTGTAATGTACTCTTGTATCCTTTTACCATTCGTGAATGATGAGGGAGACTGCTATTTTATACTTCACCAGAAAATATTCCATACTTACTGTCTAATTTTTTATACTATGGAGAATCTTACTAAATTTTCACTATCGGGGCTCTAGAGACCCTGCAGGCCTTGAAATTGACAGGATCTGGGCTGTTTTTTTGTGATTTTAACTATATATTATTGATTAAAAAATTAGGTAGGCGTAAACAATGAGAGGCTGAAAATTTAGAAAATTGTATAATTTTTTAAGTAGTTCTCTGTATATATATAAAATATGTGAATATATATAACTTACTTATATGTATGTAAATAAATCATAATTACTATCATTTTTTAAGAATTTATAGTCATCTAAAAAAGTTAGACAGCAACAAATTTTAATTTGACAGGCACATATATTTTGAAATTCCAAGAGTGAGACCCAGTATTAAGATTGTACACTGACAAAAAATGACTAGTATTATGATGTCAATTATGCATGACTAAAAATAGCACATGCAAACTTCCATCCTTTGTCATCTTTTAGCAAATTGTGATCTTATAAATGCACTTAGTCTTATTATCTCGTGTTAAAGTTATGGACATGTGTCCGACCTCACTTGTTGGGTTACTCTCCCACTAATGTCCTGGATTGCAATAGTTTACCCAATTTCAACATTTTATTGTGTCTCTTAGGATTTATTCACCCACCAGAAAATTTTGCCTACTATTTTTAACATCAATCATTTTGAATCCTTTACAAGAACATTTTAGACTATGCACTTGAAAGTATTAGAAAAATGACAAATATAAACAATATCAATAGAATATGGCTTCATTTTTTATAGAAATTAGATTGATATACTTAAATATATATTAAAAATGGTTAAATAAATGTAGACTAGTAATGTATAAATAATATCGTTCAACATTTTTGAAGGATAATATGGAAAATTACCATGACCTAAAGATTCTTTGATAGACACAACTTGCCTTTGTCAAATTTAACTCTAGCTCTTAAGCCCATGTCTAAATCTCTGTGAAACCATTTGCCACCAATCAATAAAAACTTAAATAAGTTGACATGAGGATGATGGGTAGTTATTGCTTATGTGGGTCATTTCTTCCAAATTCCATGTGGGTTTATGATATATGTAGTTGAGTATAAGTTTTGAAGCTCCTTTCATCACGTGCAAGATTTTTTTAGGTCAATCACAATGATATACTTGTATGATATGAAAAATATTTTCAAATACATGCTTTGTTGTGCACATTATGTTTAAACTTCTTATCTATTGAATGTAAAGTTACATCTACTTGACATTTCTTGTTTTCCCATTGATTGTTGAATCATTTTCAACAAATCCATGTTATCGCAAAGTTTGGGTTCACTCTTGTAATTCTCTCAAGGAACCTTACAATTTTGTATATTAAAAATGAAATTCATTATGTTTTTAATTTTCTCTTCTTTTAGATATGTTGATTAAAATATTCCATGTCCTTTAATTTTTCAAGGCACTTACTAAATGTTTTAATTTATTTTCTAGCTTGTGTTATGGAGCTTAAGCCCGGTCGTGTCCCTATGGATAATTTTACATACATTATAGCTCTTTGTTCTACTATGTGTTAAATATAAAGGAGACCTATAGACATCCCCAAGATGTGTTCCGCACGAGAAACCATTTTCTCTATGCCCGGAATAAAAACAAATAATTCACACTCGTATAGAATGACCGGGTTGTTTATGTCCCCCTCCTATTATTGAACTACCTTTAGAAGAGGGATTTGGAGACAACCTTTAACATGTGGCCGTAATTGATAGGTTATAGTTTTGAAGCATCTATCACAATTTTGCTACACCTATGTCCCGGATGAAGGACATACATTTGTCTAAATAAAAGTATGATCCTCCTTTTCAAAATTGACATTTTCTTCTATGTATATGCCACACACAATATTTTATACACATGATTCTCCTTATCTATATTATGTTATTCTTTCGCAATCTTACTTTTTACCATCCACACTTTAACTTATATATTACAATTCTTATTTCTTTTAGCAATATGCTTTGCTTTTAATATTATGTGTTTGTTTCAAAATTGAATTTCCCCACCTTATTCTCGCAACAACAAAAAGGTCATCATATTCTTATGATTTGTCTAACAAGCTCAACTCCTACCGTATTATGCCAAAACACATGTTGTTCTACAAACATCTTAGCTAATTTCTTGTCTTTTCCCCCTCTTGTATAGGAACAAAACATATCATTCCCCTGAACTCATCATCCAACATTTTTCATTGACCAAAGTCTCACATATCTATATGGAATTCATTGGAGAAACCAACTTTGGCAACAACGCATCGATACTTACATACGCGCCTACCTATATAGAGAATGCACCAATCAACATAATACAGTGCATCGAATTCTTGTAATCGACATTGGTCTATTGAAGTCAAAGTCTACATAAAATGTCTTTGAGTGCTTCATTAACATACAACATGTTTTAGTCGCATTGCAATTCAAGATATGCCACATACAACAAGTACACTGCTAAGTGCACATGAACGAAAAACATCATCTTTCATGTCCTAACTCCCACCTATACATAGAGAGGTCAATCAAATAACACAATTCCTGCAAGGCCCACACCACACTCCCCACGAGCTATTGACCGCCAAAAATTCAAAAAACTCTTCCCACACAAACAACTTCCAAGTTAAAAAAACAAAAACTTTAACTTTCAATGTGCACCCTGGACACAATCCCAAAAAAATTAATAGAATATACAATTCATAGATTACATAAGACATGGTCATCCTCAAAACACATTACGACTATTCCAACAAATGGATATTCAACCCAATCAACTCACATTTGCCAACATACTCGTGTGTCGTAGTAAAATAAGAGCTTCGCCACAGTGTATGGACATCCTTCAAGACATGATAGGAGGTGTAGTTTTTCAAAGGTTACTTCATTTTCCACTCCTCCCCATCACATAAATTTAAAATATTTAAAAACAACATACATTTCACCATAATCCAAAAAACTTAACATTATTACATTGAGAGGCGTTTTATAATGGCGAGATAAGGGTTTAATGGAATGCATTGTTCACTTTTATTCTCGACATTAAATTTGATGTTCATTTGATTGTCATGTGATAGTCCATTCATAAATTTGACTTCTATTTGAGTGTCACTTAATTATTATTTTTTTGGAAAATTCAATAAAAAACAATATCTTGGTTATGTAGTAATATTTGGGTTTTTTTTCTCGAACAAATATTTTTGTGACCTACATAATCACACGACTAAATGATTCCATTTGCCACCAATCAACAAGAAATTGATAGAGAATTTAATGAAGTTGTTGATTAAAGAGGTATATAAAAAACAAGTGCCGCAAGGTGGCCAGTTCCTGCCATCCAAGCTATGCAGATGTTAAATACTGAGAACTAGTGCTGTTGGGATCATGTTTGCATGCCGAGTTTGAATAAAATCTCTATAAGTGACTTAAAGCTAACAGCAAAACACATTGAAAGTAGCCGTAGATTCAACAAATCCATTTTGTGTGTATGCTCTAATCATTACAACCCACAAGTAAAAAAAAAAAAATCCAGCAATTTTGTGAAATAGTTTACATGCCCTTGTGTACGCTTCCATTTTTTGGATGCACATCTACCTGGGCACCTGCAACCAAAACATCTAAATAAATGTCTAGCAAGGTCGTTGGAATCATGAGACCAAAATATATGTTCTTCCCAGCGCAGAATCAATCTGCAGGTGCCAGAAAAAGGGGCAGAATTCAATCTCGTATGGCAACAACAGGGAGCAATGAAATCATCAAATGTAGCATACAAAGGTAAAAAGGAAAAATTGCGGGATGTCTCATCAAATCATGAACATCTTCAAGAAATCAACAAACTTCTTTGAATAAAACAAGGCATCTATAAGTGACTTAAAGCTAATATGTTTATCTTTATCTTGAAAACAGTCCAAACAGAGCTCAAGCGGCAAAACACATCGACAGCAGCCTCGGATTTAACAAATTCATTTCGTGCATATGCTTTAATCATTACAGCCCACAAGCCATAATCTGTAAAGAGTAAAAACTTTTGCATTTACAAATTTCTGCACAGAACAATATCCGTTTAATCTATATATTCTGGTAAACGGGAGAAGTTTGACAAAAAAATATATACCAAAATTTAGATGGGAAAAACACAGATGCGATCAGTACATTTTTTTTTAAATGTTTTACTCCGAATATGGGAGGCCTTTACATAGCTTGAAATTCTATACAACAGTACCAAGTTCTGTAATGCGGGATGTAGAAAGGCGAATTATATATTTAGGATGTAAAGCATATACAACAGATGATTTCAAAATGTGACAACATTTGGAAGAGGTATGTGCCAAGTTCAAAATATTATGGTTGTATACAATGGGTGGTTTGTTGTTGCTTTTTTGTCTATTCACTTCTTTTATCTATTCCAGAAAAGTAAGAAAAGAGTATGAGTGACAAGAAATTGAAAGCGGAGGAGATTGCATGAAACTTGTTATGCAAAGAGTAGTTGAAAGAGTCACCTTAGTTGTTTTCTAGTTGGAAGAGGTATGTGCCAAGTTCAAAATATTATGGTTGTATACAATGGGTGGCTTTTCTCTATTCCTGCGGAAAAGCAAGAAAAGAGTATGAGTGACAAGAAATTGAAAGCGGAGGAGATTGCATGAAACTTGTTATGCAAAGAGTAGTTGAAAGAGTCACCTTAGTTGTTTTCCAGTTGGAGTGCCATAATGGCATTTGTCTGGTTCAGAGTGAATGTCCCTGTTGCTTGAAATCCCCACAGCAAATAAATGACAACAGTCTTATTCTTAAAGTATTCCTCATGTGAAACCCTTGTCAGTGCAGGAAGCAACATTTGCAGCGGTTCACCTAGTCAAGTATGCATTGGATATTTTTGTTTTTGCTAGATTTGAGGTTGCAAATAAGCCGGTGTTTGAAGCTATAAGGACATTGTTGTTGGCAGAAGTGGCATTGCAAAAGTTGTTTGTCTATTGTTTGGAAGGTTTCCAGTGATGAGCCACATTTATTGCAAATGATCTCAAATGGTATGGAGTAGATGTTGGCGATAGTCAATGTACCTTGCACCTGCATGATGAGAAATTGTAAATGAGCAAATGTAGAGGTAGAATATTTGAAAGAAAAGACGATATAAAAAGATGACGTTGCAAATTGTTATTTATTGCTCATATAGAACTCACCTCTATAGTTGTGTTTAACATTTCTTTTAAGTCTTGTAGTGCTTTTTCCATCCTCAAGGGCGTGATGAATGTTGATGAGTAGTCTTCAAGGCCTTGTCATTATCATTTCCACCACGCTTTGCAACATTTTTGAACAAATAAAATGTGTTTTTGTTTTTGTAGTTGTTCCTCTATTGCTGTAAATAGAGGTTGAAATGTTCCAAATAGGTATAGCTGCGTTAGAGAAGAAAATGTTTAGTATTATGCAATGAAGAGCACCTAGAATATGAAGTTTGTGGAATACTAGGAGTTTACCCTTGTTGTGTCTTCTTCCGTTGGCCCGTCTTTAATTTCTAGGATAAGTTGGAGGCCAATCTGTTTAGCAGAGGTTACAATTGCAGCAATTGTTCCAACTGCATATGGCTCTGTATTGTTTAACAATTGCTTAACAGTTGTGTTTGGAATGAATTTATATTCTATTGAAAGCGGCAGAGTGCTTTCTACGGTCTTTGGATTCATTGAGGAGTAAGATCACATCACAGTCTCCACGGTCATAACTAGTTTTAGGTGCAATGCTGAAATTTGTGATTTGTATCCCTTTTCCAGCCACAACTTTGTCTTCATGCATTGGGATGAATTTGTGGGCAACATTTAGAGTAACTGTCAGTTCAGCTTTCTCATCAGTAAGATCTGCTCGCAGGAGTTGTTTTCCTTGATCTTTTTGCACAGTAGTTTTATACACCACGAGCACATCGCCTTGGAAAATGTTGCCAATTGTGAAAGTGTTAAGGTCATCAATGGATGTGAGGGATGGAGTTGATGTTGCTTGCCTGCAAAGAATGTAGAATATTTCAGCGTATGTCAATGAAATCATATATAAAGTTAATGTAGTTTGTTTTGTACATACCTTTTTGGCTGGCTCTTGTCTTCTTCTTGTCCTTCTATGTTGTCAAAGGCTCGTTTCATGGCTCCTGTGATAACAAGGTATATAGTGCAATATGAGAAAAACTTAGTTTGTTGTTATAATTGGACAAACAATGTAAATTTGTTATGGAAGAAACAATAGTATTGAATTGATTATAATTGTACTTTTGGATGTTAATATTGCATACCTTATAGTGGTGTATAGTTTCAGTGGAGAGAAGTGCATTGTACAAGGTGTTGTTGACATTGTGTAGTATTTGGATTTTGATTTAATAGAAATTGGTTAGTGAAAAGTATAATGTATCGTGGTCACTCCAATACGTATTCTGTTCTAACAATGCAATGCCTTTGAGGATTTGTTTTAGACCATATGTGGTCGATAATTGTATTGAAGATGAAATTTGGTTTTGCTTGATGAAGTGCATTTGGTGAGTTCGCATATGATGAATGAGCGTTGTCTCGTTCGCTGATTTCTTGTTGATGTCAATATTGAAATCACCTATTATGTGCACGTTGTTTCTTGCTTGTGTATCCGCCAAGGCTTTGTCAATTGCACGAAGAATATCTGAAATAGATGCAGTTGGCACTGCATAAAAGTTTACTATGGATATTTCTTTGTTATGAATGGTAACGGTTACAAGCAGTGCTTCTACCTTATTTTCTCGGTATTCAATAGTTTCAATATTTGAAATATGTTTTTTCATGCAAATCATTATTCCATGTACGTGTCGCATAGAAATGCAATTGAAATGTTGTTGTAGTGTGTGTGTTTGTGTGGTCGGGGTATGCGTTTCTTGCAAACATAGTATGTCTACTTGCATTAAATCATAGTCATTGAGTATGTCTTCAGCATGTGCTTTGAGGCTTCTTGTGTTCAAAGATGCAATGAGGAGCTCAGATTGGGATATAATTGTTTGCAAATCATTTTGCAATTGCCATGTCGAATTTTCCGTGAGACGCATCATCTCTCATTGTTATCTCTTCTCTCACCTTAAAATTCTTCATTTTCAACGGTGTTAGTAAGTACAAAGACTCAATATTTGTAACTCGGGATAGTGTTGTGTATGTTAGTCCATGTTGTGTGACACCAACCTAGGTTGAAGGCAAGTCCTTCCATTGTGAGGCCTTGGGATCTGTGTATTGTTCGTGCACACGCTAATTGTATTGGAAATTGTTTCCGCATTGTTAGGCGTGTTCGAGTTTGGGAATTTGGTGTTGGTCTAGTAATACGTAGGATTGGTATCCAACTCCTGTCTATCATATTGTCGTACAAGTGAGCGAGTTTTTTGTCTGCATATGCCCAATATGAGGGTCATTAAATTTTATCCATACTATGTCCATTTCGTTTAGAAGCGTGTACGATTTGAATATTCCATCGGATCCATTGACTAACCCATCTTGAATGTCATAATTACCAGCGAATATTTCTACAAGCATATCAGTTTTCAGTACGATAGTTGATGGTAGAGTGGCGGTGTGTCGATGTGGATGGTGTACATTGTACTCGTCGTCCTCTTTGTCTATAGCATGTAGCGTAATTTGTTGTCCAGGAGAAATGGATAACATTTGATTGTTGTGTTTTTTGACATCGTCATTTTTGTAGAAGAGATATGGGAATTTTGGATCGATAGGAGGTGTTCGCAAGCATGATTCGTTCACATAAGATAAGTCAGACTCTGTTTGTTTTCCTGTGCGCATACGATTTAGGACAGAAATGAATTTTTCATTTTTTTGACGCATTGTTTTGTTTAGTTGGTAGATTTTCACATTGTCTTTCCAAAAACAATACGGAATTTGTTGATCATTGAATGTAGGATAATGAAATATGAGGGAGTCATGTATGGGTTGTGCTTGGTAAAAGTCTCCACAAAAGAGCATATCGATATTGCCAAAGTGTTTCGTGGGAGTATGCATTATATCTCGCAGTCGTTTGTCTATAAAATACAAGGATCTACAACCCACCAATGATATTTCGTCAATAAGAATGATTCATATTTGTTGATATTGCTTTGATAATGTGTCTAATGATTCAAAAGTTAACGGTATCAAGTTTGTTCGATTGAATGGTAGTAGGAATGCAGAGTGTATTGTCACTCCACCAACATTGTATGCAGCCTTTCCTGTGTATGCTAGTATCAATCCTTTTGGTTTGAGTGGATCGTTGTCTACGAAATTGTCGTAGAAGCGTACAAGTGTCTCGTATATCAATTTTGTTGTAAATGTTTTCCCTGTACCTGCACCTCCTGTTAGAAAGAGGTGGAATGGATTTGATGGGTTGAGTCACTTTTTTGTTGCTATGTCTTTAATGATTGCTTGTTGTTCCTGTTTAGCATTCTTCTCTTTTTGTAGTAGTCAATGGTTGAAGATATGAAGGGATGCTTCCCAATTTCAATTTGTTTTTCGTGTTTTTGTTTTTGTTGAAATGATATGTAAATTGCAAATCAGATTTCAAGTCATATTGTTCATTGACATAATCATTTTCTGCAGGTTTTTTCTCATGTTGTCAGGAACATCGTTGTTTAGCTCTTGTTCTCTAGTCGCGTCATCGATGTCACCCCATGTAGGATTAAGTTGGAAAGTGAATTTAGATTCGTTGTGTTTGATAGTTTGTTCATGATATGCATATGCTTGTTTCCAAGTTGCAAATCCTTGTTGCAATGATCTCTCATCGATGACGAAGGGAACATATAGCAACAACTTTTCACGATAGTAGTTTTCATTATCAACTTCTTTGTTGTATCTGATATATCGTATGATGTTTTGCTTTCTTTTTTTTTTTTTTTTCATTGTTTCTTTGGTATTCTGACACAAATTCAGATAGGCAAATATGTGTTAGTGCAGCTGGTCACTTGATGTAGTGATCTACAATCGATTGGCACATTATGTTATCTGATTCATCAGGCTCTTTACTCAAAAGCGTTGGCGGCTTGAGGACAAGTGTGCGTTGATCTGATGGACTCGTGTCTATGAAGACACATTTTCTAGAGCAACTATGCAATGGCAATGACAGAACAATGTGAACCGCTTGCTGAGAAGAAATTTGTTGGGTGTTGAGCAGTGTGTTGCCTAGTTGTCGCACCATTTCAATTGCATCGATATTTTTTTCTTGGTGGTCTTTTCTAATTTTTTGAAATGATTTTGTTGTTGACTTGTCGAGTTTAGTCATATACGATGTACAATAATGTGTTGTTGCATGTGCATTGAGCACATATTGGGCATCCGTGTTAGCTCTCCATAGTTGAGGAACTTTTTTAGAAAAGCTATTGGTCCATGTATGTGAAGGTTTTCGTGTCAAAAAAATCCTTGGTTGTTTTAGTGTGCTTTTTATTGCTGTATATATTCCAGCTCATTGATTTTTAATTCTGCCAGGAACATGTCAAAGGTGTCTTCTTTTTTATATTGTTTTTTCTCTAACATAGCAAAAATGTCCTTTGCATTTTGAATTTCCAATTCCGTTGGTTGGTTGGAAGGCTCAAGGATCATGGTTCTTCTCATCGGAGGTATAGGGAAATTATATCTGCAATTTAATTTCGACTTTCTATAGCATCTTTTGGTGTGGTGATGTTCATGTAGTCTTGCAATATCAGCTTCCAGGTTGTCCGTGTTGCAAGATATGTATTTGTTTACAAAAGATTCAATTTCATTATTCTCGTTTTGTCCATAAATTGGTGCGTATTTGGTCCATACCAAGAAGTGTGTATGTTGATTTCCTCGGTTTTGGAATTCTGTTATGGAGAAGTGATCTTGTATTGGTCCAAAAAATGATTCATCTTTGTATATCATCTGTACCAATGCTTTCAATCTGTAGTTGTAGTACCGTGTACAAGTGACAAGGTCCTTTCTTATAAGGAAGTCATTGTCTACAGTGAGAAAGTGATGGTTTTGAGTAGATTTACATTTCTTTTCTTGTCTATGATACAATTCAGACAATGTTAATGTGAGTGGTTTCCAATTCTGCTCAGCACTTGTAAATGTCAAAAAGAAGGTTGGTGGACCTAACTGTCGTATCATTGCAAATGTGTTTCTTCGTAATTGCTGTAAATAATCTGGAGATGTGCGTATTTGTTTGAAGTCCATGTATCCAATATTTGATTCCAACAATTTGTCCAAGTTTGGTTTGTATTTAACATCTCTTGCAAGTAACTTTCTACCTTTCAATTGTGCTTTTCTTATCCTCACCCACATGGTTCTCGACACCTGGCCTATGATAATCTTAAGCGCTTTGAAGAAAATGTTTGTTGTATGATAAGCAAAAGCACGATTTGCATGTTGCAATTCCCAATGTGCAATTTGAAGATATGAAAATGAATTCGTTATATTGTCAGGTCGAGGATCACCATAAAAAAGTGTTGGGAAATTCATTTCTTCAGCAAATTTGTCTTTGAAAATACCAAGTGGATGTTGTCCTTCTGCAGGTGCAACTTGTATTAATTTATTTTGCAAATCACGAATGCAATGTGACTCTGTGAATCCATGCACCATGGTTTCATTCGGTGCGTCTTCTTCATCTTCACTGCTTGTGCTATCAATGTCTTGGAGCTCATCTCGAGTGTGGTTTTTTGTGTCAATATCATGAAATAGTCTCTTCCAATCCTTTTTGACATGTATTTTTTCCATTTGATATAAGTTTCTCTTACATAATTGTTGCAAAGCACGCATGATAATGTATGCTCGTACTTTGCCTTCTTTGAAAGGGTTTTTGTATTGAAGTCTTCTTTTAAGTTCCACTCCAATTGTATGTGTCTCATCTAAGGATCGTGGCAAGGCCTTTTGTATTATATTGGTATTGGAAGGGACATTGATGATTGCGCCAGTCATTCCTATCTGTGGTTTTTTGTATCCTAGCTCTCTTATTTGTGCAAATGCAATTCGAAGTGAAACAAGTCGCTCTTCAAGTTCGGTAAGCATTTTGACACATGACAAGGACTTGTTCAGTTTGATGTTGTCTGGTGATGCAAGTTTTGGCATCTTTCCAATTTTCAATGACTGTTTACACTTCTTGCATATTTGCTTACACATTATAGCTTTGTCCTTTTTAGCCAAAGTCATGTATGTTTGTTTTTCTAATTGAGTAAATTGCACCATATTGTAGCTAAAATGCAATTGCTTGCAGATGGGACATGCATGTTTTGGTGTGTCTTGGATTTTTTTGTTAAATTTTGCAATGGGTGTATTTACATTGCGCCGTGTGCTTATTATTGTAGTTTTTTTGTTTCTAGCAATAGACTTCAAATGACGAAGTGATGGTTTAATTGTCCCCGGAATTAGATATTGTAGTTGATTATATGGTTTTGAATTTGCTTGTTGTGATTGTTCTTTGATTATTGTTGAATTACTACATCGAGCAATAGACTTCATGTAGCGGATGGATGTTTTACTTGGTGGTGTTGTCAAAGACAATCGTTGAGTATTTTGTTTAGTAATTGAGTCTTTTTGACGATTCATAGTTAGCGGTTCAAAGTGGACGTGTGTTGTTTCTGTTTCAAAATATATTATATTAAAAGTTGCTTTGGGTTGTGCACAATTGGAATATGTGGTTAGAATTAATTTTTCACTCGATGACCACAAATTAATTGTTACATTGAGTAATAGAGATACCCATTCCAGGCAGAATTCTTTCCCCTCGATTTGCCCTTGTTGGAAAAATGTTGCCAAGTTCACAATGTAATCTTGCCAATTTGAAATTTTTGGTATCTTTCGAATGAAGTCGACTGTTAAGTGTTTTTCCAAGAGATGAAATGCTGCAGGATTTCTAGAAAGTATTGCATTGCAGAATGATTGAGCGATGTAATGGCGTAAGCATTGTATGTCGTATTCTCCATTCGTTAAGAGGCAAATTGAGTTGAATAAGCTCTCACCACAATCACAGGGGTGTGTAACTAGTCTAGACAATCCATAGTTATTTAATTGATTTGAAATGGCAGACCAATTCAATTCGATCTCGCCACAAGAGCGCGATAGTTGCACATGTGTCATTGGAAAATTGTAGTTGTCATTTTTTTGCAATATAATGGTTCATAGTGACCTGCTAATGGATTTGTGTCATGGAATAAGATGTAGTACGGAAGTTGAGGACTATTTACATTAAATCGAAGGTAATTCATTTTTGTTGTAAAAGACCAAACACATATTTGTATATTCAACCATCTAGATAGCCAATTAATGCAAAAAGTGTCACCCCATAGTCCTGTTTCAGTTGTTTCGAAAAAGGCAATGCAGATAATCGCATTCTGCGGAAATATGTTTCTATGTCATGTATTCCATGCATAATCTGCAATTGCATTGGGTCTAATTCCAGTTGATAAGATTTTAGTGCATCAGGTTCGCCTCTTTTTAAACAATTCAAAAATGATCGATGATGCCATTACGTAGTTCTAAAGATGTATATTTAAAGTGTAGAAGCACTTGAAATGCGTCGAACAGCAATCTCCCACATGGTAAGAAAATGTTGGTTCTCTTAGTAAGTTTTCTGCACTTAAAGCATCATCGATGGAAGCATACTGGACTCTATGCATTCGTTTGTAGTCTTCTACAACTATTGGTTCGTCGCATGTTTGATTGGTTGTCGTTCTATATTGATCTATTGTTCGTTTACGTTTTTTGTTTACAAACTCCATTGAGCGCAGAAAGCAATAAACAAGTAATGTTTCGAATCCGTACCTTTGCGTAAGGTCTGCAAGTATTTTGTTTGTAATAAAACACTTAGTTGTGAACACCTGCAACATAGACAACACAATAACACAACATAAGATATTTAAAAATGACAGAATTTTATAAGATTCACTTTCAATTAAGATTGAAAAAGACAATACACTTGATTGTAAATTTAAATAGGAAAAAGAGTTATAATTTTGATTCTATAAAATTCCATATGTACAATTTATAAAGAAAAACAAATACTTATTATACAGATTGAAAAAAGCATTTATGTCAATATAAAATAAGTGTAATACAATATTTATCATACATTATGCCAAACACTTAGACAATAGTTATAATTTCCGCCAAGGTTGGGAAGGTCTCCTGCTGCTGCCTGTGCTGAAATGGTAAGGTTTTCTAGTACACAAACTGTTGAGCTACCTTGTGAGAAACATGGAAGCTCTACTTTCCACTACACATAACTATAAATCCCCATTTTTTTCTTTTTTTTTTTAGTTTTAACAGTCGTGGTGCATAATAAATGTAATGAATGTACTTTTTTAGTATCAGTGCATAATGAATGTAGCAAAAACAAAACAAGGCAACTGGTGCTTGTGATCGAATCCTCATAGTTGCTGATTTTCCAGTGACCAATAAGCTTAGCGTTTACAACCTGGTTAATGTACAAATTTTATTTGAGTTCAATGAATTGCTCAAATGGTATGTCACAGTTGTGAAATAGTTTTAATTAGTAAAAATATTGCTCCTCCATGCAAATTCTTGCGCACTGATCTCTATCAAATATTTCTGAAATATGTTAACACTTTCATGTGTGAATGCGTTATCAGCTTTGTTGTTTTCTCGGCCACTTAATCCATATGATGTGGCTGAAATTGGTTTCAATAGAAATTGCAAAGACTTGGATACTCTTGCCAAGAGACTTGTTTACATAAGTAGATACTTCATCTTTTCTATTTGTATGAATATTTATTATAGCTATTCATTACGGGGATTTCTATTTCTGGTTTCAGTTTTTGGTTTGTTATACATCTAACACTTGCACAAATTAAGTTTTAAGCCAGATTCTTTGGTGCTCGAAGATGCTTCCTCTGTAGTCTCTAACAGATCTAGTTCATGGTTTAGAAACTTAACTTTCCTGGTTTTACAGTCTCTTCTTGATCTTCAATCTTGATTGTCAGATTTCTCTGTTATACTGATTTATACAAAGTAGAGGACGAGTGTAAAGATTTTCCTTCCTCTCCTTCAATTTTATTAGGTGTTGCCTTTGTCACAATCCTTTTCATAAGGAAACTTGAGCTAGTGAAATTTCCCCTTGTTTTCCTCTAAAAGAATTTATTTCAAATTTCCCTTTCAACCTTGTTTGCTGGAGATATACAATGTTTGCATGCTTTCTTTTTCTTGAGCTTTTTAGGTTGATCTATAGATGAACATCAAATCAGGCCATGGATTAGAAGAAGATTTCACTTGAAAGGTTGAATGAAAATCACAAGATTTCAGATAGCAAATTTCAGGTATGCACAAGAAATTCCATGTCTCTGCAAAAGAAAATGCCATGCTTATAGCTTCATAATGCTATTTGTGGAAGCAGAGTAATCTGCCTGGAATAGAGAAACCAATGCCATAGTGTAATTTTATTGTTCCTCTCATCATCCATCTGGGCAATGATGAGAGGAACAATAAAATAAATAGTGAATCATCTCAAATCCACTAAAAATTTGCAACTTAAACTTCTTATAAACACGATAGTTGACATTCTAATTCCAAACATTGCATTAATACTTTGTGTGTCTCCTCAAAACCCACAATGTCCTTAGCCAGATGGATGACTATTTAAAAAAGAAATTCGAAATTCAGGTCGTACTCATCCCTTTCCTTTCTATGAGCAATATTTAGATTGGGATTCTCTTGCAAGTTCTGCAAGAAAGGATCCTCTGCCATACTTTAAGACAGGGTTTGCCTGGAAAAAAAAGGAAGCAATAAACAAGAATTGTTCTGAGAACAAAACAGACGAGAAGAGCCTCATGTCCACTCAGCCTCTTGAAATCCCAAGAGCTAGGAATATGTTTTTTGAAATATAAATTTTTAGGTTTGTGAAAGTTTTAGAATTTGGGAGAAGTAAAAGTTCTGGAATTTGGGAGAAAGATAAATTCAAAAATTTAATTAAAATCTTTAAAGTTAGTAAAGTTGAAAAGTAAAAGTTCTACACTGCTACACTGAAAACAGAGGCGACTTTCAAGCAAACAAACATCAAAGCAGTCTGCAAACGTCGGCGAGGAAATAAGACCACGTTTCTTTCAGGCATTTTGTCGAATAGTTCACATGCTTCCTCATTTTGTGTACTCTGTCACGGATTTTGCAACTGAAACATACACGCGACCTGAAGTTCTTGAATGGCATATATGAAAGGAAGAATACAGAACAGGTGGGGGCGATTTACTGATTACCCAACAGACAGAGAGAAAACCTTGTTATTTTCATTCATTCCAAAACAAAATAGCAAAAACAAACTCGAATCATTTTGTGTATTCTGTCACGGATTTTGCAACTGAAACATTGGACAAAAGTCCCTTCTCCATAATGCTACGGCAGATATCCATGCCCTAACCAGACATGCAAATTATACACGCGATTCGCAAATTCTGCCTGAAGTTCTTGGATGGCATAGATGAAAGGAAGAATACAGAACAGGTGGGGGCGATTTACTGATTACCCAACAAGAAATCGATTCACAGACGAGAAAACCTTGTTATTTTCATTCATTCCAAAACTAAATAACAAAAACAAACTTGAACGATCCATGCCTAGATCAAGAGTTCCAGCAAAGCAAACCAGAAAACGTTCTTTACCTTTCTGTAAATACCAAATTTTCGTAACTGGATATAGCTTCTCCAACCTCGCGAATAGCTCGTTCAACAGAGCTCAAACCAAACCAATGCAAAAAAAAAACAAACTGATTTTTCATGCGATAGCTTCTTGGAGAAGCTTCACAAATTTCTAGAAATTTAATGCTCATTAATTCAATTCAGTAGGCAAAATACTGTCAAAATCTGATATAAAAGATAAGGACACTTGTCACTTTCAAATTTTTTACTTTAAAATGTAACAAAATTGTTTTGGCAATAAGACTCCAAAATAGTCACATCACCCTTGAACACCAATCAAATGCCTAGAAAAATAAATATGTTAATTTTAAAAATGTTTGAAATTACTCATAACTTTACAATATGCCAAAGTTGAAAAAATAAATGCATCTTATTGGCCACTTTTGCAAAATTAATCTGCACCATTGAAATGTATAGTATCCTGCCGAGGGTAGGACCTAATAAAACCTAACAACCTTGAAATTGATATCTATTAATGTATTTCATATAGATACGCTTATTATATTATATTCATTTTTAATCGTTACTTGTTTTGGTGTACTTATATTACACTTGTATAGGTAGATAAGTGTGTCTTGATTGATATCTCCCAACACATTTTAGATAGATGTATTTAAGGTATCTATTCTAATTTGTATGTGTGTATAGGTAACATAAGTATACAAACATTTCCAGTATATATTACTAAGACTATTTAAAATTTAAAAAAATAATTCCACCCATTTTGTTATTATGTTTGTAACTTTCCCTTTACGTTTCTAGGGCAGAGCTTGCGTGAACTGTTGGGAGTAAGATCGAAGTCTCCATAAATTTGTTTCAAGTTCAGAAGCAGAGTTTCAAAATACGGCTGCCTGCATTTTGGTATTTTGTTTTCCAATATGGTTTTGTAAGATTTCCTATTGAGCTTATTCTTCGATTCTATTTTGCTTTACATTGTGAAGACGTAAATAAATTTCATCCTTTCTGTGCATTGTGGATATCAAAACTAGATTTAGAAGAGTCTTCCATGAAAATAGATTTTATAGGGGGATGCGAATATAAAGTAGGGTTTCTGCTGTTTCTTGTACCATGGGAAATTGTTGAGACTGTTTGAGTGTCCTGTTTGCAATGCAGCTATATTGACTTTTTTTCCGTAGATTTCAATGATCAGCCCCTTAAGCTTTGAAGGATTTTGGGGCTGTTTGTATTAGGATCATTTTACAGTTTGCACAGAAGGGTAAATTCAAGTAACTCTGATAAGTCAATATGAAGACCATTTTTTTCTCAAAATTTATTTGTAAATATTTCAAGGAAACTGCAGAAGCTGCAGTAGTTAATTGAATTGTATCCTTATTTCAAAACAATTTGTTTACAGAACATTGTGGAAAACTAGAAATCATTGGGCTATAACTTTGGTAACTCGGAGCCGCCAAATCGATTGCATCTTTCTAATGCCCTGCAGCACCCTCATCTTTTGTAGCCAGTCTAGCTAATGCAAGAAGATCCTTTATTGGGAGAGAAATGGAGGGGCTAACTGTGGCAAAGGCTATGCTTTCAGCTTATCTGCATCCTTCTCGAACTGATGATGTGCGACAGGGGGTCCTCCAGCTTCTTAACTCTCTCCTGTTGAGGTATGGATTTGTCTTATGCTACATTACGTTTGTTGTAATTTGGTTTTGTCCTGAATACTTTTTTCTTTCGTCTGCTTTCCACGAATTGGAGTTGAAATATAAATTTCTTGACTAATATATAATTCGAGCCCACTGTTGTCTACAGGTATAATGAGGAATTTGATGGGGTGGTGTTGGCTTATCACGATATTTATATTTGCAACCGGACAGCAAAGATCCTTCCTGGACTCTCTCCATATCTTTCTTTGAAATTAAAAGCAAATTTATTATTATTCTCTCCAAAGCCAGGAATGCTGCTTGGTATCCATTTACTTTCTTGCTGCTTTTTAAAATTTGAAATATGATTCCTTTGTCTACAGGAATTCATATTATTAGTATGCAAATGGTTGTTCTGCCGTAAGAGCTTATTACTCTCAAGTGATATTATCCTTTTTCTGAAAAAGCAGAACAAAAAAAATACTGTTTCTACAATTTGATAATGTATGACAAGTCCTCTACTGAACATCTAGTGAAAATGCCAGAGCACATATTCAAAATTAAGCAAAGGCCATGAAAATATTTTGCATAGCCAGCTATAGGAAAGAAGTGAATATACAATTCAATTGTTATGTATGTCTGACATGCATCGCAATCATGGAGCACATCATTGACAGACACTTAAGCTTGAAAGGAAGCCCAGAGATGTTCCTAACACATTATAGGTAGAGGAAATGGGGTTTGTTCATATATTTATGTATAAGCCACTATGTAGTTGTCTTTATGTGCAAAAGTTTTATATATATATATATATATATAGAGAGAGAGAGAGAGAGAGAGAGAGAGAGAGAGAGAGAGAGAGAGAGAGAGAGAGAGAGAGCCACATGCCCCTTTTGCTGCTTTGACACAAGATAATATGGGTTATTACGTAGCTATATATGCTTTCTTATGTTTTCTACCATTGACAAGTAGTTTGAACAAGCAAGCTTTGGTTTTGACGCTGATCTATTCTGCTCGCGTCAAATGAAACTAATATGCTCCAGAGGTTGTCTATCGCGAGAAAGGGGTTTGGCCTCTGGCAGGCTGTTGTTGTGGTTCTGCTTGCAGAGATCTTTTGCAAGGCATGACCATGTAGTGAGCAGATGCTCTCTGCAGAATTTCAAGGCTATATAGTATAAATAGCTAACTCAAGGCCTTTGTGACAGGCAAATAGAATCACAGCAGAGACCTTTGAGTGGAAAGGAAGCAGTACTTTATTAGAATTTGTCAATAAGTTTTGTTGAGCCTTGTTTGTCTTTGAGTTGTATGAAGAAAGAAAAAGATTATATTAATGTCCACGAATGACCAAAAATAGATCAATGGGACTCAAGAATACATCCAATTACAATATAAAGTGCTAGGGTAAAAGGACCCTAGGATCAATGACTAACTAAATAAAAGAAGAAGAACAAAAGCACTGAAAATAAATGGCTAAAAGGGATAAACCCAACACATAAAATCCCCGACTCACGAGATGAGGGTACCAATACAATTAGCGATGTGGGGCACTAAGAACCCCCAAAGAGCATGAGCTGATGAAAGTTGAAAGACTGGATGATAACCCCATCAAAGATCTCGTGGATCGCATGCAGGACAGAGGAATCATCTATGCCATTGACTATCACTATGAAAAGGCCGTATGGGATATGATAAATCTCATCGGGGAGTGTCTAGGGCTGAGGGGGCCATGTTGGGTAACCCTAGGAGGAAGCAAAGCACTCCCCCTAGAATCCCTCCTAACATCCAAGGCCGAAGAAATGCTTAGGGAATCATTCCATGACTTTGCTAGTCTAACTTTGTAATCTGGTTAGAAGCTAACCACCATGGAATGGATTTGATGGATAAAAGATTCATTAGTATTCGTAACCCTTAAACAATGGGTGACAGATCTACTTATAGCCGAGCTATAGATTACAATCGACATGAGCATTTAAGCCATCGCAGATCATTTCAATTTCCTCTTTTTACACTATACATTTTTTATTTAATGTATTTTGACGCTTTCTTCTTTCCTTGTTGATGTTCACTAGATTGATAAGTTGTCGACAATCAAGTTGTCTTTTGCATTTTAGGTTTTCTTCCACCATTATCTTTGATTTCTATGCGGTGTTTCTTCAAGTTTCCAAAGACGCATGGATGCAAAGAGAGCCTCAAAATTTTAGGGGGCGTCACAGGACACATACTTGGGATGTATATGGCAATCGAAAACCGAGCCGCAGCTGCTTGACCCATTTGTGTCTTAAGCTTGATGCCCTAAATGTGTTTGGGCGACCTACTTTTTAGGAAAAAAATTAGGGTTTCGTGTTTGTTGTGCGAAAAGTAATTTTGGAATATTATTCTTCATATTTTTGTGGCCCAAAATCTAAAGTTTCAGCTCATTTGGACTTCTCTAGCAAAAGTTATGAATTTTTGAAGATCTGTAATGCCCTCTTTTCGAATAGATCTCATTGAAGACCTTTGGTCCTTTTTGTCTACCCGACAACCAAAGGATGTGTCAAGGGTGACTAAGTTTTATTATTTTATTTTATTGTGTAAATATTAAAATAAAATATTATAAGTTGCACATATAATAAATAATAAGCTTATTAATAAAATAAAAGAGTCAAATGTAAAAATACAATTATTTTTAATTGTATTTACCTATAGGGAGGTACGACTTGTCCATGTAATGGGAAAATAGGGAAATGTGACATTAGCTCCCTTAGAAAAATGCGACTTGGACAAAGGAGGAAGAATGGAGTTTAGAAAGAATAAAAATTATTACTCCTCCCAAGAAAATGTGACCTAGTCTAAGGAGAATTTGGGGCACATGTCTAGAAGAAATCACCTGTTGTGATTGGTTGAGTTGGAGGTCCTTTTGGGCCAATTTTCCCTTTAAAAGGAAGGGTCGACTTAGAGGAGGGACATCATATAATCATTTTATCAATCCAGATTTTTATTATCAGATTTTGCATTGTTAAGAGCTCTTAGCTTTTATCAGAAATTCCAAGGACGAAAACCCTTGTGGATTTCATCTCTTGCGGACGAAAACCCCAAGGGATTGAGAGGGGATTTCATTCAGAAATTTCCAGCGTTCTTAATCAGATTTCCAGGTTAATTTCAGCAGTGTTTGGGAAGGTATTTTCAGTGGTTTATGACAGCAGTTGGGTTGACTTATTGTGGATGGTTTTGGCAACATTCCAAGAGGTATTTCCTTCAAAAATATTTGTCAAATATTCTCCATATTATTGTAAACTAGATCACTATAATTTTACATTTATCTGAAGTGTTATTTTGAGGGTTTTAGGCAGATTAATAATCAGATTTCAGATCTGATTTCTGGGTTGTTTTGGCTGCAATAAATTCTGATTTTTGCATGATTTGATTTCTAAAAATACTTGTAATCATTTGGGATTGACAACATAGTGTTTGAGTAATGTTTGCTTTGAGATCCATCTCAAACCCTAGTCGCATTTCTTCAAATAAATTCAGATCTGCATTTATGTGATTGCCATAACAGTCATAAATCAGCATTTGGTGTTTTTAATTGATTTAACATTCATTGGAAAGTAAGAGAGACCCATTGGGGATCTTTTAGACTCACGTGGTGAGGGTACCAATACAATTAGCAATGTGGGGGCACTAAGAACCTCCAAAGAGCATGAGCTGATGAAAGATGAAAGAGCTGGATGGTAACCACATCAAAGATTTGTGATTGTACTTGGGATAGAGGAATCATCTATGCCATCGACTATCACTGATGAAAAGGCCAATGTGGGATCGATAAATCTCATCGTGGAGTGTCTAGGGCTGAGGGGGCCATGTTGGGTAATCCTAGGAGGAAGCAAAGCACTCCCCTAGAATCCCTTCTAACATCCAAGGCCGAAGAAACACTTAGGGCATCATTCTGCACTTTGCTTGTCTAACTTTGTAACTGGTTAGAAGCTAACCACCATGGAATGGATTTGATGGATAAAAGATTCATTAGCATTCGTAACCCTTATACAATGGGTGACAGATCTACTTATAGCCGAGCTATAGATTACAAATGACATGAGCATTTAAGTCACAGATCATTTCAATTTCCTCTTTTTTACACTATACATTTTTTATTTAATGTATTTTGACGCTTTCTTCTTTCCTTGTTGATGTTCACTGGATTGATAAGTTGTCGACAATCAAGTTGTCTTTTGCATTTTAGGTTTTCTTCCACCATTATACTGATTTCTATGCAGGTGTTTCTTCAAGTTTCCAGTACGCATGGATGCAAAGAGAGCCTCAAAATTTTAGGGGACGTCACAAGGGACACATACTTGGGATGTATTGTTATGTGGCAACTGAAAACTGAGCTGCAGCCAGATCTGATACTGCCAAGTGTTTTTGAACTTTGTGCAACATCTAGCTACAACTTGGGGGGTGAAAAGAGGGTGGAATTAACAAGCTCATCCTTCTAGAAAGGAAGAAGAGTTGTCATCCTCCCTTAATGTTGAATTCACCTTTGACTATTATTTATTTGTTCTTGTTTCTTTCTGTTTAGGATTTTTTAAAAACTGTCAGGGTCCGTCATGGGAGCTCTTGGGGCTGAAATTGAGGGATTGGGATCTGCAAGGAATCTGCTAAGACAAAACTTTGCTATGTGCCCTTGCTCATGACAAGAGAAACATAAGCTTTTAGGGTAACTGACTCTGGCTTGGGAGTTTCCAAGTCCAGTTCTACACATATATGTACATATGTAGCTATTCTTCTAATCTTTGTTGTAGTTGATATAGCCAAGAACTTATCATATGGATTACCAATCTTAGTCCTTCGAGAAGTATTCATATGGCAAATAAGGAAGTCGAACCCATAGTGCGACCTTAAGAGAGATACTTGCCAGGCTGGTACCCAAAACTAAAGTTTCATATAGAGAGTATGCTGCCCTTAAGTAAAAAAGGCCATGCTCAAAAGTTTAATTCTGTCCAAGACAGTTTTGAAGAAAACAGGGAAGAATCCTTTTCTTAAATAGAGAACAATCCAATAGGTTGAGTATCCCCAAGTTGTCCTGCAACCAAACCTTCAACTTGAACATTGTTAGCCCATAGCTAACAAATTTGCAGATTAGTGCAAAAATTTATAAGAATTCTATTTTCGGTAGAGCTTGAAAGCCTTCCATGTTTGTTTCCTTCTTTTCCTTCATTTTTGGGATACATCCATTCTGTCTTAATATTGCTTGAGATATATCTGTTGCATCCTTTTCCACAAATTTATTTATTTGTCTATGAGCCCTGCTAAATCTGATTCTGAATGTTATTTTCCAATATGTTCTAATATCTTTTCTTCTGGCATAATAGATCCTTCCCTCTCCTTACGAGGACTGCCAATCTTCTGTGCCCCTTGAATGTTCCAAACTGCAGCCCTATAAGGCTATACCTTGCTTGATTGTTCCTTCCTCCATGATCCACCCTCTGCAGAATTTGGTTAAAGCCTTTGCTCACAGTTTTGAAATAATTTTTGTTGTAAAAAAGGTTTCTAGCTATTTTTAAAGAAAATTTTCAACAAAAAATCAATAGACCATATTGTTTAGTATGTTCTACATTCAATGCTTGTTTTGATTACCTATTGCATGATTGATATATCAATATATGTTTGCAAATTTTTGTTTATGGGGGTGTAGGTGGATTGGCAAGTCTGGATTTACTCGTGGTCTAGGTCATGAGTATTTATGTATGTATTAATGTATGTTGATATATACACACAATATATGTATTGTTCGGGGATCATTTCAAGCTTCAAACATTCCCTAATTCTCCCTAAACTACTACAATGCGTAAGATCATTCTCCGAGCTTTTGTTGACTATTCGAATGTGGAAAATGGAGCTCATACGCCCAAGTTATGGCTAATCAAAGTTCGGGTGAAAATTGGTCAACCAGGGTCAACAAAGTAGTCACGTGTTGACACTTGGCGCATTGGCAAAAATGAAGTCTGATTGTTTGCGAAGTTGGTTTGTGCCACCGGTCTTCGATGGTCGAGAAACTTTGATGGGCCCCGCTTATTTGTTGGTGACGACCCTCGGCCGAGGTCGGCACACTCTTTTCTGAGGGTGCCTTGGCCGCCGGGTTCGATTATTGCATTATATTGCTTACCGAGCCAACTCGGTTTATTATCAACTCGACCGAGTTCATTATTTGCATGCGAGTTCACATTTGTATTTGCATTAGAGATCGAGCTCATATTGGTGAGTTGTTCATTTTATTGGCCAAGTGTATATTGCTTAGCGAACTCGTTATACATTTTGCAAATGAGCTATTAAACCGGGTGAGTTTATACTATTCACTCCCGTCTATATCTCTACGTGGAAATCATATTCAGTTCATAGCATATACATTCCACCACCCACTTTAATGGGCATGCCTTTCATATTGCGAAGGAGGACCGTTACACAATCAACATGGCGGGTAGGCCATTCAACTCCCGCTTATAGCCACCCACGTGGCTTATCAAACATGCACCGTAATATCCCTTGTGGGATACCACTTAAAAATGCACAAAATATTGAAAATTTGCAGCCACATAGAATACTGATTTTTGCAGATTTTTACAATAAGGACAACGAACTAAAGAAAATTAATATCTCCTAAATATCCACTCGAATTACTTGAAAATTTAAAGAGAGCTTGATATTATTATAAAGGACATAATAAAACTGTTTTTGGAGTTTTACAGAAATTAAAATGCTGCCAGAAAAAGCACAGCGTGCCCTAGACAACTGGAAAACTTCAGAGGTTCGTAACTCTCCAAATACAAGAGCAAAAATTAAGGGTCTTTGGAAATAACATTAATAGGTATAGGAAATGACATTTCAACCTTTAGATCCGAAGGGGACCAACTGGAAAACCCTCCAAATAAAGGCTGCAAGTCGCCTAGCTGGGAAAAGGGTCGGAAATTGATGAAGATGCCTTCAACGTGCTGCCACGCCCTGCCCAAATGGCTGTTGTGAATCTGATCCGAAAGCCCTCTGTTATCTTCCCCAAATGCCCCCAAAAATCCTCAAACCCTTCCTCTGAACCCTCTGTTATTATCTATGTGACACAACCCTGAAAGCGGCTCCAAAAATGATAGACTAGGGTAGATCTCTCACTACCGAAGAATGCCCTGCTAGCTAGGGACGGGTCTCTCACCACCGAAGCTAGGGTCCCTGTGGGATTTCACTCCACAAGTTGTAGATGCGCAACAACAGCTGCACGTGAAGGAGGCTAAAATGTATGCGACAAAAAGTTCCTTTCCTTTCTCCCCCAGCTCCTTATATACTTCTCCAAGGCAAAAGAGCCCCAACAGACCCTAGACGCATTTCATTCCATGGAGGGGCCAATAAAAATAAAAGTAACTTAAGTTACTTTTCCCCTTTAAGTCGCCATGGTCCAAAAGTGACCCTCAACGCAAAATTAGAATATTAGAACCACGTGGCCCCTTCCCAATAGCTCCCAGCGTCCACAGCCCCTTAGGTTTGACTGCGGCTTGGACTCGACTTGGCCCTTAGGCCTTTGGCGCGCAGAAAGGGGACATTACAACCGCCAACTCGGGCATTAAACGCAACTTGGCGACCATTATACTATGCGGCAAAAGGTGCTAAAACATGGCCAAAGCCATAGATATACTCAGCGGTGGAAGCCTATATTAAGGCTATTTTTATTCGCGCCCAATGCATGTGGGGTTTATCCCACGCGGTTTTTCAAAATTGTTGGGGGTGGTGGGGGTCGAACTCGTGACCTCCACCCCCCAATACACATGCCTCACCAATATGCCACATAGCTCAGCGTTTGAACAAAGGAGCTCGCTTCTATTTAAAGAAGCATTTGGAGCAGACATGGAGGCTAAGCACACAAGGCAGTTTGGAGCCCTTTTGAGAATCACCGGTTTTGAAGGCCTTAGAGGCAAAATTAAGACTTGGAGTTAAAAGGTGAATTGTTCAAAATTCCAAGCTCTTCACAATGGTGTAATTGTTTTTGAGATTTGGAGATTTTGTGACGAAGTTTTAAGCTGTTGAAGTCACTATTTGCTAAATTTCCAAAGGAGCAGTTTTCGAAATCTAGTCTTTTGAAGCCGTTAGAGGCCGAACCAGCCTTCAGCAGGTGGAAAGTCGCTCGGAATTTGAGACGATCAGTCTGGTATATTTATTTTCCCTTTAAGCATTTGTATTTTTCCGTTGTAGGAGTTTTTCTAACTCATTTGCACGGAGTATGCTTGTGGGAAGACTTGTAGAGCCACGGATGGATTTGGGGATTGTGTTCTGAATTTTGTCGAGTCCTTGTTCCATTATCAGCTCTTGTTGTAGGTCATTGGGATCTATTATTCATTTTGGAAGGGTGATTGTACTTCTAAGTGATTTTTATAATAGATCGATTCACGGTTGTGGATCCGGAGACGTAGGCTTGTATGCCGAACTCCGTTATCAAGTTTTTGGTGTCGTTTTTATTACGCTGATTTGATTCTGATCTCTGATTTCATTTCTGCATTATTAATCAGTATTTTATATCGAATTTGCATAATAATCAGTTACGACACTTATTATAAATTGGGTGTTAATGGGATCTTGAATGGTTCAGTGGGTTAACTGATGTGGATATTATATTCATTATTAAATCAGATTTTTAAAACACATTGGATCAGATTTCATACCTAATTAGGGTCATCCGGGTAAACTTTCTATTAGTGGAATTAATATCTGCTAAGTTTACGGATCATGTATATTTGGCAAATCCATTGGTTCTAAATTTTGTAATTATGCTGTAATCACAGCTAATTTGGTAACTTTCTTACATTGATGTTTTCTTGCAATTATTTCATTGGGTGGTTTCAGCATTGCTGCATTTGTAGATGATAATATTATGAAATATATAGTATGTTGAGCTGTTATGACTTATGTTGGGAATTCATGTTGTAGCCATTTCAGCTGCAGATAATTAAAGCATTTTATTGAATGCTGATATTTCATTGTAATGAATATCCATGTGAAAATTTGCTGACTGCAGAAGGTAAGGTGAACAAGGTTGAAAAGGATTATATTGGGGTCATTGTATTGGGAATCTTCAATGCAGCGATTGCATTTGAAGATATACGTGAAGAATTTTGCTATCAAGATAATGTAAGGATACAAGATATTGATATGCATCCGCTTTCTGGGTATAAGCACTTATGTTTTCCGCAAATGATGTAATGTTTTGTTGATCTTTGTCTGGTGTTTTTTCAATTTCATGCATTTATAGATATATGCATTTGATACTTGATAGCTATGCTAATTTATGTATATTACTACTTTTTGATCTGTGTCTTATTTAAAAGTTATTTTATGTGCTTGATTTTTCAGGTTGATGGGATTCCCCTGTGGGAAAGCACCTCCAGTGATCATGTCATAACACTTGGGAGCACAATCAAATTTGCTGTGAAAAGGTGAAAATTCCTATTGCGTCTGTTTATAGTCTTATAGACAATTACACCATCTCTTCCCTAACTACCTGACTACTAGGAATTGATGTAGTTAACTATCTACTATTCATCATTCTTTCAAGTCACTCAAGAGGATAAGTCATCAACTTCCTCAACTCTGCGGTATAAGGGTCTTAAGAAATTCAAAACGTTAAAACTTGCTAGAACTGCTCAACTTGCCTAATCAACAACACTTTACCTTTGTTCTAAGATGGTCTCATCACCTTTCCTTATCTGTAATCTGTCTATAGTTTCCTTGAATGCTAATGCAACATCATCTTCAACTGGTTTTATTCATATGCTCACTTATCTTCAACCCTGACTTCTTCTTCCTTTCATAGCCTTCACACACAATTAGCCAAAACTTTGTGTCTATGCTCCTTGCCAAGCTTAGCTAGATCCTTAACTCTGTAGACACTGCAAATATGGTTAATTACACTCAAAAATGTAAACATAGAATTTCCTTTCTTCATTACTTTCTTTATCAAGACAAGACTGCCCCCCCTATTTCTCTCAAGAACACTATTCTTGCTCTCATCTTGGTTATGCAATTCTGAGGCTTCCCATCATGCTTTATCACCTTCACTAGGCTCCTTATACTAGCCCTGATATGTCCTTCAAGTTTTATCTCTTAACTCCTCACACAACTCCTTACTTCTTCCTTTTTGTATTTTGACTTCTAACCCTTAATTAGGTCTGTTACAACAAACTGTCAGGCATAAAAATCTTTCTAGATGGTTTCAATACAAAATGAATGGCTTTACAGATGCCCCTTAAAGGGTTTCAAATGTCTACCAACTTCCATTACTCAACACTCTTTCTAGAGTATACTTCCTTCATAAACCCTTCTTCAAGATAAGCCTTGGGACTGTGTTTCCTTTCCCCTCCAACTCTGTCATGGATAGCTTAGAAACCCACCATTGAAAGGCAAATTTTCTTTTGAATCTCTTAGTACATTCCTTGGGCATTATCAGTTACAAATTTCAGGGTGATATTCAACCATTCAAGCACTTAAATACAAAGCCCTAGCTGCGAGACTGTTAAAACCCTCTCTAAAGCCTGAGAAGGGTATTTCTTGAATAATTTTCTCTATTCATTGATTCAAACCACAAAACTTTCACACAATACCTGTCTTGATGTTCTTCATGGTTTAGTCTACCAGTAGTAGATCTTGAGTTTATGAAAACATTCTTTTCACTCATTCTTCATTGTCCTGCTGGAGGATGCACTGTCACAGGCAGATTTGCATTCATGGAGATTTTCAAATATGTCCCGAGTAAAAAAACATTGCACTCCTTTTCCACCCCTGAATCATGTATCTACCATTCAAGTAATGTGTATATGTTCAAGAGGCATACCTCAACATGAAGACTCTTGCTAAATGCTATCACAGTCAGGTTTTATTTGTACTAGTACCTCAATCTTCTTCATTACTGGAATTGTTCTTAACATGCAAGAGAAATCATAAGACTCAACCTCGAGTATTGTCTTCCAAAATCATGCAAGTCACATTATCTATTAGTATATCTTACAGTTGACTTATAATACCATCCTTCTACAGATTCATAGTCATGGTACTAACTACAATGTACAGTCACAGTCATGCCATGCACTTAATCAATGACACAGAGCAAGAAATCTACTTACCTGGTCTGCATCGACCCAATTAATAGTTTCATGTACTAGCCTTCAACATTTTCACCAATAATTGCTTTTACAAAGTTCCAGTCTTGTGAAATCACTATACAGTCCTTAACACAGTCATACGATTTATTAAGACAATCAAATCCTCATTCTCTTTACCAGATCAAGAAACTCATGATTATTGATTTCTAATATTTAATATGCTTCCAACAAGGCTCCAATCGCTTTCCATAATGTAAATAGGAATCAAACTCAGGATCTTGGCTAGAAAGACGACAACATTTCACAAAAACAGAGTTATAGAACTTTATCTGACTGTATCTTTACAAAACTGTACTTTCCTCATTTCTCCTCGGTCTTGAGGACCATCTTCTTCCTACCTTCCTCAGAAGGTCTTTCTCCTTCCTCCCTCCTCTCTAACTAACTTCTAACTTGGATTCTTCCTTTTAAATTAGGTCCTTCTTAGACTCATAACTGACTTTCTTGGACTTATGTGCCACATACTTAACTAAATAGCTTCAATACATTATTTTTAACATCTTTATAGTCTCTTTCAACCCTAGGACTCACTAGTCACACACCTAACACCTATATGCTCTTAACAAGTCCATTCAACATCCTTACATGCCTTTAATATTTGAAATACAATTTTGGAGGGAAAGAAGAATTTGAATTTCCCAAGCTTTAAAACTTCATCTAACACCCTTCATGACTTGAACATGGCATATTTATTCTTGTTCTGACCTCTTTAACCTTGAATGACTGGGAATTTGCACTTGTGGATGTTCTGTGATGATGCTCCTACATCAGGAATGGCCAACTATGATCAAAGATTCAAATATATTCTTTCACAAGTTTCAAAAGCTCTTTTTATCTTATTATTTGCATAATTCTTTTTGTGTGAGATTTATTTTATCTCGACATACAAGTTCTCATTGCATACCTACTGGATTGGATGGAAGAAAGTGGCTCTTCTTGCAAAAAGATGTGAAATATATATTAGAATACAAAATGTATGAGAATAAAACTTAGGATGCTTTAGTTTGGGTAACTATCTCACACAAAAAAAAATCTTGGGATTAAGGTGGCAGTGAATCATCTGTGCATTTTGAGCGGCCTCTTTCACCCTTAAATCATGAAGTTCCTCTTACTGCATGTTTTTCATATTTGTCATTTGTCCTGTTTAAAATTCCATTTGACTTAACCCTCAATTATCAATGTAATTTTAGGCACCCTTGTTAAGCAACTGAATACTCTGGGGTCCCACTTTTTTATCATTATCCAGCATTTTTGACTTGTTCACAGGATGCATATGTAATAAATGTGTTGGGAATTTGGTGTTCAGATATGTAATGCCGTATCTGGGCCATATACAGATAGAGAAGGCTATATCCAGGCCATCTCCATGCCCTTAGGACTGCAATAGGGTATTTTTCTAAAAATATTTATTGCTGGCCAACTTGTGATCCTATTTAAGTTTCCACTGATGAGGTAATAGCTGGGATGTTTGGCCTTGTCCAATGCAATTATTGATGTGTCGTCAACTCTCAATTTATGGTTGTTGGACTCCTTATGCTTATTTTATGCTGTTTTGAAAGTACTCCCTTGTTCATGCTATACCATTTATGAGGTATCTTGCTGCTTTGTCGCATATTTATGGTGACCCAACACATACTTTTATTTCCCCCTTGTTCTGCATTATCTGTCTTTATTTCAACAAACATTTGTCCGTTCTCACCACAAAATTTATGGTATATAGTTGTACTACATCTGTCTTAGATATATGAATATAATGCTTATTTGCTATGTGAATACCAGTGTTACGTGGGGACGCATCTCCTAGATTTTGGTGACGTCCCGAACATTTCAGGGACTTGGAGGGGACGTCCCCAATTTTTAAAAATATTTCAAAAAATTTCTGATGTTTTTACTTTTAAAAAGCTGTTATTTTTACCAAGAACATCAAATTATAATCTTGAAAGTACCTAAAATACATTAAATACAGTTTAAATCCCTAAATGTCATTGAAAAAAGTTAAAATATTGAAATATTAATTTTTATGTATTATTTTAAAAGCTGTCCCCTTGCCGTCCCCAAAATTTGGGATTTTTTTGCTGTCCCGGAAACCCCGTCCCTCCATAGTAAAATTGGGGGTTTTGAAAGGACCCGCATCCTTTTACAAAAGGCACATAAGGCTAGATATATACAATTAAGCATACTAAAGCATGTCCTTAGACATTCAAACACATAGAGACAAAAGGCCCACAAGGGGGATTACATATTATGCATTTTCTTAAGAGTAGCAGCTGCATCTTTAGTTGCAACATTGGGATTCTTTCAGCCATAAATCAACAAGTTTGATGAGCTCTATACAGTCAACATTGATACTTCCCAGGTTTTGTCAGTATGACTTCCATTCCTTAATGATAGTAAAGCTCTGTTGAGCTTTTCCAAAATATTGAGAACAATGTCAGCAATATCAGCATCCTTAGTAGAGTTGGTGTAGTGTTCTGATGAAGCTCCGACACTTCAATCATGCTTAGCATCCACACCAACACTGGTAGGCGAGCCCAAAGGAAAGAAAGGGATTCCTGGATAAGCATAGGAAGTCCCAACAAGACCTCATGTCTGATCATAGAATTTCCAAGGGCTCGGAAGACACCTCATCGTCCCGAGGGCTTAGAAAATGTAGGGAAATTGACTCTCGTCGGGCAAGAGGAGAGGTAGGCCGGGTCGGAGAAGCATGGGGAGGACAGGAAGAGCACCAACCATGAGGAGGTGGAGGAGGGGAGGGGAGATCGACAAGAAAGGAGAGAAGACAAGGGAGAGCCAACCGCATTGGCCCGTGATAAAGAGACAAAATCATGACAAAGAAGAGGGGGCAGAGAGGAGAGGCAGGAGAGGGGGGAAGGTGGCGGGGAATGGAAGGGGAATGGAGAACGATGCAAAGTTGCCAAGTTTGGGAGGGAAGCGAGAAGGTCGCCAAGAAAGCAGAGACTTTGAAAAGCAAAAGAGGAGACCTGGTGAAGAAATGGACCTTCATCTCACGAGCAAGCTTTATAGATAAATTCAAAGACAAAAACAAAAAATTAGCCAAGTTTACCTGTTTACCATGGCGGAAGTGTGCTAGTAAGAAGAGTTGGGGATCGTAAATCAGTTTATATCTCCCTTCCAAAGTGAAGTACCTCATGATATGCTCTGTCACTCTGTCCCATGGGGGAGGCAGAGAGGCACGTTTGAATCCCGACTGGTATTTTTTCAGCGTCTCCCCTGGAATAAGAATTCTCCCAACTTAGATTTTAGTGACCATTTGAAGTAGACATCTCCCTCAATTGGAAGACCAGTGGCGGTGGCAATGGAGTCCACAGAGATCACAAACTTGGTCTTACCCACCTTGACCTTCCTTTTTCCACGTAGCAAGACACTACTGGAAACTCTGACAGAATGGCCTGAAAGTTTCTCCATAAAGGGAGTAATCCCCTTCTCCTGCAGAATGTTCTAAACCTCAAGGTCTTTCCAGATTTCATCACAATTGGCAGGTTCAATTCTTGGATAGAACCCCCATTTCAAACAGGAAAGTAACAAGTAATTCAAAAAAATTCCAATGTGTGTCGTTTAAATAAAGATCATGAGCTCTACTGAACCCATCACTCACACGTGCCGATGGGTAATCTAACAAAGCGCTGCCATAATTAAAGAATTCACATGAATGGGGTATAATTGAGATATTTGTCCCACACGAGTGAGTATCATCATAATTATAAGTGGCAATTAATGCGAAATTATTGCCTCCGCCAAATGGCCAAGGAAGAGATATGATTTTTGCTTTAATAATACTGGATAAAGCAAAAGCAGCGATGACTAGAATGAGCATCATCTCCCATAGGATGTTAAACTTTTGGGCGAAAATCATTTGCAAGAACAATAAGGAGGTTCCTAGGAAAATCTCCAATCCATATTTGTTCATCCTCTGATAACACCCCAAATTGGCAAGAAATCAACAACTCTTTACCTTCCCTATAAATGTGTTGGTATTTGATATTTTGGAAGCGGGATTGCAGGCTTCAAATATCATCAATTATGCTACTTATGGTCCATCTGATAAGTTCATTTGAGTTGAGGATTAGGACTAGATTAAGAGAGTCACTTTCCACAATAAGTTGTCCAGGGCCAATCCTAAGCGCTAACTCCATTCCTTTAGAATAGCCAGAGCTTCCACTCTGTGATTATCCCTCTGTGCCAAAATTAACTACAACAATAACCAAGGTTTGACCCAAATCATCTCTGAGAATAGCCCCACCACCTAAAGCTCTCGGGTTTCCTTTAGCAACACCATCTATATTAATTTTTAACCAACCAATAGGAGGGGGACCAATTGGTGCTCACTCTAATATAGCTCAAGAAGGTGGATCATAAGAAATGTGAAGTTGTTTAGGCCAAGAATCAATAAGATTAGAGTAATTTTCTGTTTATGCTTCTTTCAGATATAACAGTTTAAGTTCTCTTGAAATCCAGATACAACTCCCGAGAAAACCTTGCCCCAAATCATGAGTCTGCTCCTTGAAGATTCTTTTATTCCTCTCTTTCCAGATGCTCCACAGGGTGTGAGAAGCAGAAGATTCCAAGCTAGGGAGGTCACTTTGGACTAAGGGAGATCTCCATTGATTAAAAGTTTCTAAAAGAGAGAAGAGGGGACACCCATGAAACCCCAAATCTATCCAAAAGGAGACTCCATAGGGAGTGAGAGAAGGAGCAATGTATAAGAAGGTGGGCAAAGGTTTCCAAAGTGTTAAGGCAAAGGACACAATGGCTTGGGAGAGAAAAGCCTCTACGTTTAAGATTTTCCCCAGAAAGAAAAGAATCCCGAGACACAAGCCAATAAAAGAAGCCAATTTTAGGAGTAACTTGTGGGATCCAAATTTGCTTAAGTGGAGGACCACAAGGGGAAGTTAGATGGAAAGATAGGAAATTTAAATCGAGAAGACACCCGAAGGAGAGAGCATCCAAATGCGTGAATCCTCAAATGGGAGAACTGGATATACTGTGAAGAAAGTAGGGTCTTGAGGCAGTCAATACGCTGCATCTGGATTGAACTGCAACCTTCCCAGGAAGGTATAAGCCAACAAGGCTTATTATTAGTATTGTCGATGTAACCATTAATTTCTACCACATAAACTTTGAGAGGGGATGATGGATCGGATCCCAGAAAGGATCAACAACTAAGGGCTTATCACCTATTCACAAGTCTTTCCAAAATCAATGTTCATACCATTCCCTAGCGTGCCATTTAGTACTTGATTGCATAGCAAAGATTGAGTGTTGACTATGGAATTCCAAATAACAGAACCTCTCAAAATTTCATAAAGAGAGGAAATCTTCTTGAGAAGGAAGATATTTAGATATCGAAGTTGTGTCCATGGGGAGTTACTTCTTGGAAGCAATAGCCCAACCAAGCTTAGCTAACATGGCTTCATTCATTTCGACACTCTTCTAAGTCCAAGCCCCCTAGAGCAGTAGGTTTATAGACAACATTCCAAGAAACCAAATGGATCCTTTTACGCTCTTCGGACCCAGACCAAAGGAATTGTTTTTGATTTGTTCAATACGTGATACCACCGAGGAAGGCATTTTAAGAAGGGACATAAAATAGATTGGAAGACTTTGAAGAGTTGTTTTAACAAGTTGGAGCTTACCTGCTTGACTGAGAAGAGAACCTTTCCAACCCACAAGCTTCTTCTAAAATCTTTCAATAACCGGATTCTAGATTTTTAAGTTTTCTGCCTTTGAAGAGAGGAAGTCCCAAGTAGGAAGATGGGAGATCCATAATGTTGCAACCAAAGATAGCCATAATCTTTCGTTGTCTGTTGGGAGGAGTATTTATAAATGCGATGCTACTCTTAGTGAAATTAATAAGTTGTTGAGAAGCAGATTGATAGTAGTCCATAATCCTTTTCAAAATTCTAGCCTCCACCACCGATGTTGCACCCAAAAGAGAGTATCATCCATGAATTGGTGTGAGTTCACCGTAGGAATCTTAGAGGTGATATTAATACCCAATATAATTGCTGAGTTTTTAGCTGCCCCTAGAGCCCGACTAAGAGTATTAGCCATGAGGAGAAATAAGAAAGGTGATAAAGGGTCACCTTGTCTAATTCCTCTGTTATTGGTGAAAATAACCAGTGGGTATACCATTCATTAAAATAGAGAAATGAGGGGATGAGATACAACTATGGATCCAAGAGCACCACTTATCACAGAAGCCAAACTTTCTGAGGACTTTTAGGAGAAAGGTCCAGCTGACCCGATCAAAGGCCTTCTGCATATCTAATTTAATGATCATCCCAACATTTTTAGTATGATGGATGTGTGAATGGCTTCATGTACAATGATCACCCCACCTTGAATCAACCATCCTCCAATGAATCCATTCTGCTTGTTATGAGATTAAGCTATCCATGAAGGTTTTAGTCTTATGGGCCAACAATTTAGTGATGATTTTGTAGGAAGTATTGCAAAGGCTAATAGGGTGGAAGTTTGAGACCAATTTGGAACCCAAAGCTTTAGGAGCTAAAGCCAAAAAGTATTGTTCCATTCCTTTAGGAGGGAGTCATTCTTTTGAAATTCATTAACAACATCAAGCAGATCTGTTTTAATAATATTCCAAAAGTTTGAAAAAAGCTACAGGAAAGCCATCAGGCCCAAGATTTGTCTCCTTTCATAGAAAGACAACTCTATGGAACTTCTTCCATAAAGAACGATGAGTTAACTTGATATTAATGTCATCAGATATCAACTTAGGGATATGTTGCAACATTTCAAGACTATCTTCCTCGCTTGGAGGACCCTCTTCCTAGAGCAGATTAGAATAGAAATTGACCAACTCCGCAACTATAGTATCCTCAAAATTCAAATATATTCCATTAATCATCAGAGCTCCTTAATCTTGTCTCTACTTTTATGTTTAGTGGTAGTAGCATGAAAGAATTTAGTGTTACGATCTCCTTGTTGTAGCCAAATGGCTCTTGATCTTTGCCGCCAATAAACTTCCTCTTCCACAAGGGTGTTGTGAAATTCACTAAGTAGAGATAACTCCACTTTGGTGAAGATAGGGAGTTCTGCCACTAATTCAATGTTAGCAGAAATTTCAGAAATCTTCTTGAGAGTTGATCCTTTCCTTTCTCTTATATCACCAAAGATTTTGATTTTCCAAGTTTTGAGTTGTTTTTTAACATAGTTGAGTTTCTTAGCAAATCTATACATGGCAAAGCCCTGTATATCAACCTTCCACCATTCCTCAATATGTTTATCCAAATTATGGTTCTGTAACCATGCCAATTCAAATCTAAAAGGGGGTTTTTTAGATTTTTGAAATTGTGTTGCATTTAAAAGTAATGGGCAATGATCGGATGCAACCTTAGGGAGGGCCATCAGATAAAAGTCATTGAAATGAGCAAGCCAGTCCATAGAACCAAGCATCCTATCCAATCTTATTTGAATATGATTACCCCCAAGTCTTCTATTTGACCAAGTAAAGGAAGCTCCATGAAGATCAAAGTCAAAGAACTCACCTTGTCTAATAAAATTGGCAAGGGAATCCATACTGCTAAAACTGACATTAGCACCACCTTCCTTTTCCAAAGAAAAGAGGGGTATTAAAATCTCCCGCAATGAGCTAAGGTAAATGTCTGGAGCTATCCTTGAATTCCAATAACTCTTTCCATATATTCTCCCTTTGAAGTTCCAAATTAGGAGCGTAGAGATTCACCAATCCAACCGAGACTTGATCCAATTTCTTGAAAGAACATTCCTAAAAAATGGGGAGTTTTGATGATGCATTCTCCAAAAGGACCTTGGGGTTCCAAAAGGTACAAATGTCACTTGAGTTACTTAAGAGAGACCTAGAAGCAAAGGAGGCAAGGCCATATCCTAGGCAGAATATCATCCTCTTTCAGCTTAGTTTCCTGCAACATGATGATGTCCAAGAGTGTTTTAATTTGTAATCTTTGAGGACTCTTTTTTTGGGGGAGCATTAATTCCCCTAATATTCCATGAGAAAATCTTCATTTTTGGATTTGGATTTCCCCCACCTTCCATGGTGAGAGTGCCTTGAGTTCATTGTGTGATATTTTGAATAGCTTCTTATTGAATCTTGAATTGATTGTAGGTCTCCCACTACCCTTTTTGTTGCCAACATCCCAGTTCTTTTTACTTTTGCTTCCGGTTATTCTAGGTGGGTATGATCTTCAAACACTAAGGAAGAAGGAGAGGGTAAGGAAGTTTTCTCTTCCAAACAAGGCATACAAGAAGAGGAGATAAGAAATGATGAAATAAACTCCTCCGAGAAGGTAGGAGGGTATTTCAACATTAATAGAGGGCTCCGATAACACTTGAAGTAAGGGGGAGAGGGAGGAGTGGTGAAAACAACTGGTTGATCAAGAGATGGTAAGAAAATAGGATCCTCAGAAGAGGGAGGTGATTTAGAAACAGCAGATTGCTCCAGAGGAGGTAGAGAGATTGAGACCTCGGAAGAGGGAGGTGGTGAGGTCGCAACCAGCTGCACAGCTGGCTGTTCAAAAGGAGTTAGTGAAACTGGGCCTCGAGAGGATGGAGGTGGTTGAGAAACAGGCATCTCCAAAGGGATTTCACCATCTTCCAAAAGAACATCAAAAGGGTTGGAAGTACTAACCTCCTTTGTGGATTTGGGGAACATATTCACCTTTGAACTTTGGGTGTACGCACCTGATCCTTGAGCTTAGGGGCTGGCTTTGATTGGGCACGCTGGGGCTCTATGATCGATGCTTTTACAAATTGAGCATGCTTGTGGAATATATTCATACTCTATAGGTTGAACCCATGTACCAAAGTCCGAATGAAGATCAATAGAGATGGGTGGGCAGAGGGTTACTAATATCAGCATTAACACAAAATCTAGCGTGGATTAATCTAGAGCTAGCTTTGGTTGCCTGATCTACAACAATAAGAGTACCCAGAGATAAAGCAATACCTTCGATGACCGCAACATGCCAGAACTCCAGCGGGAGGCCTGGAAGGCGAACCCAAATCGGGCTTGAGTCATTGTTTTAGTACGAGGATTAAAACCCGAAGACCATTTTCTGAGGTAGAAGCCCCTTCTTCCAAAGAACCATGGTCCACCAAGAAGCACCCGAGAAAAATCCTCTTTGTGGCTGAAAGTAAATAATATGAACCCGTTAGGCAGAGCAACAATCTCTAAGGGCCCACAAGGGGCCCATTTGATACACACCCATTTTTTAATGTCCTCCAGCAGGGGCGAGGGCCCACAAGCTTTCCGATCAGTGACAGTTCTCTTGAAGCTAGAGTAGCATTTGTAATCTGGGAAGGAATCTGCAGGGACAACGTCCCATCAAGTAACTTGGGTTGCAGCTTTACAGCCTTAGAAGCAGTTGAAGACCCAGCTATCACATCTCTCCATGTCCCAGAGGGGGCCACGTGGTGGTGAACCACCAAAGGCATTAGGAGGGGGTCAGAGGCCGGACCCAGAGGATCCAGCATTGTCACAGGGAAACCTGACCAGAAATTCAAAAAATTGCAGAGCGGGAAAAAACGCTTCTGGAACTATAGTATCCTAGTGTTGGCTTAACTAATTCATCCCTAAGATGATAGTAACTTAGTTCTTTTGACTTAAGCTTTTATATAGAAAATTTAAAATGTTATGCAGGTCTAAGAGAACTACTTTAAATTCATTAATACTGAAAATTTAAGCTGTAAAATTGAAGTTACACATCTATTGTGTGCAGCTTTTTGAAGCTCGACAATCATGAGATGTGGCACTGACTTTTATTTTAAGGCAAGAGTGCAAAATCAGTTTTCATCTAGGAAACTAACTAACCTTATTTATTAAGTTTCTGTAAATTTTTTGACCAAGTTGTCTGTGTTCTTACTATCCTCCAATTAGAAGCATCTGTATCTGGAAATTTAGATGGCACCATATCTTTTATGGCTGTTTGAAATGAAACTGTGAAAATTTGGAGTTCCAGAGAATCTGCTTAATCTTTTCCACCAAGCTGTTGGTTATGGCTGGAATTAGTTGATCTGGTGATAGCTCTTGGAAATAACTAGTATATTTAGGAGTTGTAAATTGATACATGGAAAATCTTGACCTGGAAAATATTTCAGAGGTAGCAGCAGTGTGTTCTCTATCAAGAGCATTTGTTTTGGGTTATGTGCACACTCAGTTTAGTTTAGGATAAGTGACAGCTGTAAAGTATTTTAAAGAGTAAAATGATTACTCAGTTTCCATATGGTGACTAGTTCCAGAGCTAATCTAATTGTAATCCTGTGTCTATCTAAGATGGGTTATTTCTTATGTTTGATGATGTAGCCTTCAATTCATGTCTTAAATATGATGATTAATCTAAACTCAAGTAGGCTGCCTGTTGGCATCGGTTATGATGGAACCATCCCATCTCTCATAATCTAAAATATTGGAAATTCTAATATAATATTTCTTCCTACACAGTGCATAGTTTATTGTAAGCTGGGAAACTTGGATAGTGAGATTCCACCAACTCTGGGAAGACCAAAAGCTTATAGTTGGAACCGTTTTCTGGCTTTTAAGGGAGGGTTTGTTGTCAATGCTTGATTGATTTAGGTTGTGAATGTAGCATTATCCTAAAACTCGCACATTGCCTTTTCTTTCATTTAAGCAACAATTTGCAAAACTTAGATGATCTGTGCAATTCATGAATTTAATGTGCCATTTATTATTGACACTTTGTCTAAAAAATTGGCTAAAATGAATCCAGTTATACTCAAAGTTCATAGGCTTTAGGTGAAAAGCGGAGTTTTGCTTATATTTATTCTTGTTCTAGAAAATTAGTCACTTTCTTGTTTTGAGTGGATGGCTGGTAGGATCTTTAGCTACTCAGAGCATGGCCTTTCTGCTTGGACAACTTTAGATTAGAGTTTCATCCGTGTGTGGGAAGCAAGGGAATTGATTATTGTTTTAACATAGAATATATACCAATGTATGTGCTTGTAGATAAGACAAGTAGCTGTTGCAACTTGCAAGGCATATTTGGAAGATACAGAAACCAAATGTTAATACATTCTGAACTGGAGAAGCAAAAATTCCACCCGATTTCCATTTTTTTAAATAGTGACATGCTTGCAGAAGAATTGAACAGGAAGTTTGTTGCCTGTATAGGGGAAAGCGGTACTATTTTGTGTGCTATTCTGACTTTATATACAATATCCTTCTTCATGTAAAGGGGCAGCTACATGGATATGTATGAAAAGACAAGCCACCAGCATGCATATGGGCTGACCATAAGAGGCTAAAAGTGATATGTCAAACAGTGTTAATGTCTTGTATGTTGCTTGACATAGTGAAAAAGTGCAAATAACAAAGAATGATTGAAGATAATATTATATTTTTCAAATTCTACAAGGGATAGATTGAGTTAGAGCTTCAAAGGATATAGAGCTGTAAGCTTGCATTTTCATTCCAAACTGTATTTTGGGAATGTTGATGTGAGAATTGGTTAAAAGCTAAAGCTTTTTGTTTTTGTTGAAAATTGACAAAATGGTTTTGACCAACAGAGGCCAGAATACCGATTTATGTATTTCAAAACATGAGAATAAGGGATAATGTTTTGAGTCAAAATTGGAAAGCCAAACAGCAAAAGTAGTATTAAAACTAAACTGTTTTAATCAAGTGCCTCTTTGAAAAGGGTTGAAAGGAGGAGAGTTCATCTCTGCAAACATCAAAAGAGCAACACACAATTTTTCACCAGCAAACAATGCCGAATCCTACTGTTATGAGAAAACCAAAGTATAGCAGAATAGGATCTGTGTTTAAGTATTAAAACAAATTTCTGAAATTACAGTGTTCCCAGAGTCGGAGAGGGAAATCAAGAAGTGAAGTGGCTCAACGGCACTTAATTCAAAATCAAGTTTGCTCAACCACTAGACAAAAATAGACAGATAGGAATGCTGCTAGCATGTGCTATTTTTGCATAGCTGCTATTTAAAAGAAAACTAGTCATAGGGAACCTCCAACCTCAATAGCATTGTATCCAATTATTTGTTGTTTACTTTTTTGAGAGAATTCAAGGTAGTTTGATATTCCCTTTTAAGCTAGTGGCCAGTGAGCAACAAGGTACGACTTCTGTCAAAGACGATCAATGATTCACAAACAGGAAAGTTGTGGTTAAGTGCATTAGGTTTAACTGTTTATAAATTCCAAGTGTCAGTATTTAAGAGCTAGATGCTTAAAATTGGAAAAGCAGAGGATCATCATTATTGATGCTAGGTAATGGGACAAATTGTTATACTCTGAAGTATGATCTTTGGAATATATGAGCTTTGTCTTAACATAACAAAATTCTCATGAATGATTCATTTGGTTTATGAAGCTGGGAAATCATTAGATTGTTTCTATGGAAACTGAAATGGGTTTACCACATTATCCTTCTTTTGCACCTTTCAAAAATACAATGCCAAAGTGTAGAAGTTTGGAATTGATGTGACTGAATATGTGATGCTGGGCCTTTTTCTGACAGTTGTAGTATTCACAATAATGAAGCAGATCCTCAATGTGTATTTTTCATCTAAATATTTGGGGAACTTTTCATTGTGTAGTGTGCAAGAGGAATCCTTCCTGGATATCAGTGGGTCTTTGAATTCTCCGAACACTGGCTGTGTCAAATGGCTATATTCACTGCTGGAGAAGAATTCAGAATTTTGGAGATCGAGAGGTTTGGAAATTTATTGTCCCCACCATTTTCTTTTGACATCAATGTTTTTGTCCCTTTTATATGTGACTCAGTCCGGGCTTTCTTCAATGATCCACTCCAGGACCGTGTGGTTGCCACTCAAATGACATTTGTGATTTGCTTTCTGAATATTCTCTCTTTTAACGTATACTTCAAACATTTGGGAATAAACTTTTACCTTTGCAAGTTCACATTATCCATGTTTCATAATTATAATTGTAAAGTTGCCATTCAAATGACATTTGTAATTTGGTTTCTGAATATTCTCTTTTAACATATACTGTAAACATTTGGGAATCAATCTTTTACCTTTGCAAGTTCACATTATCCATGTTTCATAATTATAATTGTAAAGTGCAGGAAAATTCACAAAGAGAGGAAAAGAGAGAGAAGAAAAGAAAATATTGATGCTGATGGTGGAAGAGTCAGTAAAAGTTTCCTGCAGATCATTCTCATGAAAGAGAACACAAGCACAAATCAGATCATTCTCATGAAAGAGAACCCAAACACAAATCAGATCATTCTCATGAAAGAGAACACAAGCACAAATCAGATCATTCTCATGCAAGAGAACACAAGCACAAATCAGATCATTCTCATGAAAAAGAACCCAAGCACAAATCAGATCATTCTCATGAAAGAGAACACAAGCACAAATCAGATCATTCTCAGGAAAGAGAACACAAGCACAAATCAGATCATTCTCATGAAAGAGAACACAAGCACAAATCAAAAAGAAAAAGGAACGATACAGATGCTGAAGTCAAAGTTGATGGCAGTGTTAGTGAAGAGTTTCCCGCAAATCATTTTTATGAAAGAGATGACAATTACAAATCAAAAAGAAAGAGAAACAATACAGATTCTGAAGTCAATGATAGCCACATAGTTAATAAAGGGTTCCCTGAAGATAATTTTCATGAAACAAAATACAAGCACAAATCGAAAAGAAAAAGAATTGATACAGATGCAGATTTGTAATTTCCATTCTAAAATGTATGTCAAGAAAGCCCTTATAATGTTTTTCATGATGAAAGAGTTTTTAATCATTTGAAATGAGCCCAAAGTTTTGACTATCGATCAGATTCTGATCACAATCTTCAGATCCTACTATTTTGATTTGCCTTAGAAATGACCCATTTTAAATATTTTTGTTCAAGCTTCAGTAATGAGATATCACTTTGAAGTATATAAAAAGGAACTTGCTCATGATCTCTCTTGGGATGTAACTGGGCTTCTGTAATCATTGGTGGTCACAGAGTTATAAAGTGTGTCGAAAGAGCACCTAAGAGAGGTTAAGAGAATTATCCACAGAGTTGTATACTAGCTGTGCTATATTTTTTATTTCAGGAAATGTGGTATTTTCTATATTTTTCCCTATATCTGTATCATCATCCTTTTAAAGCTCAATACGTCACAGTAGGATACGCCTGTTCTGTTATTCTTGATATCCATTTGATGAGAATTGTATTGTTCAATTTTTCTAGGATTGTATTCTCTATATTCTTCTAAAGCTAAATACCTCGAAGGATGATATTATTTTTTTAAAACAAGCTTTCTAACTATTACAGTGTTCTCAAAACAAGGATTCTTTTTGTAACTATTGTGGTGCTCTTAGTTAACAAAGTTCCTCAGCTTGTTAAATCTAATTTATCATCGAGTTTTTAATCAAAATTTGTGGCTTTAATCCCTTGGTATTTTTCAGTACTTCTATTCGTCTCTAAAGGTTGAGTTATAGGATAAGCTGATTAACCCAAAACTATTGCTGGGGTCCCATGGAAGGGGCTGCTGCTCCTATTTTTGTGCTGTTGGTGGTGCCACAAATTATGGGTTTAAGTAACTGTAAAAGCTTGAATCTTTTTTTGAAAATCAGAGCGTGTGCTGTTTTCGAAGGAGGATTTCACCAGCTGCTGGCGATAAGGGGCTAGAAGTTTGCAAGAGCAGCTTAGATGTTTTATGTAAGTTTTTGGGAAATGGCAATCTACTTTGGTCTACCTCGTTGGATATTATATTTTCAAAATAATATATTTTCATATTTTAGTATTAAAAATCATAGACGCCTGTAGCAGAGTCAGAAAATCATTTTCAATGAAACCATTAAACAAATTTTTCTCTGCAGTGCCTGCAGAAATAACTTTGGAATGCCCCTCCTATGGGACCACTAGGTATATTTCTGCATATTTCTAAGTGCCTTGTTGAACTCAACTACAACGTTGACATGTTGGGAAATACTTTTATAATATTGAACTTATGATTAATGGCTATTGCCAATTCGCCAGTTGCAACTTTTTCTTGTACAGGTTCATTCCTAACAAACTGTATTCGTGACATGTTATAAAGCCGGTTCAGACAAATATTTATTTTTATTTTGCAAAGGTAGTCTAACAGAGCTTATGGTATTTGTCAACAAACGTTTGATGTAATATTGCTGGGTTTAGAGTGCTGCTACACGTCATTATCAAATGCAATGCAGCAACGAGTGCCAAAGTGAAGGAATATTCTAAGTATAATGAGTTCACCTTAGTGGTGGTTATCGGAATCTCTCTAAACCAAAGAAGACAAGTTCTTGAAAAATACTAAATACAGTAAGTAACTGAAAGTTCAAACTAGAATGCAACAAACAGCACAGCTTTGAGCGCATAAGCATTTAAAACTATTTACTTTTTTGGTCGCAATGTAAACATACATTGATTTTATTTTGGCCATCAAAGTAATTTTAGTTGATTTCATTGTTAAATATAGGTATTGCATGTGAACAAGAGTGCCACAGACATGCCAAATATGTAGAGGTCACAAGGTGAGCTAATTTAAGATTATGTTCTTCATATCTCTGCTGTTAGAGATTAGCTGGCAGAATTTACCAGGTCCGAGACAAGGAATCATGACAGGCTTAGCTCTTAATTGTTCATATCCAATTGGGGCTGATCCTTCAAAGTCCATTTTATCTGCTTCTCCTAGTCTGACCAATGTATTTCTTGTGACGTTTCTTCTTTATGCATAAAAAGCCACACCAAAAACTCCCACAATGATATTTCAGTCTCTGCAACTGTTGATTGTGGGACCTAATCTCCCATGCCCATTGCTGCTTTTCTATATTTGCTTTCCAAAGACAAATTGCTCAAAATAGTGCTTAAATTTGAAGTATTTGTTAAAGTTTTATTTGTGTTTGTGTAGATCAAACCAACTGTGTATGCTCTTCTCTCGCACCCTCTTGGGTGATCTTGAGAATAAAAACGATGAAGTTTATTTTTTTACTTTGCATTGTGTTTTCACCTCGGAAAATACTAACTTCTTGTTTGTAGGACCGTCTTCACAAATATTGTTGTTGCCTTAAAACTACTAACTGCAAGTTGCTTTTGCTTGTGGGGACCAAACAAACCTTATCACATTTATTTTATTATACTTTATAAAAACTAATTAAATTTTCGGAGATGGGTTTTATTTCCCGATCCACTTTAATCGTGGAAGAGCATGGCCGGGGGCCGAAGCTTGTTGTGAGGAGTACTACAAGAACCCCAAAGTAGTTGACACATGGAGTGAACTAACCAACAAAATGGGATCCCCACCGACTTAACTAGTACACATTTTTTGAGTATTAAAGCCAATGTTATCCTTAGTGGCGGCCCTGGTTTGATCCTTTTAGCGGAGTGAAATTTGGCCTATTGTATTAAGAGGGATAAAGTAAAGTCGACAACTAGTAATAGTATACCTCGCTCGCTCGTAGTCTTTTAGTATTTAGGGAGAGAACCGTTTTTTTAGGAAGCCCCACTTGACCAAGCCAATTTAATCATAGAGGCCTTCCTTAAAACAACGTTATTCTCATTTGTGCTACGTATTACAAAGTTTGTGTTCTACACTTTTATTATACATTATCTCTCAATCTTCCTTTTGCATTGCAATCAAAGTTCAAGTCTTGAGTTTGGGATACCCATGTCCTAACTTAAGCATGTTTACTCCACATTTGAGTCTTGATCCTTTGGTATTCACTTTACCATAGTCAAGTGTGATCATTTTTGTAAGCCTTCTAGTTTAACATTCACATTGTTAAGCTTTAATCACTTACCCATTCTACATCTACAAATTTAACATTCACTTTGTTACGTTTTAAGCATCTTCATTTACAATCTCTTCCATCTTAACATTCACTTTGTTAAGGGTTGAGTAATGAGACTTCCAATCTCTTCTACCTTAGCATTCATTTTGGTAAGGTTCAAGTAATCTGATCTTCATTGCTAAACTCTTCTATCTTAGCATTCCCTTTGCTAAGAGTCGAGTAATTTGTCTCTCATTGCTACAACTCTTCTACCTTAGCACATTTTGCTAAGGGTCAAGTAATCCGATCTTTATTGCTAAACTCATCTATCTTAGCATTCACTTTGCTAAGGGTCGAGTGATCCGGATTTCATTTCCAACCTCTTCTATCTTAGCATTCATTTTGTTAAGTGTCGAGTAATCCATCTTTCATTTCCAACCTCTTCCATCTTAGTATTCATTTTGTTAAGGGTTGAGTTGAAATCCTTTCATTTCCAACCTCTTCCATCTTAGTATTCACTTTGTTAAGGGTTGAGTAGGACCCTTTCATTTCCAACCTCTTCCATCTTAGCATTCACTTTGCTAAGGGTTGAGTCAATTGCTTCCTCACTCTAGGTCTTTATCTTTACTACAATGGTGGGTTCACACAAGACATCAAATGATGAGTTACTCAAAAAATTCATGGGATGATGAAACAACTATCTCATATGGCTTCCCAACTTAGTGAGAAATCAACCAAAAACCAATCATATAACCTAGCGAAGACACTACTCCACATAAAGTCAAACACCAATTTACACCCCTTGGAGAAAGTCTCTCTAGTGTCTTTCATCAATTAACAAAGGCTAAAATGATAAAATATCCAATCACAAGACCCTTCTATGAATGGGAACCCAAGCCCAAGTGGTATAAAGAATCAACATATATTGTGAATACCACCGCATCAAGGCCACTCTACGGATCATTATTCAATTCTTCGCCATTATGTCCAAGACTTAATTGATGACGAGTCATCGAAATAGAAATCAACAATGAAGTTATCGAAATTGAAAACACGTCAACTACCTCAACTTCCAATGAAGAGTAAATGTTTCCAAAATCTTTTACATGATAAAACTCAACAAGATCAAGACGATAAGGATCAAGGATCTATAAACAAAACCAATCAATCTCCCCTCCGGATGCTCTTTCATTAGTGCAATTGGAAATTGAAAGTATTTTAGATAACTATCTTCAAACATTAAATGGGAACTTGAACATGATTCAAGACTCCTTTCCAACCCATGATATAAATGAAGACTCTAAAGAAGAGGGTCAATCATCAAACACCGTTGAGCTTGATTCTATCCTTTCAATGTTAGATCCTACGCCTGACATCCCTAGTCTTGTTGTAGAGACACAACAACAAGAATTTTGGACACTTGCAACAATGCAACCTTCTATGTCCATAATACCTCAAACAATCAATCTTGAATTTAATAATGTTTCACAACAATTATCCGATGCAGAGTCTTCTTATGTTTTACATAACATTATTAAACAATCAACGACAATACCTACGTGTCAAGACATCTATATGTGTGCACTCCACGAGGTGTGTATTCCTAGGGGTATCCTCACACAACCATTTTGAGCTATAATTGTAAATCTATCGTCAAAAAATCTAATCTTATCATTTGGTACATGGGACCTTTTGACTATTGACATCCCCAACACCAATTTCCAACACATTGAAAGCGTTCATCAATAATCATACAATTAAAATAATGTTTATAAACAAAGAAAAAACATCGAATATTTTCTCTATAAAGCCTACAAGGTGCCTCAAATGCTCATCTAGGGATCAATCTTTCATTCCTCGCATCATTCCACTCATGGGTGAATATGAATTTCAACGTATTCTCCACATCGACAAATTGCCTCTAACATCACATAGGTTTTTCGATCTCATCAAAAACTTATCCAATCACATACCCGTTGACTTGGATCTTATCCACCCAAGTCTCATACGTCAACCAATCAAATTCTCTTCTCCATGCACTCATTGAAAGTCTTAAGATTTCATTATCAAAACTTTCTAAATACTCTAGTCAAGTCTCATGACTTCTCTTCCATCGGACCTCATCCGCCCAAGTCTCGTACCCATAAATCATAAGTGATCAAAATCACAATTTCAACCATTCAACTTTCCTAAACATGGACTTCTTTCATGATGATAAGTCCATTACAAACCTTAGTCCGTGAAAACTCATAAAATAAAAAAGTGTAAAAAGAGAATAAAAATCCATATCAAACCTCTCCTTAAAGCACTATTTGAAAATCAAAAGCAAAAAAGTAAGAACTTCTTGTTCACATGTGCTCTCTTTACACTGGGAAGGCCACTTGTACAAATAATTTTAATCATTTCATCCATTGGTAGAGTTCTCTATTATATCATTAACATCTATTCACACTCTTCACCTATAAGACACAAGTTAATCTTGTTCCTATTGGGCATTTTGTATCTCATCCCTGTTATGGTTTCTACCATTTTAGATATTTTTACCTATGGTTTTGTCTAGAAGCTTACTAATGGCAACTCCTTTCAAACAAGTTCTCTTCTTTAACATAAAGCACTAAACTTCTTTACCCGAACTTTTGACCATCCATCTCAGTCTAAGGTGTTGAACCCTTGCGTCCTACTAGTTGCATGCGACTGAGATTTGGGGTAAAACGTTCCTTCCCAACAAGCACAATATCAACATACAAGGAAAAATCAATCTAAAATACAAAAAAATATCAATCATTACACCTTTCATGTCCTTCACAGTCTTCGGTGATGAGCCCATACTTCTTACTAGTAGTGTGAGACTGGGAAAGGAGGTATGTATCCTTACTCACCTATGTTTTGTCTTCGATGTTGAGCCCTTGCCTCTTATTGGTGGCATGGGGCAAGATGTAGGGGTCATTTAAAAAAAAATCGAACAAAATAAAGCCTTCAAAAATTTGAATCAAAAGTGCTTAATCATACACATCCCAAGAAGTTGTTCATGTTAAGAGAGACAAAATTCCTTCAACTCAGATCTTGTCAATCAGTAGGCCATCAATGGATCTAAGTCTATTCAAAACCTATAAAGTGAAATCATCTTGGAATTGGTCAGGTAATCTTGATCTAAGATGAGTCACATTTTCCCGAATGGACCATTGTTACACCTTGTGTCTTGCATCCATCATCTTCATTTTCATATCACTATTCTCTTAGTTCTCATGTCCTTCTTGGCTCTCGGTGGTGAGCCCTCACATCTTCCTAGTTGCGTGGAGTCACAAGTGGAGTGAGATATCCTATCACTATATCATCTACATTCTACCAATGGAATGAAATGCTTACAATTGTTTGAACATGAGTTCGATGGTGTACCCTTTTACCGAGTCAAAAATCCAAAAACATTCAAATATGTTCAAAAATCCAAAAACATTCAAATATGTTCAAAAAAAAATATTAAAAAAATCTAAAAACATTCAAATATAAAAGGTTCAAAATAAAAAAAAAAAAAAAAAGCAAAACATTCAAAAAATGTTTCACAAAACCTCAACAACCATCAACACAACTTATAATATTTCCCATTGACTACAATCCTACTGATCATTCTAGATCATCCTACAATAATTACTTTTCTTACCCTTGGCATACATCTATGCTTGGGGGTAATGCAATCAATCAACCCTTCACGTATAACTTCGCTTGGGCACACTTGGTTCTCAATTTTTCCTTGCATTCAACGCTCATTGCACCTGAAAACTGACTTAAATCAAACACAAATCATTCTTTAATGTGATCCAATAAGAGTGTCACGAGGAGTAGTTACTTTGCTCTTTGGTCCGGTCCAATCCCCTTGCATTTCAGCATCATTGCTTAGGGGCATTCACATCTTTTATTCTTCATTGTGGAACACTTTAGGGGAATAGTCACATGTCATTATTATCAGTTGTGTTACATTGTTGTTGTTAGATGTTAATCTTGTGTAAGTAGTCTTGTTAACATCTTGGTTTTTCTATAATCTTGGTGCATCTATATTACTATATGCATAAGGGTTTGTTTTGCAATCTTGTCATTGTTTTACAATTTCTTTTGTGTATGCTTTTAATCATGGTGTTAATTAACATATGCCATAATAAAATTGAGTCAACAAAATATAAAAATTCAAACACACACATGTGAAACTCACAACTTACAAAATCAAAAAAAATTCCAAATAATCGCAAAAAAAAAAAAAATACAAAAACATCGAAAAAATTCCCAACACACCAACACAATCAGTGAAATCAAATAAATTACTCCTACCCTAGTGATCGTTCCAATCATCTTACGACTATCACAACAAATACTCTTTTTCCTTTGTATGTCAAAATCATAGCTTGGGGCAAGTCAAATGAAGTATTTCCTTGTGTATCCTCGCTTAGGACAATTTCGGCTCTCATTCTCTCCAATGCATTTTCAGCATCCATGCTTGGGGCAATGACCCTTTTCAATCTCAGATTACACTTCAACGGATCCAATAAGAGTGTCACGAGGAGTAGTTACTCTTTGGTCCGATCCAATCCCTTTGCATATATCGTTGCTTAGGGGCATTCAAATCTACTTACTTATCACTCGTGGAACACATTAGGGGAAAAGTTAATTGTCTTTATTTCAAAGTTGTGTTGCATTGTTATTATTTATGGACCAATTGCACATATTTCATTATCGTCTTGGCTCATTTATAGCCACGATGCCTACTTTTATGGTGTATATTGGGTTTGTTTTCTCTTGTTTTGCTTTGGACCAATTACAAGTAGTATGTTAACATCTTGGTTCATTTATAACCATGGTGCCTACATCTACTATGTATATTGGGTTTGTTTTCCTTTTCACTTTTGTTTGTTGTGTGTGTGTTTTTTACGCACATAACAAGTTAAACATCATGATTCTTTCATAATCATGGTGACAACTCTATTGTGTAACAACAAAATAAGGTTGCTCTAACTTTCACTCTCTAAATGAAACTCATGCTACAAGCAAAATCCTTCCCTTCCTTCTTCCTATCCTTTGCCTTCTTCTTCTTCTTCCTATCAAGCGGTTGTCCACCACTTTGTTGCGTCACCCATCCGCTTGAGGGGGCATCCCCTTAACATTCACACTCGTTGGGGCATCTCAATGTTCATTGGCTTCCCTGTCTTCCGCTCACTGATCTACATGTCTACTATCTTTAAAATGATATTACTTCGTAATAACACTTTAAAGAGGGGCAAATGTAGACACCCTAAAAATACATACTTATTTCTAGCCTATCCCCAGTTATTCACATCCCCTTTAAAATTAATTATTAAATTAATTAATTCATACTTTAGTATTCATCCCTTTAAAATTTAATTCAATAAAATCTATCACATCCTTTTGAATTAATTAAATTAATTCTATCATGCTCACATTCGTTTATAATTAATCAAATTAATTCTATCATGATCTAAGTATTCATAAAGATTTAATTTAATTAAATCTATCATATCTCTTTAGAATATTACACTTAAATTATACTCCTATGACCCTTGGCTAATTTAATTAAATATTTATTTAATTAAATGGTTAATTTCCTACTCATCCTCCACTTAGACTCCACTTCACTATCCTAGTCACCCCACTCAACTCCACTTCTAGAATCCTACAAAGGTGGGGCAACAAAGTTGCACATACAACTACCTCATTGAATAAAAAAAGAAATTTATCGCCCACAATGGATACTCAATCTATTTGAACTGCTCATAACTTCCTCCAATGTTATTTTAAGAATATGCATTCAAACCTCATTATGAACCTTCAACCACTCCATGGCCTCTCCTGCAATTATAAATAATAGGCCATATCCTCTTGAAATCCTTGGAAGCTTTGTGCAATTGCAACCAACCTCTGTAGAATTTGCTATTCAACTTTGCATACCTTGTGTCCAAATTTTCTTGTAGCATTGCCATTTCTTCATTTGAGAGATCAATTTAGAGCATCCACAATCCAAATATCATAAGAAATTTAACAAGTGTGTGTGCACTTCAACAATTTCATCATCGAGGTTACAAGAGGAGCTTGGAGAAATGTTTGTTGTTAATTATTTTCTTATCTTTCACTTTTGTAAGTTTTTCTTGTATACACCATCTTGTGAGATGACATCTCGGCTTCATGTTGTCGAGACTCTCGTAAAAGTGCCACTCGGTGCTATCCTATGTTTTATGCTTATATTAGTACTAAGGAAGAATATATAATCTCCTTAATGTTTATGGGGTAGTGAATATGCATGTACTGTGTTTTTCCTTCTAAACATTTGAACAACACTAACACTTCAATTTTGTAAATATTGCTTTGACATTTTCACTTCTACAATGACCAGAGTAATTTTTTTGATTGGTTGTGTGCCGAGAGTTGATGTCCCCAATGATTCAATGTATCCCAAGCCTATATTTTATCAATAATATTTAAAGTTATCGAAATTGGTGTGACCTTATAATATGTATCAAAATTTATTCTTAATATACCATTTTTTCTATTATAAAGTGCTTTCTATTTTCATTGTGTTAATAGATTTTTATATTGATGTTCAATGCTTCTATTATCAAAACACACGATAATGTAATTGCGGTAATCCTAAAAGTTTACAAAACCATTAAAAAATAAGGTTTTTTTAGGTTGATAGCTATTACCACATATTTAATATGCAATAAACATTTCATTGACAATCTCCTCTCGGCTTTGATTATTGGATCATGTTCCCATTTACGTCATTATGCATACCTCATGTCATGTGTGTGGCTTCGTTAGAAACATAATCCAAGATGCAAATTTTTAACCCTTTTGTTGATGAATTTGTTTCCGCCTTATGGCAAATGCCTTGATTAATTTTTGTTTTTTTCTTCATTAGATTCAATGAAATTATGTGAGGTTAGAGATGAGTCCCAACGCCTACTATGTTCTTGCGTGATAACCAAAGAAGCCAAAAAAACATTCATGCTATCAAAATCATAGGCAAACAATATTAGTGTGAGAAACTCATGTTGTACAATTGGATGTCCCACATTGGAATGCTAGTTCCATATCGGAAATAATTCCATACAATTTCAAGTCCCATATCCAAATGACGATTCGTATTATGACTCACCACAATAATAATGAATTTATTTTTGTCATTTATTGTTAGAAGGAAGAACGACCATGTATAGGGTATGGACCGTTGTTCTCAATGTCAACATCTTTTGCAATATGTTCTTCATTGTAGATGTAGTCCATGCCTTTACCATTTCTCATGTGATCAATACCTTCTAAAGTTGTGACACAAACACGAGAAAGAAAAACAACTTGAAATCATAGAATTATGTAAATCTTTCTTCTAAATCAAAATCATAGGCAAACAATATTAATGTGGAAAAATCATGTTGTACAATTGGAGGTCCCACATTGGAATGCTAGCTCCATACAATTTCAAGTCCCATATCAGAAACAACTCCATATAATTTTAAGTCCCATATCCAAATGACCATTCATATTATGAATAACAACAATAATAATGATTCTGTTTTTGTCATGTATTGTTAGAAGGAAAAACGACCATGTAGAGGGTATGAACCGTTCTTAATGTCAACATCTTTTGCCATATGTCCTTCATTGTAGATGTAGTTCATGCCTTTACCATTTCTCATGTGAGCAATACCTTGTTAAGGTCGTGGCATAAACACAAGAAAAGAAAAACAACTTGAAATAATAGAATTATGTAAATCTTTCTTCATTTTCATATGACAAACCATCTACTAGTCGCTGTTTAAGTTCCCAAGGAAAATGCTCGATCGTAAGCAAGGTGAACATAGACACGAGTTTCATCGATATACGAGAAAATAACAAGAACAATGCCAAGTTGCATATTCAAACATTGATAATAATAGCGCCATCCGTGGAAAAGTTGTATTAAGCATTGTGAGTATTAAACAACAAAAGTCTACTTTCATAACCATCTCCAAAAAAATAAGTTACCTTAAGGATTTGTGCATTGCACGCACTTTCTCAATCCAACAATTTACACAAATAACACGTAAACCAAAATCACATACTCTCCCTCCAATATTTTCCTTTCCTCTTTAACTCGGGAGTCACCTCCTCTTTAACTCGGGAGTCACCTCCCTCTATCTCTTTCCTCATCACCTTGCTTCCTCCTACCCTTTCTATCTAGGTCTTCCCTCTTAATACGATTCCTAGCATGTGCCATTTTAAATTCATTTTCGGAATAAAAATATTTATGTTTAGCCCAAATCGGTCTCCATTTCCGGATATAATCTGGCTCGCGGGCAATTTTGTCGTGTTCGTTTCGTTCCTTGTATCAATTTTTTCTACCGATTAAAATCCATGCGAAAAAACACTTTTCGACAGCTGGATTCGAATAAATAAATTGTGACAAATCCCTCTCGAAAATGAAACGCTTCGAATTCCTTTCAATCGAATTGAATTAATTCGAATAGATTCATATTGAGTTGATTGAAGTAAATGAGCTGAAATGCCTGCTTCATGAGCTGCTGACTGGGGTTTTGTAGAGGGAGATGGCGATTGTATATGCAGTGGTGACGAGGGGAACGGTGGTGCTTGCTGAGTTCAGTGCAGTCGGGGGAAATGTGGGGGCGGTGGCGAGGCGAATTATGGAGAAATTGCCTCCTCCTCCAGCTGAGGGAGAAAATCGCCTATGTTTTTCGCAGGATCGACACATTTTTCATATTCTCAGAGCCGATGGTTTGACTTTCCTCTGTATGGCCAACGACACCTTCGGCAGTAAGTTTTCACAATCTAAATACATATCTCAAATTTATTGATCTATGACACTCTTTTGTCGATTAACCTACAATTTTTATTTAAATATAAGTAGGGTTTCGGGCCTCGGAAGTCATAACAGTCTGCTTTTGTTTTTAATTTTATTTAAATGCGTGGAGTATTTATTCACAGTGAACCTGAACGGTGATTCGAGATAACCTATCTCAGTTAGCTCAGAATTTTAACTTTTTATAGCATCTTAGTTATTTTCGTAAGTAATTGAATAAATTTCAACATAACAGAGAGGCTGGACCAAAATTTAGTGTTTTGTTACATTTTCGCTTCTTGTTCTATATACTTTTTATTTTTAGTTTCGATTTTTGCGATACTTCCTATATGATTTATTGGTGTGGCGTATTGGTTATTGCTATTTATTATTTTGATTTACACCTGCCCTATCTGTTGGAAGCATACAACACATAGCTAATTGGACATGGTATTTTACCCAATTTTGACACTTTATAATGTTTCCTGTGGATTTGGAATTGGGGGCTCTGCTTTGGAAGCCCCAACACTTTCGCCACTTAAGCTCATTCCATTTGATGCTGATCAGATTACTTATGCAGTAGGAATTGGGTCTGAAATTTTGACACAGGAGCTAGGCCTTGTAGATTTTCTCAGTGCTCTCTTGAGATTTTTAGGGATTATTTTGTTGCCAAATGGCAGATATGTATTTTCAAAGCCTGCAAAATTTATTGGCAGTTCGTTTTTCGATTCTGAAAATTTTGCAGCAGGAAAACAAAATATAACTGTTTTTGGTAGGGTGTCTGTTTTCTGAAGAGCTTTATGTTATAACCAAATAGCTCCAACTTTCCTTTCTCTTACGAGACTTTAGAAAACCCTACCCTACAGTAATGAGGAGACATAGTGCACTATGAAACACTTTTTTGTTAGCTACGTGTACAACTTCATTTTCATTGTGACTAAATGTGTTGAAAGGTATCCAAAAGACTATGTTCTTGAATTTACTTCATGTAGGTTGGAATTTGTGCCATCTTGCTCATATGTGTGTTCTACTGAAGTATGTTACTAATTTACTAATATTGGCTCACCCATTCATTTTGCTTACTAGGAGTTACCTAAACATTTCTTTATTGGCAACTTATGGGAACTGTAGAGATGTAGTTTGGAAACTGTGGCATCTTGCTCATACGTGTGTTCTACTAAAGTATGTTACTAATGTGGCTCACTCATTCATGTTGCTTACTAGGAGTTTCCTAAACATTTCTGTCTTGGTAACTTCTGGGAACTGTAGAGAGGCTGGAAACTCTTAAAAATGGTTCCAGCAAATTTGAGGACATTTCTTCAATTTGATCCTTTTCCAGCAGTTTCCTATGCTGGATCCCAGCTTTCCATGATATAATAATATTCAAAGTTCCTAATACGATTTTAGGAATTCTCCAAAATTTCAGATACCGTTTTCAAGAGTTGTAAGATGTTCTTGCCTTTTCTGATACAGTTTCCTGCCTATTCCTTGTTTCCTGTGTTTTCCTCCTAACAACGAAACCTCAACATTTTCACCATTTCCTGAGCTAGCCAATCCTATTACTGCTACTGACATTCTGAAATCTCCAAATACTTGCTTTGATTCTTGGTACAACATAGCACATCAGGGATTAAGCCTAGCAAGTTTTGAACGTGGTTCATTGTTACTACATTCATTCGACCTTACTGACAGACCTTGAGATTGCATCTTTGTACCTAGTGCTTATCTTCTCAATCTTTGTTTTTCTTCTTTTGGTAGAGGATTCGATCTTTTTGGGGCTTTTGTTGGTTGTTATTCTTGATGATGTTCTTCACTCCCATTGACCTGCATTGCTTGTTTACTCCTTAAAAGTCTATAAGCCTTGAAATTCGTTATGAGCATTTAAAAAAAAGGGCTTAAGGTCAGCTAACTTGAGATGAATAATATCTTATTCAGATGAGTAAATGTATTCTATTGTGTATTTTCCAATTTGTGGCATTGTCAGCCAATGTCCACCCTTGCTTTGGTTTGTTTTTCTTGAGATTACTTTTGATGCAGTGGTTTTTTTTTTTAGCATTCATTGTACATGATTCAAATCTACAAATTACATTGCTCACTTTGATTTCTACATATGTAACAACTTGCTTTGATAAGTCAACTAGGTTGTGCTTGAGGGGTAAATCACTGCAGCTTTCATGAGAAAGCCCCGAGTTCACATTCCCAGAAAACATGTTATTAGACTAACATACAACATTCAATAATGATGTGAGTCCTTATGATTTTCAATAGACACTCCTTTGCTATGGTATTTTAACTGACTTAAGGCTGTGCCATGGTTAAAATGGGGCCATTTCCCATAAAAATGTAATTCTTATTTGATATTCTGGAATACAAAGAAAATGAAATGACAATTTTGTTTAGCATACTATGATGCCAAGGTTCGTCCCCGAGATCCCCCTAGACCTGCCTCGATACGTATCCGGTGCGGATATGTCATGGTACGGGTTTAGATACATACAGGTACATGGGGGTTCGTCCCAGTAGAGTATGCCATGGGTACGTTTGGACGTACCCAGGACCTAAGTAACCGGATTCACCGAATCATAAGGAATAAATTGGTATTAGGGTTTTTGCTTTTTCACATTTTAGGGTTTCCACCTAAATCGCCGCTGTTTGTGTATAAGATCCTCCTGTGGCTGCACTAAACTTCACACACCCTCCTATGGTTCGAATTTTTGTTTGATTTGTGTGAGTGTGAAGGAGATTATGCCTATGAATCGCGATTGTTCAGTGTCCTCATCGTTTGCCGTTCAACGTGTGTTTTAGGGAGGCTTGAAGCTGCTCAACATTTATTTTTAGGATCTTGCTCAGTGTGTATTTGAAGCTGCTCCTGTGCTGTGCTGCCGCTGCTCATAGTCAAGCCTTGATTCATCTCCAATCCTTTGCTACCGCTGCCTTTTACTATTATAACTTTAAACTTTATAATATTAAACTAAGTAGCCGAAACGTTTTGGATATGGGAGCGGGAGCAGAGTATCCAATACGCGAAATGGCAAATTTTTTTGACCACTGGATGCGGCGTAGGGTACGGCAATACGAAACTATATAAAAATTAAAAAATATTACTAACTTGGAAATATAAATCGTTCCGTAAGCCTAAATTTAATAGCTTGATTGATAAATGTTTATCTTGAAAGTTTGAAAGTCATTTTGAACTATGTATAAGTATATATATTTATACATGTATTAACACATTATTATAGGTATAATTTAATAATATTGGATTATCATTATAATATAACCATACTAATTAAATCAACTTAGAAGTTAATATATAGATTATATAGGTTTACCGTTTAAGTATAACTTCTATCAATATATTTTATTTAAGTTGAACAATTAAAAAAATATAAAATTCCCTTTTATCAAATAATATGAATACTATAATTGTATATATAATTAATATAACTATTATAATATATAATAAAATATATAAGTAAATATATAGACATATAGATTATAATATATATAAGTTATTTAAAATTATACATTATGGGAGGGCTCGGCCTACCCCACCCCCATCGTTTTTAATTATTAAAACTTAAAAGCTTTTAGAAAAAAAATTAAATTAAACCCGTCGACCCCCTCCACCCTCCACCCTGTCGACCTTGCCCTACCCACGACCCACCCTACCCGTCCCATTCCCCACGCCCTACCCGTCCCACTCCCCACGCCCTACCCGTCTCTCCTTCGCTGAAACACCCCCGCCTCCGTCGCCACTCCCGTCGCCGCTCCCGCTCTGCTCTGTGCCGCTCTCGATATGCTCCCACCCTCTACTAGGGTGCCGTATCGGCTACCTAGATATTTAACTTTATAATATTTAGGTTTTAAAAAGTTTAAAGTTATATATTAATAATTTATAATTAAAACGTAAAACATAAAAGTTCAAAGTTTTACCTATTAAATATTTAAATTTTTAATATTTCAAGTTTTCATGTTTAATATTTTAATATTTCAAAGTTGGGTTTATAATAATAAATTGAATGTATTTACATATGAAATTTGATAAAAATGATCATATATTAAAATTCAATATAATATCTAAAATTATTTGTGTATTATGTATTATAAAATATATATTAATATTAAATATAATACATTTTATAAAAACATATATAATCTCTCTTTTGAAATGTGAATTTATCTTTCGTTTTTATATATTTAATCAAAATATACATATATATATATATTATATATTTTAATATATATGTACGGACGTATCCAAGATGTATCGTACCCAAGGGTTTTTTAAAATTGACGTATCTTGTAATGCCCACATTTTCAACACCAAAATACAATAGTAAAATTATCATAATATTTTTTTTTTGACTTTGATTGCACGCTACACAACACCACATGGGATCTAAATAAAGAAACTCGACATCATGTAGGAAACTTACATAAACATGAACCCACTCATACAATAGGATAACATAGGGTATGCACCAATGTCTTACTCAAATGATGTAAACCAGGACAATGACCCAATTATAGTAAGAAACACAGATAGGCATACTCCACGACATGGCCTTTTCATGGTTTACATATTCATTACATTAAGGTTTCCATTGTATGACCTTATAGTTTTCAACAAGATTAAACACATAAGGTTTAAAATTTCCTATTTTTCAAACTCCAATTGCTTTATTTTGCAGAGCATTAGTCTTTAACGGAGAATGCGTGGTTGGTTTCTTTCTCCAATTCCATTAGTTATCCATAGCTCATTTGTTTAATAAATTCATTTTAAACAACTATGAGTCTCCTAATATTCAATTCTTATGTTAAAGGTTTGTTTCTCAAAAATTGTTTAGTTGACTATAATTGTCTGAAGAACACATAACATGGAACCTTTCGTTCCTCTACAACTAGGCTGCATGTTTTTGTTGAACATTTCCCTATAGTGGTTCCATTAGAATTTTGCTCGTTTCTCTTATGGAAATAAATTTATATAGCTTGATTGTGATTAGGAATCATTATCCAATTTCTTCCACCGCCGTTGAAATTAGATAATAGGTAGATTCCTGGCCGATTAATCAAAGAATAGCTCGAGAATCTCGGACTAATATAAAGGAGTTAAGCCTTCGGCAATATGGGGAAGACTTAGCTAAATCACGACAAAAGGTGAGCCAGACAACTCGAAGCAAAGTAACGGACTTGCAAAGGTGCCACGTGTCGGCAGACGCACTTTCAAAAGGTGCAAGAAAAGCGAGAGACCCTAGAGATGCGCTTGGCCTCCATGTGGAACTCAAAGCATGAATAGACTCGAACCTAAAGCGAGTTGCGAAAAGATCATGGGTGGTCAATACAACATTGTGAGAGCTCGCGTGGAACGCTTTGACCCCGAAGTTCAAACCAAGCATAACTTTTGACCCAGAACTCTGATTTTCACAAAATTAGACTTTTCGAAAGCTCTCGACATCCTCTACACCACAAAAACTGGATTTCGTATTTTAGTAAGGATAGGTGGGTGAAAATAAAAGAAACATCTCCAGCTCCAATAAATTAAATGCTCAGTCCCGTAAAATGTAGGAAATCTCTGGCAAACTCAAAATAGCTGCTCACACTCAGAAGACCATAACTTTTGCAATTCTCAACGGATTTTTGCAAAATTGGTCTCGTTGGAATCGTGACTCCAAGAAAAATGCACAACAATCGAGAAATGCAAAAACTGATGAAGCTTTGATGGTGATTTTTAAGGAAAACAAGCCCAGATTCAAAGAGACAATTGGAAAGTGGTTGGGAATGCATTTAATGAGCATGGCCATCATTCTTTCATTGTTGCAGGTCATGGGACAGCATGGGGAGTCTTTTGCAAGCAAGATGCCATTAATTACACTCATTTATTGCATCTTGCAAGTGGTTGGAAAAGCGATTTCACTCTTCTCTCTTTGTGATTCTATATATTGTAATCTGGGTCTCATTTCTAAGGGAGTTAGTCATGTTTCTTCTCTGCTCCTGTTTCTTCCCTGTTAGGGAGATGAGCTGGGAACCCAAGCCTTCTTCCTGAAGCTTTGTAATGGCATTTTTGCTTCTTACCTGCTGATTGTTATACTGTGCACAATCTTTGGAGAAATTTAATATGCCTTGTGATGCATTTTACCCATCCTTTGCATGTTTTTATTGCTATGTAGCCAGGAAACGCCTAAGGGGCCCACGTTTACCTCTGAAATGTTTCGAAATGCGAACGGGTACAAACGTGTTCAAACGTTTCCTATTTTTTTTTTTTTAAATTTTTTTTAAAAATATCTAACTTATCTAGATTATTATCATGTATATGTGAATCATTGAAATTGTAACTATGTTGAATGATGAGTTATGACTCTTTAGAAGTTCAAATTTCAATGAATACAAAATATTTTGAGTGCTTTATCAATTATCTCTTATGGTCTACAAATTTACAATTATAAAATGAGTATTATGCATATATATATATATATTTTATTTTTTTAATAATATATTGTACGGACGTTTCCGTCGACGTTTCGTATCCAAGGTTTTTTGAAAATTGCCGTTTCCGCATTTCATACCCGTTTCCGTTTCCTGGCAACATAGTTTATTGTCTCTAATAGCCTTTATTCACCGTTGGTATATTGTGCATATTTCTAATGTTCACTACGAGTTTTTGAAGTCGGGGCTTAATGAGTTTGAAGTGGTGTTACGTGTGATTCTATCTCGACTTGTGTGTATTTCGTCCACCCTTTTCATTGCTCACCTTTTCCCCATTTCAGGCAGTTGGATTCTTGATTAACTTCTTCGTTTTCGCGCATCGCTTCTGTTAGTTTTGTGCTATGTTTTATTTTTTTTTGACCCTCATCTCGCACCACATAGAAGAGCCAACTTCTTTAAAATTTGGAGGATACCTTAGGGCGCACGTCCCACTAACCTAAGGTATCCAACAACTTTGACGGTCATCCGCAAGGATAATTGTCAACAAGAACATATATACACATATGCGTATTCTAAGATTTGACTTAAAAGAGCCGTGTGTACTTGGTTTGGAAAAATTCTCTCGTTCTGAGGAGGAAAATTAACGGGGAAGAAAATGGAAGGTTACTAAATCAATAGAAAACTTATCCCGAGTTTATTTCATAGCGTTGCTTAGTACTAACAATACACTCTTTTCATCTTCAAGTTATTACAACCATGTAGGTTAGCTAATTAAGTTGTATCATTCTTGATTCACAATCCGTTGCTCCAATTAGGAATTCATATTTTCACAATCATATTACGCATAGAAGGGTACATTACACCTGTGTTCCTGTTATAGAGATTTTTCTTTGAATTTAAGTGACGAGTTTTCACATTTCAAACTACTTTGTTTCATCATCTTAAGGATTTACTCTCAATATAGCAATGGGTTAATTACATGTTTCAACCATAAATTTCTACTTCTGAGTGATTCTAGGTTTAATATATTCCTATCTACGCCAAGGGTTTTACTAACTTTTACAAGTCCAACTAGAGTGAAAATTCCATAACTTGCAAGACCTTGGCTACAATTGAAGTTATCCCATTCTCAAGGCTACATTTTATTATTTCATTAGCATCGTTGTTTAATCCACATTTATGCAAACAAACCATGTGATCATGCATCATATTTGGTTTTCAAATTTATTAGGTTGTTGTATTATTCATGGAGCTCTACTTTATCACATTCATTTTATGATCACATTTGACATTTTAGTTGGTTTTGACATCGCTCAATGGTGTACCAATTTCAGTAGCGGTCATTCCTTAGTTTAATCTTATTTACCCTTTTACTAACTACATTTACATGGTTACTTTGGTTCTAGTATTATCATCATTTTGGAACAAATGTAATTCCTATAACACTTACATAACACTTAGGGATTTAAGAGTACAAGGAGTATGACCTCGCACAAGACAACTCATTTCAATGCTCTTGGACATGGAAGTATAAGTGTATATTGAAAGAGAAATAACCCAAACAATCTTATGCATTTCAAAATTCTCCTAAGGACCTATTTCAATTGTTGGGTAAATACGTGAGTAATTTGAAACGTAGTCTCCACTCACATAATTTAGATCTCACAAGAGATCAATCGTAGGTACAACCACCAACTATCTTGCAAGGCTTTGGCCACCCACTAGGGTACCAAGGGAAATTACGCATAAGGGGGTTAACTTATTCATGATATGGTCATACCTACAACACCTAGACATGATCACCTCACTCGTCCAAAAAGATAGGTTTCACAACGTAAAATCACCACCTCTTAAAATATTCAGGTAAAAGGTCCTTAATAAGACGTCTTAGGTGTGAAACAAGGAGATGATTAATGAGGTCAGAGTATTTTATTAACATGATCAATGTTTTATACCTAAGAAAAAGACTCAAATGGGAGGAGGAAGTACAATAGGCATTATAACTCATTCTTTTATTTTCGTTAGTTTTGATGAGAGGAGATTCTACCTAGCATTGTGGTTGTTAAGGAAATAAACCAATAATTAACATAGCAAAAGATTAGTTTAATATCTTTATAACATAGGTACAACATTGAGTACAACTTCACATCCAATTCAAAACTATAAAATATAGCCACATTGGTATTCCCTTTTTAAAATATACAAAGAATAATTCTTCAAACAACAATACATATCATTATTCTAGGGTAATACATGTATTGTAAGATGAATATAACTTTACAATGGACAACTCATTATTTTCAACATATCACATCTAGAAAGTTCCTCTTGTTTGGAGTACCTGCAACCAATGTTGCATCAGTCCTAGGATTGAGTATGGAAATCCCCTACACTCAAGCATAAATTCCATGCATCCATCATTTCAAACAATCGGAATAGACAATAGAGAGAGATAGAGATAGGGAGAGAGAGACAAGAAGAGTAAGGGAAGGAGGAAGAAAATCTAGGATTCATTTTCTTTTCAAATCACCGTAACATCCCGTATCCAATTTTCATTTCATTTCAACTCATATACATTTTGACCCATTTGTATTTTCAAAACCCAATCTATATTTTCATAATTATATCTAGAGAGAAGGGAAGAGAGAGAGTATGGATTTCATTTTCCTTTCTATTCATCATATCATAATCACATATATTATCAAATTTTCATTTCATTTCCAACCCATGAACATTTATAACTCATTTACATTTTTAGAACCAGTCAAAATATCAGAGTTACTTATAGAAAGAGAAAAGGGAAGAGAGAGAAACATCATAATTTTCCCAAAAATCATTCATACAATAATTTGATCAATTCATACTCTATAAAGTGTGGAAACAATATGTACAAGGTTCCACGGTTAGTTAGGAGTCAACAAAAACCCTTAGAAGGTGTGTTTAGCTAAAGTTGCAATTTTGGTGCAAGCTGGTCGAAACATCTAAAGTGCTCACAAATTGGGCCTTGAAAACACTTGTTTGAAGTTTGAACACAAAGTTTGATGATTCTGTGTACTCTCCCATATACATAGATTTCACCGTGTTTGACGAAAGTTTATTACAAAGAGCAGAGCTCAAGTTACAAGGGAAACTCCGGGGCCAGTTATTATAATTGCGACAACTCTTGTCACTCAACGACCAGTGGGCCCCAAAACCTACTCGCAAAACTAGTCTCCAAAGGCATTTTCATTGAAATGTAGATGGATTACGATTCTATTGCTGGCGGTCTAGGGATAGGTGGAAATGGTTTTCATTTTCGCTCAAACTAAGCAATAACCGTAGGCTGAAACCGATCATGTTTTACTAAAAAGAGCATGTCACTACAAGTGACTGATAAGCTAAGTGGGCTTAGAAATTCGACATGCAAGGGCGTTAATTAAGTTCAAACAACTTTGATTAAGTTTCCACACATAGTGTCTCATATTACCAGGGGTCATGCAAGGAGTTTCAGGTTTGCGGTATATTTTGGTGTGGCGCTCCATGCGCATAACTTTCGGGGTCATAATTTTTTAATGTTTGACAATTCCAAATGAAGTAAGGTTTTTATCATTGGTTGGAGTTACATTTCCTAATAATTAACATTTAATTTCCAAATGCAAGAAATTATGAAAGCGGAATTTAGTGCAAGCGAAAAGGAGAAAACCATACCTTTTTACGCTAAACTCGCGATCACCACATTTGACGAGACCGCATCAGCTTCAGGGTTCTTAGCGACAGTTTGTGTGAAAACACAATTCCTCCATTTGTATCCATATCTTTTTGCAAAGCTCTTTATTTTGCACGGGTTAGAAGTAATGGTAAGGATGAAATATCTTCTCCTCATCACGCTCTAAGAGACCATATTCCTTTAAGGCATTTTATCAAGTAGTTCACATGGCTGAAATGACGCCCCTTGCTAGAGTGTTCTCCCTGCTCACATCATGCTTCACTTAGCAGCGCCAATAATCCCCTCAAGGCCCCCCTTTTGATAAATTTATTTAACATAACCCACAACATTGATTGCAGCCTGTGAGACTATGTTTTGTTGAGGCACCCCCTTTTAATAATAACTAGTCTACATGTCTTCAACTATATACCCACATTTTTACATTTTATTCAAGTTTCCAAATCCATTCAACAAAACCATTTGAAAAGGAATGCAACAAACACGACACTCCATGCAACCATTTTTTTTTTTTTGGTAATTTGTCAGACATTTCATGAGGCATTTTCTAATCTCCCATTTTGGCGCAGCGAAGGAGGATGCTAGAACAATTAATGGATCAGTGGACACTTAGGGGTTTCAGGCAGGGGAAGAGTGAAACAACAAATCTTGCAAAGCCATGAGTAGGATAGCAGAAAAGGAACTCTCGTGCAGTCTTAACAAACACCATCTACTTGAAATAAAAGAGAGAGCAGTAATAATGAAGTGGTAGCAGTGACTACCTTAAGAATGGAGCTGTAATGGTTACAGTGCACATAGCACAGGTTCATAGAAGCATAAGAAGCAAAAATAAATGTAACTACACATTACACCCGCATGAAGCACCTTCTAATCCTCAATCTTCTTCTGCCCACAATAATCAGATCAGTGACTGTCAGTAGATCCTCTCATAGCCAAATGAACCCGCTACAAAATAGATACAGATCCAGAACAACCAATTTGTGTTTAGAACATGATGAGATATTAGAGTTACAGGTCTCTCCCTGCGCAGTTTCAAAGAACCAAGAATGGGACTGATTTTAGGCGGTTAATTGGTAGAGCTCCACTTAGCACAGTTCCCCGCAGGTTCTGTTTATTTAATTGTGATAGTGCACCCAGCACCTGCTGCCACCATCCAATCACTGCTAACTCTACAATGTAGCCTGGCCATCCTCGTGGTTGATGCTTCTGGACATCAAATAAAGTGCTTGTATTATTATGCAAGGAAAAGGACAGGTCTGAAATGGAGTTTAGGATGTGTCGCTTCCTTTCTCAGACAACTGACAGATTCTCTGGCAAAGGCGGCTCGGGTAATTAATGAAGGGGCATTACATATCTGTGTATCGAACCTGTACCCGTATCCTGGCAACATAGCCAGCATATGTAGAAAACTATAAATGTCTATCCGGAGAAATCTGAAAAATTCAAAAACCCATTTTGATTTGATAAGAAGTTATGGGTAAATACTTAATTCATTTTAGTTGGCATCTCTCTAGAAAGTTGGAATTTCAATTGGATGAAAGTACTTCCATAACCAAAATATTGAACAAAGAGTATATTTACCCATTCCTAAATTTGTTTTCATTCTAACATAAGCTTTTAGTCTCCACTTATTCTTTTGCATTTTCAGTGTTTCCAATATATATTTGTGGGAAGCCAGTTTTGAGATGTTTGTCTGTAGAGTTCCTCTATGATATTTCCTGCATCTCCTGTGTACCTTGTTTGATGCTGCTTATCATTATTTTTCTGTTATATTTATCAATGGTTGGTTAAAATATTATAATAGTTTTGACTCTTTGAGCATACTTTCATACACATGATTCAAACAACCTGGGATGAAGTTGTGCTGGTAAATTTTCAATTGAGAAATCTCAAGGGGAAATTTACAGTCCATCTATCTCATGCATCTCATAATGTTCTTTTATAGAAAAATGCATGAGAAGGCTGACTCTGAGAAGATCTCAAAAAATAGAAATATTCACCCGTTTAAGCTTAAACTTGAATTGTGATTCAATCAGTCTACTTCGGGAGGTGGTAATTACAATGAAGATGAGAGACAATCCCATTAAAATAATCTCTTATGATAGAGAGTTGATTGGTATTCTCATCTTATCCTAAAATTAAACTCTAAAAATGATTCTAGCAAAACAAAATAGGTGCATTAATGAATTCATAAAACTGAATAAAAATACACCAACATCCCCTCTTAAGAGCAATTGGGAAAGAGGGCAAGGAAGAAGGAATTACAGGATTCACCCCAATAGATCAACTTCCTTCACTCCAAAACACAATGAAGGACTGTCGACTCTGCATGAAGCTGGAGTAAGCTGAAATTTGGTATGACTAATGATGAATTAGTGGTGACAAATGAAGAAGGATCAAATTAAGTGCTCAAACGCTGAATGCTGCTAGTTTAACAAGCTCAGACAAGTGCTTTGTGACCACTGACAATGGCACAAAATTGTGTATAAGTAGCAAACACCTGCTCATTGCTTGGAGCTTTGATACCATATAAGAGTTGAAAACTTATGATCATGTGCTGTCAAAAACATACAATTTCAAGCAACCTAGAAATTGTTCACATTGGCAAGAATTATGGTACAAATTGCATTAGTAGATTTTCAATTGAAAAATATCAAAAGGGAGATTTACAATTTGTCTATCTCTCGTGTTGCCTATGATCTCATATTACCCTTTTACAGAAAAATGCATGAGAAGGCTAACTGAGAGAAGATATCCTAAATAGAAGATGCTGGTTTTATTAAGCTTTAACTTGAATCAGTGATACAAACAATCTACTTGGATGAAGGCGATGATTACAATGGAGAGGAGAGGCAATCTAATCAAAAGAATCTGTAATGGTAGAAACTTGCAAGAGAAAAGACAGCACAGATATTGCGAAAGAACACAAGATATGATGAGGTGCCCTTAGCTGTCAAAGTACTTCACCAAAGATAAAAAGGATTACATTTTGCTTGATTTCCAAATGATGTGTGATTGGGAATATATACATCTCTCACAACAAATCCCAATAATTGTTATACCGATGCTATTGATCTATTAAATTAATGTGGATCACTTTATAAAGTGGAAATGGGCCGCTCGGTTTATGACAAAATGTAATGTAGACACACTAGTTGGCCATGACCAAAGTGAATTGTAACACCCTATTTGGTGCTATTGAAAAATCACCAAATACCACTATAAAATTTTCAATTTTTTTGTTCTCCACATCCAATGTACCACACAAGTACACATACGAATATCTGATATTGATACACAACAATGGGAAATAGGATTTCACATCCATAATTAATCCTCCTGGATTAATATGAATCAGATACACAAGATGGGGTCTCAAAGCAATATGTATCAATGAAAGCCAGGCTATGATTCTTGGTCTTCCAAACTTTGATCAGTTTTGAGAAGTACCCAAGTTAGTCAACTTGGTCCAGGTTACCTGTGAGGTTCTCAATAAGCTTAACAATGAATCTAGAACACCCAAAAATCTAGGAAATGATTGCTTGTTTGCTTGAAATGGAAGTCAGACGCTAAAGATATAGCACTGTCCTCCTAGCTTAAATTGTCTTCTGATGCTGCCATGTGGAACCTTGCCATGCCTTTGCCTGTTTGCTACTAACCTAAGCATTTTCGTGCCTTGGCAATGAATCCTTGAAATCCTCATTAAACTACCTATATTAATTGGGCTTGATCAACACCTATCATTGTTTAATCGTTCACTTCACGATTTCTTGACTCGAGCTCTAAATTGTGAATGGGCAACGACATGGTGATCTGTCACCATTTCACAGCTTACTTCATCAAAACTTGACACGAGCCCCAAAATAACGATCGAGTGCCACGTGTCACTCTTTTGGGGTTTCAGGGGTGACTTGTAATGGACACCAAGGCTAACTCTATAACTGTGAAACAACAATTTGTAGCGCTTATCGGTTTTCCCTTGTGATCTAGACTTCTAGCAAAAACTCCCTCTTAAGGACTGGTTATGCATGCAAATTTTCATAGATATGCATGCGGCGTGATTCCTAGGCAATGTGGGATTATTAATCTCATGTTTTATAAAGGAAAAAATGTTGGCCTTTATTTAAACCTACCTACTCAGGCCCCACTTCTAATATTAACCGCTAACTATCAGTCAAGGTGTCCAATATGTGAACACTATACTAGGGAGAAAACTAGCTGATAAACTTCCACAGGTGGGATATATCCCCAAGCATTTATACAATGCTTCCACTCGGATTCAAATCGCCCACGGGTTACCTCAGACTATGTTCCATTTGGGCTTGGAGATTGATAGGCCAAGGGGGGCAGTGTGGGACGAAATGGAAGTCTCTTGGGTGTTGCATGAAAGGCACGCACTACTTTAAATGCAACCATTTGTCTAAACATAACAGCTGGTTGAAAGCTTGATGATTTACAAGCTTGAAGAGTTCCTTGAATGTAGAGCAAATTTTGAAATTGCTATTGCTTTGGTGATTAGCTATGAGTTGGTTCTACAATGCAAAACCAAGATGATCTTTGCACAATATAAAAATGAACCTTCTGTATTTGAAATTTCGCCGAGCTTTCCAGCTTTTAATCATAAAGTATACTCTAAGGCTCCTTCAAAGCCATTTAAGCTGAGGATATATCTAAAAACAGAGCCTAATGAATTCTCCTTGTTATGTGGAACAATTTTAGAGGAACACATATATGAGGCGAACCTCCCTTTCCATTGCTTCTATTTAACCAGGACAAAAGCACATCCATATAATGCACATGTGTTTCTATCTCAGGCCATCAATTCTTGGTTGTAGCTGAGGTTATTGGAGCAGGAAACAATTACATAGGATCTGAGATGCAAGAAATGGCTAAAGGGGGTTTTCGGGCGTTTCTTGGGGGCAGTGTTTCAGAAGTGAAATGCTTATCCAAAATACAATGGAAATGCTCCAGAAACACTGCTATAGTTCAGGCACGTGTTGGAAATGGCCCGGAATTAGAAATGCTGTTACCGGGCCATTTTTGGCATGTGCCTGCTCCGTTCCGCAGTGTTTCAATTAACAAACTTCAAAAATTAAAAAGCCAGATACTCATCTTTCATTACTTATTCTCGATGATGACAATCAAGGGAGTTCTGCACAAGAGTCTGGGAGGGTTGTTCATAGTGCTCCTGATGATAATGATTTTGAGGAGAATCCAGATGATTTATTCTAGATTATAATCCTCACATAGTGAACTAATTTGAGATTTGTATTTATATTTTGAAGTTTGAACCTATAAAACATTAGTCACATGAACACGTGAAATTTTAAGCATGTGTTCTATATATATTACGATTTATAATTTATTATATGGGCATTTCTATACCGTTTCGTTTGCAAGAGTTTTTAGAAAATTTGCATTTCCACATTTCGTATCTGTTTCTATTTCCATTTCCATTTCCTGCTAATTTGGAATAGGATCCAGGCAATAGAAAAATTATTATAATGCCTAGCACTGATGTACTTTGCAAATTCATCTGTTGTTCTATTAAATACAGAGACTACACAGTGTGATTCCAGGTAATTCTACAACATAAAGGAGTGAGCAAGAGAAATGCCTAAGCACAAATAGCTCATTTAGCACAGAGATAGATTCAATTATCGATCCCAGAAAACACTCAGCTATTCAATATCCTAATCCGAATTTCAAAAGCAAGCATATTCCAGCGAGTGCCCTTATTTGTAGAATATAAGCACAAGGGTAAGCATAACTGAATATACAGAGGTCCTTAATGTAGAGATATGAGAGCAACATTTCGTAGTGATTTAATAATATATTTGATTCAGAGTTTCTTCACAATTGACTATACAAGGAGTGCATATAAATTTAGTGTACAATAATTCGAATTGCTCAGGCAGATAACTTTAATGGAGCCAGGCTAATAATCTATCCTCATCCAGGGTTAACATATTGTGAGATATGCTTTGGGCCAATGCATTTCCAGTAACAAGGGTATACTGATCAGGGTAGGATTGTATGTACTATGCACAAACACCTTCAATACAGAAATATAATTTCCAGTTTTTCTTGTTAATATATATAGAGTCTTCATGCCTAACCTGATCCCATCACGTTGTTATTTAATCATGCTAATGTATGACATGTAGTTTGCACTGCACACACATGTAGAGTAACTTCAGACCTCTGGGATACTATCAAACAGAGCATGCAGACAGGACCATCCATTCTTTTCATTTATGAAATTCTTCTTATTTAGCATAGCCCTCTATACAGAGATATATGCAATATCATTCATGCATTTGAAACCAACAAGTCAGTTTGAATCAATAATGAATCAATGATATCCATCATCTAGAAGCATTCACTTCAGTTGTGAGTTCGAAAGCATACAAGACATTGATCAATCGTCATTTAACAGATCTATCAAATTCATCATCTCAGATTCAAGTGAACAACATAATGTAAAATGACAAGATTAAGGTGAGAAACATGTGCACCGATAACTAGGTGTTTACCTTTCTTGACCACAATTTTGTGTCCTTACAAATAGAGAAGAATGGTGTTGTATGATCCTCCTGGCCACCCTCACAGTGGTTGCAGGGGTCCATAAAGAGGTATTGAGGAATCGTTGTGCTCTGCCTATTTTCAAACTGGCTTGCCCATTAATTTTTCTGAATACCTTACGCAAATTTCCATGGCCATCCTTCTATATCCCACATTCACTCCTAATCTTTATCAAAGTAAGAGGGTGAGGTGTGTATGTTAACAATGCTATAATCAGGCATGTAACACAAAAATGCAGAGAAATAGGAAAAATATACAACAAATCTTCCCATAAACAAAATTGCTCAAACTTTCACAAAGATTACCAAATTTAGAGAAGCTTTGACAAATAGAATAAAAGAACTGTAGAAACTTTCACAAATGGAATGAAATAAACTTTCACAAATGAAATACAGAAAATCGGAGAACCTTCATAAAGGAAAACAACCTATACACAACTCTCCTCATGAATTTATATCACAAACAATATGGTTGCTTTATAGTTAATCCCCTATCAAACCCACCAAAATCAGAAATTATCATGAGACTGTCAGCATAGCTTATTCCCCTACCCATGTCTATTGCCCAACACTATTGAGGAAGCTGTTATCATAGCTTACCCCCTCCCACGACTAATCCCCAACACTAGCCGGAGTTTATCCCACCTCACTCAATGCTTAGTGGAGGCCTCTTAGCTGATCAAAATTAATACTTCCAGGGGGCAAACCTTCTCCTCTTCTGCAACCCAAGACACACAAGGGATGGCTCACCAAAATAAGGAGAAATAAAATAGAATGTAACAGCTCTTCAAAATGCATTGACAATATCCATCACATATGGAAAATTGATCAATGATTCAAGCGGCAAAATACCTTCACAATATACAGCAAAAGTATGATTGGGCTCAGCGGATAACTCCTGATATTGGTCCTGTCTTTCCTCTTCTCACAACCCCTTCATTCTACCTCCAAAACAATGTCAAAAGACTCTTCTTTTATTTTTTGTTCCCATATTTATGAATATCCTCTTACTCAAGAAGTCTGGTTTATCATTTATTGAGGTAAAAGCTTCTCACATCCATCTTCCTTTCACATTAATAATTTTGCATATTTGTTTCAGATCAGTATGGTTCCCTTTCTTTTCCTTGTGGATGTTTTCCAAGTCTGATGAAATTGCTGATTTCTTCTTTGAAAACTCACCAACCACATTTCTCATATCAAACTTTTCCTTTCCTCTTTTAGTTTTTCTCTTACATATCGTTTGGGTTTGATTTGTCTTTTATCCCTTGTTTTGTTTCCCATATTTAAAATATAATGTAGGAACACACACACACACACTATACGTTTAATATCTCATTGTCACCGGGTGACTATTATGTCGGGAGGGGACCAACTGATATTAATTGGTAGCTCATTACCCTCCAAGCATGCAGTGCCTATTGAGACTTGAAAGATCTTTTACATGGAGTTCATTACTGGACCCTTTGGTGACTGTGGATTTCTGCTGTTGGAGCTGCTCTCTGCCAGGTTGACTCCTATGGAAACAAGCACTCCCTTACCAACTCATCTCATCATCTGTATGGGTCCTATTCTCTGCACATAAACCAGATACATTATGGCACCTCTATGACATGGTAAGGTATAATAAATCTTAATGCTTAATTGGCATTGTAATACATTTTAATCCTCATTCATCAGAGAGTAATTAAAATACACGTCTAGTAAGTGCTGCATGAATATACATTCAAACAATATTATATGCAAAGGAGTGTAGGTCCATGATCACGGCTAGTAACAAAATATTCATTTTTTTAACATACCCAAAGATCAATATGTCATTGTACTACCTAGTGATAGAAAAATAGGTAAGTCAAAGAGAGACAAATAATAACATAGTGGTTAAAGAGTGATCCGCAAGGGTCTACAAAATAGGTGCTGCGGGGCACTACATGAATGTTTAAACATTTCAATATTGCCCCTAATCCGAACAGGGGTCATGGAGGAGACATTAGTGAACAATGAACGTCCCTCCTCAATGGCAGTTTATGAAAACCTGAGTAGCTTAAATCTGGTGAACTCCACCTTGGTCCTCAATATGCTACATTACGAAAGAAGATCCTGAAATCTAAAAAAATCCTCAAATCTCAAAAGATTGGATAACTTGAGTAGCTTCCAAATGTGGCAACTCCTCATCGATCCTCAAGATGCTAAAATCAATCGTTGTTGTGCTCTAAAGTGAAGAATAGAAATATCATCCATAAAGAGATTAACTCCAATCTCGAAGTGAGAAAAGCTGGAACATGTAGAACAAAAGCGTGGCAGTTTCATCCCCCTACACAACATGCCTTGATGATATAGGAATGTGATGTGGAGAATTTACCCAAAAAACCGCCGATGATCAAATGTTGAGGCCTCTTGTGAAGAAAACGACCACTCCAAGATTTGAACCCTAGGTAGAAGCTAAAATATCAGTAATATCCCGAGAAAAGAAACTTCTAGCAAATTTGTATATTTTTCAATTAAATCCTAGGAGCAGAGTATTGCAAAAATGAACTTTTACAATAGAAATAATCTGAATTTTATAAATAAAAATAGCAAACCAATATGGAAAAAATCAGTCTTTTATTTATTACGCGAAAGGTGTGTTTACAAATGGGAAAGCCCTGGGGCTCGACAACAAATTTTAATCCTTGCCGTCGATGTGGTCTTCCGTATCAACGTTTGTAGGAATCATTCAAAATTTGGACCAAGGAATCGCAGAATAAAACCCAAAATTTTAAGACCGTTTTTGTTGCAATCCAACACCTGCGGTGCACTTACTAAAAATAACATGTGTTCATGGCAGGCATGTCTAAAAATAGAAAGTGGTCAAATGAGGTGAATTATCATCAGTGGTACTCTGCATAAGAAAGAAACATCAAGGAGTGAAAATAGTGCAAATATTTCCAAAAACGAGTCCTGCTAGGACCTACTAAAAATAGAAAGTTTCCATTTTTAGTGTATAAAGTTGCAGTTGGCTCCGTTTTCACTCATCTCAATGCTTTTTACCATCATCACATGGTTGTAAAGATGTCTCACAGCTCAAACGAGAAAAATAACTCTCCTCGAGGAACTTAAAGCATCATTCTGATCATAATTGTGTCAAGGAGCAAGACAGAGCATATCGAGGCACAATAGGTGAAAGTCAAGGACATTGTTGTTGGCATTTTGTTGTCATTGATGTCAAAGTGAAGGTGTTGTCAGTGTTGTTTGAGGTCATTGATGTCAAAAGAGGAAAGAAACATGAAGGTTGATTGGTAGTGTTAAGATGAGTTGCTTGGTTTAGGTGTTGTTTCATGAGCTCTTGAGTAGGTATGATGGCTTGAGGTGTCTGTAGAGGTGATGCAATGTTAGGAGGATGTCATACAATGTGTTGAAGGTCCTAACAGGTGTGCAAGTGTGTCATAGTGATGAAGACGTCAGATTTAATAAAGCAAACATGTTCAAGGTGCTTGTTCTTGAAGCCTAGTCACAAGGTATGGTGTGGTATGATGTAGTACAAGCATGTAACAGCTATGTGAACTTGGTGAGAGCATGGGAAGCATGAGTATGAAGTGTAGGGACACTCAGAAGTGTCTTAGTGTGCTGGTTCAGGTGTTGGACATGTTTTTAGGTCTTCATTAGACATATTCTCAAGCCTTAGGTGACCAAATGAGGCAAGCTGATCTGTTTCAGAGCTAGGTAAGCAAATATGAGCTATGTTAGAGCCGTGACAAGTTGTTTCTAGCCTACTGGTGAAGTTTGAGGTTAGTACTTTGAGCATTTTGCATGAAAATGAGTTTTTAGGTCTGTTCCTAGACCTAGTCCTTAAGAAAGCATGCCCTAGTATGGTGGAGTCAGAATTTCTGAGTACATTTGAGCAAAGGTGAGCATTGGAGAATGTGTAGGAGGTTGAGACAGAGGTGTGGTCCAAATTTCAGGACGTAATGTTGAAGATTTTGAAGGATATGTCATTTTTACCCTTACCGAGTGTAATGTCCCCAATGGGACTATTTTTGCCCTAGTTGGATTTTAGGCAAATCCCAAACTCAAGATGCAAAATAATAAATTATTTATCAAATTAAAACTCTGTAGATCTGAATAAACCCAAAAAAATGTGACTAGGGGTTTAAGAGGAATCCACCAAAATCAGCAAATACATTCATACACAAATGGACATTTTTACCCCCAAGTTGGATTTTCAACCAATCCCAACACCAAATACAAATTTAACACCAGTAATTAAGTGTAATGCAGATCAGAATTATTTGTGAGAAATGCGACTAGGGTTGAATAGTAAATCCACATGAATTAGTGATTTAAACTTAACCCTTCCTACTCAAGACTGAAATACAGATTTTTCAAGGCCAATATCTTAAGGAAATATGCAGATTTAAGTTGCAAAACATAACTGAAATGATTTAATAATTCTGCAGAGATAAAATATCAGTTATGAGCTGCATAATGCTGATTTTATTCCATAAAAACTCTGCAAAAACCAGTCTGCAGTTACAGTGGAAGGAGAGGGTTTGGAACCTCTGAAACACACTCCAAAGATGACTCGAATCCAGCTCTAACAGCAGGTAACAAAAATTGAAATTTATGCCCTTCCAATATACCAAAATCTGCCAATAGTTGGGTCGCTCCAGCTGGAATTAATGATCCAAAAATCAGATTTTCCTTTGATGACTTCAACGTACAAATAGATGAGATTAAGGAGGAGTTTTGTGTTCCTCCTTTCACCTTCTTGAGGGGTTTCGTCCTCAGAAGTTTGCAGCAACAAGTGCTCAGCTTTACAAGCCAATTTCATAAAGTGTAATGGTCATAGAATGCCTTCATACCAGTCGACCTCTCCCTTTTAAAGAAGAAATGGCCCAAAAGCAACCTCCAAGGCCACCAATCAGCAAACTTGAATATTTAATTCTCTTTTTCACCCCAAAAGGCCTTCCTCAAGCAAGTCGCATTTTTCTAGTGTGGATAACTCTTGCCCATATGCTTTTGTCTTTTCTTACCATTTTTATTGCCATTCCTCGTGCATGTTAACTTTAATAATTTCAAGTTGGGGCAACCGAGAGCGCGAAAATCTCTTTCCAAGAAGAGAAGATTTCACAAGAAGTGATTGAAGAAGAAAGGGGCATAGTATTGCAGCAGTTGACTCATAATATTTAGCCCCTTGTGGATGAGAATGCTCGGGATTTGGTGTAGCAAAGTCAAAATGCCAATCTTGGTAATACTCCAAGGTATGAAGAGCATAGTATTGTATCTTATTTATTGCTGCCTATTCCAATTTATGAGATGCACGATGAAGTCTTCAATGTGGAGTTTGTTGAACCATTATTCCAAGTATATGCATATGAGCATCTTGTGGATGATATATGGTGGCAAGTTTTAGCCCACTTGATAGGTACAAGTGCCAGGCTTGTAGATCACTTCAACATGTTTTATCTATTGTGCATGGCACTTGGACAAAACAAATTTAGAATTGTTTGAGGGCAAACAATTTTGGGAAGGGAGGACTGTAATATCCTCTTCCCAATCGAAGACCCTTAGCCTATTTCGTCTACCCGAAGGCTAAAGGGAGATCCTAAGGGTGGCTTAAGTCAATTGTAGTAATTGTAAAGTGCCATATATATATATAGCACTTATAATAATTTATATGACTTAATAATTATTAAATCTAGGATGAAAAATGCCCAAATATATTTTGTTAGCCATCCTAGGTGAAATGACGATTTGTCTTAGAAGGGGAAATGGGAACTTAGAAAGGATAAAAGCCCATTTCATTGTGTATTCCCTCTAGGAAAAATGCAACCAACTTTGGGAGGGAAAAATAAGTATTAAATATCTTTTGTATTCTCCCTAAGGGAAATGGCGACTTGTCCTAGGAAGGGAAATGGAGGGTGGAAAATGCATTCAATAAATGTTGATTGGATGTTTAAGAGGTTGCCTTTGGATCTCTTCTTTCTTTATAAGGAGAAGTCGACTTGCTCAGGCATTCATTCTATGATCATTTTTATAATTTCTGATTTGCATTTGAAGCCTTGAGCTTTTGCAAAAATATTCTAAGGATGAAAACCCTTAGGATTCATCCCTCTTGTGGACGAAAACCCCAAGAGAATGTGAGGAATTTTTATTCAAGAAATTCTATTGAGCTTACACAGATTTTAGTCATTTCCAACAGTTGTACGAAGGAGTTTTTGCAGATTTCTAATCAAGGGTTTGAAGAAATATTGCAACAATGTTTATTCTATTTACCTCTAGTGGAGCGACCCATATTTTGGATGTATTGATGACATTCTAAGGTGTTTATGGACTATTCTGAGTTGCTGTTATAAAATCAGGTTTTTATGAATCATCTCCAATCATTTTCTGAATTTTTGGATAAATAAAAGTGCCATTTTTATTCACTTTCAGGGGCAGCAAGTCTGCAGACTTATATAAATTTTTGCAGCCTATTTTACCTTCAGAAAATTGTATTTTTATGCATGCATGAGCTATTAAAAATATAGAAATCAGTTTGGAGTGAATGGGTATGAATGTACTTGTTGATTTGTGTGGATTCCTCTTAAAACCCTAGTCGCATTTTTTTGGGTTCATTCAGATCTGCAGAGTATTAATCTGATAAATAATTTATTATTTTGCATTTTGAGTTTGGGATTTGCCCAAAATCCAACTAGGGCAAAAATAGTCCCATTGGGGACATTACACCGAGTTTTGGAAGAGAGAAACCTAGGTCGAATTTGGTCTTTTTGGTGCTCATTGGCACGTGTATGCTTTGCATGGGGACCCAAGCTCTTGAGGATAGTTGAAGAGGTCTACTAATAAGGTTTTCCAAGTCGAATGAAGTTATTTGATCATCAGAGTTTTGTGAACAATCATTAAGAAGTTAAACAATTTTTTAACCCTCTTGAAACCCTAGGTCTATAGCGATGGGAGAGAACTTGATACATGCCCATAATGAATTGTTTGAGCTAGTATGATGATTGAAGCTTGTAAGAGGACTCCTCCAAATTTCTCCAGGTGCAAGTTAGAGATTTTGGCTGTGGGCCCCACTCAAAAAGGCAAGTTTCTAGAAAAGTTCATTTTGTGCTCAAGTTGTCCATTGGACCTGGTGACTAAATTGGTTGTGAAGGAAGTATGGGAGCTATACTTCATGTCTGGAGTGGTTTCAAAACAAGTTTGAGCCCTTAGAAGGTTTGTTGAAGTCCATTTTGCATGATTGGTTTTGGAGCAGTTTTGTGTAGTTTCAAGTGACCTAGTTGCATTAGCTTTTTGGAGGTGCTACAGTCTGATTTATGGAATCCTATGCACTTTGTGATGACCTTGAGGACCTTGAGGTCATGAGCTTTCCATTGGTATATTACACTTGCATGGATGAGGTCATTTGATGTGGTTTTGAGCTTCATTTCTGAAGACTAGTTTTGGGGCAGCTTGGTTGTGCATGTTCTCAAGAGGGTTTCATGGCATGAGATGTTGATGCAGGGTGTTTCATGGTTCTGGAGTTTTTTGAAGGGTTAGACAACATGTCTAAGTATGTTCCATGTTTTGGTGAAGGTGGTTTTGCTCTAGAACATTCTCTTTTTGGCGAGTTGGTTGTTTTGGTGCTTTAGGGCTTCTTGAGTCCTAATGGAGGTCTAGATGGTTCTAGGTGATGTTGGCGACCTATATGGTCCTATGAATGATGTTTTTATGGTGTTATAATGTATTTTTCCATATGATGGATGACCTAGATGTATTAGGATCATAAGTCGTGTATAAAAACAAGTTGTGTGGATCATTTGAGCTAGTTGAGAGAGTGAGAGAAAGTGCGAGCTAGAGGGAAGAGAAGAGAAGGTATAAAGGGTCTTTGTGACCACAAAGAGAGGGCAAAGAGTGTGTGAAGATGTTCTAGAGTGTTTGCAGGTGTTGAAGTGATAGGTCATTGGGCCTAATTAACTTGGTGAAGAAGATCTAGAGCGAGTTGACCTAGAGAGCAGATTTGAAGGAGGAAGGAGAGTGAGCTTCTTAGTGTCACCATCAGTTTTGTAGCAACAAATCAAAGGTGACAAACATTTCAGGTGGCTTTGGTTGGTCTTTGAGTCATCTTGGGGGTTAGTACCTCCTTGTAGGGTTGGTGCTCTACTAAAACTAGGGGTTAGTGCTCCTTGTGGGATTGGTGCCTCACTAAACCTAGGGGTTAGTGCTCCTTGTTAAGTTGGTGCTCAACTAAATTTGATTCATTGCTCTAATAAAGTTGTGTTTCAATGGGTTTTCTTCCCCTTGAGGGTTTCCCACTTACATCTTGTGTTCTTGTGTTGATATGCTTGTTTTTCTCGCTTCTTCTATGGTTATGTTCTTGTGGATGCATGTTTAATGGTTAATTGAATGATTTATGGATGAAACTGTTTAAGTGGTTGAAACGTTTTATTGCTCATCGATTAACGCCCCCGTGATTGTGCTTTTGACAATTGTGCGTCCGAAAAGGATTTGAAAAGTGCCCCATTGAAATTCAAATTCATCAAAGGATGTTCTTGAGACATGGATCAAAGTGTCCATTGCGTTTGCATTCCGTAAACAAATAAGGTGGCACCTGTGGCAACTCGGTGCGAAGGAATTCAAAGGACGAGATCATTTTGGGAGCTCTCCCTCAGGGATCATGAATCAACAAGTTTTCCATCATACAAGGCTTCATCTTCATCATATCGTGAACTCCTTCTCTCTCTATATTCCTTCTTCTCTCTCCATGTTCTAATTTCTCATTAAGAATGTACTTTTTGCTATTTCGTCCTATTCACTTAAGTGACCCTTAGCTAAACATTGTAAGAGTCCTTTTTCCAATAATAAGAAAAAGACTCACTTCCTAGGAATATGAAAGGTCACAAGTGATAGGGATAGGTGAAAGGTCATGTGGGGAGGAGATGAAGAAACATATTAGTAATGTTATAAATTGGAATGGCTTTTCCATTCCAAAGGGTTGGCAATTGTTGATTGAGTATATGTTGTTAAGAAGGAAGGAAAGTTATAAAATTTCACCTAAAAAGACCTTTCCAAGCTTCGGAACTAGTGTAGAGCGTGTTGATTCCATACTTAGCCAAATTTTTGACTACCACATGTCATGATTTCACTCATGACGCTTCTTTTTTGTCCCCTTGTCCTTTTCCCAAGGGGACAGAGGGGACAAAAATGAGCACCCTCGACTAGCCCCCTCCGTGTGACCCTCTCCCTACTGTCGGGGCTTTAACTAGCTAAACTCATCTCCCTCACTTTGACCGGTTCTTGCCACTTGGCAACATCTTGCTCCAAGTGCCCATTTGTGTCTCTTTTGTCCCTTTACACCAAGGGGAGAGGGGAGAAAATGAGCACCCCCTCCAAATGATTAAACCCAACTTTGACTCGGCCTTCAACCACTTGGAATTAAAAACTAGTTACTGAGAATGACATGAAAACAAGCTAGCTTCTTGTTGAGTTAAATTTCTTTGCACATGCATGCATATTCACCATTGTTGCAACTTTAAAACCTACAAAAACTCTAGAATATGACAGAGATGCTCCCCGGCCATGAAGACTAAGTGTTGCACATAACTCTCCATCCGAAAATCGAAGCACGAGATCCCTGTGTGAAGTTGAACACAAGTTGAGCTCACTTTGTTTTCACACAGTTGGTCACTTTGGTGAATTTTTTTTGTCAAAGCTTCAAGCCTCCATTAATATCTGCCATCACACAACAAAAGGACAATGAGACACTTCTTCACTTCCCGAGGATCCGACATGCGGAATCACTTGAAAATTGGAGAAAATGATCCTTGAAAAATCTACTTTCACGCGAGCTAATTTTTGTGCCATGAAGTACTTAATTTTTAGGGATATTGAGGACTGTGTTTTTATCAGCATTCTACCCTTAAAGAATTTTTCAATTTCCCGAAGATCCGGCAGGCGAAATCCTTAGAAACTCGGAGCAAAAGATCCTTGAAAAATCTAGTTTAATTGGAGCCATTTCGTTCGCGATGGAATTGCTGATTATTCAAGATATGGAGGATTGAGTTTTTCTCAATATTTTGCCCCATCGATGAAAAACTCATTTTCCCACTCATCCGGACAAAGGAATCATCCAAAATTTGGAGTAGGGAATCCTAGAATAAAACTCAAAATTTTAAGATTGTTTTCGTTGCAATCCGACACCTATGGTGCACTTACTAAAAATAGCATGTGTTCATGGCGGGCATGTCTAAAAATAGAAAGTGGTCAAATGAGGTGAATTATCAACATTTGTGGTCCTTCGGATAGGAAAGAAACATCAGGGAATGAAAACAGTGCAAAAATTGCCAAAAATAGTAGTTTGGACTAGGGCCTACTAAAATAGAAAGTTTCCATTTTCAGTGTAGAAAGTTGTTGGCTCTGTTTTCACTCATCTCGTTGCTTTTTGCCATCCTCATATGGTTGTAAAGATGTCTCACAACTCAAACAAGAAAAATAACTCTCTGCGAGGATCCTAAAACATCATTTTGATCACAATTGTGTCAAGGAGCAAGATAGAGCATATCGAGGTAGAACAGGTGAAATTGAAGGACATTTTGCGGTCGTAAAAGGATTTGAAAAGTGTCAAGAGCCCCATTAGAATTCAAATTCATGAAAGGATGTTCTGAGACATGGATCAATGTGTTGAGTTGCGTTTGCATTCTAGAAGCAAATAAGGTAGCACTTGTGGCAGCTTGGTTCAATAAAGAATTCAAAGGACAAGAGATCATTCCGGGAACTCTCCCTTAGGGATCATGAATCGGCAAGTTGTCCATCAATCAAGGCTTCATCTTCATCAAATCAGTCAACCCCTTCTCTCTCTCTCTTCCTTCTCTCCCTATGTTCTAATTTCTCATTAACAATGCACTTTTTGCTATTTCGTCTTATTTACTTGAGTGACCATTAGCTAAACATTTTAAGAGTCCTTTTTCCAATAAGAAAATGAGTCACTTCCCAAGAATATGAAAATGTCACAAGTGATAGGGATAGGTGAAAGAATATGTGGGGAGGAGATGAAGAGACATATTTGTAATGCTATAAATTGAAATGGCTTCTCCATTCCAAAAGGTTGGCAATTGTTGATTGAATGTATGTTGTTGAGATTACCACTTCTACATCAAGCAATAAAAGTTGCAATTCTTCTATTTCTTGTCTTGTGTTCCTCTACTCTCTCTTTCTAACTTTGTATATATGATAATCTTGTAAAACCAAGAAAGGTGTCTGCACCTTTGATAAATGAATCAATGGAATTCTATGTCTATGATTTGTTATGTTTTATCATGGTTTGCATTGTTGCTTTCTTCTAATTGGATGTGGACTTACTCTGGTTATTGTATGTGAATTCTGCTAGTGCCTACTCACAACAGTAACCCTGTCTCCTTATTTCTCCAACTCCCCTTTACCTCTCTTCGCTGCAAATTCCTCCCTTGTATTCCGTACAAGCATTTGCTAGACATTTAGTGGAGTGTTCTTGTGTGAATCCCGACCTATTGACCATCCCACAGTTAAAGTAGTTTACATTCAATAATGGGAGCCTCCCCATACACAAGGAGGGGCTTAGCCCTACACTTGTTGGTGAAAACTCAATAATTTGCAACACGACAAATTATTTCGCCAACACATTGCAAATAATAGCAGAAAATAAAAACAATGAGCAAAAATTTGTTAAGAAATAGGACATAAAGCTCATCAAATCAACTTCAATAAGACCCACATCCAATTGATTTAGTTGTTTAGGTGTGGATTTAATTGTTTCATTGGAATCGATTTTTGAGATTTGTTGGAATTGAATTTTGAGATTTCTTTTAACACTTTTTAAGACATTTGAATTCTATTTTAAATTTTGAATATTATTAATAGATTGCATATTTTTAGTAACTAATTATTCCATGACTATAATTTGCAAGACATGAACTGCTTAAACATAGACTAAACACATTAGATCTTAAATTAAGAAAACAAGCAACCTCTTTCCATCTGTACATTGCATGATACACTTTGATGGTTTTATTAGTTCAAATCTCTCTTTTGAATGGAAAATAAAAGCCACCTTTCTCTCATTTGGCCAATTGCTTGAAGGACTTGTGTCAACTTTTCTTGTGTGCTTGTTCAAGCTTGAAAATGACTAGGGTTTTCTCATTTTTTAATTTTGGTCCCTTTAAACACAAATTGCATTCATGTTAATAATACGGGCGAGATCGAGATGATAGAGTGGAGCACATATCATATATTGTTTAGGTAAGAAAAATCTAAGCCGAGGAATGGGTGTGGGACATGTAGGTATTTAATTCCCACGTTTTTACTAAGACATCACCTATTCCCCTACAAGTACTTGAGCTTGAAACTAAAAATGAATGTTTACTAGGTTTTCCTCATTTTTAATTTTGTGCCCTTTAAATGTGAATTGCATTCATGTGCATGATGCAAGAGATACCGAGAAAAAAATGGAGCACATAGCATATATTATTTGGGGGAACAATCTAACTTGTGGAATAATCGTGGGGCTTGCATGTCTTTGTCTTTGTCTTTAATTCATGTCTGTCTTCCTTTAACATTCCTTTTATGCGTCCTTGTTACCTGGTCCTAGGGAAGTAAATTCAGTTGTCGGGTTGCCATCTCAAAGCACACCTCTTGAGCGAGAAACTCCAATGCCAAAAGCACGTCCCATTTCCCTTCACGCTTCCAAGGTGTGCTTCACCTACATCATCTACATCTACACAAACTATGTGCCTCACGACTAGAGGCAAACTATATTTGTTTTGTTGATAGCTATACAAAAACCATAATCACAATTGTGCATGAAACCCCAACCCTTGGGTTTTAGGTCCAATCGACATATCCTTGTCTCTAAATTATCCATTAAAACACGCAAGGGAGTAATGCTTGCTATCGGGTTACAATCTCAACAGACCTCCCTCCCAATTGCAAGCATTGCTTTGGCCACAAGCACATTGTGTTGCCCTTCACGCTTCCTAGTGTATTTCACCTCCATTGTCCACATGTGGAAAAGCTACGTGCCTCACGGCTAGAGACAAACCTTGTTCAATGCCCTAATAGCTATAGAGAAACCCTAATTGTAATTGTGTATACAACCCCTACCCTAGATTTTAGGTTCACACCACATATCCTTATTTCTAAATAAACCCTTGAAACTCATAAGTGAATTCCCCTTGCATTTATTTGTGTTCTAACTACCTGTAAAGTGCAAGAGCTGAAATTGCAAACAACAATTATTGACATCGACAATACTGATTGATCGCTCTTTTCTTTTTTAGATATCTCCAAAAATATGTTTCCTCGACCTCTTTCACACCATATTTTTTGCTGTCAGGTTCCAAAGTTGGAACATTTTAGCTTTTCCTTTTTTATTTTTCCCCTTTAGATGTAAATTGCACTCGCGTGAATACTACACTACCCTAATCGTTAACTTGATAGTTGGAGAAAAACACCAATCTAAATTTTGCATGAAATCGCTACTTGAGCATTCTAAGTACACTCTACATCTTCTTGTCCTTGACATGTCTTGTGAAACATGCATTCAAATTCCCCTTACATTTACTTGTTTTTCTAACAACCCAATAAAGTCAAGAGCTGCAAATTCAAACAAGTATTCGCCTCACCATTATTTTCCATTTGCTACTAGTGTTTTGAGATATCTCCCTCTACAGTTTCATCTACATCTTCCCGACGCAAGTTTTCTCCTTTTTTGATTGACAAACAAGTTGTGCTCTACGTAGAGAGTTTATTTTCACATTGGCTCCTCGATTCCTCTTTCCTTTCCCATGCACTTCTTCACCCTCAAATGCTATTTCTACACCCATCTTCCTTTCCCATTGTTCCTCTTCATCTTGTTTTGCTTCTTCACTATATCCCTTTCGGCGTTCACATCGTACATTTCATGTACGATTACTAGTTTATTTCCAACCATATACAATAAAACAATACCAGTGTCTGAATACAATTCCCTAGAGCTGAATTGGCTGCACAATTGCACCCCGAAAGACCTTTGCGAACTCCCGAATGGAATTGCCTAGGCCGAGAAGTGGGGATTTCGTTCCCAATTCCATATGCAAATGAGGGTTTTCGCCCTTTGTTGCTGTTTGCAGAAGTAGAAGCTACTTGCAGACAGAAAATAATTCATAAATTTCCAAGATGTCCTCTCAATGATCCCCAAATCTGCCTTTATAACTTCCCTTCCTTCTTCCAAAGTGGGCGCCCCCTTCTGGTTTACATGCATGCTCCCAAAAACAATTAAAATAATTACTTTATTCCCCTCAAGTTGGCGCCCCATCCTAATAATAGAATTAAACACATTAAAAATACTTTATCCACCTCCTATCCTAAAAATAGGATCTGTTCCTCATGCAGCCCATTCTATACTTGGCGCCCCCATTATAGAATGCTTTATTTAATTAAAAACTTTGACTTTGGCACCTAATAATAGAAGTACATGCTTCTATTATTATTTTATTCTATTTCAGTTATTTAAATATAATTTAAGTGTCCCTTTTCCAAATAAAATATAATATTACCCTTGGACCACTTAATTTATTTCCTCTTTTAGTTACCCTTTAGTTGACAAAAATAACAAAATTAGGCTTTAGGTATCCTGAATTGATTAATTTTGAAAATGGTACATTACAAAAACAAGCCCCTTTGAAACCGAGAGCCCAAAGTACTTGAAGCAAGGTATTTAAAACTTGTCACAAATGTTGGATGTTATCGTGTACCTCCACAATTTCGCTCTTGTAGTAGTGAAATAGGGCCGAGAGAACTCTCTTGTTGCATAAAGCTTGAAAAAACATGCAATTTGAAAAATTAGGCTCCAACCAATTTTGTATGTAGAAGTTATAGTGACTTTTTGATCACCTTAAGCAAGAGGAAAAACAACCATATGACAGTCAAATGGACGTCAAATTTAGGCTAGATGGTTCATGCCCTAAATTGACGAATCCAATTTTTTAAAAAAGTAACCACTACTATTTTTTGTGAGGATTCCAAATTTGGAGATAGTTTGACAAAATTTGGAACAAATCCTAAGATATGCGTGATTTATGATTTAGGAAGAAACTAATTTATTCTCAAGCATGAGGAATAATTACTTTATTCCTCTCAAGTTGGTGCCCCATCCTAATAATAGAATTAAACACATCAAAAATAGTTTATTCACCTCCTATCCTAAAAATAGCATTTGTTCTTCATGCAGCCCATTCTATCCTTGGCGCCTGCATTATAGAATGTTTTATTTAATTAAAAACTTTGACTTTGGCGCTTGATAATAGAAGTACATGCTTCTATTATTATTTTATTCTATTTCAGTTATTTAAATATAATTTAAGTGCCCCTTTTCGAAATAAAATATAATATTACCTTGGACCACCTAATTAATTTATTTCCTCTTTTAATTTCCCTTTAGCTGATGGAAAATAATAAAAATAGGCTTCAAGTATCTGGAATTAATTAATTTTGAAAAGGGGACATTACACAAACAAGCCCCTTTGAAAAAGTGCCCAAAGCATTGTTACCAAATTTTCCACGCAAAGCATTGAATAACACTTGGCTATTTTTGGAAAATTGGCTAAAATTAACGAAGTGTTAAAATAGAGGTTTGCTAAAAATGGAGGAGCTAAAAGACAAGCTTGCAAAAGACAAAAGCAAAAAGATAAAAGTAGAAAAGACAAAAGGATAAAATGTGGAAAAGACAAATGCAAAAGAGAAAGCGAAAAAGACAAAAGTAAAAGCAAATGAGCCAAAAACAATATAAGACAATTTTTTTGTCGCATGCATGGAAAGAAAGAAATTAAATAATTAAATAGCGGCGAGTCTATTTTGAGCAAGGGGCCTATATATGGGCTGATTTTTGATTGAAATCATACACTCTTCTAGTTGTTTTGCTCCTGCAATCCTAGCTTGTACTTGAATCCTCGAATAGAAAAGCTCCATTTTTGCCTTCTCATATCGCTTAGTTTTTGAGTATTCATCGTGTTTATCGGGGTATGGTATTGCTTTGTTGTGGAATTTCTTCCCTATACTACGCTGTCCCTTACCTAAACCTTTGAATTATTTTTTGCAGATTAGCCTAGAGTTGTGCATGTATATGGATTTATATATTTTCTCGTATGTAGTTGTACATGTGTGTGTCAAATTATTGGTGTATCACCTTATTTTTATATTTCTCGCATTTCTTCTCCCTTGTCAATTTTATTAGTTTTTAGGTGATTCACAAAGGAACCGACCCACTGGAGGTTCACCTCGGTTATAGGTTTCCCACAACCTTGAGGTGTTCCAATTTTGTCAACAAGAGAGAGAGTACACACACCATTCTCTATTTGGGTGCACTTAAGGTGACAACAAACACTTGAAGCAAAGTATTGAAAACTTGTCACAAATGTTGGATGTTATCGTGTACTTGCACAATTTTGCTCTTGCAGTTGTGAAATAGGGTTGAAAGAACTACACTTTTTGCATAAAGCTAGAAAAACAAGGCTCCAAGCAATTTTGTAGGTAGAAGTTATAGTGACTTTTTGATCACCTTAAGCAAGAGGAAAAATAACCATATGACGGTCAAATGGACGTCAAATTTAGGCTAGATGGTTCATGCCCTAAATTGACGAAACCGAAAATTTAGGAAAGTAACCACTACTATTTTTTGGGAGGATTCTAAATTTGGAGATAGTTTGGAACAAATCCTGAGATATGTGTGATTTATGATTTAGGAAGAAACAAATTTTTATTCTCAAGCATGAGCCTTGGAGTTGCAAAACATGAGACTTGGGGCTGTGTCCTAGCGAGTTATTTTCGGGAGAAGAAAATCAAACAAATTTGGAAAAAATTGCAAACTTATTTAACGAAGGAAAACATGGGTTTTTAAGAATCCTTACCAATAGTCAATTTAAAACTCCTATTTCACAAAAGCAACATTTGAGAAGATCCCCTAACTAATGCACTGTCACTAGTGAAAGTCACAAATTGCTCACAAAATTGAGAAATTGAGATTCATGCATGCTCGATACCATGAAGAGTTTCACAACCATTATATAAGAGAATCAAATAGAATCAACACATTACCCATACTCGCAAGAGAAAAGAGATAGCACAAACATTGTAAAAGACCACTCGAGATATGATACCCTATACTTGCAAGAGAAAAGAGAGAGCATAGACATTGCAAAAGAACATGAGATATTATGAAGTGACCTAAGACACCGAAATACTTCTCTAAAGATTAAAGGATTACATATTTTTTGATTGCCAAAGGATTACATATTTATACCTTTTACAATACATCAGCATGAATTTGAATAATTGTCATCCCGACATATTATCGGTTGATTAAATTAATACACAAATCACTTTATAAATTGAAGACGGGCTGTTGGGCTGATTACGAAATATAATTCAAATACATTTAAACACTAACATGACTACATTGTTTGTAGAATATTAATAATGAGATGGACCGTTTAATATCCTGGACACTTATTTTTATTATGAGAATTGGGAATATAGGGCAATGTTTGTCTTTCCTGAAACAATATTGACTAGATTGTTTGTAGAAGATGATTACTAATGGCATGGACCATTTAATACTTAGACACTTTTATTTATTTTGAGAATTGTGAATATTTCAGTATAGGGCAAGGATTTTCTATCTTAAAACAATATTTGATTTGTTGGGATCAATAATCATATAATCCTATACTATATTACAATTGAAACTGCCTTTCTTTCTCCTTCAAGATAAGAGTCTCTTTCCCAAATGTATATAAGATACTATACTAGTTATCATGCAGGAGGACAATGAGAAAGGCTATAAATACATGTTTGTAGAAGATCCATAGGGATCCAAAATGACTCTATTCATCAAGCATGGAAAATAAATACACGGAGGTTCTCTTTATAAGCAAGTGAGAGCGGCGGTTATAGAATGCAACAAGTTCTTTTCGGAGTGTATGAAACAAACAGCCCCGAGAATTGTGTTTTCTCCAAAGTGCACGTAGAAGAAAGACTAGTGTTGAGATCATCGAAGCATGAAAATAATTGAGAAAGAGTGCTGAAGTAATTGGGAGGAAGTGTGAGATATTATCTACTTCTCTTTCATACTTATTGTAAATTTTGTACTTATTGTTTTGAATTGGCCAATAAAAGTGGGAAGAAAGAGCAATTGCCCTTCTGACTGGTTTTTCCTCCTTTAGAGGTTTCCAGGATAAAACTTGTTGGTGTTTATGAGTTTATATTCTTTCCTTTCCTGTAATTGTGGATTCTAAGCATAAGCAAAATTCATTCACTAGCTATCTCTGTATCATTTTCTAATAGAAAGTAGAACAACAACGTTTTAATTTGTGATTATGTGGATAATTCCAAAGTTGAAGAGTTTACAGATCATTTTGGTATCAGAGCTAACAAGTATCCAGGAATGTGGTATTCGTTCTTGGATTTGTATGACAATGACGAGATCTAAAGGCGAAGAGGCTTTACCTTGCGATCCAAAAATTTCTACAAAAGAAGTGGAAACAGAGAATTCGGGGACAAATGGAGGAAGAGAACTTGGTCCGTAGAATCGAGATGTTGGAGACCATGATGGATAGGATGTTTAGAAGGCAAGAAGAACTTGCAGATTTGCAAAAGACAACTTACACATCAAGCAAGAGACTCCATGGACTCAGTGGTTCGAGGCTTAGCTGAAAAGTTTGGCATAGGGAGGAGCCACCATGAGGAAGATTATGGGGAAGAGCATGAAGAAGAGACTTCAAACGCAAGAGAAAAGGTAAAATCTGATCATACTCCTTTTAAAGTTGAGACGAAAGTTGAGATTAAAAGCTTTGAAGGACAAGTAGATGCAAGTTGCTTGATAAATGGTTAAAACAATTAGAAGTCTACTTTAGCGTCCATAATGTCACTGAGGCACAGAGGATCACCTTTGCACGTCTCAAAATGGAGGGACACACTCTGGTTTGGTGGGAAACCCATCTAACCACTTGTGAAAAGAAGAAGCGTCCTATTGTGAAATCTTGGCAAGAATTTAAAGAATTACTTAGAGCTAACTTCTATCCTATTGGCCACAAGATTGACCAAATGATTAAATGGCAGTATTTTAGACAAGGCAGTGGTCAAAGTGTGCAGGACTATACTACGGAGTTTCGGAGGCAGGCCATGTTGCTAAACATGGACTTGGAGGATGAGGATATTCTGACTAAGTACTTGGGAGGACTTCACACTCACCTTCGAAGAAAAGTCATCTCCACAAAGCCCAAAGATCTCAACGAGGCGTGTGTGCAGGCATACTACATAGATGATGAAAAGAAGCAAGGAGAAGCAGAGCCAAGGGCAAAGCAGTCGACAAATCAGCAAAAAAAAGAGTATGGGCAAACAAGTAACAAGGGTAAGTGGAAAGGGAAAGGTAAACAAGCTGCCACTACTTTAAATACTTGTAAAGATCCCAAGAATTTTTGCAAGAACTTGTGATATCAATGGTCATACTAGACTACATGTTGGAAGTTACATCCGGAGTTACATCCGAAGAATCGAACCAAGGACTCAAAGAAGTCCATGACAATTGTAAAAACAAAGGGGAGGTGGAAATCGAAGATGACTTTGATGTAGACGAAGGCTTGGATGCACGGCCACCAACATGGACAACCAGGAAGAGGAGATGAGTAGACTATTCCAGATCAAAATCTAGATCAAGAGAACTAAGGTAAATGCTTTGGTTGATACTGGTTCTCAGTCTAACTTGATTTCTAAAGCAATTGTAAAGAAGCTTGGTCTTGAGACTTACGAGCATCCACACCCTTATCCTTTGGGTTGGGTGAAGAAGGGTGTTGAAATTCAGGTAACAAGAAGATGTAAGGTCAAGTTTGGGATAAATTCCCAGTATATTGATGTTTTGGAAGCTGACGTTATTCCACTTGATGCTTTTGATGTTGTATTGGGAGTCCTTACTTGTATATTAGGGATGCTATATTTATGAGAAGGGAAAACCGGTATAGATGGGTCAAGGATGGGATCAACTACAACATCCGGGCACACCAGTGTAAGACACGGGTTATTATGGTGAGTGCTAACCAAGCAAAACGACTTATTCAGGCAAATCATAATCAGTTTTGTTTACTTTTGTTAAAGGATAAACAAGATGGGGTAGAAGTTTCAGAGATTTCTAACCAGGGAAAGCATGATTTGGATAGTATTATTTAGTCTTTTTAGGAAGTATTTTAGGCTCCCAGTGGGTTACCACCAAAACGGGAAGTAGAGCATGAGATTCAGCTATTGCCAGAGTCCCCTCTACTAAACATCGGGTTGTATAGGCAATCCTTGCTTGAGAGTACTGAAGTAAAGAAACAACTCTAGGAACTACTAGACCAAGGGGTGATACGTCTGAGCACCTCACCATGCGGTTTGCACCTATTGTGATGGTGCGAAGAAGGATGGTTCTTGGAGAATGTGCATCGACTACCGCGCTTTGAACAAGATCACCATAAAGAACATATATCCACTTCCCCGCATAGATGATCTCTTGGACCAGCTTCAGCATGCCAAATTCTTCACGAAGTTGGATCTCAAGTCAGGTTATCACCAAGTCAGAATGAAGGAGGAGGATATATGGAAGACTTCCTTCAAGACAAAACAGGGTTTGTATGAATGGTTAGTACTTCCTTTTGGGTTATGCAATGCACCCGCTACATTTATGAGATTGATGAATGATGTATTGTGGGATTTCATAGATTCATGTGTCATTGTATATCTAGATGATATCTTGATTTTTAGTGCCACATGGGAAGAACATCTAACTCATTTACAAGTCTTGCAAGTTCTCAGGGAGAAACAACTGCTTTGTAATATGAAGAAATGTGAATTTGCCAAACAATCACTTGTCTATCTTGGGCATGGTTGGAGGAGGAGAGCTATGAGTGGATCCAAAGAAGGTGGAAGCCATCACTAATTGGCCAACACCAACAGGAGCCACAAGAGACTAGGAGTTTTGTGGGAGCAATATAGTACATGCGGAAGTTCATTCCGGGCTTCTCCACGATTGCAACACCTCTACACACAGTGGCCACAAAGAGTAAGGGTTTTGACTAGGGTAAGGAACAAGACAAATCCTTTGAGTTATTGAAATACAAGATTAGTCATGCTCCAGTACTTGCTCTTCCTAATTTGCAACAGCCTTTTGAAGTAGAGACAGATGCAGTGATTACGCTATGGGCGCAATGTTGCTTCAAGGAGGTAAACCCATATGCTATCATTATGAAACTTTCACTTCAGCAATTAAAGGATATTCAGTATATGATAAGGAAATGTATGCACTAGTTCAGGAAATTAAAAATGGAAGCATTATTTGTTGGGTAAAGAAACTATTGTGCACACTGACCACAAACCTCTCCAGTATTTGCAAGCACATAGTCTAAATTACAACAGGCAAAGGCACTACAAATGGATGGGGTTCCTTTAGCAGTTCCATCTGGTGATCAAATACAAGAAGGGTAGTACAAATTTGGTGGCAGACATGTTGTCTAGGCCACCCACACAGAGAAGTTTCTGTTTGGCCACTATCTCTCAGATCGAGCCCTTCACGAAAGGAAGCTTACGGAGAGGCATATGCCTAGGACAGAGACTTTGGGGTGACATTTCAGCAATTGCAGTCCCAAGGGACTGAAAGGACATGGATTGAAGATTGTTATCTCAAGGACGGGCTGCTCTACCGATGGGGGAAGCTTTGCGTGCCTAAAGAAGAAAGACTTCTATTGATGAGGGAAGCACATACCTCGAAAGTAGCGGGACATTTCGGTGTTGGTAAGACCCTAGCCCACTTGCAAAGGTACGTGTATTGGCCCAATATGCAAGAAGAAGTATCAAAATTTATACGTGGATGTAAACTTTGTTGTACCAACAAGCCTAAGACTAGGAAGGAGGGTTTGTATATGCCTTTGCTAGTACCTACTCGTCCATGGGAGGACATTTCTATGGATTTTGTAGGAGGATTACCTATGTCTAAACATGGCCATGACTATCTCTATGTTGTTGATAGATTCAATAAGATGTGTATTCTTATGGCATGTAAAAAGACAATAAAAACACATGAGGCAACAAATCTTTTCTTTGCTAATGTATGGGTGCATTTTGGTTTGCCAAAGTCTATTGTTTCTGACAGGGATTCCAGGTTCTTGGGGAAGTTTTGGACTACTTTGTGGGACAAGATGGATACCAGGTTACTGAGAGAGCACAACTTTCCATCCACAGATAGATGGATGAGATAGGTGGTGAACAGGACTTTGGTACAGTTGATCAGAGGGTATAACAACAAATACCCAAGGACTTGGGATGAGTCCTTAGCCTACATTCAACATTCCTATAACCGGGGTACACACATCCACTATGAAGTCACCATTTGAAGCATGCTTGGGATATCTACCTACAAATCCATTGGACATAGCAGTTGGGCAACAAGATGAGGAGGAGACACGAGACACAGAGGTGACTAGAGCAAAACAAATTCATTGAGAGGATCCAAAAAATCCATCTCAAAGTCAAAGAACAAAGAAATCTCAAGCCAAGTACAAAGCTAGGCACGATCAACATAGGAGGGAACATAAGCTTCATGTTGGAGATAGAGTTTGGCTTTACTTGAGCAAGGAGAGACTACAAGGTCAAGCACGGAAGCTCAAGCCACTACGATATGGGCCCTTCACCATATTGGAGTAGGTTGGAGAAAATGCCTTTCGACTTGATTTACCATCATTTATGAGGATGTACTCTATAGTAAATTGTGAGAACTTGCACCTATATGAGCCATCCATGTTAGATGAAGATGAAGGACTACAATTGCTACCTTCCATTGAGGATTGCATCTTGGACTCACGAGGCGAATTGGAGGAGGATGTAGTGCTTTGCAACAGAAGGTCAGAGAGACTAGGAGAGGTCCGCAGGAGTCTTGGCAGATTGGACTGAAAGGAAAGACACCAAGGCAGGCCGGTGGTACTCGAAGGAGCAAGTGAGGGAATTATTTCCTCATCTACTCCCCACTAAGCTTTTGTGGGACCAAAAGCCTCCTAAGCGGGGAGGTGTGATCCATAGGGATCCAAAATGACTCTACTTCATCAGATCAGTCAACATGAAGAAGGAAAATAAATACACGAAGGTTTTGTCTTTATAGTAACATGACCGCTCTCTCTGTGCCGCGGTGTAGAGCTGTACCTTTGCCATAGGCGGTCCTGGACCGCTAGACCATGCTGCATTGGGTGGCGGTCTGGCTCTTTTAGACAGAAAACAAAAATATGAAACAAACAACCCCAAAATTTGAAAGGTTGTTCATGTCTCTTCTCCTCCATGACCTTTCCCATTCTCCAGTGCATGGGAGGACATGAGAAAGGCTATAAATACATGTTTGTAGAAGAGAACAAGATCATCGAAGCATGAAAGCAAGTGAGAAAGAAGTTCTTAGTGTTGGAATTGTGTTTTGTAGAAGAAAGGAGTGTTGAGATAGAGCAAGCAAGTAATTGGGAGGAAGTGTGAGATATTATCTACTTCTCTTTCATACTTATTGTAAATTTTGTACTTATTATTGTTTTGAATTGGCCAATAAAAGTGGGAAGAAAGAGCAATTGCCCTTCCCGACTGGTTTTCCTCCTCTGGAGGTTTCCAGGATAAAACTTGTTGGTGTTTATGAGTTTATATTCTTTCCTTTCCTGCAATTGTGGATTCTAAGCATAAGAAAAATTCATTCACTAGCTATCTTTGTCATTTTCTAATCGAAAGTAGAACAACGTTTTAATTTGTGATTCTGTGGATAATTCCAATGTATGAAGATGTTGTAGGGGGATAATGGTGAAGAGAGTCTCCATTTGTCAAAAGAGTACTAATGAGACAAGTTGTTACACCTTACACATGAAGTCAGAATGGTATAACTAAAAGAAACAATCATGTCTTGGTTGAAGTTGCATGATGCATGCTGAACAAATGGAGTCTCTCTTTTTGAGTTGAAGATTCATGATGCATGGTGATCTCATTGAAGTCCATTAAGAGGATACCATCACAGAAAGCTTTCGAGGTCAAAAAATTTTCTTGCAAATTTGCGTGTACTTTGTTGTGAAGCCTATGCTCATAAACCAAAGCAAAGCACACAAGATTTGCAGTGTGGAAAGAGTGAATGTCTATCAATTACACATTTTTTAAAATGTTAAAAACACAGAAAACTAAAGAACAATATATTAGTCATAAGGATAGCAAAGAAACTGATATTTGTTATTCGTTACAAATGTAGTGCATATATATTATAATAGTTAAACATATGCCATGTATTAAATATGAAAATTATAATAACTTGATAAAACTATCAGTAAATAGGTCGAAAGACACACTTCAATCCTCAATACCATTCAAGTTTCTAGTGCCAATCCCCCCCGCCCCCCCCGGCTCTTTTGCAACCTTTAATAACTAAAACCATCACATTTTTGGGAATAAATCGTGATTGTTGTTTGTGTTTAAAATGCGTCTTTTACTCCCAATGATTCGGCCCTTTAAAAAGCCTCAGGATTGACCAGTTTATTCCTAGGTTTGACAGCTTGTGCTGTGCAGGGTGTCAAAATGGCAGGGGAAAATTTCCGGTCCTGGATTACTCGTGATTATTCCTTTATTTTGACGAGTAATGCCACCATGGTTTGACAAGCCTTAGAATGCTCCTTCACAATTTATCAATCTGTGTGTCACTCAATTTATAGTCTTATATTCAACCAGTATTAAAGATTCTCCAATGGACAAAAAACAGAAAACACATGCAACCAACAAGAAATTTATATTGTGCTAGAAACATGAAAATGGTGGAAGGCAATGTTTGTACTTACTACTTAACACAGGTGACCCTCCCTTGTGTTAAGTGGAGACTTCACACCAACATCCAAAATATGGTTATTCGAAGGGGAAATAATCATCAGGACTAAACACTTATGTCAAAGATTAAAGTTCCTTATTATCCTTTTTATTTGAGTCTTGAGAAGGTGGAAGTACAATTCAACTATTGAACCCCTTTCACATTGGGCAGAATTCATATTATAAGACACAGCTTCTACATCTATATTCTATTGGCTAATTAGTTACTTATCAATATATTTCATCACTTGATCTAGTGACATGACTCTAAACCTTTAAGTATGAGGCACCCATACAACTTCAGGAGTCAAAATATGAAGGATTCCAAAGGGAGGCATTGCTATACTAAAAGGAGAGGTCAAATAATTCACTTTTAATGTAAGACTTAATAAAATACGTAAGGCCTGAATAATTACTGCAAAAATTAAAGCATGTAATGACTTAATAAGTTGGTCCCAAATGTATTTAATTCAAAGAATACTACAGGAAAACCTCTCAGTATAAAGTCATTTAGTGATGGACTTATATCCATCGAGGCATCTTATCACCCTGTTATGTTTTTATACATTGTGAGGTTTATTGCATACATTGGGATTCTTCATATTACAAGATTTATAAAACTTGGAATCACAAAGTAAAGTCCTCACAATTGATGAATGCCTTTTGGTACTCAGCAAGTTTAGGAATCTTGAGGAGGAGATCCACTTTATTTATTGTTCTAAAACTTTTGTCTACATTCCAATCCAAAACAATTCATTCCACTTATGCCCTGTCATTTATGCTAATATGAATTGCATAAAAACCAAAAAAATGACTACTGCTACGAGGAATCCAAAGTGAAAGTTAATCTCCATTATGTGTATAAATGAGGCAAATTTTTACTCTATCAATCTTCTAATGCATTTTGTTTCCCAATTAGTGGATATGATACATGTTTGATTAGTATTAAAACTTTGGAGAAACTTGCATTTGCATGTTATGCATATTTTAAAATATTCCAGAATAATTTATATTAAGATATCCATTGCTCATTGATTTTTTGATTAGGGTTACATTTTTTATTTTACATATTTTCTTTGGATACACTTTATCATTAAATTGTGTGCGATTTTTTAATGTGAACTATATATAGACCACTCACAAAGTAGGAGAATAACTTCTTGGCTTCTGCCAACTGGATAATTTCAATAGGTTATTTAAATGTGTTGTCACTTGTACACAAGAAACAAATATTTGCAACATGTGCACTTCAGAACAAGTCCGATTCTCTTACGGTTTCCACTTGTATTTGGGATTGTTCTTTTACGTTTCTTCCTATTCATCCTTTATTGATTAATTTTTCTTGGCTTACGGTGACTGGTGTACAGGACGGATTCCGTTTGCATATTTAGAGGATATTCAAATGAGATTCATGAAGACATATGGCCGTGTGGCTCATAGTGCACTTGCTTATGCAATGAATGATGAGTTCTCTAGAGTTTTGCATCAGCAGATGGAGTATTTCTCCAGCAACCCTAATGCAGATACCTTAACCCGTGTAAGAGGAGAAATCAATGAGGCAAGTGTTCCTGATCTTGTCTGTAGAAAATTTACTGTAGGTCCTTAGTAGTTTGTCAGGCGTTTCTGTCTAATGAATGTGATTGCATGTGTAATTCTATGCAAACATCTACATAGACAATAAGTTATATTGGCAAAAGAGATATTAAGTAACGATATTTTGCTTGTAGAATGTAGGAACTAACTAAATTTTTGCATATTTTACGATTGTGGGGCTTTTGCTTTATTTTGATTTGTTTACCATAAAGAATTGGATTGTTTGTTTGAAGTAATATTGGTTGGAGGATAGTTTGTTGTTTCTTGCCTGATTTGTTTGGGGTTGGGGTGCAGTGTGTGGCCATTTCTTTTCTTCATTTTTAAAGTAGAGCATTCTTCTTTTAATTTAGGAAATTAAACTTTCTTTTTGATCTGTAAATGTTGTACTTGACATTGATCAAATAAATAGAGAAATCAAAGCACTCACATTAACAGGCTTGCACCCTCTTGAATAAATGCTGCAAGTGAGGGTTATTGATTCTTTCAAAGTCAGTCAGGACTGGCACTTGGGCTCATCAGATTTGGAGCATATCTGCTGGATTTTGAAACTGAGTTTTTAGCATTGAAAGTGCTCCAACTTATGGTAGGCCAAAACACTAGTGGATTGTTAGTAAACTAAGTTGTTTCTGCTGTTTTTTTGGCATTTTAGTGTTTTTCCTATTTTTACTGAAATATGCTCACATAAGTCTGTTCTGATGATTGCATGCAAATTGTTAGATTTGTGTGTGCACACGTGTAATTTTATGTAACTTGTGAATGCTTTGCTTTCTTCCACATTGATGCTTTAATAGGTTGGATCAAGTGTTAACTATTCCTTATATGCCTAAGGTCTAAAATGAATCGTGAAGCGAAGGATAAGCAATCATTGATCCTTAAAAGCCATGTAGCACGTCTGTCAATCATTTAATTTGTTTTTACATTCTATGATATTGCTTGCCATGGCATTGATTCTGACGAATACATGCCAACTTAGTGGTGTTAAATCACCCTGATGGTGACTAGGAAGCAGACTGCAAATTTCGAGCCAAAAATTTAAAGATTCATTCAAGGTTCTTAATGAAGAAATAATTACAAGGGCTTGATGGGAAAACTGCTTAAATTGTAATGGATTTTCCAAGATTCCAGTGTTCAATTATATGTCTTTAATTAAGAAAAGGCACATTCATTCTTTAAACCTGGAAAATTGACTTCTTAGTTCAAACTTCATTATATATTCCAGTCTTCAATTATTTGTCTTTTATATAAGAAAAGGCACATTCATTCTTTAAACCTGGAAAATTGACTTCTTAGTTCAAACTTCATTATATATTCCAGTCTTCAATTATTTGTCTTTTATATAAGAAAAGGCACATTCATTCTTTAAACCTGGAAAATTGACTTCTTAGTTCAAACTTCATTATATCTCTTTAAAGATTAAGAAAAGGCATATTCATTCTGTAAACTTGGAAAAATGATTTCTTAGTTCAAACTTCAGGAGCCTAAACAGTTGTCTACAAATTCAAACTCCATTTTGTTCCAGACACTTCCGGTGTGTGAAGAGGAAAGGAACTTTAAGTGGTAGACCTTACTGCAAATAAGGTGGTTAGCCTCATGGAACACGATGCTGTACCAAACAAAATGCGGATTGCTTCTTACCCAACTGATGTTCTTTGCATCCTGATTCCTAACAAATGATTGCCAAGACTCTACAGTTCATCAGATCATAGGTGTCACTTTAGGGAATAAGTATGTCTAGTATTCTTCAGTGTTACATGGGGACGTGTCCCCTAGATTTTGGTGATGTCCCGGATGTCCCGAACATTTCAGGGACTTGGGGACTTGGAGGGGACGTCCCCTATTTTTTTAAATCTTTCAAAAAACTTATGATGTTTTTACTTTTAAAAAGCTGTTATTTTTATGAAGAACATTAAATTATAATCTTGAAAGTACCTGAATAGAGTTTAAATCCCTAAATTTCATTGAATAAAGTTAAAATATTCAAATATTAATATTTTATATATTATTTTAATAGCCGTCCCCTTGCCGTCCCCAAAATTTGGGAATTTTTGCTGTCCTGGAAACCCCGTCCCTCCGTCTCCTGTCCCCTCATCCTCGAGACTTAGGCTACTATGGTATTCTTATGACAAAGAGATTGGATTTGCTAGGACAAAGTTATTCTATCATAGGTTCAAATGTTTTTCCCAAGTTTGCAAGATACGGTACCCTTCTTTGTTAGGATGTGTGTATTCGTGTGGTGGATACGGATATGGATACAACACGGCTTGGATATGCTTCGATATTGTACCCATCCGTATCCATATGCGAACCTATAACCGGGCCGTATTAGATAGAGCCGGATACTCTATGCTAGCCACTATAGCCATATCTGATTAAAACGTCAAATTTAACAATCAAAATAGCCCTTCAAAAGGCTAAAAAGATGCTAAAAAACTGCAAATGACCTTCTATAATGCATTTTAGCAGCAACAATTGAGGACATGGAGGTGAGAGTGTTGATTTGCTCTTTTACTTCAAACTTTCACATTGGCTTTGCTCAACCTGCAATTCTTTTGATCTGTTTCCTTTGGCCTACTCTGCTTCTTTTCTTTCATTTTGTCTATTTCCATTGGCCTTAACACCTGCAATTTTTTTAATTCAGCGAATACCGGCTTATTCAATCTGCGGGTTGGGAGTGTGTAATTTGCATGTAATTTTAATCTAATGTATAAATTTGTTTATAATTTAAAATTGATAATTATTATTAATATATATTTTTAATTTATAACTGAGATTATTATAATATTTTAAAATTAATAATTATTGTTAATATATATTTTTAATTTATAACCTAGATTATTATAATATTTTAAATATTACACACACACAAATGCCGTATCCAACCGTATCCATATCAGGGGGCCTTAAAACTAGGTATATCCATATTTGATACCATATCTCGTATCGGCATACGTATTTGTATCCATGCAACTCAACTTTATCCATATCACTTATCCCCAAAAGCTCATCATTGGGGTTTATTTTTGGTTCTTCTGTGTGATATCTATGATTTTCATGACATGAACTAATATGGCTAGTTTGCAATGAGGAAAGTTTGACGGAATCAAGAAAATTAGATTTATATTTTATTTTGAATTTGCTTTTTTGCTTGTTGGGGTAGTGCCAATAAAAGTTGGTGAGTGGTGGGAATAAGGGAACTCGCTGGTTTTTCTTCACCCATTTCCCACTCCTTGCTATGCCTGGCTGAAAATAGCATATTGAAGTGTTGGGCATTTTGACCGGATATTGAAGGTCCTTTTCACTTTATATGATTTTCTACCGCCTGGTGGGCCGAGAGTCCAAAATCGGGAGAGAGATGTGAGAATGGGGTCTCTCTATTGGTCCTCTTCTTTGTTTACTTTGGCTCACTAATTAGCTGTGAAATTGGATATATGTGTGAGCCTCGCCTGCTTTACGTGATTTATCAATGGATGGATTTTGTCTAGTGGTTTTCGATGAGAAGATCCCATTAAAAAGGATTATGAAGTCTCACTCTCTCTGTGGTTTGTTTTCTGATTTTACCGGGGGACGCGAGCGAAAATTGAAAAAAAGATGAGAGGAACAGGACCACACCTAGTCTTTTAACTTCATTTTTCATGTTGCACGCTTGCCTCGCATTTTCTAACTCTTGGAAAGTTGTGTCTAATGAGGATCGAGATGACATAAAAGCACAAGAAAAGGGCTCTGCGATTGCTTGATGCTTTCCTATATCCTTGATCTATATTTTGGACCACCGATTTCATTACTTGATTGTAAGAAACTTGACATTTTGTGGTGTTGTCTAATGGGTTTTGATGAGAAGATCACATTAAAATGGCTAATGAAGTCATACTCTCTCTGTGGTTTGTTTTCTTGTTTTACTCAGGGATGTTAGCGAGAAATTGAAAGAAGGTGAGAGGTGAATGGAAGGGGACTGCAACTAGTCTTTTAACTTCATTTTCATGTTGTCCTTGCCTACATTTTCTGCAATGGAAGGTTATGTCTAGTGAGGTCTGGGATGAAATTAAAGCATGAGAAACAGTTACGTGATTGCTTGATGCTTTCCTATATCGTGCTCTATTATTGGGACTACCGATTTCATTACTTTGACCGTAAGAAGCTTGGCATTTTGTGGCTTAAATTTCTTTGGGTGGGCTCACTTTTTTTATGTGATGGGAAGTTGGCTGCCATGGAAGAAAGGCTTGAGAATAAAAGAGGGGTCAAATTGCCATGCGCCTAAGATTGTCACTAGTTTATGCAATAGGCTAAGGCCCCCTGTGCAAGAGTCTTGTTGTACAAGAAGGAAAGGACGATGCCCGAGAGTGTAACATGCGAGAAAATCTCTGGATGACCCAAATGGGAGTCTTTGTTAATGAATTCATTGAAGCCGGTCAAGTGATGGATAAGTAAGGGGATGTGAAGATAGATGAGGTGGCAAGTTAGGCTGCCAAAAGACCCCAACTAAACTTTTTGCTTTAGGAATATATATGATATAGCTTAGTCATTACATTACTTCATTGGTGTCCTTCTCGAGCTCATCCTTTAAAACCTACGGGGGCTTGGTATTACATGACATGAACTTTAGAGTGAATCATGGCGAAACCGCAGCCTTTTTACTGTTTGAAGGATGATCTTTCATGACGAGGATATCTAGGAGGTGTCGGACGATGATAAAGTTTCTTAAGAATATTTTGTAAACATTGCATTAGATTGTCAAAGCTTCTCTAGTGAAAAATGCCACTTGCCTCATCCTCTTCCAGTGAAGATTGTCAACCCGAGTATGTAATATAGTTAAGGAAACCCTCCCCCAATCTCCTTCCTTTCCTACCCGTGCAAGAGTCTCACCGTAGGAGGAGGGAAAAGGGGACACATATCCAAAGAAATCTCCAAGATGATTTTTGGTGACTACATTTAAAGTCACAAGGTTCGTCGATTTGAGGGCACATAGTTTGTAAATCGCCCAACCTTTGCAGTGGGCAATAAAATGTGCCAATAATCAAGAGTGTTCGGCGGTGGGGAATATTTTACAGAGGACTCGAGTGATGACTCTGCGGGAGGCTGAAACCAAGTGCGGGAGGAGCCCGTGCGGGAGGAGCCGCCACCACCGTTGGAGGAGCCACCACCACCGCCGCCACTTTTCTAATTTCTAATCTTTATTCGTTTAGACCTTAGGTATACTAGTTGGGAGTTAGTTTTAGGGTTTAGACCTTTATTCTTTTAGATCTAGTTTTTTTTTTTCTAATTTTTTCTTTTTATTTTTTAATAGTTTCTTTGTATTAATTTCTATAAATATTTTTATTTTATTAACTTAAATTTTTATTTTATTTCATTTTGTTATGTAGTTTGGGTAGTCGAGAGTTAATTTTAGGTTTTAGACTTTCATTCTTTTAGATTTAGTTTTTTTTTTTTTTTTTATTTTTAATAGTTTCTTTTTATTAATTTCTTTAAATATTTTATTTTATTAAAAATTAATTTTTTTATTTTATTTTATTAAATTATTTTGTTATGTAGTTTTTTTAATTTTAAGTTTTTAACTATTAACGTGTTAAATTTTTAATATTTCAAAAAAATTAGATCTTGCATTTACTATTTATAAATTTAAAATATTTAAAAATTAATTAATCTAAAATATTAATTTTTAAAAATTTAAAATATTAGTTAGTAGTTGAAGTTAATCACGATTTTTTTCTTTGAATTTTTTTATTGCCAAACTTAATCTGAAGTTTATCTTCACCGAACTCAAACTCGAACACAAACCTTGTGACTTAGACTACATTCATGATTTGGTCTGCAATCACAACCCAAATGTGAGGTGTTGGCTTAATGAATACGTTGACTTTGGTAAAGTGACGGATAAATAAGGAGACCTAAGGATAGATGTGACTGTAAGCTAGCTAGTGCAAAACCCCAAATAAAATTTTGGCTTTAGGAATATATACTATATAGCTCATTCTGTTACTTCACTGGTGTTCGTCTCTGGCACATCCTTCAAAACCAACAGGAACGTGGTATTGCATGGCACAAACTTTGCAATGAATCATGCAGGACTTACGGGCAAATTAAGGAACATAAAATGCAGGCCTAACACCAACAAGCATACATAGATGCCATAGCCCAAGCCCTGAACATTCCCACTCAAGCCCCCAAGTGGAAGATGATTTTTGTGACCACATTCATGATGTATTTCAAACATCAACGTTTTGAACCACTCAAGTGGCCCATCATCAGGTGACTAGGTATGTTATGATAGAGCTCCTTAACACATTTTATATTTTTGGGCCTTGATTTGGTTCAGTTAATTGGATGATTTCCATCTTGTGTGGGTGGCATCAGCTTATGGAGAATCTTGTGCGTTTAGCTGTATGATTGTTTGATGCACTATTGATTCTGAAACTTGAGAATGCTTGTTCCTGATTGCATACTTCTGGAGTTCCATCTTGTGTGAGATAAAAGGATTCAAAAGAAAAGAAGAGAGGATGAGCTCAAGGGAGAATGCCAGAGCATCTGTTAGCTTAATCCATTTGACTCATTCTACACACCTGGTACCTGTTTTCTACTTGTTACTGGCTGTTTTCTTTCATAATTGAAGTATAAGGTTTCTGTGGGAAAGCTTTCTGTGTGCTAAGAGAAAGCAAGTTAATGATGATAGCTTAGATTTCATTGATGTTTTCAGTTTTCAATGCATTTATTGCTGTTGGTTTCTTGAAATTGGTTTTCAATTTTACAAGGATATGCATTTAGTATGCCCAGTTTTTCTCCCCCACCATGGTGAGTAAATGGCACCTGGGCATTGGTGTCTCACCAACCTTTTTGGGTCTGGGACCTCTTAACCCTACATGCCTTAAGCCAAAAAGTAAGTTTCATAAAAATGAAAATATTACAAGAGTTATAATTTAATAAGTGAAAATAAATAATAAATGCACAATGCAAATAGCATTAAAGTACACTACCTGAAAGGCAAAAAGTAGAGATAACATTAACAATATAAAGATACTAATGCCATAAATACCACGTCTACTGGCTGTAAAATTAATTCTAAAACCTACTAAGGTATGAAGAGTGCCTGTAATGTAGTCCACAGACTAGCATGGAAGACACATGATAGAATCTGCGATATCATGCTTCATGTGATTTATGATTTGCTTGCTGTTTTAGTAGATTGTTTTTTATGCAGTTCAAAGTTCACAAGTGTTCTTTATATTTATAATTTAAAGCATAGTACAAAATTGAAGCTTTTACAGAAACAAAACCTTGTTATTTCAAAGCTACCTTTCAACTGAAAGGGCACACTTCCTGGCACCAAGAGTTCAGCAATAACAGCTAACAATTACAGCACACTAAAGAACATGGCCTAGATACAATCTAATAGAAAGGTTAAGATTTTTTCGTGTTTTGATTTTTCAATTTATTTTGATGTGGTGCCTCTATATCTTACTTGAAGCAGGGCTTACTTATTGTAGCTACTTTGTGTGTATGGTTCTACTTTATCTATTCCACTGCAAATGTCTTAAATGTTATGTTTTGATGGAGCGTAATCTTTGGTTTCTAAGCTGCCTGAGAGGGGCTAATGGTCCGTTCAGTTAGATTTTGATTGTTTTTTCTAAGAAGATAGTAGAAACTGATCAAGGAAGGCGAGGACATGTAAAGAAAGAAGAGCTGATTAAATCAGATATAACAAGATTATTCAGCAATATATGTTACAAACACATAGTGGTTGGTCAGCGCTTGTTTGTAAAAGAAGCAGGGAACTAGAAGAGACAAATGGAAAGAATCTAAATTGTATATTTAGAGCAGTATGCCGCAATGCCTTGTGGCTTTATCATTGAAGCAACACACTTAGAGGATTCTTCATGTCCTTTATATCATCCGATGGCATTTAATTTCATACTATATAAGGAGGGGGTAGCAAATAAGTATGATAGATGGTTGAGAAAGCACAATATAAAATCCATCTTCATTCTGCAAAACTTGATTGGTGGCATGCTTGGATCTACTAAATATAAATTGGATACAAAAACGAATAGCAGAGTTTACTGTATTGATTGTATTTGTGGCGCCCATGTATGGGAAAAATAAGAAGATCTTTCCAACAGAGAATTAAAGAACATTGCAAGGACATTTATCATGGCTGCATTAACAGCTCATTATATGGAAGAGCACAAATTCAACATCACATTAAATCTCTATGGAGAAAGCTAAAATCATAGTGAAAGAGGACCACTTAATGAAGAGGAAGCTAAGGGAGGTGATAGAGGTGGGGAAGCTTTCAAATAACCTGAACAAGGAAGAAGCATTGGAGATCAGCGACTCTTGAAAACACATCATTCATGTGCTTAGGTCAGGCAATGGAAATAATTAAATGTGTGTGATTTTTTCGCTCAAATAAAAATTGTTAATTATGTATAATATTTGTATTGGGTCTCTACCTCATGATGTAATTGGAGATATCTATATAAGGAGTTCCTCGATGTAATCTTGTCATTCATCAAATTGTTTGTGCAATTTTCGTTTGGAACTTATTCTTTAACATTATGGATTGCTGAAACTTGAAATCTCAAATCAAAAATGGTATTGAGAATGAGGGCTTTTGAATATGTATCCAATCTCCATTTTCATTCACCATATAGTAGGTCATTGAGATGCACACTCAACAACATTGGAGGGCTAAGGCCTTTGTTCCCCGGTATTTGCTGCTGGGATTTGACATTCTTGGGACTGACTGCTATTATATAAACATGATTATCTATGATGGTGCTATGAGTTGACTGGGTCTTCTGTTACATAACAACCAACCCATTTTCCCAGTTAAAAAGACGTGTATGTGGGCAAGTGCAATGAGACATGTACTACCCTAGAAGAAAATACAATCAACTTACAATCAACTATGTAAAGTTACATTTCAAGAAATATAAACATTATTTTGCATATTTCTTTAATGTTTCCATTCCCTTTGATGGCACAAAAACTATTTTGATTGCCATTTTATTTAATTGAGTTAATATCTCTTATTATTTTATTGTATTTTCAAACATACATCTTAGAAGTAAAGTGCTGTTTTCAACCATAGTTTAATGGAAATAAAAACTTAAAAGAAAACAAAGAAGAAGAAATGGGAGAGATACATTGGTCGGATTTGCAGATTACCATACATACATGCAGTATTGTCTGATTAAAGAGGATATATAATTCTTTGTAATTGGTAGACCGAAAGTGTTTAATTTGTCCATGTTAGAATCTAAGGAGATATAACTGGATCCATGTTATAAATACAGGTACGCACTGTTATGGTTGAAAACATAGAGAAGATCCTAGAGAGAGGGGACAGAATTGAACTTCTTGTTGATAAAACGTCAACTCTTCAGGACAACTCATTTCATTTCAAGAAACAGTCTAGACGACTTCGGCAAGCACTTTGGATGAAGAATGTAAAGCTTTTGTAAGTGCTATTGTTTTCAGCTTCGATTCATAATTCTATTTGTCGGCCTTAATTGTGTCTTACCCTGGACTGGATTGGTATCAATTTCCTCTAGTGAATGCTTTGTTTTTACTTGTTATCCAGGGCTTCATTGACTTGCTTGATTGTTGTGATCCTCTATTTCATAATTGCAATGTTTTGTGGTGGTATAACTCTTTCATCATGCCGATCTTGAGTTTCAAAAATTCTGCTCATTGAACTTGGCCTTCCTGTGTACCTTTCAATGCTCTGCCCGTATGAACATGAGCTCGTGTGTCAATCAAATGTATTACTTGTGGCGGGCTGCAAAAACATTGTATGCTTAGAGATTGGTTAGACTGGTGACTATGTTAAGAAGAAAAGGGCACCGGAATCTTTGACTTTGCGAGCCCTGAAATTCGTATAGAAGGTGAATTCTTTGTAGTTGTTTTTCTAGAATTTTTGTATGTACCATTTATTATCTCTGCTGTGTTGCAGAGTGGTGTACTGCACATTAGTTATATGGCCCTGCTTGGTTCATGGTTTACCCGTGAATCTTATTTGTAGTAACCTTGAATGAACTTCCATTTCCTTCATCTGTATGATTTAGATGGATATTGAATTTTGAGGGAAATGGATTTTATGAAATTTCCTATTGCATTTTTGCAACTAGATGCTTCAGATTCATCGTTTAGATTACTATTGAAACTTTGAAAGAATGGCAGAACACCTACTGGAATTTGTATATTATTGGTATTCGCTCATTTATAAATGAAGCAATTTGTCATAATTTCATAACATATTGTTATAGTATTAAATATTATTATAAGAAACCTTTCACAAACTGAAAAACAGGCCAGTTTGAAACTTCTGTATGAAGTTCAAAGCATTTATGGCACACACTTCTACAATAATGAATTAAACTAAAACACTATCATTTTATCTCTAACTACTCTATGATTACTTAAAACATAAATTGAACCTAGTTAAACCTATGAGCAATCAAATTAGATTTGTTGTTTCTTCAATGGAGGTGAAGAGGTCTCTCTAAAATGGCTACAAGACCAAGTTAGATACCCTCCTACTAACCTACTATGAAGTTATGGATGCAAGATGGAGGAGCTTCAACAATGGAGGATAGCCAAGATCAAATGCCTATTAGCTTAGCTAATGCAAATGAGGTCTAATGCCAATATCTCCAAATGTGAGAGAGATTTGTTATGAAAACAAGGTGTAAGGTTGAGAGGGAGGGGTGACCCTTCTATTTATAGTTTTCCAAATGGAAGAGTTTGAACTTTGGGTGCATGTGGGACTAAAGCTCAAAAATCACTTTTAGGATTAGATTAGGATAAACATGCTTTAGGCTTAGTTAAGCTTGGTTTAGGCTAGTTAACTAGGGTTTAGGCTAGTTAAACTTGATTAGCAAGTGATTAGAGACTCATTGAGAGTTGGGAGGGGTCTGGATAACCAATTGTGACTGATAGATAGCCTACGAAGCCAATAGAAGTGGTCTAGAGAGAACTAGGGAGGTTATGAATGGTCGAAAGGAGGAATGTTTAGCTAATAAGAGATATTAGCCAAATAAGTTGATTATAGGAGGAATATGACCAAGAAGGTGTCGTAAATGGGCATCCGAGAATGGAGCGAAGAAGGGGATTAACGAAGTGTCGTCAATTGGTTGAATTGGAGAAATGCTAAGTGTAAGCATATTTTAGGTGTCTACATTTGCCCCTCTTTGAGGTGGCGTAAGCGACGTCACTTCAAAGAAAGTAGACAAGCATAAACAAGTAGAAAATTTTGAAGGGATAGAAGAAAAATGAGTAGAATGGAGGATGCCCCCTCGATTGTCGATGGGGTGATAGAAGAACTTGATTGATGATCGAAAAGATGATAGAAAGAGAACAAAAGAAAGAATAGTGTGAAGAAGAAGAAAGGGGATATAGAAGAAAAAAAGAGTATGAGGAAGAGGGAATGAGCTAACATCCATCCAATGCCTTTTAAACAACTTTATTTTCATCATATTGCTAGTGATCTTCATCATCGGTCCTTATTAAAAAAATGAACAAAAGTGTAGTATGACATGAAAAGCCATATACGAACAAATGTCCATTGCTAAAAACACCAACTCCATGCAACATACAAAATGCAATGCAATACGAGAAAGTAAAAGATGCCTAACTCCATGCAACATACATAATGCAATGCAATACGAGAAAGTAAACAAGACAAACCTAACCTAACGAGAAACAAATACCATGTTTTTTTTGTTATCAAGCTTCAGTTCTGACCTGTGTGAATTAACGACAAGGGTTAATGATGGTGCCCCTTAAGCAAGGATACATGCAAGGAGAATAATGGAGGACACTTTTGGTCCTATGAAAAAAAATGTGCACTACTGAAACAATACCGGGCAACTCATTGTGCCCCAGTACGAGATGAAGTAAGCAACTTAGCTTTTGTTGATGGAGGTAGATCAAGATGATCCATGAGTCACGCACACATGAACAAGTGAGAACCAAAGAGTGACATTTTGTAGGATGATTTATATTTTTTTTGATGTTTTCTTGAAACATATTTGAATGTTTTTATTTTTCTAACATATTTGAATGTTTTTTAACATATTTGATTTTTCTAACATATTTGAATTTTTTGAATGTTTTTATTTTTGAAAGTTTTCTGAAACTATGTACAAGAAGATGAGGAAGCATGGATGCCCCTAGCGATAGATGGGATGTACAAGGGCATAAGGCCACGTGTGTACGAGAAAGGTGAAGATGCAAAAATGCCCCAGTGATTAGGTGGGAGTATTCAAAGGCAAACTCTTCACGGTAGAAGTGGGACCCAAGGCCATTATGGATAGGTTCAACATGATGATGAACGTAAACCAATGAAGTGTTGGGAAGAAGCAAGGATGCCCCCAACGTAAGTTGGCCTAAAAGCACATGATAGAAAGGAAGGAGAAGATTGTTTTTGTGAAAGGGGACAAAGGTGTCCGAAAACATGGAAAAAAAAGTAATCTTATACACATGGATGTTCTAAATGAAGTAGAAGAATGATGTGAATGATATGAATGTAGCTTAGAAGCCTCACGATGAAGAAGTGATTAGCCAAAGGCACAAATCGTGAGACGAGATAAGGACTAAAGTAAGAGTCTGAACAAGGTCCAAAAAAGACACTTGGTAACATACTAATCCTGCTTTACTCATAGAGATCCAATGTGTGCACGTGGAATTTAATTACCTCTTGAAGGGAAGATTTAATAGACAACAAGTGAAGACACCCTAGCCAATGTGTAGGAATGATTTATTTTGATAGGTGATAGGTGATTTGTGAATGAAGGGTGGAAGGATAGCCGTATACATTGCTCCACTGCCAGCCAGGCATCCATAGCCCCGATGGAGATGTATTTGATTCTAATCACAACATTGCTCTATTGCTAGTCATCAGGTCCATAGCCCCGATAGAGATTATTGGAAATACCCCAAGAGAGAGTTATATATCAATTTTCTTTTTCTTTTAGCTTTTAGCTTTTGATTTTTTTTTTGATTGATTTTGATTCTTTTTCTTTCTGAAAACTTATTTCAGCTCTCTTGTTTGACAAGGGGTTAAGAACCACATGATGGCTTGATGGAAGGAGGTGGAAGTGATTGTGATGATGACATTGGCTAGTGTCAACAAATATGTCCAAAAGTTCTTTGCAACAAGTTTATTAGATGTTGAATGTGATAGGATCTCTAAGAGGTCAGTCGTTCTTTAATTTACCAAGGTGATAAAAGACCAAGGTCAAACAGATACCATAGAGATAAATGTCACAAAATGCGTGTGAAAAGGCTAACCAAAATATCACCGAAGGGATGAAAATGGTAGGAAGACTTGTAGAAGAATGATAAGAAAGGGAAGAAAGAAACATCCATGTGTACGCAATACCTGATTGCAATGTTTGATCTTTGTACCTTTGATTTTTCTTGTGTTTTCTCAATGTTTTTGTATTTTTGAATTATTTTTTTATTTTTAGCTTTTTGATAGTTTTTGGAAAGGTGGGACTAAAAAAGTCACTCTGTGTGGTAAGATCCAACAACGATGTTTTGACTTCCTTGATAAGGGAGACTAGGCATGTTTGTTTATCAAGAGTCATGTTTTCTCCGATCTCGATGATCGAGGTGAGCTCATACTCAACAAATGACTGTGATTTATCTTGAAACATGGATTTTCATGTGGGAGCTTGAGTTCCCTATCCAGAGGTTTATGCACTTTGCGCCATACTTGATGGTTACGTTGATGTGCGTTCTTGAATCGCGCTTGATTTTTAACCTTAAGATTGTTGAGTTGTTGGGAGATTTGGAGCTCTTGGAAGTTTTGATCTGAGCTTGATAATGAACTTGTTTGGGTTTCTTATAAGTTGACGCATGACTTTTTTGATCCCGAGAAGGAGAAGAAAAGAACGTTGACGTTTAGAACTGATGTGAGAAATGACCACGTGGGCTTGCCACAACCATTGATAGAAGAAATATGTGATGGATGAAAAGGATACGGTCCAAGAATTGAAGAGGATGGGCTACGAGGAGGTGAGCCACTAATAGAAGATGACGAAGGGCTACTAAGATATGGCCCTAAGATGGAAGAAATTGGGCTACGAGGACATGGCCCAAGAATAGAAGAAGATGAGCTACCCCAAGGTGACCCATATATGAAAGATAATGGAGGGCTACTAGGGCGTGGCCCAAGAATAGAAGATGAGAGGGACTACTTAGAGGTATCCCATAGATAGAAGAGGATGAAGGGCTACTAGGATGTGGCCCAAGAATAGAAGGTAATGGGCTACTAAGAGGTGACCCACAAGTAGAAAATGGAGGGCTACTAGGATGTGGCCCTAGGATAGAAGAAGATGATGGGCTACTCAACGGTGACCCAAGGTGAGATTTTGATTGAGGAATGGTGATAGATAATGAATGATTTGGTAATGAGAAGATAGGCCATGGCTCAATGCTAGACCCTGACATCTCATCATGCTTAGAAGAAGGTGAAGATGGAATAGAAGAAGAATCAAGTTCCATGACCTTAGGATTTTCCTCTATGTTATGATAAAAGGATCAACTTCTTTTCCCCAATACGCGAGCGTATCGAGTTCTAGAAAGAATCCTTGTTTGCAATCCTCTAGAGGGATATCTTCATGTAGTCTAATTGTTTCTTCATTAAGAGAAATCAATCAGTAGAGGTTGTTTTTTTTGTTTGCCATAGAAGGTTGAATAGAAGAAATGTCGATAAGGGGGAAGATTGATTGATAGAAGAAGATGACTCAAGAGAGGAAGTAGGATTGGAGGCAAGCATCTCATGAATGGATGATTTGGATTTGGACCTATGTCATTTTTCTAGAAGATGATGTAATGTAGGTTGGAAAGTAGGATCACATAGCCATTCGTTAAGTTGCGACGTAGGAGTCGAATTAGATGATTGACTAGAGGTAATCCAAGTCATGGAACTCTTCGATGGAGGAAGAGGTCATTGAGATGACTGATGAAGGAGGTCCTACGAAGAAAGGGAGGACCGTGACTCAAGACCAAATTAGATGTTTGATCGATGGAACTTGGAGTCACACGAGTCTTCAAAGGAGGAAGACATCATTGAGGTGATTTGGAATAAAGGTCTTGAAGGAAGGGAGGACCATGATTCAAGATTTGATCTAGGGGTATCCAAACAATAGTTGGGATCCGAGTCTTCAGAAGAAGAGTGGGAGTCCAATGGTAGTTTGGATCTGAATCAAAAGAAGAAGAGTGGGGGAACCTGAATAATAATTTGGATCAGAAGCATCCAAACCATACCACTGACTATGAGCTGAAGGTGGGGAACAGGGTACCCGAATGGGCCCTCTAGCACGAAGAACCAAACAAGGTTTAGTTGTAATGGGAATCTTTTGATTTGAATTGCTAAACCTAGGTTCCATATTGTTGTAAATGTGAGAAACCACATGATAGTCAGTCATTGTTGGCATCGTTTAAGCACAAATGTCTAGACCTAGATAGTGTGATGGAACTCCTTCAAAGGGAAGGAAGTGACATGTCGATTTGGGTAGCATAATGACAACCAACTAGACATTTTGTAAGTATGGAGATGCGTGCGTGATTTTCCAAAGAAGGTCTAAGGAAAATAGACATTGTGATGATGCAATCTCGATGAGATCAAAATGATTGTCCTAGAAAACAAGATTTTCTAGATGAATAATCACAAGGAACAATCATGCAAGTGTGAAACACAAAGCCAATCAACAAGGAAATACACCCTATGCAAATGCGTGTGCAAAGTGAGTTCGATGCAAAGATGATCAACACAATGTCAATATTTACGTCAAGCTCGAAAAATGAACAAGGCATAAATATTAACAAAGGGTAGATGTGACTCCCAATCAAAGGATACAACGACACGTTCAACAACCAACAAGGCCAAAATGTTAAAGGGTGAGGATTACAAATGTAAGCCATGTAACCACACCAATTGGACACGTCTATCAAGCTTCACGAGAAGCGAGATATTAGTGTCAAAGTGGTATCGAAATGACACAAACAAAGTAAGTGACACTCTTCAAGATTTTGGACAATGTTTGAAGTAAAACCAAGTCAAGGTATACTAAGGATGTGTTAAAATGTGTGCAGCAACACCACAATGTGGATACTTAGATCACGTTTATGAAAAACACGACATAAGTATCTTAATTGTGTCGAGACAATGCGAACAAGGTAACATGTCAAAGGGAGATCAAATGATGAATCAATCTAAACTATGATGATGATCTTGAAATCAAGATCAAGTGGCCATCAAAGATATGAGGATGCATCCACACACTTTAGACGTTTAACAACTCAATCGCAAAACATGGATGAGCGTAAACGGACAAAAAGTGGTGAACACTATCTATGACAACACTCCCGAAAGATGCCTTCTGTTTCCCCAAATGGGCAACAAGAATGCAAAGGTGTAGATCAAAAATATGAAAAATAAACTAAGCGCCACTTGGGTAGAGCTTCACCTCATCCAAGGTGAGAAAGAAGCTAAGCTAAGTGAAACATCATCTAATTTTCCGTGATGAAAGGCACTTAGATCCAACTTAAGTGGATTCTTTTCCTTGTTCAAAAAACAAGGTTCTGAATCCAAACAAGTTATCACTTCATGATGGCCAAGACATGACAAAGGACTAGTAAAGTGGGCCTCAAGACAAAATGGCCTCCTTAATAAGATCTCTCAACTAGGTGTTACAAAGTTGTCTAAGAGTGGGCACGATTTACCCAAAAAGTCACATTGACTAATTTGGGAGTATCTCGGCTTTTCCCCCTTCAAGTACAGTGGGCACTAAATGCATCCATCATGTACTCTTTGCTAGGGTCATGATACGGACAAACTTTGTAACTAACTCACAAGGAAAACTAGTCAAGTGGGTAAGCGAGGCGCTTCTTGTTTCATCCACGAGGTTACACAACGGTGGACTACTTTAGGGTTCTGGAACCACCCCCATTGTTGTAGCTTAAGGCGTTATGCCAAAGGGGTTATGTTCCAGTTGAGTGGATAGGGACGTACCCTTTTTCAAAACCTGCAATACAATGTTTTGAATATGGTGTGTTTTTTATCTTGCTTAACTTAATGTGGTTTTAAGTAGCACACCATTTGGAACCTGTATGAAAACACATATTAGAAGGTTTGTGTATTTTTTTGTTTTGATGTCTTTTCTTTGACAAGCGATTTTTTTGGTCTACATACCAAGGAGTTAGTAATTTTCCAAAATGTCATGATATCAAAATAGATAAGATGTTGCTTTTGATTCCTAAGATCACCAAAAGGTGCGAAGGAAGAGCATACGCAACAAGAAAATCTCACTAAAATTTTATGAAAAAATGGAAATTAAGTGTAAGTCTTGTAAAAAGATAGAGTTCCTTTTAACCAACTTTGAAATGCTCATCCATTAGGAAGCTAATTTAACCATTTTTTGAAAGCAAAAAAGTGGTGAAAGTTTTTTGATTCCCAAGATCACTTAAAGGTGCGAGGAGAGAGCATACACACTTTGAAAAACCTCTATCAAAGCTAATGAAACACTTTTTGATTAGTTAGTCAAAAAAACTTAATGAAAAAAAAACTTAACCATTTTAGAAAACTGATTAGTGTTAGAAAACCAAGAAAATCAAAAAATTCTAGAAATCCAAATTTTTGCAATAAACAATTTTAGTAATTTGCACTTTAAGACACGTTCGGAAATGACTTTGGGACTTTAATGTAAAAAAATTTTTATGTAAAAATCCTAATTTTATGATTCCATTGTGTAATTAGTTCTCTTTAATACCTTTTCAACACTAAAAAAAGCGGAAAATTTCGAGCTAACGAGTCAAAAGTTATGGCCTCAAAACAAGGAGCACTAAAAAAATAAAATGGTGAATGGAACTACAGAGACACATGCTATGCTATGAATGAACACGCATGCACCCAATGACATGCCCCCTGAAGTAGATAGATGAAAAAAAAATGGTAATGCCATGTGTAAAAAAACCACGCACCATGATACGCATGACGTGCGCCCTGAATGATGGATACACCCCTACAAAGCTAAAATGGATATGTAAAAATATGACATGATATGCGCTAGATTTATGATGGATACACACCAGAGAATGATGGATATGCATGGTATGAAATGCACATATGCGTAATGCGAAAAAAAATTTAAAATTTTACATGATTTTACACGCATGCGCCAGAGAGAGAGATACGCGACGCTGCACGATGAGATGATGACATGCGCCCACATGCGTAAAAAAATTTGCAAATGATGATATGGATACGCCTAGAGTGACGCATACACTGCCCTTTCGGGGATGACGGGTTTTGATGTGTATATGCCCCCTTTGTTAACACCTACGCGCACCCTGTGAAAAACCTACAAAAAACACGGATTTTCAAAATTTCAAGAGCAAACAGGTTAGTTGTTAGTCAAAGTGTCCTATTTCTATATCAAACCCACAAAATACATGTAAATGAAGGTCATTTATCTAGGTTAGAAACAAAAATGAGGAAATAACAAGTGATTTGACCCAAAAACTTGAAAATGAACTTTGAAAAACCTAAAAGACCTCCATTAATGGAGGATGGACATAAGTGTCCCACCGGTGTGCCAAATGTATGCAATGGAAAGTTGCAAAAGCTATGGAATGAGGATAAAGAACCTCAAAGCTTTGCTAACTCATCCATGCATCATGAGATGAGTGCTAAACAAGATAACTTCTACAATAATGAATTAAACTAAAACACTATCATTTTATCTCTAACTACTCTATGATTACTTAAAACATAAATTGAACCTAGTTAAACCTATGAGCAATCAAATTAGATTTGTTGTTTCTTCAATGGAGGTGAAGAGGTCTCTCTAAAATGGCTACAAGACCAAGTTAGATACCCTCCTACTAACCTACTATGAAGTTATGGATGCAAGATGGAGGAGCTTCAACAATGGAGGATAGCCAAGATCAAATGCCTATTAGCTTAGCTAATGCAAATGAGGTCTAATGCCAATATCTCCAAATGTGAGAGAGATTTGTTATGAAAACAAGGTGTAAGGTTGAGAGGGAGGGGTGACCCTTCTATTTATAGTTTTCCAAATGGAAGAGTTTGAACTTTGGGTGCATGTGGGACTAAAGCTCAAAAAGTACTTTTAGATTAGATTAGGATAAACATGCTTTAGGCTTAGTTAAGCTTGGTTTAGGCTAGTTAACTAGGGTTTAGGCTAGTTAAACTTGATTAGCAAGTGATTAGAGACTCATTGAGAGTTGGGAGGGGTTTGGATAACCAATTGTGATTGATAGATAGCCTACGAAGCCAAATTAGTTTTGTTGTTCTTAAATTTTACAAACACAAGGGGTCATTTGGTTTTACAAATTTGGGGCAAAGCCAATAATATCTACCCGGTCGTCCCTCTCATGAGAAATAATGTGTTGAAGATCATTTTTATTTTTGTTATTAGATCGGTTTGTAATTAGATAGAGGAGTGTTGTGTTTAAGTGCATGAAGATATAATGCTCAATCTTTGATACAAGTGATCATTTTGATCAATTCTAGCATTCTTGGAAGCATAAAGAAGAAGACATTTCAACTAAGGAAAGAGGAACATTGGCTATGGGAGTTGTCGAACGCCATCCATAGCAAAGCGCTTTATAAGTGAGCACTAAAGCGTTGCTTGTAGAACGCAACCCACCTCCCAAGTAGAAGCGCTGATCAATGTGATGTGCCATTCATTGAAAAACTATGCCTTTTCACTTTGCATTGAGATTTGTACATCTGCATCTATCCATGGTCGTCACATCCTCCATCGACCTGGCATTGGCTTTCGAGCTTGCTCTTGTGGATCTTCTATCTGTGCATTTAAACTGTTATCAACAATCTGACTATGCATACAGACTTGTGCACAGACTAGTTTGTTGTTTGTTGTTTAGTTACTTCTTTTGCGGAGAAAGTGCATCCAAAAGCTTCGTGTATCCACCCTCGCTTTCGATGTACTTTTCCACATTTGTTTTCTTGTCCTCCACTTGCATTTGGTCAATGACGCCATTATTGTCTCCATATGGAACAGACTTATTTGATGGTATTATCTAGGGCCATATTATAATTTTTTAATTTAAGTTGCTTTTTACATTTTGTTATTGAGCCTACTTAATCTCTCTTATAGTTGATAGGTATTAAATTGTGACTATAGTTGAAGCTATTGCTATCATCCAATTATTTTGTCAAGTAATAACATGCTTGCCAATTAGTAGTACTAGTGTCTTTGTTTAAATCAAGTCTTTGTTCCCAAGTCTCGTCAAAGGGTCTATTTGTGTCTATACTAGCCCTTGCACATGAGTTGCAATTTACACCGGAGAGGATAACAACTCATCTCTCCGACCTAAATTTCATGCAATCCTCCCCATATGCTTGACATCCTCCCCATCAAATATATCAAGTATATGATCTTGGTGCCCCTTGAAATACTACATTTGCTTCGACTCCTCGACTCTGCTTTTATAAGAATCGAAGTCTTTGTCAACATTTGCTTGAGGACATGTTTGACATTTGTCGGGTATGATGTCACCACGCTGAACATATCGCTCTAAATTTATATATCTCCCAAACCTGTTGTCCTTCCATGTGAAATCTAGGTCTCCATGTTCCTGCGAAACCTAGTTTTGTTGGTCCCTCCTATTTCCCATCTTGTAATTTTATTCCTACAGCCCTCTCTTCCCATTCAATAAATATCTGCACATAGGAAATGAATTTACTGGTAGGCGCAAAATAGATCAAAAGCTTGAGTCCTAAGGTTATCAACTCCACTCTTCCATTTGACTAATGTCGACGCTGACAACTTTCCTAGAAATGGCATGAATTTTTTATAAAATATTTTAATTCCTTATTATATATAAATAAATAAATTTGAAAAAGAGATGCCCTACACATGGGGATAAATCCGTAAGTCTAATTTCTCCTCATTTTGCTATATACAAATTGATTGATCTCAATCTCGATCTCTCTATTAAAAAAATTACTATGAGCGGCTAGATGTTTATTGTTTTGTAGTTTTAATAAAATAAAATGAAAAAGCAAAAAAAAAAAGTGAAAGATTTGATAGTATGTGGCTATGCTTGGATGTTTTTTTTTAATATTTATAAAAATAAAAAGGAGGGGTTTGGGACAGGCCACAGCCCCTCCCCGTACACAGCCCCTCCCCGTGTGCATTTGTTGTGGGGCCACGCCACATAATTCCTCCTCCTACATGCCACATTTTGCAGCCTGCATTCCGTCCCTAAAATATGGCGAGTCTATAGCATAACGATCGACAAGCAGAATAAATTTTCATTGTGATCTGTATCATTGGCTTCATCAAATACGGGAAAACTTTAACAGAGGAGAATAAAGAGCCAACCACCAGGACATATATGTTGTGTCTTAAAAAAGGAATTATGGGTTGTCGTGCAGGAGTTTCTGTTGGTGTCTCAAAAGGAAGAAGCTTATATTCTGTGCATTCAATTCTAATATCAATATCAATCCGACCACTTTGTTGTATCTCATGTGCCTCTATAAAATCTGCTGATGGGCTCAAATTTACACTAAGCCTGGTTAACGGTGGCCACTGTAGAGGAAACCCTGGTCATTGCCAGCCACATCTTCTCCAGAATATTTGGCGCCAACCGAGATTCACAAAATAATGGCGAAATGAGCGATTGGGCAAAAATGCTAATATTGATAGCAACTCTACTCTGCCTATTCTTTTCCCTAATACCACGCATCGCTTGATCAAAACCTCTTCCTCTCCTGGCGCTCAACAATTTTGTCATGTAGACAGCTGGTAGGAAACCAGAAAGTGGACTCTGGGAAGCGCTGTTGGAGCATAATTTTTTCCTTGGAAGCGGGGATGCTCGAATAATTCCGTGAAGAGGCTGCCGGAATTTGACGCTTTCCAGCAGGGTCATCTTCAAAGGAGACACCTCCGGTGTAATTATTTAGGAATAACATATTTTGTATTAAAAGTCCATGTTAAATGTGAAAGTGTTGGTGTGTGAAAGTGTTAAATGTGAAAGTGTTGGTGTATTACAACTTCTTATTGGGCCGACCATGGACACCCTGCATGTGCATAGGCGCATCATCCACACCCATGTATTAAATTAATCCATAACAACCAATTCTTTAGGCATGATGCTGATCCCAATCCTTGGGATATCCCAATACCATTTCCTAATGAGTCTTTCCTAATGCCAACTGCTCCCGAGATCCAAAGTATTCCCTATCCGAAATTCTTTGATCTTAGGTCCGAAATCCAAATTACATTAGCAAATTTAGACAATGATGAACCTAATGATTTTCAAGACACACGATCAACCAAAACATAGGTTACCTTTGGTTTTTCTACCTCGCGATCGATTTCCACCTCAAATTGATACATAGGAACCGATGAGTGATGCCTCGACCTCCAATCACTTCGAATATAACGAGTTAGGAATTGTCTGACTATTTTCTGATCACCCTCCCCTTTCACCCAAATACTTTAGCAAGATCGTTGTTTCACCTAAGGGGGACAAGCCTAATCTTAAAAGAAAAGGGATTTCTTTCAACGAAGATTACATCGTCTCGCTAGATGAGTCTAGGGATTTGGAAATATTGCACTACCAACGTGCCTTGGCCCAAAAAAAAAGTCTTCCCGACTTGAATCTAATACCATCGATGAATCTTTCGAACCTCCTATTTATGATATTAGTGATGAATGAGGATGAGGAAGAAACACTTCCTTACGTTCCTCCCACTAATCTGCCACTCCTCGATACCCTTGGGTCATCGAGAATATCTCTAACCATGTTTTGCGTCACGCTCCCGCAACAACTCGCCACATGTGCAACAACTTATGAGCCAACCTTTACACTCAACACTTGGTACCAAGGTGCTCCTAACATGGCCAATGTTGATACTTCACCCATAAAGGTCACCTTAGATGCGAGGTTCTTAGATGTACACCGGACCAACTCCAGCAACATAGAGATGATAAGCAATACATAGGCCTAAAAATCGATGTAGAATATCATGGGCCTCTCCCTACCTTAGACAATGACGAGGCTATTCTAGAACTCCTATATGCCCAAGAAGATAAAATCCCTCGACATCATCATAAGTTGGGAAACTTCTCCAAGAAACCTATGCACTTTAACAATTATGTCATTATTATCGATCCTAGCTAGGACGAAGTAGCCAAATTACCCGAAGCTCCATACCATTTCCAAGACAACAATGCTATGTTGGATGAATCAACCATTAGTGTATAGCTTGATGACGATCCCACACATGTAGTCATGCTTGGTAATTATTTTCCTCACTTACGTGAGCGTCACATAGAAATCGTACGAAAACATAGAATGGGGCACCTATTGCTATGTAAAGATGCCCTTTGGACTCGAAAAGGCTAACACAACATATCAACATGCCATGACACACATCTTTCATGACCTCATACATAAAATCATCAAAGTCTATGTCAATGGTCTACTCGTCAAATCTCGAGGCACTCATGATCACACTTGTGACTTGGACATTACCTTAGGATGCCTTCACAATACAAGGTTCACCTAAATTCAAGAAAATGCATATCCGGGGTGACATGAAGAAACTCCTAGGATTTCTAGTATCTAAGTGTGGTATCGATGTTGACCCAACAAAGATTAAATCTATCCTCGACATGCCACGACCATCCTCCATAGCAGACATATACACTTTCCTCGAAAACTTGGGGCAATTCGACAATTTTTCCCTAAGTTTACCTATCACACTCGTGTTATAAATAGTCTCCCTCAAAAATCTACCACACTGGAATGGACCAAAGACTGTCAACAAGCATTCAACAATATGAAACACTCTGTCTTCATTACCAACATTACAACTTCCTTCGCTATATCGACCTTTGCTACTATATACCTCTTCCACTCCGGTGTCTATAGGGGCAATGTTAGCACATGAAGACGAAAAGGGAAAGGATCATGTCGTCTATTATGTTATTCGAGCCTTACTAGACTATGAAGCATGATACACATCCATTGAGTGGGCTTGTTTAGCCATATATTACGCAACTACAAAATTATGTCACTACATGTTGTATCAAACCACTTACGTCATTATCCATACAAATCCCTTGTGGCACTTCTTCTCACATGCTATCTTGCCCACAAATCGCATTGGAAAGTGGATGGCCCTCCTTATGGAATTTGACCTCTGCATCATCACACGAAAGGTGGTAAAAGGCCAAGTCATAGCATACCAGTTGACTATTGCCCCCATCTCTATTCCTTAGCCTATTCTTAATGCATTGCTCGATGAGGACATCCTCCTCATTGAGGGCATATACACCGCTATTTCCATCAAAGATTACTATTATACCTTCACGACCGGTCTCGAGGTGTAGTCCTTTGATGCCAACATTGAAGCACCTTCCCCACCTAAAATCAAACCAACGACCAAAATCATTGAGGAGGTCATGATCGATCTCCATGAGGATATGTGGACGCTACACTTTGAAGGGGCAAAGTGCCTCCAAGGAGCTGGGGTGAGTTGTGTTCTCACCGATCCCTCTAGCCAAGGTTTCCCTCTTTCTTATCGACTCGAGTTCGAAATCACCAACATGGTAGAGTATGAGGCTCTTATCTTAGGTATACAAGCCAACTTCGCTATGAACATCTCTTATCTTCATGCCATGGGGGATTCTTAATTAGTGTGTCGACAAGTTAGTGGTGCATACCAATGTCACAACGAAAACCTCAAAGTTTACTATGATTTAGTCCAAGAATTGATGCCATGATTCACTTTATTTACCATCGAATCACACGAATAGAATGCCTTGGCTGATTCTTTGACAACATATGCCACTCAATTTCAATTGCATTCGATTCTCATGACGACACTTTTATATTACAAATCCGCCAAATCTCGGTCACTTGATCTTCTCCAAACATCCGAGATGTTTGTCAGATCGAGTCACACGACCCTACATAGGATCCTTCGTGTGCTGACATCCTCCAATTCATACAATAATAGACCTACCAGGATGGTATCAATCCCTGAATGTGCCTATGAATACGTAAGAAGGCTTTGAAATATGTACATAAAGACAACATCTTATACTATCGGAATTTTGAAGGTACCCTACTCTGATGTGTTAACAAAGATGAGGTTCCCCTTGCCTTGGAGGAAGAGCATGAGGGCACTTGCGGTGGTCATTATAGCGGTCATGCCACGACACACAAGTGCCTACATATGGGTTACTATTGCAACTCCATGGCCCTTCACTATATGGGGATTGGATTACATCGAGAAATCGCCCCGATCTTAAGATGGTCATGTCTTCATCATTATAGCCACATAATACTTTACTAAGTGGGTTGAAGCCATTGCTCTCACCAACATGTCCGGCCTTACTACATCCAAATTTGTCCTCAATCAAATAATTTACCACTTATGAATTCCCCATACCATCATATATGACAATGGTGGGAGCTTCAAATGCAAAGAAATGAAACAACTTTATGCTAAATTCAAAATCAAACATTGATTCTCAACACCATATCATCCACAATGCAATAAACCAACCAAATCTACGAATAAAATTCTCAACAAGATCGTCATGAAAAGACGATTTGTGAATCACACACAAATTGACGTAGAAGTTATATCCTACATTTTGGGTATACCGCACTTTGTGTTCGTATGGCCACCGAGGCAACCCCATTTTCACTTACCTATGGAGCTGAGGTGGTTCTTCACTTGAGGTGGAACTCCCTTCGCTCTACATTTCCCTTTGCGGTATCATTTTAGACGAGGAACTCCATGAAGCGCGTCTCCATGACCTCAACCTATTAGAAGAATGACGTCCTTGAGCATACACTCGTAATTAGAAAATAAAACACTTTTCCAAACAAAATAACAAACTTGTTCGTATGTGTACTTTCGACGTGGGTGATGTATGCAGAGAAAATCATCTAAGAATGAAAGATAAACAAAACATGTAAATGCGCAAACCTCAAATAAGGGTCTCATGTGAAACCTTGCAAGATGGATGTCAGAGATGATTTGTGGATGCTCTTGAGTGCTCTCCAAGCTTTGAATGCAAATGCTATAAACACAGTTCAACAGAGTTTTTGTATGTCAGATTCAAGAGGATTTGAAAAGAAGGTAAGCATGTAATTTATAGAAGTAGAAGGTAGTTGAAATCAGTTACACATGGATAAATGAGTATGCTAAAAATAACATTGTGGGTAGTTAATAGTGTCGGGGGCAGTAAATGGATTAATTATAAAAAACAGGATCCGGAAGGTGGTTGTATGTGCATTTTAATTGCCCCCACCTTTCTAGGATTCTAGAAGTGCAATTAACTAGGGTAAGGATAGGGAGTCCAAGTGGAGTCTAAGTGGAGTTAGATCAAGTGGCAGATGACTAGGATGTGCACACACTTAATTAATTAATTAATAAATAACAATTAATTTAGCCAAAGGGGTACAAAGGGTACATGGGATTAATTTAATTAATCCAAAGGGGTACAATATGTCTTAATTAATTAATTAATTAATTACAAATGGATGAATAACTTGCGTACTAGGATAACACTGAGAACAAGTGGAAACAAAAGTGTAATTTTGGGGTGTTTACAAGGAACAATCGACACAACACACAAATAGAGTTTTGCTATTTGGTCTTAGCCTTAGTTGTCCTTGCACTAGTTATCCTTGTCGTCCCAGTCTCACACACATTGCATTCACAACTTATTTCTTGCATCTCACAACTTTACACCTTATTTATCCATATCCATGATCTATGACACATTATTTTTACTTTCCACGACACACTACCTCATTTCAGCACCTTTGGCCAACACCATCACACACGTGCGCGATGGTGTGGGTATTATATTTTCCTTGGCCGACGCTAACTCCAAGGTGGGAAATGGTGCCCTATATATAACTACCACACATTTGACATTCATATAGAAAGGAAGCTAGAATCATTCGAATCGCCTTCGCTCGCTTTAGCTAGCTCTTGTTTGATCTTGCATCTTGTTTGTATTAGATTGGACACTCTTCTTCTTGGATGGTTGATTGCAATATTAGGTCACCTATAGTAAGTTTAAGACAAGGATGGTGTTCCCCTTCTCCACCTAATAACGATTCTCTCTCGGTGTCTTTGCTTTTATGAAGAGATAGATGCAGTAGTGACCACCCTATAGGTACAAGGCAAGTGCTCTAACCATCTTTTGTCATTTTACGTATATAAGTTCTTTTGCTTCTCTCATTGTGCTATGTTAGTTTAGTAATACATATGTTTGGATGCTTGTTAGCATTTTACTCTTATTCATTATCATCTCCTTAGCTATCATTACTTTCATTTCAGTTATATTATGTATGCTTGTTTCATTTATTGTTGATCCATACCTCTCCTCACCCAACTATTGATATCTTAGTAGGGTTCCTTCCTCTATCTTGACCGCGGGCCTTGGAAACCCTAGGTTGACCTAGTGTAGGGATCACGCCCTCTAGATATGCGACCCTAGTGCTTGATGTAGCCCCTTTAAGTATACCCAATGTATGTTGGTTCATGTGTGTTTCTTACTCATTGTCTCGATACCCTTGTAGAGAATGATGATTTTAAGAGTGCAGGTTATTGAGACACATTCTTGATCTGCCATACAAATTCAATTATAAGATCAAACACACTTGAGTTTATTGACCCAAGGTGGAAGAAATGAGGTCCAACTCCGAGTTACTTATGTAGAAAGGGGTTATAAGGTGGGTTACATATTCTCAACATACGATTATGTCTCCTTATGCCCTTTCCTGAAATATTATGATGATCAAACACAAGAAGATTTTTACCCCAAGTAAACACTAAACCTTCTCACACAATTCCAATTTCAAATATTAAGTTTTTGTAGGGAAAATGGAAAACAAAATATAGAGGCTACGTCGGGGTGTGAATGAACCAAAACAAACTTTATTTAACTCCTAGACCTACCTAACCTTACCAAACTAAAATTTTTCCTATTACATTTTGATGCTCCTACATCAAAGTCCCCAAGTGGCAAAAATTGAGCTCTTGCTCAAAGGAAGCTTCTTAGTTCTTTTCCTTTTCTTCAAATTCTTCTTATTGACATTTTTCTCTAATTTGCTCCTCTTTATCTTCTTCAGGGCTTTCTCTGCTTATCAATCGTTCTTTCATCTTGCTTTCGTTTCCAACATTTCCTCTCTTCCATACTTAAACATTCTCTTCCTCGTATCTATCATTCAAGAATTATCTCTTTCCATCTTCTTCAACTTTGCAATATATTTTGCAATAATTATCTCTTTCCTCATCTTCTTGTATCACTCCATCTCAACTAAGCCCTTCACTCTCTTATCTCCTTTTCACTAGCAAGTGTGTTTCACCTTGCTTGTGTCTCACCCTAGGTTCTATACTCCACTTGGTTTGTTAAAAATCTTACCAAGTCTATTCCACATTGGAACTAATTCTTGAATTTTTTTCTTTCCTACTCTTAGGGATTCTTTTCTACTACAAAATTCTTAACTCTCTTCTTCTTTCCTAATATTTCAAACTGTCTCTTCTATCACTTCTCTCCACATAATCTTCAACCTTCTCCCTTCTCAACTACAACTACACTCTTTTGCCTCGAGGAGCTAACCCACTCGATACCACTTGGAGTAAATTTTAGCTCTCCGATCACTCTTTATCCATTTCAAGCATATAAACATTCTCCATAATGGGGGTCACAACACTCTTATCATGAGCTATTGATCACATCACTACATTTTTGAATATTGATGATAACTCCAAATCAATGAATTGTACAATCTTTACTCAAAAGTTCAATCGATTTACCTCCATATAATAACCCCAAACTTGTAATTCATGCTCTCACAAGATTCGAGAATAAAGATGTTATTTCTCATAAGGTTGTTATCGAACCGAGCAATGTAGTTTTAAGACTCCATACTTCCGAATATAGATTGTGCTTACCTTCTTTCACTTGTGAGCATGATACTAATTGAAACTCTAAGATTCCTTCATTTACCCAATTTTGATCATGAACTATCCCCAAATCGGGGTTACGAAAGGATTAGAACTATTTTCCTAACTTGTATCAAGAATTTTGTTTGAGTTTATACTTCCATATCTTCAACCTTCCTTGTTAAGTTAACATCACATGTTCAAGCCAAGAAAAAACATGAATATTCCACATAAGCCCATAACTCGTGAACTACTAAATATTCACCAATACAAGCTTAGAATACTATTATACATAGATTTATAATCTTCAAAGTATAGAAATAAGTAAATGAGGATCTAATAAATTCAATAATTCGTTTGCAATTCTATTAAGTTCTCAATATCCCTCACCAGGAGTTTGAGAATACAACACCCACACACGCTTAACCTATTCTTACTTTTGAAGCAATCTGAGTCATCTCTTTGCCTTGTCTTTTATGACCAAGGTTTTATACTTTTATCATGTCATCCAATCCTTTCATATCCTTTGACATTAACTAAATCCTCCGACAATACATGCATGTAAATTAGGCATGTGACAAAGATGTAAGGAATTATTCAACTTTGACATACAACTTCTACCTTTTTGTCATGTAATTACTCTACTCTATGTGATTCTTCCCTTTTCTTCAAATCAATAATCATTCCACATTAAAAACATGACATTAAAACTCACTTTGATTATCACCTAACAAGGTTCAATCACATCCCTTTATTCCTCCTTAATAATAATCTTAAAGATGATAAACAAAGTTTAAACCATTCGTCTTACCACTTACTCATTAGACCACCTTGATTCTCCTTCACAAGACACAATTACAAACATTTTAGTTTTATTGATATGTGCTATCATAGTGACAAGGTGAATAAGGGAATCAAAAGTGCTAACCAATATTTATTTGATATGACAACACACAAAGATGCAAGAAACCCTTAAAATAGGGTACAAATTGTGACAAAATGAGCATGAATATCATTAAATAGCTCTTGAATTAGTTTATTGTTTGAATTCATTTTAACATATACCACTTATTACACACCTATTCCACTTTTCTTGAGAATTTATTCTTAGTTAATATTCATAATACCCTAAATCGGGGTTTACAGACTATACATAAGCCATGAATACAAATTTGTTAAATACTTTACTTAAACCTACCTTCAAAAATTCTTAAAGCCTATTTAGGCTCTGCCCAAGTCTTAGATTAATCATACAATCCTCAAAAATAGGGGAGAACAAAATTTTATAAGAAACTAATAAAAATAAAAAGAAATTTGAGGAAACCCAACCAAGCATATGATTGTGAGAGACCACTAAGGAATATATCAACCACAAATTCAAATTGACAAATTTCATATTGAATATCCTTTACCATTCTTATAAAACCCCACCATGCTCTCCATGAACTAGAAAGTACATAAACTTACAAAAAAACACTATTTTCCCAATCCTTAAGAGGACTATGCATGCTCCATTTGACCCGAGATCTAGTATTTTCTCAAAAATTACATTCTTCTTGACTATCCTTGGCCTTTCCTTCCTTCTTGCATCCTTCCTTTACCTCCCTATGTCTCCTTTGGTCCTGTCTTAGGATTACGCCTTCAAATGAATCATAATTTATATCCTTTCTTGTCTTTGCATTTAGTTATAAGATCAAACACACTTGAGTTTATCGACCCAAGGTGGTGGAAATGAGGTCCAACCTAAGTTACTTATGTAGAAAGGGGTTATAAGGTGGGTTACGCATTTTCAACATACTACTATGTCTCCTTATGCCCTTAAGAAATTTCAAATTTCAAACACTAAACCTTCTCACATATTCACATTTCAAATTACCAATTTGTGTAGGAAAAATAGAAAACAATAATATAAAGGCCAGTCAAGGTGTGAATGACCCAAAATAGACTTTATTCAACTCTTACACCTACCTAAACCTTACCAAACCAAAATGTAGTCTATTTACATTTTGATACTCTTGCGTTAGTGTCTAATTTACTACTTTTGGGTGTTAAAATAAAATTTAGAAAAATGTGTTTGTTAATATTCAAAATACAAGCATAATGATTAATAAGGAAAAAGCATTGATAGTCTTATTGAACATTGCATATGGAGAATCCTAGAAGAGTATATATCCATTGTGCGAGAATGCTTAGTTTCTTGGGTATGTTTTGATAGTGGTATAAATTCCAAAAGTGTTTTCGATTAACCTTATTGACGAAGACATGCAATTTTAAGTAGCTGTTTTATTTTGATAAGAAAATGTTCTACCATGAAACAAAATTAGTGATATTGAAATCTAATCGCATATCGTAAAATTGTTATAGATAATGACTTGATGACATCGTGTAGTATCATACATGCCAACATTCAATAAAAACATGGAAATGTTACATCTGTTAAAGGAAAATTTTATGTGAGCCTAACAATAAATAGAATTTCAAGGAAACTTGCAAACACGCGCTACATTAGTATTTAAGAGAGTAGTATCATGCATGAATATTTGTTTTTGTAAAAACATACAAATTTTAAACAAAATAGTATAACCCAAATTATATATTCAAAATATGACCATCAATTTTATATAAATTTATATACAAACTATATTGATATATAGATATAATTTAAAGAGTGTAACAATAAATAAAGGCTTTCTTAGTAATATTTTTTTGCACAATTTGAAGGGTAATTTAAAAAAATTACCAACATTAAAAAATTGTTTAACGGACATTGGTGGCCGTCAAATTTAAAACTTGTTTACATGCATAGTGGCACCCCACATCACCTTCATGGAAAGCAATATTTTTTATAAATAATGAATAACTTGTAAACTAATTACAAAATACTATTTACGATGAGAGGAAATCCTACATAAGTGGGCTCGATGCCCAATATAATGATAGTGGTTTTTTTGGATTGTAGAAATAAATTTGAAAGTGTGCATCACCCCAACTTGCACAAAAGATTTGATTTGTTGTAACCTTGTTTTTCTCTGAACCATGCTTAAAGACATGCATTTATTAAACACACATTTATAAATAATATCTTTCGTATGCCATAACGTAGCCAAAGAATGTGAATAAATTGCACATATATGTCACCATTAAGAGAAATATGGAGGACCAATTCCAATATTATTCTCAATGCACTAACATTTAATATATGCACTTGTTTTAAATTGACTCCACCGGTAACTGACATGTCAAAATTTCAAAGAAACTTGAATAACCACTTTGAAAAGTGGACACTAGCTATTAAGATAGTCATCATTATTTTGGTGCCCTTAGATTAACAATGCCATTATATTGGAGGATCTTGTAGAAGTCAACACATTTCAACAAAAATAGTGGAAAAGTAATATATACAATGGAAAAATAAGTTACGTAAATTACCTTGTGGGGAAGAAAGTATAGAATGAAGAGCTAAAAAGATAATAAATTTTTTTAAAATATTTTTCACATGTAAGTTAACAAATGCATATTGTACTTTATGGACTGCTACAATATTTTATATATTATTTGAAAAGTATTAGTTTATATCATATACATTTATATTTATGATTCATGTATTTTTCAAGAGATTGGTGACTTATAATTGAAATAAAAACACAATTAGTATTTTTAATGTAAAAATAAGGATCTAGACACTTCACTATGATATGTTTTTTTTGTTTTTGGCATTATACATCAAAAGACATACAAATGTTCCACAATGAATCTCAACCCATTATATCTTACAAATAGCCTTTTCTATCTCTTTAAGGGCCCTTCCTTGTTAACTCTATCTCAATCCTCTTCTTATGCCCGGCCATAAGTAACCTAAATCCACGAGAAAAATGTTATGAATAGCTAGCAATATTCCTTGTAGGCATGTTAAAAATAGAGTTATGAAATCCCTCACTCCTTGTCTTGAAAGGTCACAACTTTGATTGAAATAAAACTTCATTACTTGATTGAATCACTCATTAAATCCCCTCATCCTCATAATTTCGATCATGACATGCAATGGCAAACAATACTTGAGCATTGATCAACTAACAAACACAATCACAATCCATATTTCCAAGAAATTCAAACATGCAAACTTAAGAACAGGGTATATGCCACCAAATCATTGTATTTACACATCAACCATTCTAATTACATGTTTAACTCTTAAAGGATCCATGCATGGTTCCATATATCAAATCAAATCATAAGATTCCTTACCAATTACAAACTCATTGCTCAACAGAGTCACATGCAATGATCTTATCTTGGAACCAAAGACTTTTAAGCTTAGTTCTTCATCAATCTTGTTCCATTCAAAACATCCAATGCAATAAGATATATCCTTGAGTGGTTTAACCACAAGAATCAAAGCTAACAATGAGAAAGCAATAGATAAACACAAAAATAGGGCATTCTATATAAGTTAAACTATTCTTCATACAAAAATCAAGTTTTCTCCTTCATTCCTGTCCTCATCCTCGAGGATGTTTCCTTCCATTCATCCTTACATCTTCCTCATAAGTTTTTTTCTCTCCAACAACCTCTCCATTCGAGTTTCCATCATTATAACTCCTTCCTTTTACCCTAACTCTTGATGACTCTTAACGACTCTTCATATACCCTTTTCACACTAAGGAGGCATTTTAGAACTTTCTTAATCATTTGATGACCTTTACATCACTCTAGGACCTATGCCACATACTTGAACCATCGAGGTGCTCTCTCATTCACTCACAAACCCGAGACTTCCTATTTCTGACCTCAATGCATTTCAATTTGCAAATTAGAGGGAATGCAAGAATTTGAAAATTTAATTTACTTGACTCTTCTTTGTGACTTTATTACCCCCTATAACTTTATTACCCCTATAACTCTAATTTAGCTTCCACAATCATACAAGAAGGATAAAATTCATTCTTGATGTCTTTTAGATTATGCCCCCATCATACTCATAGGGTGGAGAAAAGTACCCTTCTACTTTGTTTGAATAGCTAAGTCTTCATCTTATTTGCTTATTCTTGGTCTTTTGTTTTCATCTTATTTTCCTTGACATTGCTTACTTTCTTCTTGATCTCCATCTTCATCATCACTACGCTCAACATTTCATTCTTTATACCTGCATACATAAATACAATAACAAAAAAACACATTCTTCTTCATGTTTCATGGCTCTCTTCATCTTTGTAGAGCTTCTATCAATCATGTCTTCATCACTTTCTTTGCTATAATATTCATTCTCTTGGATCATTGCTTGCTTTCTCTCATTCACCATCATAACATGTTGCTCTTCATATTTTATTGGACTGATTTCCATATGTTCTTCACATGATTTCTCTCCATATATAGCATGCTCTAAGGCTGCTATATCCATCTCAAATTGCTCAAGGTTTTCATAAAAATACTCACTTTCTTTTATCACCTCTTCTTTACCTATCACTTGTGGTTCTTGGTCAATTATCCTCTTGCTTTCAGCATCAATCTCAAACTCATTCTCCATACCTGCAATCACACACTTGCACCTAATATTAGATTCATAAATTGGAGGCTTGGTTGCCCATGGAGATCCTTCTTTCCTTGTCATCACTTCAACTTGCATTCTTTTGAACTCTTCTTCCTCTTTAACCATATGAAAACTACCATCATTATGTGATTCCATCTTAAGAGAATCCAAAAATGATTTTATCACCTCTTCATCATATCTCTTTCCTTTTATCAACATTGTCTCTTTAGCCACTTCTTCTTGCCTATTCATCCTCTTCTCCACCTACCTCGACTTCTTTCCTCTTGCCTTATCATTGTTCTTAGCTGCATTCTATGCCTCTTTTCTATCAACACTCTATATTTCCACTTGGCTTTCTTTTTAAATACAAATTCAATCCTTGTTTCTTGACTTTATTCTTCAGTCTCTCTTTCCATGATTAACATAAGTTGGTATATGTCTTGTCTTATCTCTGCGATTTCTTGCTAGATCCACAAATCTATCTTCATCTCTAACTTCTTCATTCTTTCCTCTTTTCTTATCCTCTCATCCTCTTCTTGCTTTCTATTCCAGGTGGCTAATCAACTTGACTAACTCTCTCACTATCACTTCTCTATCCATCTCTTTATTTCTTCTTCTCACCCACTTTTCTTCTCTCTTCTCAAGCAAGTTCTCTCACTTTGCTCTTCCGCACTTTACCTAGGATTTCGACTTGGTCTTTTGGTGTCTTCTCACTCTTCTCAACCTATCATACTTGACACACACTCACAATTTCATTGTTATCCACAATCAAGAATCAATGTTCAACTTTCAATAAGAAATATCGGAAGAGCCTCAAGGTCTTACACCAAAATGATGTAGAGAGAGAAACATTTTCATCATGCATTCAATTAAACAAGAAGATTCAAACAATTACTCCACCTTAAACCCCGCAAACGAGGATCCACCTAATAGCCTAAAATGACTTAAAACTGCAAATATTGCTCAAATCATCTTAAATAGTCGCCTTTAACACCGGACCTATTTACAAACCCCTCTACATGTCAAATCAACTATCACAATGAATCATGATAAAAATATCAACTCTTCTAACAACTCCAAATTGCCCTTCTTGTGCTCTCGAAGAACAAGTATTTTGCTTGCTTCGGTGTTGGAATCTTTTAGAGATACCCAAAACAAGATGCAAAATGTTTCAAGAACCCTTTATCAACATCATGGTGTGGTGTTAATATCATGAACCAACCCCTTATACATTTCTTCCAATCTCTCCTTTCTCTTTTCTCTTCTCTAGGCCTATTAGCTTGTGTCCTAAGTAATTTTCATGCCCATCTTCTTTTGTAAGAGGTTTCAAACCTAACTAGGGACCTTTCCTACTACCCATTTAGCTCTTCTTTCAGGTGTACCAAGTTACAAGATTGAATTCCACTCCTAACCCCTACTTCCTTTGCAAAATGATCTACTCAATTAGGTCTCTCACTTTGTAGAAACTATCCCTATCCCAAACTCATCATCAAAATCTCCAATTTTAACCAATTGAACCCTAAAGCTCCTTTTTAATCTCTTTAAGGACCATCTCCTTGTTATTTCTTCCAAATTTGAGCTTGAGATTCGTTGTGTAAGAGCTTCAAACCTAATTTTTCCACTAAACCCTAATTGTTAACATTGTTTGAGCATGAAAGGCTATAAAACACTATATCTTCTTAAATGCATGCATTCAAGGCTTCAAATTTCAACATTAACCCCGTCTCAATCCTCTTCATAGTTCGGGCCATAAGTAACCTAAATCCACAAGCAAAATGTCATGAATAACTAGCAATATTCCTTGTATGCACATTAAAAACAAGTTATGAAATCCCTTATTCCTTGTCTTGAAAGGTCACAACTTTGATTGAAGGAAAACTTCATTACTTGATTTAATCACTCCTTAAATCCCCTCATCCTTATGATTTCCATCATGACATGGAATGGTGTTGGTTGTAGAATTTAATCTTTTGAAAACAAGCAAAATAGTCAGGGGACAACAGTCCCTCCTCTTTATGGGAGAGGTTCCCTTATTGAAAGCCAAAAACCTATTTACAATATAAACATTTGTTCAATATTTTGGTGAGGATTTTGATATCTCTAGATGCATTTATTAAAAGGTTTTCAATACAGAAGAAAATAGGAAAAGTCAGGACTGATATTTAGAAATAGAAGATAGGAGAGCATTTTCAGACATATAGATAGCAGAGAGATATCTTACTTATGCTTGATAAAATAACAACATTTAGACTATGCATATGAAACACAGGACATGCATGTATTAGACACAAAGTTCCAAATACACTTATCAACTGAAAGACACAAAGTTCTTACTTCAAATACATATAGCCTTATATGAATCAGACAAAGAATAAAAAGAGAAGAAGCATGAGAGAGGGTGAAATTTCTTCTGTATTGAGTATTTCAATGTTCTCTTTTTACATCTGGATATCAAAATGTTGATCCTTTATAATGATGAGAAGAGTGCTTTAAATAACCTCAAGAAATGGTTACAAAGAGCCTTTTAGTTTCCTTTCTCTAAATCCCAAAAGCTAATATCTAATTAAATATTACAAATTCAATTTATCCCTTGCTTACATAACACATGATTTTAAAGGGATAAAGACACCTTAACTAGATATTCTACAATAAGAAAGGAAAATAAGAATTAGGAAGTTGAGACACTAGTGGAAGCACTTGTAGTCCCCTTTGCCTTTAGTATTTGATTTCTGAATCGCTTCAAAGATGCAACTATGTCCATTCCCGAGGAATTGTTGTATTGGCAATGTACATGAGTCCAACTACCCAAACACTTCTCCATGTCCTTCTCGAACTCTGCATTCTCCAAGAACTCTTTGTTAGCATCTGTGATGGTAGCATGTAGTGTGCAAATTTCTTTCATTTTCTCCTTAGAGATGGTATCCTGCTTGAATAGATTTTCTTTAACAAAAGTCTTGAACTAGGATTTGATCTCCTGAATAGTGAATTTATCACTTGAATTCTCTTTGAAGATTTGGCAATGTATATCCAAGAAGGAAGATATGACACAAGCTTTAAAAGCTTCTCCTTTCTGCAACATATTCCTGAGTTCTCCAATGGCTTCTTCTAGAACTTTGATTTTCCAGTCAATGTTGAAGACCCACTATTTGGACAGATTCTGTTTAACATCATCAAAAACCTTATTAGCCAAAAGGACCTACACATCTGTCTCACTCATCAATTTGAGATCTTGAATGCACTCACTCAATGTAAAATTTAATCTTTTGAAAACAACCAAAAATGGCGAAGAATACTTGAGCATTAATCAACTAACAAACATAGTCACAATCCATATTACCAAGAAATTCAAACATGCAAACTTGAGGACAGGGTATATGCCACCAAATTATTGTATTTACACATCAACCATTCTAATCACATGTTTAACTCTTAATGGATCCATGTATGGCTCCACATATAAAATCAAATCACAAGATTCCTTTCCAATTACAAACTCACTATTCAACACGGTCACACACAATGATCTTATGTTAGAAACAAAGAATTTTAAGGTTAGTCCTTCATCAATATTGTTCCATTCACAAAACCAATGCAATTAGACATATGTTTGAGTCATTTAACCACAAGACTCATAGCTAACAATGAGAAAGCAAGAAATCAACACAAAAGTAGGGTATACTATATAAGTTAAACTATTCTTCATACAAAAATCAAGTTTTCTCCTTCATCCCCATCCTCATCCTCGAGGAGTTTTCCTTCCATTCTCCCTTATACCTTCTTGAAAAGGGTTTTTCTCTCCAAAACCTCTCCATTCGAGTTTCCATCATTATAGCTCCTTCCTTTTACCTTAACTAACAAACTAACAATGAGAAAGCAAGAAATCAACACAAAAGTAGGGTATACTATATAAGTTAAACTATTCTTCATACAAAAATCAAGTTTTCTCCCTTCATCCCCATCCTCATCCTCGAGGAGTTTTCCTTCCATTCTCCCTTATAACTTCTTCAGAAGGTTTTCTCTCTCCAAAAACCTCTCCATTCGAGTTTCCATCATTATAGCTCCTTCCTTTTACCTTAACTAACTCTTGATGATTCTTAATGACTCTTCATATACCCTTTTCACACTAAAGAGGCATTTTACAACTTTCTTAATCATTTGAGGACTTTTACAAAAATCTATGACCTATGACACATACTTGAACCATCAAGGTGCTCTCTCATTCACTCACAAACCCTAGAATTCCTCTTTACAACCTTAGTACATTTCAATTTGCAAATTGGAGGGAATACAAGAATTTGAAAATTTGATTTACTTGACTCTTCTTTATGAATTTATTACCCCATATAACACCTAAATCAACTTCCACAAATACATAAGAAGGATAAACTTCATTCTTGATGTCTTTTAGATAATGTCCCTGCATCACAAATAAAATTAAGCATTATCAAAAGAAGTTGCCAAATCTAGTTGCGTTCATTCAGATATTGCATGTTAGGTACAAAACAACGTGCGATTTGAGGCCTCTTTGGAATACTACCAACATCGGTGGTGCATGGGGATGCTCACATCCCAAATAAAGTTTGTTTTGTAGGGTATTACACCCATGGTTAGGGTTTGAGATCTCATCTAGGATGTTCAGAGAGCTTTGTAGTATGACCAATAACAAAGTTTGAAAATGATAAACATTTCCATGTAGGTGACCATTAAAGAAAGTTACATACCCGAATCCAAGCATGTCCAAGATCATATAGTAGGGTCAAGACCGTATGGACGATCTTGGAAGAGTTGTATGCGCTCCTACCCTAGGTTAGATTCCAATCACATTTCTAAGAACTCATTATCGGTCTCAAGTCTCCCATTTCTAGCAATCTATACACATAGAACTTCCTAGATCCATCTGTTAACAACGAAGTGCATGCATCCTCTTGTTTTTTCAAATTCATTTTTTTTTCAAACATTAGTTACAAATTGTATTAATGCATTGTTTTAATATTAAATAACTAATGTTGAAAGTTAATTAATTAGAATAATGTAGTCTTATTTATCAACACCACTTAATCGGGCGCGTGACACATCACTCGAATAATGTCCAAGTTCGCACCTAAAGTGCGCGCAACCTCCAAGGTCCCTCTTTGTGTAGATCATGCAAGATGTATAGTTAGTATAAACCATTGCACAACATAATAAAAAAGACAAACTAAGGGAATAAAGACATAAATAACAACATTAAGAGATTTGATCATTCATTCCATAACATATACAATTAGTATCAAGATTTGTATGCCAATGAAACCTCGTTCATCTCTCCTAACCTTGGCAATCCATAACAGATCATCCATTACATTCACAAAACATTACAAACATATCTCTCACATAAGATCTTACACTCTACTACAGATCCTTGCACACTCTCTCGTTATGTACTACACACACATCTCTCTAGATACCAATGCATCACATCCTCTATTACATACACATGACAACTATACATAACCGATGTGAACTTGCTCTTCACCATTTTGCAATTATTTTTCTTATTAATAGAATCTCCTAAAAATATCCCGCATGCACCTTAAATATGCACTTTAATCTTCAATTGGTTGTTCTATCTCCATGTGTGCTATTAATAGATTACTTGATCTCAACACCAATGCTATATTTAGTTGCATCCACCCATGCATACTCTATCTTTATCTAGCACCCTACATGTGCTTTAACATGATTTTTATCGATTCATTGCTTTTTATTTCTTGTCACGCCATCTCTGCTTTTCCTATTTTTAGCTCATTCAAAAATATGGCTAACTCTGTACTAATCATTCTTGCGCTTTGCGCCTGAGCCTTTCGCGCATCCTCTTCTCTTACCACATACGTGCAAAATTTTGCGCATTTTTCTACACTTGTATCATTTCCCATCTCCTACTTTGTTGCACTCATTCATGCATGGCTCATACTTAGCCGATTTCACCAGACCAATAAATAACCGCCCGTAACTCCCCTTACATCCTTTAGTGTACTTAATTCACTATTATATATTTCACATAACCTAATAAGGATGTAAACACTTATCCTTTAGTGGATGCAAATCATGTCTCTCTCCATCTTTTTCCAAGAAATTATATGTAATCGAGTTATGTCAAACATAACTTCACCTTTGTATGCACCAATATGTAAATTCACTAAGAATTTCCCATTCACAAAAAATTGATAACCCATAAGCAACAAAGAAATCATGTATACATTTTGAAGTGCTATCCCCTTTAAACTTAATTTATCAACCATTTCTTAGGAAACAACATTATTATACTAGTTCCACTATGTATGACTAATTTACAACATTTATCTCTTGAATGACATATTTTCCCCGAACAAGTTTCCCTCAATGTGGGACTATTATCCTCTTTCATAGGTTTCAAAATGCCATCTTCTTCGTAAGTGCTTCTTCGCTTCAAGTGCATTGGTGTAATGCAATCATGTTGCACTTGATTGACTTGCTGAATATGTGCACTCACAATATTGCACTTACTTAAATCATTGTGCACATGTCGAATTAAAATATCTATGCCTAACTTCACCAAACTTAAAATATATTGCAGTGAATTCGCGTTCATGAACTATACTTCTTTCTTGACCTCTTTGCACACCATCACAATGTTGTGAAGTATTTGAGTCTAGTTCAACAAAGTCGTATGAGACTACAACCACATATAAGAAACTAAATGGGTTACCATGGAGCTATATATGAATGATAAGGGCTAAATGATATATCATAACACATGCTATGAGAAGGGAAATAATATAGAAGAAACTATAGGCACCATATTATTACTATAATTACAATAAGTTTATAAAGTGTTATGTACATATCTTACAATTTAAGATACCATTGTCATAAATAGACAATGTAAAACATTTACTGAGACAATGCACTTAAAATACCCAAAGAAGATCATTTCAATTATGTAGGTACTCTATGATGGATAATATATTGTCTATGATGGACACTATATCAAGGACTCTATGTGCAAGTCTCCAAACTCTTATGGCTTTTAAGTAAATTTTAATATTCTCTAAAAGCTTGATATCTTATTTTGGCATAGGAATTATTTTGAAATAAATGATTTTTTAAAAATGAACTTATAGTAATGTTGGGAAGAATGAGTATCAAGTGAAGGTGGTATAGAAATTAAGCGAGTCTTAAACAACGAACAACAAAACATAAAAAAAACAAAGTAAAATAAAATGTACAAACAAAGTAACCATTGAAATCAGCACTCGCTGCATTATTATTTTATTCCTTTTCTCTGTCACAAAGATTCGACTCATTACATTTTGATTTGTGTGTGTAAAACACTTTGTCTACATTCCTTCTACATCTTTATTCATCTACATTCACTTACATCAATTATATAAACTATCTTATCCTAAACTTAACTTCAAACAACTCTAAACAAAACATTCTAAAAATAAAATTACAATCTAAACTCTACACATGTCATGTAATGCTTACAAAAAAATTCTTGAATTTAATTTTTCTTTATCTATTTCCTAACAATAAAAATCTAATTAAAACCGTTATTCAACCGAGTGCTAGGGTTTTGTCCACAATTACACATTCATTATCTTCAATATAAACTTTGTATCCTTTCTGTACCAACTATCCAATACTCATAAGATTTTGCTTCAAACCTGCAACATAGTAAACATCATGCATAATATTTTTCTCCCCTTTTTAGTTAGAATGTTGATTGTTCCTTTTCCTTTTACAGACACTATATTGTTATTCCCAAGAGTAACATCACTCTTCACTGACTCATCCAAACTAGAAAATAAATCTAAGTTACCTGACATGTGATTACTGTAACTAAATCCAAATACCATACATCATAGGGACTCTCTTGTGATAGATTACACTCAATAGGCGATAAAGAAGGTATTGCTTCAAAATCCTTGTGCATGTAATAAACATGGAGCTTGGAGTTGAGCTTCCAATCTGATTTTGATTCTACCTATTCTAATCATACTATTTTTTCTTACAATCATAAGCATAGTTCCTGTACTTCTTGCAATAGTGACACCGCACATGGAACTTACTCGTCTTTGATCGGAAAACTAATTATGATTGTGTTCTTGACTCTGTCCTCTTCTACTTGAGTTTGATGAACTATGTTGCATCATGTAGATGAAATTTTTCCTCTGCCTCTACCGCCGAACCTTCCGCTTCCCGATGTTTGAGATGTAAAATCTTGTTCTTCAACCGCATGTGATCTATTCAACCTTTTTCATGATTTATTAGTGATGCATGCAACTCATCAATTGAAAAATGACTTAGATCCTTAGTTTCTTCAATAACAACTACCAAAGGATCAAATTTTGTAGGAAAAATCCTAAGCAATTTTTCAATAATCCTTCTGTCTTCAATAGTTTCTCCATGGGATTTAATTTGATTTACTAGGACAAATATAAAAGTAAATAATGATTCTACGGAATCTGAATCTTTCATTGACATATTTTCAATATCTCTTCGAAGTAACTATAGTTTGGTTGTTTTTACTTTCTCGTTACCTTGATACGCAAGTTGGAGAGTGTCCCATGCAATTTTTTTTGAATGGCTGCTACTACTCTAGGAATGATGCTTTCATGCATGGCTTGATGAATATAGAAAACAAATTTTCTATCTTTTTTCCATAATTCCTTAAAGGTATCTTTCTCTGTATGTGAGAGTGCAGTATACGTTGCTGCTTTTGTGGGCTCTATGTACCTATTCTCAACAACCTCCCATGCATCCTTGGATCTAAATAGCTCATTCATTATTAATGACTAGTATTCATAATTCTTTCCATTTAATTGAGATGATCTTGATGTGGAAGCCATCGTTGACTGTAAATTTAATAACCTATTAGAAAAGAATGCTTTGATACCAATTTTTAGAAATTAAGTAGTCTTAAACAATTAACAACAAACCATTGAATAAAATAAAACATAAAAACATAGAAACCATCAAATTAGCACTCACATGCGTAATTATTTTATTCCTTTTCTTCACACGGAGCTTCATTCATTACATTCGGATCTCAGTACGTGTACAACACTCATCTACATTCCTTCTACAATTGTTATTCATTTACATTCACCTACAACAATTATATAAACTAGCTTCTCCTAAACTTAACTTCAAACAACTCTAAACAGAGCATTCTAAAAACAAAATTACAAGATAAACTCTACGCATGTTGTGCATGTTTACAAACAAACTTCTTGAATTTAATTTTTCTTTATCTATTTCCTAATAATAGAGATCTAATTAAAATTGTTGTTCATGCTAAAGCTAAACATAGCTTTTCTAAAACCTATGAGAAATTACACATGCATATTCCAACACTCCCCTTAATTTCAACCTTGGAGCTTTCATTATTCTAGAGCTAAGTTTGCATTTCTAGATGACACGTAAAATGGCAAAGTAAAAATAAACGATGAAAAAAATGATCATAAAATACGTGTGCACCCTAATGTTCAAGCATATTTTGTTTAATAAATCCATCAAAAATTAAATTCAAATCTATCCGAAAATTTTAAAAAAGAAAAGAAAATTTAAACATATTATTTAATAAATATATACCAAATTTACTCTTATCACATGAAATACAACTATTTATTATAACTTTTGATACATAAAGTTTAAATGAATATACAACCTTCAACTTAGTCCATAGAATTAAAAAAACATTTTTATTTACAACATATATTAAAATAGAATTCCTTACTTACAAATTTGGCTTCTTTTCACCGATTAAACTATTTAGTTGAGCGAGCTAAAAAATTGGATTTTGTAAAACTAGTGAATATCTTTAAATGTCAAAAATAATTTATATAGAAATACGACACATTATTATGAAACATAAAAAATAATTTAGAAAAAATAGATCAAACGGATAAATTATATGACCACCGGGAAAGTATTTAAGAGCAAAAATATTTTTGTTTGATATGACACATCTCACACAATGACACATTCTTGGAGCAGGGGATGCCGAGACATATAGTGACAGTGAGGTGATTATTTATAATGAAAGAACTATTTAACATATTAGAATTTTGATATTTTTATAGTCCATGAAATGTAAAATGAATTCTAGATTGAAATTTTGTATGAGTTTTAAATTGACGATGTTTTGAATCAACACCCATGATTCATCATCAAAAATTCTAATGATGAACCACAAGTGTTGATTCAAAACACTTCAATTAAAAATCTTATTTAACAAATGATTATTTGACCAAAATAAGGACCCATTGACCATGTCACTAAGAATTTTTTTAGATACTACAGAGTTAAAGACCTAACAACTTGGCACACTTCATGGCACACTAATGTAGGGCGAGTCCTCCCAACCGATTGTGTAGATGCAAGGGTAACTAGTTCTCTCAGTGGCCTGGGGATCACGTCACTAAAAATTTAAACATATCGATTAGATAAGCTCTTCCGTCATACTCATCCATCCTTGTTATTTTCCTACTTACAAGTGTCATACACATCCATCTCCGTGATAGTATTCTCTCTCTTTGCCTGCTTATTCTTGTAATCCTCTCTAAGTTTTAGTAATTTGTTTCTTTTCTTCAACAGGATGATGACATAATACGAAGTGGATCCAAAAGTGAGATGAGAATCAAGTTCTTTCTCTAGCTGTCTTAATAGACCAATTAGTTCAACAAGTGAAGAATGTCGTTATAAAGACCAATGCCCCCTTTTAGTTTACGATCAAAATTTTATTCATATTTCCCTATATCAAAGGTGCAATTTATGTTGCCTCATAGTCGTGCATCACATTCCCTCTCATCTTATTTTTTTTTTCCTTTGATAGATCAACATGCTCTAACAAAATTTTCACAGTCTCCCATTGTTGTTCAATGGGCGATGTAGATTATGGCTTGTATGGTGGATGCACTGTGATGATAGACTATATCGTTCGCATTGTCCCCTCCTTTTGGATACAATATTGTATCTCGATGACTCATAATTCTTTGGTGTCGAACATCGTGGCCCCAATTGTTCTTTCTAGATGGGTGTTAACTTATTCAAATTAGTTGTCTTCCATTGTGTTGTTTGTTGGACCATGCCTATGATATGTTCACACATTCTTCTTTTCGGTAAGGATGATGGCCTTAAAATATCTTCCAACCCGAACAATTAAGACTAGCACATTTTCCAATTCGTTCTTCAACATATAAAATGTCTCTTGGTATCAGTAGTGGCCACTGTAATTTTTTGTTCACTTTGTTGAGTAAGTTTTTTTATTATGGGAAAACGAGGTTATATCTCCTTTAAACCACCACATAGAACCAAGAAGAAAAAACCAACAGCTACACAGTTCAAACCAACAAAAAATTACAACAAACTAAAAACATATCATAATAGTAAAGTAACAACAAAAAGTGGCTTTCAACAACATCTAACCAAAACCACCAAACTAAAAAAACATTTAGGATCCTCATCTTTTTCAATATTAGTGAGAAGGTTACTCATTTATTTACCCAAACTCTCAATGGAAGTCCCAAGATTAGCAAGATCCACCTCTGTTAGGCCCCTCTTCCTTTTCTTAGAAGCCTCGTAATTGTTGATTTGTCTATAAGAAATGATCAATTGTGCCAACAAGTGGAGGTGCTTTGGATAATAGACTCTTTCTGCAAAATATACACCAATTTTTCACTTTTTGGAGAAGTTCCTTCAAATGATCCACCTCTTTTCCATAGATTTACATTTATCTTGTAACCTTTTCATACTATCATTGTTCATAATGAGAGCCATGATGTCCACCCACCTTGCTTCTCATTGAGTGCCAATCTTTAAGTATGAATTACAACATGCTTTTATTTAGGTTGGTGTCACTCCTAATATTCTCTAAGCTCTCTTGAACCACCACCACGTCACTATGAGATATTTTCCCCTTTTTCTTCCATTTTCCTTCAACAACTGGTTCCACTGTCTTCATTTTATCTTTCAACTTCTTAACACCCATTACCGCTTCCACGGTCTCCTTGGGTTCATCACCCATATCCTCCGAATGAGAATCCTCACTAGAATCCTCCTTGTTCTCATCACAGTCAATTTCTCATCCACAGTGCTTGGCCAAGGATTGAACCAACGATCCCAAATACTTGAAAGACTTAGTCACATCCGTAGATCCCCTTGTAATCAAAACAAAGATAAGATCTTGATGTAAGGGTACTGATATCTTTCCATTTTAAAAGTATTCTACAATGGCACACTAAGATCTAAGCATGTAATAAGGAAAATTGTAGTTGTGCATGTGGCATAAAAAATTTAACATATGGAGATGGTATGCGAAGATAGATTTGTGACACCCCTCCAAAGTGATGTATTGAATATGGTTCATGGCAACATCATTGAATGGTTCTAGAATCGAATCCCTAAGAAACCCAACAAAGTGAGGAGTTAATTTTTCCTTACCTTTTAAGAACACATTTATCTCCTCTGCGTAATATTTCTTAGGCTTGAAAATTTCCCTACCCTCCTTTATGTCCATAACAACCACCATGGTATCAAGTGTGATCTGGAGCTTCACCCCTCTAATTTCCACCTATCCACCAATCCAAATTTCCGAGGTTTTCCATGCGTTGGTGAAATCCTTTCTCAAGCTCTTCAACGAAGCCTTCAAGAGTTTGAAAAATACGCCATGCCCTTCTTCTCAAAAATTGACCACACATGGGGCTTGATATTATTGATGTCATTAGGTTCAGTTCAGACCAAGTCCCCACCCATTCTCACACTCAGGATGTTTGAAAAGAACCAACAATAGGATCTCCACATACTACCACACTCGTTCTCCTCACTTTCCTTTGAACAAGGCACTTTGTTCCAGGCATAGAGGCTTAAATCCCGCCTCCATAACTTATCATAAATACACACGCAAGGTGGGACGTATGACTAATCATGATTATCCACAGGGTTGATCTCAATCCCAATTATCTCATCATTCCAAGTATTACCCTTCCGGGACTTGTGTTGATTACCTTGAGCCTTTCTATCCATAATTCCATTTCTTAGAATCTCACCTCGACCCTAAGCCTTAACTAGATTTTTATCTTTCATTGAATCATTATTATCTTTGTTTAGTTGGGCCTTCATCGGGGGTTCCAAATCCTTAAAGTTGGTTATGAACTTCATACCATCTTGATCAACCCATTTGTTAGCAAATAGGTTTTCCATGCCGTTAGCTTCCATGTATATATGTTTAAAAGTAATATTTTCAAAACTCCTAGCCATATTTCTTATACCTTCGATAGAGTCTTGTATGGATATGAAGTAGCACCAACTTTGAGGATATTGTTTATTATATTCAAGGAGTCTCCTTCAATTTCTATATTCCTTATATTTCTTCTAACAACAATACTAATCCCCTAAAAGGTGGCAACAAAGTCAGCTACATGATTTGATTCAATTCCAAGATTATGAGAATAGCCAAAATGAAGTTCCCATTTTCATCCCGGATAACACCTTCAATCTCAGCCTTACCAAGATTCCCTTTCGACACCCCATCAAAATGTAACTTTATCCAATCCTTTCTAGGTCTTTTCCAACCATCCAACATAGGATTAGGGGTGGGAGGGATATTGGGACCTTAGTCAACCCCCAATTCCTAAAGACCTTACTTTTCACCTTCAAGATTACCTTTTTATTATTTTTGATAATGGAGAAGTTAGTAGTGATGGCATTGTAACATCTAACCACTACTCTTTTCTATCGGTTCCTACTTCCCTTAAAGATTCTTATATTCCTTTCCTTCTATATTTCCCAAAGATAGATGTAGAAGAGTGAAAGACCATAAATGCTTCTACCCTTTCTCTTTGAAGGGAAGCTCCACCAATTCCACAATATTTTTAATGAAGAAGGAAAGATCTAATTTATTTCAAAGAGGGAAAGTAAGGAGTTTATAACCTCAACCAAGAATGAACACTCAAGGAAAAGGTGGGTGATGTTTTCCACCTAGTTTTTTTTGCAAAGCACACACCTATTAATGAAAAGAAAACCCCTCTTGTTAAGATTATCCATCGTTAAGACTTTGTTGTGTAGAACCAACCACCAAAATATGTTGACTTTAGGAGTAACCTCCTTTATCCAAATGCTGTCCCATTTGAAGCTTTCATCATTTGACATTTCTTCAAAAAAACTATTGTAAGCACTCTTGAATGAGAAAATGCCATTCTTTTCTTTTGACCAAAAGATGTTGTCATGTTCCTTTTTCCGACCACAACCATCCCACACAATAAGTTGTTAAGAGAGTTCATATCATTTTTATTTTGACCTTCCTGATTTATCTCTTTCCAAATTTTATAGGGTCCCCTTCAAATTAATCTTCAACAAAGTAGCCATGCTTAGTTACAACACACTGTTGTAGGTTAGGAAAAAGTTCCTTCAAAGGAATGTTTGTGATCCATATGTCTTCCCAGAACTTTTCCCTTCTTTCATTTCCTATTTTCCATTTGCATCCTTTAGAAATTAAGACTTTAGCCCAATTTACAACTTTCCAAAAAAGGGACCCTTTGAATATTGGGATGCTAAAGCACCAATCAGCAGTTGTTGGATTAGACCAATATTAGTTTCTTATGATAGTAGTACAAACACTATCCTCTTTCATCAATCACCAAGCTATTTTAGATAGGAGAGATTTATTCATTTTCTCCCAATTTTTGATACCTAGACCCCCATCTTCTTAGGCTTGCATATCTTGTCCCATGCCATAAGGGGTATCCTATTTTTGTTCTCGGTTTCACTCCGCAAGATTTTTTGAATACTTTCTAATTTATTAGAAACTACCATTGGGATTCTAAAACCTGACAGAGTAAACCGATAGATTTTGAAGGAGAATTTGAGTAAAGTAGCCTTGCCACTGTGATAAAAGAGTTCCTTTCCACCCAATTAATTTTAAAATAAATCTATCAATCAAAGAATTCCAATCAGAATTTTTGAGCTTCTCGATCCCAATCAACATACTCAAATATCTAGTGGGGAATGATTTTCTCTCAAAGCCTATAATTTGAAAAATCTTTTGGCTTCTTTTCTTTGGAGTATTGACAAAAACACAAAGCTCTTACCAAAATTGATATGCCGATAAGAAATTTCTTCATAATCTAGCAAGATGTTTTTAAATTCTTTTGCTTTGAGAACAATAGCTTCACCAACCAAGAATGTATCGTCAAAAAAATGTTGGTGAACCAAATTATCACAATTATCATCAGAGAAACCCCCTTATTCTTCCTTCCCTATTTTCCCTTGATTCAATGCCCTACTAAGAAATTCTACCATTAAAATGAAAAGGAAGGGGGAGATTGGGTTTCCTTCCTTAAACACCTAGAGTTCTAAAGAAACCAAATGGGATACCACCGAAAAGAACCAAAAATATGGCCGAGGATGTTCATCTTTGAATCATACTTATGAAGTTAGAGTCAAAACCAAACCTCTTCCAACACTTTGTATAGGAAGCCCCAAGAAACTCTTGTCACATGTGTTAGGTTGTGGAACTGCTTTTCATGTGTCAAAATGTTGAAGATTGTACACTAAGAGTACTTACACTTTCCATAGTTGTCTCGCTAGGGTTCGGGGCCGGGTCGGCACCGAGCAAGGGTCGAGGGGCATAGCCTCCGAGAATTTTTTTAGCCTCGAAAAATGTGCCCAATATATTGGGAAACATGCTTTTCTCATATGAGTGGTATTTTGACCCACAGTCTATGGGACAATTTTGGACCATGGTTTTAATACCCACGGTTTTGTAAAACTACTTAAGAAGTTGTCTACATATGTAGTTTTGAGCATATGGTAGGAATAATCTAACATTGCAGATGTGTCCAATTTGGGTATGAATTCTATAGAGTTTTTTTACCATAGCTCCAAATAGATCTGGGGTATTGTATTGATAGAACGAAGGCTTGTAATAAAATTTGAGCAAGTGATTCTTAGTGGACGTAGCCCAAATTGGGTGAACCACGTTAAATACTGTCTCTTTGTGTTGTGTTATTTTTATTCTGCACTTTTATTTGAGATCTGTAATATTTTTTGCATATTAGTTTCTACTGTTGTGATTTTGTGAGGGATTGTTCCGCATATCTTACCCCTTATTTCCTAACAACATGCCTTCTCCATGTCAAGCTTTATCACCATGGTTTCTTTTTTGTTTTGCTTAACAGTATGGAGGGTCTCCCGAATTGTTACCATGTTGTCTTTAAACTTCCTATCATTAACCCTCCTTGATGGTCTGAAATCAGCGCTAGAAGAAGAATTTGAATCCCGATTCCACAAGATCTTAGATCACATCTTATAGATACAATTGCACATACTTATTGGTTTGAAGTTTTTGAATTCTTGTGCATTGTGATTTTTCTAATAACAACTAAGGATGTACATTTCAGATCCTTCAACATATTTTTGTTTTTGAATAATTATTGAATGACGAGACATACATCTCCTTTAGCAATATCCCAAAAAATTGGAAAACAGGTTTGGAAAACATTCCAGCCTTACTGAGCTTTGTTAGACCCGCCACCATGAATTCAATTTCTTCAATGGATCGAATCTTGGCCATCATTTGGTTTTCTTCATTAGATACTTGTTTGGGAATGCAATCCAAAAAAATAGTCTCCTTTCCCTTACTAGGACCATGTTAAGTAGAGAGAAGAGAACTAAAGAAGGAGATCGTTGCTTTTTGAATCTCTTTTGAGTCCATCAAGGTAGAATTCCTTTCCCCTTTAATACTAACAATCATGTTTGAACATCTTTGTTTCTGATACATGGATTTTTTGTGTGTTTTTGTCCCCTTCATTTAGCCAATCTATCCAAGATTTCTGTTTCTAGAAAATTTCTTCCTTTGCTAGGATATTGTGATATTCAGACAAAGTCTTTTTCTTTTTCATTTGGAATTCTACAACGCTATCAACATTTTCCTCTTCCAAGGACAATTATACAGATGATAATTCCTGTTCCAACAAACTCTTAGATTCGTAAATATTACCAAAGAAAGTTTTATTCCATCTCTTCAAAATGTTTTTAACATTAACAAGATGTTTGGAAACTCTAAACATTGTTGCTCCTTTAACCTTTATATTCCACCACTCTTTCACTACTTCTTTACTATTATCATGCTAAAGCCACATCTTTTCGAATCAAAAAGAGTTCTGCATCTCTCTCGCTTCTTTGACCATGAAGAGGATTAGACTGTGGTCTAAACCTATTCGAGGGAGAGAGTAGAGACAAACATATTGTTTTAGCCACCCCAAGATGTGAAAGCTCTGTCTCATTTAACTTGAATCAACTGATCTCTCATTCTACGGTTTGACCTAGTGAATTTTCCCCATTTCAAATCAATATCCATTAAATTGTTAGAAGATATGAAATCTTGTAAGGCCTCCATGCTTTCTAGTTAGCTCTATATTTCCACCCTTCTTTTCACCTGCATAAATGGAGTATTGAAGTCTCCTATTAACAACCATTCTATCCCCAAAATTATTTTATGACAATTAGAAAATTGGTTCCAAAAGACTTTTCTTTCCCCTTTGAGATTAGGAGCATTGATATTAGATAACACCCATAAAGCCTTGGTTTTGACATCTTTGAAAAGAGTACCCACATGATTATCTTTTCTTAAGAGATTCGTACCTTCAACTATTCAGAATTACACAAAACAACAAGTCCTCTTGAAGCTCCACAAGATCTAACAACAAAATATTTCACTTTACTCCAAAAAAATTTTGATCGAATAAATTGCTCCTCACGCATTTTGGTTTCCTACAAGGCTAGAATATCCACCTTGTGTTTCAATCTCATATCCTTAATCACTCTAAATTTAGTGGGGTTGTTTAATCCCCTTACGTTCCAAGAAATACATTCATTTGAAAAATTAGTTTTTGGTTTTCCTAAAAGTTCTCATATCTAACTTGGACGAGGTTCCATCATCAATTTCCTTTTGGTTGTTCTTTTTCTGTGTCACTTGTTTCTTTGGTTTTCTTTATTCCCATCTTATTTTCTTGAGACGAGGCATGATTTTTGTTTGCAAACTTAGAGGATTCTCCCATGTTTCTAGGTGTACTTAGACAAAAAATCGGGCTTTACAAATTATCCAAACCATTAGGCACATTTGAACCTCCTTTGGCAAGAGCTTAGGCTTTAGTGATACCTTTTCTTTTAGAGAGCTAGCATTTTGAATGATAGATTTGATTCTATTGATCTTCCCGTCACCCCTTTTTCACTTCCATTTGTCACTGTTGTTTCTTCATAACAAGGAAAGTTTTCAAAGTTGTTGGAGACAAACCAAACTCTGCACGTGTTTCATTTTATTTTCTGTTACTCTTTTCCAAAATGTTCTTTCTACTTTCCTTCACAACCTCATTCATTGATGCTATCTCGCAACAAAGGTTTTAGGTTCTTGGAAGCCATCGTATTTTCTATCTATAAGTGGGTCTTTGTTGATTGGAAGTGGGGTTTAAAAAGAGCCTTATTTTTATTCTTATGGGATACTACTTCATGAATCATTCTCGCATCAACCAATGGGGAGTTAGTGGGTTGATTAACCTCCTCCTTTCTATAGCCATCCTTTTGATATCTTTTCCTTTATCCACCTTCTTGCTAGATTTTGGCACTTCTTTGTATGCCACTACCACTAGGCAACACCACCACCCACCACTAGGAAACACTTTCCCTTGGTCTTAAACCTTATGTAGAATATTTGTTGCTTATCTCCTCACAAATTTTACCTTTCTATCTTCAGCACCTAGCCTTCTCTTGGGGTCTCTTCATATATATGTACCTAGACCCTCTCCCTCTATGCATTCTTTGTGCATTTGCTTCTACTACGTTGGCCATCTTCTCATTGTGCTCTAGGAAATTTGAATACATGATGCACTCTGTCACACACATATAACAACATCCATTGAATACTATGTGTCAGTCTCTTCTCACTAAAATACTTCTCTATTGACCTTCCTTCTCTTGTGCACTATTTGCGCAATCCTTCTTGTTGTGTTGTCGACTCACCACCGAGTCTTCTCTCTTCTTGCATATCACTTATGCTTTCTCCATGCACCTCAAACTCTAGTGCCATTGAATCTTCTTTGAGTCATTCATGGATTCTTTGTGCAAAATCATTGTGCATCATCACTCTTTCCTCACAATTGTTGTGAGTTTTAAGACCTCTTTGACAATCTTCTTCTCTCATGAGGTCCTTACACCTTTAAGCTCCGTCATGAATACCTCCAACATCCTCATCATTGTTGTATTTTCTTCACTTCTTATGGGTGACATCTTGTTTCCTCCAACCATTGCACCATGAGTTTTACTTGCGTTCTCTACCCACTTTTCTCGTAGTGGAGAACATAATGTTTCGCACTAGTTTCCTCTTATCGCCTTTTTCCAACTTAACTTACAAGAAGGTAGCGTACTCTAATACCTCTTGACATAGTGGACTCCCCACTACGAACCACACAATGGATTGTATAATAAAAGTTACATATTTCTATTCATTTTTTGAGGTATTAATACCTGTGAGACAATTTAGATAAAATTCACACCTTCTGATCATCAAAAATCCTTTTCTCAATCTTAACCAATCAAGTACAAGCTTATTAACATAGATATAATAACAAGAAACACAAACTAAGATTTTGGAGGTCATAGTAGGCTTCCATTGATTTAAGAGCCCTTACTTTCATACTTGTCCATCCTAATCATCCTCATAAGTCTTTCAAGGGCATCAAAAACCAAATACACTAGTTACCAACATCATTTCTTACCAAAAAGAGAACCCTCGTGGATTGTACTAGGTCATTCACTCACTAGTATTGTATGCCCAAATTACTAGCCCCGAACTTACGATATTCATGCCTAGCTTTTGATACTCACGCTTTCATGATGAAATCTTACCTATTATAGATACCCTTTTGGCCATATTGACACTTTCATGAACCTTGGATCTTGATGTCAAAGGATATTTTCCCGGTTTTCCATTCCATTTCTCACATTAGGTCTCTCAAACCTCTTCGTTGTTTTCATACCACTATGTCAAGTATAAAAATCTTTGATTAACTTGATAGACTCATTCGAGATATGAATTTGAGATACAACTCATCAACACTACATTTTTCACACTTCACCAATGCATTGTATCTTCTTAGTCACCTATAGCATCACATTTTTCCTTTGTAGAGCTTCAAGATTAGATGAATACTTTGAGATGACCTTACCTTTATATTCTTTAAACTTAGATAACCTTACCATGCACCATGTATCTTCATGTGCTTTGGTAGAGACTATTTACTTGTCTCAAATGACCTTACACAGAACATATCCTCTTCCATACCTTATATACACGAGCATCCATTTTCCTTACAAGTTTTCACATGATCCCGAGAATCTCTCGTGATAGTAATCTTGATACACAAGCAAACACATACCTTTGTAACTTCATGTTTTATGCATTGTAGTAATTCCTTGGATCACAAACTTGTAGCTTTCATTGGACACAATCACCTTCTTTGACAACTTACACATGCCATTTGAGTCAAAATTTTCTCTTCCTTCCTTCATGAGCATTATTAGATTATTACCCTTCTTAGTTATGAACAAGGTCTGAAATTTTGAGGATGAAGAACACTTCAACTCCCTTTCAAGCTTATGTATTAATGAAAAGGCTTCATGATTCCTCTAAGCATATGCATCAACAAGTACAAGCACTTATTAAAATACTTCATATAGACCTTTCAAACTCTTGGTCATCGTTATAGTTGACTAGCTTGCATACCCTATTCTTCATGCCCTTTTCTGCATGTAGAATCATATCTTGATCCTTCTTGAGATGACACTCGACTTTTGATGAACCCGGGAATAGGATTTGATCAAGTCCCCTCAAGATTGAGTGAATAATCCTTTACCAAACCATCATCATTCTTACAAGATCCTACTTGGAAGGTTTCCATCTTGATATCATACTATAGCTCTTCATTTTCATCATTGCACAAGCTCCTTGATATATGTACATGCTACAAGACATTTTCCATACATTGAAACAACTTCATAGACCACTACTTCCATGTCATACTCATAATAGACCATCATATGAATCTTTAAACAATGAAACCGACTTTTAAGACTCTATAGACTAATCATCGACCCTTCAAAACACTTACAACAAACCATATACCTTGTTCTCATATAATATTGACTTGAATTCATGACAAAAGTTCATTCACGGACCTTAGGCTTCAAGAGAATCCAACAACTACCCAAACCTTTGATTAACACATGACCTTTAAGGATTGACATGAACTTAGACACCCATAACACATAAATTGAACAACATAACAAGAGCCTCTTTTGATAACACATAGACATCTCAATCATGATGACGAAGGACCATAATATCTTCACCTTTCTTTGTAACTGTGATTCATGACAAGACTAAATTTTTGTCCCTTATGATAATTTTCTCAAACCAAAATAGAGGACTGAGTCCTTCATATATGAAGACACCTTTCATTTTGGTTATACATTCACATAAGACCTTAAGACACAAAATTTAAGCCTCTTCTAAGTTACAACATTACTACAAACATCTTGATGACCAAGACCAAGAACACTTGATGACAACATGACAAATGAACTCAACAACCTTGGGAACAAAGAAGAATGACACACACTAATAGACTTAGACACCTTATAATGACAAGAGCTTAAAGACACAAGGAAAGGTTACATGAAACACCTTAAAAATTTTGTGGTGTCCCAAAACCTAACTTCTTCAACTTGTTATAAATAGGAAAATGGATGGAATTTAGGCACATGTGATATTATCCAGATCTAAGCCCCTTAACTAGGGAAAACAAGCCTCCTTGATCAGATTTGGAACCTATTTAACAAGCCTCGTAGAATTAGGCTTCAATTCATACTGAGAATTAGTTTCTTGACCTCCTTGACTTGAGAAACCTCCTTCTTGACCTTTTAATTTGACATGGAAGTCTTGGTCTCATTCATGGGACTGATTATCCTCTTGAAAAATCTTCCATTTGATGCTTGAAACCTACTAACACCTCTTGGTGTTCCAACTTGATGAAAAAATCTAGCAATGAGTCCATGTTTGTGACATTTGAAGCATACAATCACATCCTTTTTTCTTCTAGGTTCAAACACACTAATATTCCATCCACAATCCTTGGCTTTATGTCCAAAATCACAACATGAAAACATTCACCCTTGGAGATACCCACACCATTTTCAAAAGACCTTCTCTTGAAATCGCTATCTCTATGACCAAAATCATGACAAATAAAGCAATATCCATTGAAGGAAGTACCATACCTCATAACATAAGGTTATCTAACCTAGTTAGGCATTACCTCAAATCAGTATTCTTAGTCATTTTTTCATTTGATTTAGAACTTGGACTAGATTCACAATCACTCTTCACATGTTTTCCTTCAAACCCTAGGCCTATTTTGTCACTAGCCATCCTTTGGCCTTCTAAAATCCCATCAAGAGCTTCACAACTCTCCTCAAGTTTCTCATACAACCTCAACCTACTAAATGCAATCTCCAAATCCAATTCAAGGGCTTTAAATTTGTCTTCATACACGACAAAAGCTTCATTTTTCTCCTTTAGGGCTTTAGAAATATTCTTTGCTTATGATTTCAAATCCTTGATAGCTTGATCATAATATTTCTCCATATCCTTGATATGATCTAGGTAGGCATTAATCATTGATTGAGCTACTTCATTCTTCTTCCTTAATGTTGCTTCAACATCCGAAGACTTACTCATTATTTGTGCTTAATAAGTGCCCCAATGATGATACGAGTCTCTTCGCAAGGTGTTCGGGATCGAAAAGCCTTACGGATATGCGTTAACATCCCGCTTAGCCCGTGTGCTTTGTTTTCCCTATTTTTCCTCTTTTCTTGGCTTTTTGGTCTTGATGGCCAAAACCGCCGCCTGCCTGCAGGCGGCGGTCTCGTGTGACCGCCTCCTGAGCAGAGCGGCGGCGGTCCTGTGCTGCCGCCCTGAGCGGGCGGCGGTCCTGCGCGCGCGTTTTCGAACGTGCTTTTGGCGAGCATACGCACGCAAAGATCAACGACTCACCAGGCTTTTCTTGCCGACTTAAGCTTGCATTAATGTTTTTGGTCCCCTGGAATAGTGTTTTTCTTTTGTTTAATGTTTAGGAGTTCAGTTTGGATTTGATCTTTGCATGTTTGGATTCCTATAAATGCATGGTTTGTGCACATGCAAATGGCCCCTGATTTTAGTTCTGAATTTTGCTCCAAAGTTTGTTTTAAATTTCTTGTTGCAGTAGATTTAGTTTTCCTTTGCTTAGGTTTCTAGTTTTCCATTGAGTGCCTTGGTTAGTTTTGTATTGCAGCTGGTAAGCCACATATCCAACTTGTGCAAGTGCAAACATCATTTGGGCCACCATTTTCAATCCAATCTTCATGTTTTCAGTACCATGGTCGTTTTAGTTTGCTTAGGATTGGTAGAACAGTTTATTGCAGGTTTGTTTTAGCTTTATGTTACTGTTGGTAAGCCACAGACCCAACTTGTGCAGACAGCATTATTGTTTTGGAGTAGAACGGTCTAGGTAGCCATTAAAGTTGCAGGTTTTGCTCTTCATACAGGCTAGTCTCAGGTTCTGGACGCTCTTTGTTGCATGATTCGCAGTAGACCCCGCTAGGAATTGCATAGGCCAAGCTCTGTACTCTTGTGCTATCCCTCTCCTATCCGCATTCTATTCTGTCTGCATTTTGAAGGCTGTCCATTGATCCAAATACTTATTCCTGTTGATGCAAGCATTTCACGCTTTTCTGGATTCACGTGAGCACAAAGAACGTGGAGATCATACTGAGGGGACAAGAACATACACACCGTCGGATTCGCCACTGTTCTGCGAAATCCAGGTTCCATCTTTCAAAGTTATAGTTAGAACTTATCAAATAAAGTAGTTAATCGTTTTATTTCAGTTATTTCCATTCTCGATATTGCCAGGGAGGTTGTGGGGATTGATAGTTTCTGAGAAACTATGATTCATTCCTCACTTCTGAGGTAGGATCGAGAATCTTGCAGATAGATTAGTTATTTCATTGTTTAGATAGATATACGAAATTGCACAGACAAATAGCTACACTCGGCTATTTTGTTTGTTTTACGTTGTTAGTTTAGTTATCAATTCTAAATATTTTAAATAGCTGCTTTCTTATAAATTGCCAGAAAATACAAAAAGAAATTATATATGTTAGAAGTACACTTAAAATTTTACTTCATTATAGTTTGTCTCATTTCCGCTTTTGCATGACAATTACGGGACCCAGGGAGCCCAGGGAATACATTTTCGAGCCAATTGTGCCCCAGCCCAATACCGTAGTGGCAATAACTGATATTGACCAAAACCTTAGGATACAAGTCTTCCAAACAACAACAGACTTCCAACAGATCAGGTCACAGTTGAGAGGGTTAAATATCGAAGACGACCAAGCACATCTGTTTTGGTCAAATCAGCCAAACTACAGGTTATCCTAGAAAACATCCGCATGACTGTAGAAGGATTTGAAAGAGAACAAATATTCGGGTGCGATCCTTTAGTTCCACAGCCAGACGCTGGAGACACCCTAGTAGATATAGATACCAGCTTAAGAATCCAAGTCGCTTTAGAACACTGTGAGGTATTATGAGAAAATCGCACAATTGCTGATTCTAAACGTAGAAGCTGAAAAGGCTTACGACTACTGGATACTAGGGATCAGAACTTGATCTCCCGTATGACCATAACGGGACCGCAACAACCAAGAGTCTATGGTTGTGATCCCCAGATCCCACAGCCCAACGAATCCACAAGTCAGTTAGATATAGACACTGGCCTACGCACATTAGTATTTCAGTCCACCCCACTTCCACCTATCATCGTTCGAACAATGTGTCCTTACTAGATATAGCAGCTAACGAAGCTAGGGAATTCTGGACTAGGCCGAAAATCGTCCATAGAGTCGATTATTTTCATTGTCCGTCATATGACCTTATCAGGAGATATATACGAAACAATCCCAGGTCACTTCCCACGTATTCCGCAGCCCATAGATCGAATCACGCCAGAGCTCGATATTGATTGGAGCCTTCGAGCAGTCATCCTCGCTGATCGATCTATCACACCAGTCCAAGTAAGAAGGGCCTTCTTTGCCTTAGATTCGCAAATACCATTAGTGCGTGTCGAAGACATTAGATTGCCTAACTAGCTTGTCAGCATATTCTACCCCCACCGGCTGTCTCGGCACGACCTCGGGAGGTCGGGTACGCAGAAGAGTTACTTGTCGATTCTCACGCTCGCCTGTCACTTTTCCGACGTACAAAATTGGTGAACCCGACGTGAAACAAGCAATTCTTTCACCTTCTCTTTGAGAAGTTTCATCTTCTCCAAATCACCTTCGCTCCTTCCCATTATTCTGCGGGTATTCATATACCCCCCGAATATGTCGGGATTCGATGCATACGGCAGACCCCTCTTGGGTCTTGAGGCATACTACGCCCAACAGAATAGGCAATCATCACCCTCACTCTCAATGTGGGGCGACAACTATTCAACTAACCAATTGTCAACACAAACACCAAGGACTAGATATAACTCGTCCTTTCAAACAGAGGGGTTGGAGCAAATTGCTCAAACACAAACAGAGCCTTCAGGCTCAAACAATATGACATTGACTGGAGAATCTGCTTCATCTCCTCAGGTGTTACTTAGACCACATATTAGTAGACAATCGGATCCATACCTGGTCTTGGATGATGGACAATCAATACCTTATCCTAGGAGTGAACAACGCTCCCGGGGTATGTACCCACCTATAGGAGGTTTACAAGTACAACCTGAGACCCATTTTCAAGAAAATACCTCTACAGGAAATATTCTTGGAGAAACTTGGCAAGATAGCAATCAATTCATGACAGGCTATCACATGCCTATACAACACCGGGATATACAACAAACGCCACCAAGGCACGATATCATGGCTTCACCAAACGAAGTCATTTCAAATCTAATGGAAAAGGTTAGAGGATTAGAACTTGCCCAAGCAAGTCAAAATTCAAGAATCATACAAACAGGGAATTCCAATCCTCCGCACCATCCTAGCCAAGTAGATCTCCTCACAGGAGTAGGCACACTGGGTATGACTCCTCAATATTCACAACAAGTACCAACTAGACCCACTATCGCCAGTACTGTTCCTCTAGGTCCAGTGCAAAGCAATCCATTCCTGGATAGTACCCCTTCGTACTTAAACATGTACTCCAAATCACCACAAGGGGATTTGTACTCATCCCCCGGCATGTTTACTCAAATACAAGGATTGCCTTATGCCCCTGCTAACGCGTACGTTACGCCATATCAACAACCCGTTCCGCCACCACCTCCTCAACAGGCACCATCAATGGTTGAGACGTATGCAATAGGGACTTATTCGGAATATTTAAAAGAGCCCTTAGATTTCGCCATACGAAGCGTTATGCTTCCAAGGCCTCTTCCCGATTTGCCTAAATACAAAGGAGAAGGAGATCCGAATGCGCATATCAAAGCTTACGCTACAGCCATTCGTGAATTACTCCCATGGGATGGGGTTGTTGCTAAAATATTCCCTAAGACATTGGAGGGCATTGCTCTTGATTGGTATTACAGAATACCCGAGGCTTCCATACATTCATTCAAACAACTCGTGTCTGAGTTCATCAAAGCCTTCGACATGAACAAACTACTAAGGACAGGAATCAGGGAGTTCTTGCACATCAAGCAAGAACATAACGAATCTGTCGCCCATTTCATCCAAAGGTGGCGCACAGTCCTTTATTCCTCGGCAAGCGCTCCAAACATGGATCAGATGGAACTATGCGATTTATTCCTTCATTCTCTTAGCAGAGAGGTGAAGGAAGAAGTCCAGAAGTTCCCACTAAGGACTTATGACGAAGTACTTGAGAGCGCTCTGCGAATTGATCAAGCAGCGATAGATAGTGGCCGTAAGACGTATGGAACAAACGGGAGGTTAATCACCTCTACTCAAAATATTACAACCACCACAAACGTCAATCAAGGACCCAAAATCCTCAACAAAAATCGTGGGGTAACAACGGATGGGGTAACTGACCAGCCCAAGAGGGTAAATGTCATTAATACTCCGTCGCAAACAAACAACCAAAGAAACAACAATTTTACCCCGACGATCAATACGGTGGATTTTAATAATCCACAACAACAACGGCGAAATCCCATGCAAGGACCAAGCCAAAACTCATTTGGTTACCAAAACCAAAGTCAAAACCAAAAACAACAATTCCAAAACTTTGGTCCTAATAGGCAACAGTTTGACCGGAATTTTAGGCCACAATACACACCAAACCAACAAAACGGGAATTATAATCCCAATTCTTATTGTGGTTTCCATAAAATTCAAGGGCATGACACTAGAACGTGTCGTGATTACAACAAATTCATGCAACGCTTGCCAAATGAACAAAAACAATTTTTTATGGATATGTTCTTAGCAGATCCTACGTCGCCAACGACAAATACCTTCGCAGGGGCAGTTTCCCCTCAGAATGCCCCTCTCAAGATCTTTAATGATCCACTCCCAAATCATGATAGCGATAGGTTAAAACCAACTGGAACAAACAAAGGTGTAATAACAGGAAATAACGATCACGAGGCCTCAACCTCGCTAAATCCGTTGGTCGCGCCACAACTAGGAAGTCAACCACGACCTAAGGTAGTTGGATTAGTAGAGTTAGATTCCGATTTACCCGTTGAAGCAATTACAAGGACACGAGAATATTTCTCTCAATCAAGTCCTAGCCATCTGCCGGAAGCAGATAATGTCCAACAAACCATAGCAAAACCTATGGGTGCTTACGATCTAATTAATGATCTAACAAAAACCTTCTCGCATATTTCATTCCTTGATTTACTAAAGAATTCCCCTGCTCATAGGGCTGCTCTTTTAGAGGCGTTAGGTTTGGGTCATTTAATTAGTATCACTCCACCACCAGAAGCACAAGTAAATCATATAGATTTTGATGTTTATCCTCCAGGACAAGCAGAGAGGGATGTCGAATTCATATTCGAAATAAGTAAAATGCCTACAGATGCTGAGATCGCACGCCGAGGCGATCCAGCCCTACACTTGCAAGTACAAGTTTATAATAACTATGTAAAACGGGCAATGGTTGATGACGGGGCTGCGGTTAACATAGTCCCTTTCTCTTTTCTCCAAAAATTGGGATATGGAGAAACAAACTGTTCTACTACACGAAATACCTTGAGAGGCTACGATAGCCTTAAAGCCACATCGATAGGAACTATAATATTACCGGTCACCTTAGGACCTAAAACAATCCTAACTGAGTTTTATATTATAGATCGGGAAACCAATTATAATATGATCCTCGGCCGACCATGGATACACCGCATGAAGGCAATCCCTTCCACGCTATTTCAAGAAGTAAGATTCCTGCATCTGGGAAAGGTATTTGTAGCCAAAGGCGATCCAAAGCCATTTGACGTACACCTAGCTGATTTAAAGAAGAGACCAGGTGTACACTCAGAATTCGAACTGCCAACAAACCAACTTAACAAACCCTCCGACTCAAAGCCAGAGGAAAAGTTGATACCTACAACGGATCTTGAAACTACCAACATAGTCCAAACAATTCCAAAAGGTAAAACTAAAGAGACAGTATCATTAGAGACTACTGCGAAGATCGTTGAATTAATAGAACAAGATTCACCAATATTCTTACCATTCGATTCAGTAGGCATAGGATTTTCCTTAGGTGTTGGTTCCTTGCCAGCAGAAGATCTCTGTATGGTAGAAGTAGAGTGTGCAAACACAGCAGATACACCTACATCCATACTCCCAGCTAAGTATTGGACTCTCCATTTCGATGGAGCTAAATGCCGTTATGGAGCGGGGGCAGGTATAATTCTTACCTCGCCCGAAGAGAAGGTCCTCCCATTCTCTTTTAAATTAAACTTTGAATGTACAAACAACGGCGCTGAATACGAAGCCCTCCTCCTTGGCCTTACCTTAGCCAAAAGAATTGGTATCGATAATATCAGAGTTTTAGGAGACTCGCAATTAGTTGCAAACCAAGTTTCAGAGGTATATGAAACTAAAGCCGAACACTTGCAACTTTACAAAAACGCTGTATTAGATTTAAGCAAAGCGTTCAACTTCATATCCATCGAAGCAATTCCACGAGAGAAGAATCTTCTCGCCGATTCGATAGCAACTTCGGCATCACGCTTCACTCCAAGCAATGAGCTAGAAGATACTCATTTCACGGTATCCATTCGTAACGAACCATTAATAAAAACGATGAAGGATCCTCTTTCAAACGGAAGTGAATCTACCATCCTAGACCATGTTGGAAATGATGCGGCTACTTTGGATTACTTAAATGCCCTTGCAGCATTACATCTCTCCTATCACACGCTGGATTTATCCCTGATCCCGCATTCATCTTCCTACTTCGGAAATCCCGTAACGAATCTTCCCTCGCAAAAAGAACCTAATATATACGTGGTGGAAAACGGGGATGATATAGATCTACCTCCGGCACCACCAGAGTTCGAAGAGGGTAATGCCTCTTTAATTGAAGAAACAATCGATGTCAACATCGGAACGGAAGATGAACCAAGAGTTTTAAAGTTAGGTTCTTCATTAACCCCAGAGGAAGTAGAGATACATACTCGGGTTCTCAGAGAACATCAGAAGGCATTTGCATTTAATTACAAAGAGATGACCGGAGTCGCACCCCACATTGCGGTGCACAACCTCGTCACTAGATCAGATGCAAAGCCTATTAAACAGAAATCAAGACCCATGAAACCCAAAGTAGCTCTCATGGTAAAAGAGGAGGTGATGAAACTCCTTCAAGTAGGATTCATCAAGCCAGTTGACTACTCCCAATGGGTATCCAACATCGTTCCCGTTCTCGAGAAGAATGGAAAGATACGCATCTGCATAGATTTTCGAGATATCAACAAAGCTTGCCCTAAGGATGACTTCCCATTACCATCCATAGACGTTATTGTTGATGCAACAGCAGGTTTTGAACTCTTGTCTCTCATGGATGGATTCTCGGGATACAATCAAATCAAAATATCCGAGCAAGATCAAGCTAAAACCACGTTTATAACTCCTTGGGGAACCTATTGCTACGCTGTTATGCCATTCGGTCTCAAGAACGCTGGTGCTACGTACCAGCGGGCCATGACATACATATTTCATGATTTAATCCATAAAATTGTGGAATCCTATGTAGATGACTTGTTGGCTAAGGCCAAGAAGCGTTGTGACCATCCTGAAGTGCTCCGCATCATCCTTTCACGCCTAATAGAATACGGGGTTACCCTAAACCCAGAGAAATGCGTCTTCGGTGTAACGGCAGGAAAGCTCCTAGGTTACATCATTTCGTCACGAGGGATTGATGTTGATCCAGCCAAAATTCGGGCTGTCCTCGAAATGGTCCCACCCTCGAGTGAATCTGGAATCAGATCATTTCTCGGGAAGTTGGGTGCAATCCGGAGATTTATCCCGGATCTAAGCTTCGCCGTTCATCCAATCAACAATTTACTCAAGAAGGACTATAGCATTAATTGGACTGAAGATTGCAATGAAGCTTTTGATGCTGTCAAGCGTTTCTTGTTATCACCGCCTACGCTAATGCCACCAAAGCTAGATCGCCCTTTAATTTTGTACTCACGGGCTACCGATGTTTCGTTAGCTTGTATGCTAGCCCAAGAAGACGATGACAAGAGAGAGCGTGCAATTTATTTCATTAGCCGAACATTGCTCGACTACGAAACGCGCTATACACAAGCGGAACGAGAATGTCTTGCCATAGTCTTTGCTACTAAACGCCTAAGACACTACATGCTAAATCAAGAGACAAGGGTCATAGTAAAGACGGACCATTTACGGACTTTTCTCACACAAGGGTCCTTGTCCAAAAAAGCTGGACGTTTTATAACCTTAATGGGAGAGTTCGAATTAACTTTTGTAAACCAGAAGTCAGTTAAAGGACAAATCATTGCAGATTGGTTAGCTGATAACCCGCTAGACGGAGGCGATTTAGTAGACTTAGACTTTCCAGATGAATGTGTTTACTACGTCGAAACCCGACCTGCTATATCTGAGTGCCCTTGGTACGCTGATATTATTAGTTATATCATGGACCATAAGTACCCAGAAGGAGCTACACCTCAACAAAGAAGACGGTTACGTATTGTCGTAACTAAATACGTCATTATAGAGCAAGTCCTCTATCGGAAAGCATTCGATGGGATGCTCTTAAGGTGTGTCGACACAGAAGAGTCCAAGAAGATTCTCCATGAATCCCATAGCGGTATATGTGGAGGCCACTTCGGTGGCCATGCCACCGCTCGAAAAATACATCGAATGGGCTATTTCTGGCCCACTCTAGAACATGACACAATAGAGTTTGTACGCAGGTGTCATAAATGTCAGGAGTTCTCTCATGAGATCCACATGCCGGCACAAGCTTTGCAACCAATCGTTACTCCATGGCCCTTTTCTACATGGGGCCTAGATTTGATAGGGAAATTCTCTCCCTCGTCCACAGACGGCCACAATTTTATAATCACGGCCACTGAATATTTCACTAAATGGGTAGAGGCCATGCCTCTTACAACTGTACCTGGTTCTGTAATCGCTAAGTTCATTTTGAACCAAATCATTTGCAGGTACGGTATCCCGCAAATCATTATCTCAGATAATGGAACTTCTTTTAAAAATGAAGAGGTTCGTGAATTATGCAACAAATTTAAAATCAGCCATCATACGGCCTCCTTGTACTATCCCCAAGCCAATGGGCAGGCTGAAGCAACAAATAAAACACTGAAAGCCATTCTCCTTAAAACAGTGAAAGAAAACAAGCGGGATTGGCATTTAAAGTTATATCCGGCCTTGTGGGCCCATCGAACTTCAATAAGAACTCCGACAGGAGCAACTCCTTTCTCACTGGTATTTGGGTCAGAAGCAGTTCTCCCACTCGAAGTTGAAATCCCCAGTCTCCGCATTTCGCTACAAGGGATTCTGGATGAGGATGCTTACAGAGAAGCGCGTCTTTCTCAATTAGAAAGCCTCGATGAAACTAGGTTAAATGCTGAACAACGACATAGAGTCTATGCCGACCGGATGTGCCGGCAATACAACAAGAAGGTCTATGAACGTGACATATACGAAGGTGACCTAGTTCTAAGGTTAGACAGCCGGATCGACAAGAAGACCGGCGAAGGAAGGAAGTTCCGGCCCAAATGGTTGGGCCCATACCGAGTCACAAAAGACTACGGAAATGGTGCATACCTCTTATGTACGCTAGAAGGTGAGGAGTTTGGCGAAACAGTCAATTCTCTCCACCTCAAACGTTTCTACGCGTAAGCAGCTAACGCTACCTATATAACTATCTACATTGCATTTTTCATACAAATTAGGATCATTTTGTCCACTTGTTCTTACACAAATTATGATCAAGGAATCTATTCTCAAAAGCAATTTATTTCAAACTCGTGATGTTTCTGGCATAAAGTTCTTTAATCATATCTCTCCATCTTTAACATTATCAAATCACTTCAGAATCTTTTATCAAACAGTTCAGACATGACGAAGTCCTAATGGTAACCATACCAAGATCTGCAAGTTTGTTCTCGCTTTGATTTCTTCTTAGGATAGGTGTCTTGCCTATGGTCTGTTCTAGAAGCTTCATGGTGTCACATCTATCCCATATACGCATCTCTTTGGAAATAAGCATATATTGACAGTTTACTCAGATAAACAAGTCAAGAAGTGATTGAAACAGAAAATTTTATTTTACACATTTCCTTGCCCCACCAACCTTCGGTGATGAGCTTGCGTCTCTTACTAGTGACGTAGGGTTGGGAAAGGATGGAAATGCCCTTACTCGCCTATGCCTTGCCCACGGTGATAAACCCATGCTTCTTACAAGTAGCATGGGGCAAAGTGTAGGGGGTCCTCTAAACAAAGTGAATGTTAAAAAGTCATAAACAATCAATTCAAACTTTGAGTCAATAAACGAATAAATCAGATGTTCAAAATTCCAAGAGAGTTAAAAATCCTAAAAACCCAGATTTTGTCTACTATGTGGCCATCTACGGGTCTAAGTCTGGATAAACCGCAAAGCAAGTCGCACCCAAAACTATGAAGTCATTCAGGTAGAGTAAGCTTGTAGTTCTTAACTTGGTTCCACCAAAGCTTCGCCTGTCTTTTATCACTATCATTTCACCATATTTCATAACTTGCGCCCTTCTTGGCTCTTGGTGATGAGCCCTCGCATCTTACTAGTTGCGTGGAGTTAGGAGTGGGGCAAGTTAATCTGTTCATCATACTGGTTATTTTTCATCATTTTGCCAAAACAAATCATGAGGTATCCAAATTGCTCACAGAAGCTAAGATTTAAGATCACAATATATCTACAATATCATGTATCAGCATCATGAAACACAAAAAGAAAACAAACATTTGCACCATCTGTTTTCCATTGCATACATTCTAGAAAGCATATAAAACATACATCGTAGTATACACAAAACAGTTGGAAATAAAGAAAGTAGAATACAAATGACAAGTTTTGATCCAAAACCGACGCATATATATAAATAAATCAAGTTTATATACAATGCCATCATGCGCAAGGCATGGTCAAAACGCTCAAAGAGCCCGTAATACACAAAAGAATGTAACTACAAATATAGAGAGCCAAGTGGCCTCTCAACCCCTGCGCGATCCCGCTGAAGGTGCGCGCCCTCGCCTAGGACTCCGGCTGCGCTGGCGCTCTGAATGGACGGAGGGCTCAGGGTCCCTAGGGGCAGTCGTGGTCTCGCCATGAGAGCGGCTCCTCATAAGACGCTCGGCTGTCCTATAGCCTGCCAACTCTGTACGGAGAGTTGACACCATCTTGGCCACATGCCAAACGGGAGCGAAGACGTCAGTATGCCTGCCGGCTGCTGAGGGCTCTCCGGCATCCACGGATAACTCCGTACGGGTCTTATCCATAGGGATCATCAAAGAATCGACGCAAACCCTACGGATTAGATCCCGCCACTCATCAACAGTCTCTGCAAAGCAAAGAAAGAAAAACAAATTAGAAACTAGGCAAAAGATTAAAGTATACACAATGCAAATATAAGGAGAGTTAACATTCGAAAACAAATCCTAAAACAAAACAAGCATTGAAAGGAGGAGAAGATAACTTACTCGGATCGCCAGGCCTCCAAGATGGGTCGCCAGGGCCAGCACCTGCTGCTGATGCCGCTGCCGACTGAGGAGCTACTCCTGTAGTTGGGGCAACATGGCGCCCCGCAACGGACTCATCGTCTCCACCATGACCTCGGGAGAGTGGCTCCTCAGAGGCCACGGTCTCTCTCTCTGCACTCTCCTCCTCTCTCTCTGCCCGCAAAATATCCTGAGTATCATGCCACTCAGGATCGCTCTCGTCTGTCTGCTCCTCTGACCCTCCCTCTGTGTGCTCCTCAGAATCGGAGTCAATATCTATAGGGTCGTCACTGCTATGAGCAGGACCTGCAGCAATCTGAAGTAATGGTGCCCGAGGCGCACCAGCTCTCCCTCTGGCCCGAACTATCCCTCTGGCTGCAATAGGAATGCCAGGGGTAATCACTGTCCAACCACGGCCTCTAGGCCCCCCTCTAGCCTCTCGGACTGATCTATAAACGGGTGCTACTGGAGGAAGCATAGCCGCGTAGGGGAGGCCAAACTGCTGAGGAACCCTGCTGAAGGGATGTACCTCTACCCGGCCCACACGATCAATAACCTGCCCTGTGATGGAGCAGGAGATCAATGTCGTAGTCTCCTCTCCCCATATACCGGCCATAAGCTGGTACGGTGTAGCCTCCATGTCTGCCGTGGTAAGGGTGGCTACTGGCTGGTGAGGTGCTCTGAGCACTGACATACCTGACCATCGGGCTGCCCTCACCGCCCCGGGATCTGCCACCGCCACGCCTCTGCCATACGGAATGAAACGCTCATACACCCAACTCATGACTAGAGTGGGGTGGCTCAAAGACTGTCCCTGCAATCGGACCACCCTGTATAAGTCATGGTAGGTGGTCCCCAAAATGTCTGCGCCCCAGGCGTATTTCCGGCCATGTCCCTCTATCTGTGCAATGATGGGGCCCCAGCAGTATAACAATGTATCCCCTCCCTTGTCCCCGATCAGTCTCGAGGCAAGGATCCCCATGATGGCCTGTCGAAATACGGGGATGGGCAAAGAAGGAATGGATCTAACTCTCACTCCCTTCTTTGGCCCCGTGGAAATAGCTGCATCCCCCATATAACACCTTTGCCTTTGTGCGTCATGCTCTGGACCCAGCTGTCTCCAGTGTGAGTCTCCTCCCGATGATCGGGACCCCCAGGATGCGATAAACATCCTCCAAAGTGATGGTCCACTCACCACGGACCCCTGGCAGTCGGAAGGTGTTCCGATCTGCGTCCCAATATGAAAATAGGTCACAAAGAATCTGACTGGATGGAGCAACGTGGGGCACACGCGACAAACGTAATATACCGGCCCTCTGCAATGTGTCCTCCTCATCTGCTGAGAGGGCATCCAAAACCCCGGGCAGCCAGTCACACTCTCGCTCCCGGCTCCATCTAATGTACTCCTCTTTTGCCTGCATACACCCAAAAACACACAAGGAAGAGTAAGTTAGTATCTAAACAACATCAAGAGAAGCATAAAAACACGTACAAATGCTAAAAATACAAGCAAAAGCTTTTAAGTAAGGTTCTTTTGCATTCTGTGCAAAACCGCCGCCCTGAGCAGGGGGGCGGTTTTGTAACCGCCGCCTTAAGGGCGGCGGTCTCGTGACCGCCGCCTGCCACTGTCTGGCGGCGGTCGTGCTAACTATCCATACTGTGCAGGGCGGCGGTCGCGGTCCGAAAACCCGCGCGGGTTTTTAAACCTAAAAAGTCCCAAAAATGCGAAAAATAACCATTTTAACTAAAAACAAAGCCTACCCAGTAGGCGCCCCCCCTAGATGGACCTTTAAACCAAACATTTTCGAAAATAGCCCCCCCATTGCAAAGAATTTAGCATTTTAAAATTGAAAGGGGAAAAACACAAAATGGAAGAAAACCAACCTGTGATCGCTGAGGTCGGTGTTCCGCTCGTGGAGGCATGATCTCTATCTCACTACGGATGTTTTGACTCTACTCGCGTAAGAAACCGTCACCGTGGGTCCCAGAGCTCAAAATCAATCAAATCGACTCGCGCAAATGAATAGGAAAATGGGCCCACTTTCATATATATATCGTCCTGTTTCGTTTTAAAAATAACTTTTTCACAGGTTCGGAGCGCCGACGGAGGTAAGTTTCTATCCTCGCACAAACGGTACGTCCTCTTTCTCTATTATTTTAACGTTTATTTTTCAAATTATTGTATCTATCTGCATTTGAGTTCTCTTTTCATTTTGCAGGTAGCGGGAATTTTGGAGCGGCGTCATTTCAACACACGGGCGTGTAAGGTATAATTTCTCACTTCCTATTTCGGGACGGCCATGCTCGGACCCACCGTTTTATGCCTCTTCATGGCTAAAACGCTTCTCCGAGGGGGCAATATGTACGTACCCAAAATTGTAAGGTACTGTACTGCGGAACGGTGTAATAAGTGCCCCAATGATGATACAGGTCTCTTCGCAAGGTGTTCGGGATCCAGAAAAGCCTTACGGATATGCGTTAACATCCCGCTTAGCCCCGTGTGCTTTGTTTTCCCTATTTTTCCTCTTTTCTTGGCTTTTGGTCTTCAGTGACGAAACCGCCGCCCTGCTGGGCGGCGGTCTCGTGACCGCCTCCTGAGCAGGCGGCGGTCTGCTGCCGCCCGCGGCGGCGGCGGCGGTCCCGTCTTGCGTTTTCGAACGTGCTTTTGACGGAACGCACGCAAAGATCAACGACTCACCAGCTTTTCTTGCCGACTTAAGCTTGCATTAATGTTTTTGGTCCCCTGGAATAGTGTTTTTCTTTTGTTTAATGTTTAGGAGTTCAGTTTGGATTTGATCTTTGCATGTTTGGATTCCTATAAATGCATGGTTTGTGCACATGCAAATGGCCCCTGATTTTAGTTCTGAATTTTGCTCCAAAGTTTGTTTTAAATTTCTTGTTGCAGTAGATTTAGTTTTCCTTTGCTTAGGTTTCTAGTTTTCCATTGAGTGCCTTGGTTAGTTTTGTATTGCAAATGGTAAAGCCACATATCCAACTTGTGCAGTGCAAACATCATTCATTGGGCCACCATTTTCAATCCAATCTTCATGTTTTCGATTACCATGGTCGTTTTAGTTTGCTTAGGATTGGTAGAAACAGGTTTATTGCGGTTTGTTTTAGCTTTATGTTCTTGTTGGTAAGCCACGAGACCCAACTTGTGCGAGCGACATTATTGTTTTGGAGTAGAGCGGTCTAGGTAGCCATTAAAGTTGCAGGTTTTGCTCTTCATACAGAGCTAGTCTCGGGTTACGGGCGCTCTTTGTTGCATGATTCGCAGTGACCCCGCTAGGAATTGCATAGGCCAAGCTCTGTACTCTTGTGCTATCCCTCTCTATCCGCATTCTATTACATGCGCATTTTGAAGGTCAGTCCATTGATCCAAATACTTATTCTGTTGATGCACGAGTATTTCACGCTTTTACGGATTCACGTGAGCACAAAGAGCGTGGAGATCATCTTGAGGGACAAGAACATACACACCGTCGGATTCGCCAGCATTACTGCGAAATCCGGTTCCATCTTCAAAGTTATAGTTAGAACTTATCAAATAAAGTAGTTAATCGTTTTATTTCAGTCATTTCCATTCTCGATATTGCCAGGGAAGTTGTGGGGATTGATAGTTTCTGAGAAACTATGATTCATTCCTCACTTCTGAGGTAGGATCGAAGAATCTTGCAGATAGATTAGTTATTTCCTTGTTTAGAATAGATATACGAAATTGCACAGACAAATAGCTACACTCGGCTATTTTGTTTGTTTTACGTTGTTAGTTTAGTTATCAATTCTAAATATTTTAAATAGCTGCTTTCTTATAAATTGCCAGAAAATACAAAAAGAAATTATATATGTTAGAAGTACACTTAGATTTTACTTTATCATAGTTTGTTTCATTACTGCTTTTGTATGACAATTACGGGACCCAGGGAGCCCAGGGAATACATTTTCGAGCCAATTGTGCCCACTGACCCATCATACCGTAGTGGCGATAGCGATATTGACCAAAACCTTAGGATCTGAAGTCTTCCAAAAACAACGACTTCCAGCGATCGGTCACGGTTGAGAGGGTTAAATATCGAAGGCGACCAAGCACATCTGTTTTGGTCAAATCAGCCAAACTACGAGTTATCCTAGAAAACATCCGCATGGTAGTAAGGATTTGAAAAGAACAAATATTCGGGTGCGATCCTTTAGTTCCACGACCAGACCATTTGAGACACCCTAGTAGATATAGATACCGACTTAAGAATCCAAGTCGCTAGAACACTGTGAGGTATTAGAAAAATCGCACAATTGCTGATTCTAAACGTAGAAGTTTGAAAAGGCTTACGACTCTGGATCTTAGGGATCGAACTTGATCTCCCGTATGACCATAACGGGACATGCAACAACCAAGAGTCTATGGTTGTGATCCCCGATCCACACCCAACGAATCCACAAGTCGAGTTAGATATAGACAACGGCCTACGCACATTAGTATTTCATCCACCCCACTTCCACCTATCATCGTACAACGAGCAATTATCCCTTACTAGATATAGCAGCTAACGAAGCTAGAAATTTGGACTAGGCGAGAGAAAATCGTCCATAAGTCGACTATTTTCATTGTCCGCCATATGACCTTATCAGGAGATATATACGAAACAATCCCAGGTCACTTCCCACGTATTCCGCAGCCCATAGATCGAATCACGCCAGAGCTCGATATTGATTGGAGCCTTCGAGCAGTCATCCTCGCTGATCGATCTATCACACCAGTCCAAGTAAGAAGGGCCTTCTTTGCCTTAGATTCGCAAATACCATTAGTGCGTGTCGAAGACATTAGATTGCCTAACTAGCTTGCCAGCATATTCTACCCCCACCGGCTGTCTCGGCACGACCTCGGGAGGTCGGGTACGCAGAAGAGTTACTTGTCGATTCTCACGCTCGCCTGTCACTTTTCCGACGTTACTTGTCGATTCTCACGCTACTTTGTCACATACATTCAACCATTACATATTTGGTGTGCATAATTCATTCAAACAACTATAACACACGAGAAGAAGCATATAAACACAAGATATAAGTGGGAAACCATCATGGGAAAGAAAACCCACTAAAACTTTGTTTATATTACACAAAACAAAGAGATTTAGAGCACCAATTTCACAAGGAGCACCAACCCCTAATTTAGTGAAACACCCACTCCACAAGGAGGCTACAAGCCCAAGAACAGAAAACACCAACTCAACCACTTGATGATGATGATATTTGAATATTTTTGCTACCACAACTGATGGAGATTCACAATCTTCTTCAAACCCTCATTCCTCTAGTTCATTTTATCTTCTTCCTCTTTAGCTTGTCTTAGTTCTAAAATCTTGCACAAACTCTATCAAACCTTCCTTAACCTATAATACATCTGACCATCCTTCAAAATATGCCCTCATATATGCAATTCACTCTCTCCTAGGTCGCACTTTTCACCCATGCAAGACTAGCCCACAAATGGACTCGAAACACTAGTTTTATAGCCTTCTCTTCTTTCTAACCCAAGAGAGGTTGGTCTTTCGTGACTTATTTGACCAATACATCATAATAAAATTAAACTGACTTCATTACAATGGTCACATATGACCCATATAGGTTGGACATGACCAAAACCTTCATTCATGCACCAAAATGCCTCAATATTAGGATGAAAAATTCTACTCATACCAAAAGTACAATTAGGAAAGCCCCCATATTCACCACTCATGATTAATATAGCATAGAATCATCATACATAGTCACACTTTTTCTTGGACCAATCAAATATTTCATTAAATGGGCCCACTGGCTCATATCCTTCACTCGAACAATTATTCCCAAAACCTTATTTTTATCTTTGGGCTTGAAGACCCCTTAAGATGAACTCAACTATGGAATGTGACCACTCTATTGAATTTGTAGGACATGTAAATCACTTCTATACAAGTTAGAATTCACGAAACATCCACATCCTCAAACCACGTCAACTTTCCTCTTCACCAAAACAAGTTGCCCAAAAGTTTTGCAAACTCAAATAGTTTGCACCCTTTTGTCACTTTCAAGACCTCAAAATGCCTTCAATAGGAACAAAATTCACCTCTCTTCACTCTCTAGGAGATGGAAAACATTAAATCATTCATTTCATGCCTCAACCAACTCAATCTTTCACTAAGATTTTTTTCCCTGAAAATCAGCATACCTTCTTGCTCACAAACTGACCTGAATGACCAAAAAAATCACCTCATCATGACAAAATTCATAAACCAATGGAAAATAATGTGAATCAAATTTCTAAAACATAGTGAAAATCATTCCAACTCCAAGTGGAAGGCCTTCAACCAAGCTCATCTCTGTAAACTTCCTGAAAGTGCCCACAAACTACCCTTTGACTAGTCAACACAAATAGAGCACACTTGACCATTTAACTTCATCACCATAACCTAAAACCACCATGGACATCAAGAACAACTCACATAATCAACATTATGTCCATTTAGTTTGCAACTCCTTTCGAAAATCTTGTCCCAAACTAAACTTCTTCAGAAATAGGCCTATTTAAGTGGGGTCCACACATCACCACAAGCTCTACCATACCTTTTAGAAAAATTGAAGAGTCCTCTACATAATCCAAGCATCATCCATGCACTAGGAATCAATTCTGGCCACTTATGATCATTTTTTCTCCTACCGCTTTTGAGCTAGGTTTTCTAACACATAAGAAGTTGGTTACCTTCTCAACATTCGTTCATAAAAATGTGACTATGAAATAACCTCATTCTTTTTTGAAACCTTATAGACTCAATGTAGAAACATCATTGAAATCCACAAGGTCCCATGTAAAACACACAATTCAAGGTGAGCATCAGAAGATGCAATTCAAGCTAGAAATGACCTTCTTCTTGACCTTGTTTCACCAAAACTAACATAACTTGTAAAATACACATCATGGAAACCTGAATTTTTCCCACAACATCATGACACATCCTACTAACATCTTAAATAATCACCATGTCACAAATATATCTCAATATATCATTTTCATAGCTAACCCTTAGGATTTTGCATTGTTTAGGCTAGGGTCAACTGAAATAATATTATAACTCACCATAGAAACTCTCCAAAAGGTCCTAACATACCTAGAATAACTTGTATAACATTCTTGCATGCTTCCATAAGCTCACATAACTCAACAACTCATCTTCATGCCTCTTAGCACTCATACCTAGTCCAAATGAGCACTCGAAACTTGGTCTCCAACCTGTATCTACATCCTGAAACTCATGTGAGTGCCTAAACACTCTCCAATCATGCTCTACATACTGTCAATATTCTCCTCAAGCTATCAAGAAGATCCAATGAACATGCACCATCACCTAGGCTAGCTAGGTCCCCTGATTGGGCTTGCTTCAGAACAAATAAGTCTCATGAATCAATAGATATAATGATGAACATACCCGAACCACTATATAATCATCACTCTAAGCATCCTATGACTCTACTACATCAACCTATTTGTCATTAATGGGAATTTCCATCAATGACAACACCTAAATCACACATGCCAACATGTGGAAGCTAAAATGGTTAAAATGTGTTGTCAAGTTGTCGATTCGACATGTGTGCAAATGTGAAGACATACACAAATGCATGTGAAATGTTTGATAAAATGTCTGAAAGTGTATGTGGTTTCATTGGAAACATTGAATGTTCTATGTGCACAAAATTGAATTATTGAAAAGACCGTGGAAATAGAGCCTTGTAAGTAGTTTTAATTGCAAGAATCATGGTAGAGATGGTTGTAAAATGTGGAGATATGCTCAATGCACGAGAACTGTTTTGTTGAAATGCCTCATTAGAATGTAATTTCATAATTGTGGAATTATCTCGGTATTATTTCAAGCGCATAACCTTTTAGTTTCCCTTAATAGTTGTTGGGATGAATGTTCTTGGCACATTTCTGGAATTTTCCTTGTTGTTCGATATGGAAGGAGAATGATCACCTTAACTAGTTTTCTTGATGTTTTTCTAACTCGTTATTTTAAAAGGCACCAATTGGACTTGTGGTGGTATTACGGAATGGTTTGAAGGAAAAATATTTTCTTGAAAAATCATGGTCTCGCGGATTGTGGATGTGGATCGTTTGGAGCCAGTGTACCATGGTTCGGTACTATTAGGCATGGTCATCTTACCCTCTCTTGCATGATTTTATTGTCACTTTAAATGGAGTCAAATCATTATAAAGAAAACCAATTGGTTAGGTGAACTAAACGGGACATGTTATCTGTTAGTAAACGTTGCCTTTGTTTTTACACATAACCGACAGATAACCATGAACATACACACTACTCTCCTTTACCTCATAGGATGGTTGTAAAAACTTTGATATCAGTACCGATTACGAAGCCACGCGGTTGGTGGATTTAAACTTGAATGTTAGTCAAAACTACTCCTTGGTGACCTTGTAAAATCTAAATAAAACTTGTTTTCAATGAGGTGCAAAACATCACTGTAAACCCCAAATTGAAAAAAACAAACTTTAGTTGTGTCCCTTATCACGTGGAGTATTTAATAGAACCACCTGGTTGTCCCTCAAATGTTCATTTGACCTTGTTTTGTAACACATTTAGGAGCCCAACGGGCTAGTTTGTAACTTTAAACAACTAACGAAAGCTAAAAACACAGCTTGGTTTTGACCTGCCGTTTTGGCCCCAGGTGTAGAAATTTGGCTTTTGCATACCTATAATATTTCTATGAGAAAATTACTATAAACCATCAATTTGGAGAAAAACATCCCGCAACCTAGTTTTCTTGATAGGTTATGTAGGCCTCCGGTCGTTGGGTGATGAGGCCACTTGAGTACATTTACAATCGGTAGCTCAAAAGAAGAGCGCCTTTTTCACCATGTTTTCCACTTTGGGGTTCCGTCAACTCTGAGTGTTTTCTTGTATATAGGAGAATAGGTAAGAATTTTTCCCCTTGTGTGTTTGAGTCTCAAAGATGGTTTTCAAACACTAATCTTTGAGAAACTTGTCTAAATTTGACGTTTTTGGAAATGTGTTAACTAATTGGTGAAAATTGTCATATGACCTTATCCAAGAAAAATGATGATTGGGAAACCTTGTAAACACAAATACATGACTGTAGGAAACCTCCTTAACACTTGTTTGAAAATATATTGAATGTTAAAAGAAATGATGTTTTCTCTCTCCTCTCTTTATCCCTGTCTTTTGGCTTTGAAAATGAAATGAAATGGCAATTGCATTCTTACTCTCCTTAAAAGTGTGTTAGGTATTATTTCGTTATTATTAGAAAATTGTGATAATGCAAATCATGCTTGATAGTAGTTAGATGCCCTGCCATCGGTTGTGCTGACCATGTGATGGTTGTAGGTACGCATGACGTGAAGAAATTTGCATCATCCTACATGCTTTTGTAATAACGGGTTATCCTTGAATTGCATGTAATATTAAATGGATGTATATCAACACTACGATTATAAACATGAATGTTATTTATTGATTATTTTATGATACGTAAGAAATGGTAGTATATTGGTATTCTTGGAAAATGGGCATTCATTTCTAGAAGTGATTTTGATTATAGGTATATATCTTGCTAATGTTGTAGATGTACTTTTTAACTAGAAATGAAATGATATTTCATAGTGTTCTTTTATGGGTTATTAATGAATGAAATCCTTTGTGTGTTTCTAATTACGTTGGAATTCGTAGAAGAACCAAAGCAAAAAAAAGAAGATGACCTTAGAGTAAGATCCTTGTTTGACACCCTCTTGTGTGTGAGCACATTAGCTTAGAAAACTAAAAATTAAAGGGCAAGCCTAGTTTTCTTAACATTCTTTGGCACCTCCTAGCTTAGAGGTAATAAGAGCACAAATTTAGGATTCTATTGAATCATGTCTACTTGTCAACTTTGTCACGAAACCACCCTATAGGAATGGTAATGGTTAAATATTGTTTAGAGTAAAAGGGGTTCCTTCTAGGAATTATATTCATGCATGTTGAAGTTGTGTGGGATGCTTTAGATTAAGGCTTGAGGTCACTTTTGAGACATGTGGGATGTAGGGTCTAAGCTATGGAATTATAGAGTAGTCTTGAGGTTAAACATAAAGGGCTAAGCAATGAACGTGATTGATTTTTTTCTTTATCGAATTGGGTTCCTCGAATGTGGAGCTTAGGAACAAAGCAAATATGGAAACCACCTTCTTTTAACCCATTAGTAATCCTTTCCTTGTTTTACGTGAAGAGATGAGTTGTTCCTTATGGGAACACATTTTTCGACTTTGTGATCTCCCTTCTCGAACATGGGACTCGTTTGACCCATGTGCATCTCAAAATGCATCCCAACATTTGTGGATTGTAGTAGTTTAACTTCACAAGAGGAGATAAGATCTCAAATCCTTGTTACCATAGGAATATGTTTGCTTACTTCTAGATATGTGAAACCACATATGGGAATTGTAATGGACCAACTCTGCTAGGATGTTTTCTATAAGGTGAAAAGAGGATCCTTTTTGGTAATCCTTGAGTTATATTTAGGTCTAAGTTTTCTTCATAGTCCTAGAGTCTTGGGGAAGTGTAAGAATTTGTGTGTTCCTCCTTAGGAACCTAGTAGAGGGTTTTCTTGTGGGTACAAAAGTGTGGAAGATACTTTAATGCTATGCGTAATGTCACTTTCAGGACATTCGAGTCAAAATATCTAGAATGTAATCTTATGGTTATCCTAGAAAATAAACACCATTAGAAGATAAAATATAATAGAGTGCTTGAGATCATAGAGATGATTGGTATATGTAATTATACACCACTAAGACTCTTTTCGTAAGGGAATTTGTACCTTGCCTTTTGTTTTAAGAATGTACCCTTGTGATATTAGGCTATGAATTATAAGCACCATGAAGATTATTTTACAACTTAATAAATCTTTCTTGTGTTGTGAAGGTAGATGTGATTTGACCCTCTTGATTTTTTTTTTTGAGAAAGCATAGTTTCTAATTTTGGGAATCAAAACTTAATGTATAAATGTTAAGAAACTTCTAATAATCAATCGGGTTATATAATGTATTCATAATATAAATAAATAAAATTAATTGGATGGAACCAATATAAGCTAAGTGATAAATGAACCAAAAGGAATGTGGTCTCAAAAAGGAAAATGTGTGCTTTCATGTTAAGTACTCCCTAAATCATTAAGGTTAAATAACGAAATATGAATATAATAAAGATGTAACCTACAAAATGTGGTAATGTGGAAGGTGCCCATGGATGATGTGCATACTTGAAAATTTCTGCTTGAAACCCCTCCTCATCGATGATTTGTTGTTATTCATCATTCTAATAGCCTCTTTGATTTTCCTGAAGGTGAAAAGGTGACAAGAGGAAGGGGGCTTATCAACTTGTATATGAGGCTGCCCAGGGATATCATAAAGATTGGAAGTGTGGGAGAGCATGGATCCAGGGCTAAGATCAACGGGAAGAGGAGAAGTGTGAGGGAAAATAATGTGCCAAAAGATAAGGGGAGTGCTTGAGGGAAGCACAAAGAGCTCGTCTACACTGGGAGATATAAAGGTGTTTTTTGTAGTGAAGGAGACGTCGATGAGGTTTTCAAGGTGGGATAAGAGGGGTGGGCCTGGTAAAAAGCATGTCGTAATTGGCGGTGGAGGGATTTGCACTCGTCGTCATACCACTTATTCATGGGGCAAGCCTTTTGGTGGTGGGAAGTGGAGGGGGAACAAGTAGAGATAAGAAAAGAAAGAAGGGCAGCCTCCCGAATGATGGAATACAATGTGAATACTTGGTCACAACACTATCCATTGAAATGAATTTGAACTCTAAAGGGAGAAAGGCCCTAATATGGAAGGAGAAGGTGTCAGGGTCCCCTTCGTCAAACCAAACCGGTGTGAGGGAGGCCAAGAAAGGGAACAATGGGAGGGGGTGTCAACCTAGAGGAAAAGGGAAAGAAGAGCATGATTGGCTAGATGGATGGATGAGATAGAGAAGTGGTTGACGAGAGATAAGGAGTTCGACTCAAAATGACATATCAACGAAACTCATACCCCCACCATGAGGTCGAAAAGTGAAGAGATGCGAGTTCGGAAAGCAGGCAATCCCATTAAGGATCACTAAATCCTATGATTCACCAAGCTGCAAGAGGTGTCTGCCATAAGCTGTGAGGGGTCCTGAATCATCCAATGAGGTCCTATGTAGGCTAATTGACTCTGGGTATAACACCCGAGTGCGGAGAAAATCCCCCCTGTAGTCATATGTAGGGATCTGAAGGGTTCTTGTGTGGGCATTGAAATCACCCAATAGGATGACATCACCAACTATTGAGTAATGAGAAATGTTATCATGTAAGTCAATGAAAGGGTCACCGTCAACCCCATTATGGATGGCATACGGTGAAGAGGCCAAGGGAAAATAACACACCGCGATATAGATGCTGCAGACAGACCCAAAGAAACCTTAAAAACACATCTCTAACATCTAAGGAAATTCTACTTTGAAGGAAACATCTAGAAAAACATGCAACACCACTTGAACCTCTAACATTGCCTAAGTTGCTAGTCTCTTTGCCCAACACAAGGAGTACCGCTAACACCCCGTGATACTTGGGAGAGGCCGCATAGGGCTCTCATGAGTCTTTGTGATGAAGAGGATACCTACGGGTCCAAAAGCATCCTGGACATTGGCTCGGTGAGGACCAAAAATATTTGTTCTCGTTCCAAAGATCTAATAGTCACACATGTGCTCACAACCCTCCCTCCTACCTCGTCATTTAGAAGTCTTAGGTCGGGACCCCCACTTAGGAGGAAAGTGTCTATACTAACCCGAAGCTTTCGAATAACTATCCATTTCCCCACCTTCCTTGCTACCATAACTTGTTCTTTGGAGTGTTTGAGTTCAACCACTTGTGATTTGGTAAGATCCTCATCAAGGAAGATCTTGTTAGGAAGTGAAAAGAGCAAATTTTTGGCTCAAAGAGCCCTCATCCTATCTGTTGTTTACTTGAATCGAATGAAGAGAGTTGATTTGTACCCCATCCGCACAATCAAAATTAATATCGTGGATACCAAGGGTCTCTCTGATGAATGAGTTCCCAACTGTCAAGGGGTCATGTGACGGTTGGGGTGGGGGGAGCCCCCTAACCTTAAGGTTCACTCTCGACACTTTTTGTTTGGACAACCTCTACCACAATAGCTAGAGGTGGGGAGGTTTTGTCCTTACCTCCAACCACCTGAGCCCAAGACTAAATGTGCAATTCGGATTCTTGTTTGAGCAAGGCTTGTTGTAACTGATTTCCTCTTGGTTATTTTTGAGATTCAAAATCTTGACTTGTATTGTATCGTTGTCACTGGAAAATTTTTGATTATCTACACTGCTACGAAAGGAAATTGAGAAATCAACTACCAGGTTGAACAGACGTCTCAAATTTGAAAAGACCTCTAAATTTTTAGATGACATCATTAATAATTAGAGATCATTTATCAAAATAGGTCTTGGGTATAATGAGCAATCTGGAAAAGAAGACCCCAAAGAGTCTCTAAAGATGACACGTTCGTAAAAATCAAGATGTTATGCAGATTCTCTTAAAAGTTATGTTAGAGATGAAAACAACATGAAGGAAGAATCGAATGTCCCTCAACACACAAGCACTTCAAATGAAAGCAATAGAAAGAAAGAAAGTCGTGTTCAAAAATAATAGTACTCCAAATGGAAACAAGGATACAACAAGAAGATCATTTCCTCCAAGGAGGCACTACAAAATCAGGTTTCAAAATTCCTTTTATGGCTATTGTTTTTCATGTAATCAGTTTGGTCACATGGTAGCAGATTGTAGACCTCATGTAAGAATTTTTATAAGAAGAAAAATGTAGATTCATGTGTCCTCAAATAGAAACTACAACTCATTTGCACATTTGATCAATTTTAATATTGAATGTTATAAGTGCCACAACTTTGGGCATAAAGCTCACTTTTGTAGAAAGTGGTTTGTGGGATCTACCGGGCATATTGAAAATGAGGAAACCAAATACAATTAGAACGTTGAGTCAACAAAAGTTTCAAGACGAAACAAGAGAAAGAAATGAACAAACAAAACTCCATGATTTTTCAAAAAACATTTCATGTAAAGAATGAAGAAAATCAACAATATGTTGATAGTGGTTGTTTCAAGTCACATGACCGAGACAACAATAATTCTCTCACTTTGAAAAAGTAAATGGAGGTCTTGTAAAATTTTAAGATAATGTCACTGCAAGAATTTCAGGTATGGGTGCCATTAGCTTGAACAATAGTGAATCAAAAATCGAAAATGTCTTGTATGTTTAAGGACTTAAACATAATCTTTTGAGTGTGAGTCAAATGAGTGATAGGGGATACATAGTAACATTTTCTCGCTAGAGGATGTGAAATAAAAAAGGAAAGTACATGGAAGGTTGTTGTTGATGATGCATGCATGAAAAAATGGTCTTTACATTCTTAATGACATTAAAGATGAAAAATGTTGCACAGGAAAATTGACGAGAGCTAGTTATGGCATATAAGAACGGGTCATATGAACTTTGACAATTTAGTAAAAATCAGTTCCAAACAAGTTGTTAGAGACATGCCAAAGATTACTAAACCAACAAACACTCTTTGCAAATAATGTCAATTTGGTAAGTAGACAAGAGTTTCATTCAAGAAAAAGGAGTACTCAACTACAAGGTTATTAGAACTTGTGCATAGTGATCTCTGTGGGCCTACAAGAACTCAAAGCATGCAAGGTGAGAGATATTTCATGTTATTTATTGATGATTATTATAGGATGACATGGGTTACTTTTCTAAGAGAAAAGTCTAAAGCATTTAAAAGATTTAAGGCATTCAAAGAATTGGTTGAAAATGAAATAGATTTATAAATCAGATGTTTAAGATCTGACCGATGAGGAGAATTCACTACAAATGAATTCATAGAGTATTGTGAATGTCATGGAATAAAAAGACATTATTCAATTGTAAGAACACCACAACATAATGGATTTTTTGAAAGGAAAAATAGAACTGTGTAAGAGATAGCCAAAATCATGCTAGATGAATCCAAAATATCTGATAAATTTTAGAGAGAGACAATCAACACATCAAACATATTCGAATAGAGGGCGATCGAGTAGATAAGAACAAGACACCTTATGAACTATGGATGGGCAAGCCAATAACTATCAAAAACTTCAAGAGTATTTGGAAGCAAATGTTATATCAAGAAAAATAATTAATACTTAGGTAAGTTTGATTCTAGATTTGATGAAAGTATTTTTCGTGGTTACTCTTCAATGAGAAAGGCGTATAGATGTTACAATTTGAGAAAATTCAAAATTGTTGAAAGTGCAAATGTGAAGGTAGATGATATCAAGTATAAAAAGAGCAAAATACAAGAAATTGATTATTCTGAAGAAGCTAACAACGAAGATGAAAAGGAAGATGAAGATGAAAAGGAAGAAGTTGAAATAAAGGAATCAAAAACACCATCCAAAAAATCATATTATAGGTGACAAAAATATTGGAGTACAAACTAGAAGAAGATTGGAAAATGCAACAGAGCATGCAAATATGTCTTTGTTGTCCAAAATAGAGCCTAAAATATTTACTGAAGCAAGAGAAGATAAGCATTGGATTGGATCTATGGAAGAAGAACTTGATCAAATAGAGAAGAATGAGACTTGGGAGCTTGTCCCAAGACCTAAGGAAAAAAATGTGATTGGCACCAAGTGGGTATTCATAAACAAGCTAAATGAAGATGGACAAGTAGTAAGAAATAAAACAAGGTTAGTATGCAAAGGCTATGCACAAGTTGAAGGTATTGATTTTGAAGAAACTTTTGTTCCTTTTGCATGATTAGAGGCTATAGGATGTTTTTGGCATTTATTTGTTATAATAAATTTAAAGTCTATCAAATGGATGTTAAATCTACCTTTTTGAATGAGAATTTATAAGAAGTTTACATTAAACATCCAAAATGATTCACATTATCATATGACAAGGACTATGTATGCAAGTTGAATGTTGGGGTTAATCACACCAGGTTGTACAGTTATATATCGATCTAAGCATAAAAGCAATGAATAGGGAAATTAAACCAGATGAAAATACATAAGATATAACATGGTTCACCCAATATGGGTTATGTCCACCAAGAAACAACCAATCTATTATTATTTGTTTTATAGAGGAAATACAATGAAGATCAACAATCTTCCACACCTCACACGTATGTACAATATTTTTCCTTCACAAGCTTCTCTTTTCTCTCTCCAATAAATCTTTCTTACAATACAAGTCGAGTATTATCTTCTAACCCTAACTTTTTAGATTATATAAGCATATAAAAACTTAGGGCACTTTAGCTATGTAATTACAACTCATAGATCACCTTTTAATCAAAGGTTAGATCTAATCTCGTAACTTAAATAAATAAATTTCATGCACAAGAGAACGATGTCGGTTCCCCTGATGATGTCATTTCTACTAACCGACATAAGTTATTGTGTAAACCTGCAAGTTGTAAAACTTGTTATTTGTGAAGCAATTCAACTCCACGACTCAACAATCTCCCACTTGGAGATAAATTTTTGCATTGTAGATCGCATACTCCATCATTGGATCCTTTCTTTGGCATGTTTCTTCCTCTTCAAGTCTCAAACTTGAATACCAAATGTAAATGAAGTGTAGCTCCAAATTTTTTTGCCAATGGCTTCGTTAACATATCCACAGAGTTCTTATTTGTATGAATTTTCTCCAATTTCAGCTACCTATCCTCCAAAACCTATCGTATGAAGTGATAGCTCAACTGAATGTGTTTCGTTCTTGAATAAAATGTTGTGTTCTTTTGTCGGATAAATCACACTTTGACTATCATTGTGCAATCTATAATCCTCTTGCTCCTTTTCTAACTCTTCCATGAACCTACTCATCCATATCATCTCTTTGTTAGCCTTTGTAGCTGCAACATATTCGGCCTCTGTAGTAGACAAGGCGACAACCTTCTGCAATCTCAAAATCCACTAATCATTGTCCCACCTCTTTCAAATACATATCCATTGGTGTTTCTCCAACCATATATAAATCAACATAGCCGCATAAAAAGTATCGACTTTCCATAACATAACCGTATGTTGGATGTCCCTCTCGAAACACCTAAGAATCCATTGGAGTTCTTTCTAATGCTCTTTACCTAGATTGTCCATAAATCTGCTCATAACTCCCACTTCCTCTGCAATGTTTAGTCTGGAACAAATCATTGCATACATAAGACTTCCAACCGTTGAAACATATGGAAATCGTGCCATGTACTTGACCCCCTCATGTGATGAAGAACACTGATATTTACTCAATTTAAAGTGTCTAGCCATAGGTGTACTTATAGGTTTTGAATTTTGCATATTAAACCTTTCTAACACCTTATTGATATAATGTTCTTGAAACAAATACAATTTCATGTTCTTGATGTCCCTATGTATTTTCATGTCAAAGATTTTCTTTGCAGCTCCCAAATCCTTCATTGCAAATGTATGAGCTAACTTTTCTTTAAGCTCAACAATGTCATGCATATTAGATCATGTAATAAACATATCATCCACATACAGTAACAAAATAATATAACTTTCATTTTCAAACTTCTTGAAATAAACACAATGGTCAAATTCACATCTCATATAATCATGCTCATGCATAAAACTATCAAACCTCATATACCATTGCTTTAGAGCTTGCTTGAGCCCATACATGCTCTTTTTCAACCTACACACAAGTTTCTCTTTACCCTTGACTTCATAACCAAACGGTTCTTTGCATATATATCTCTCGCTTTTTGTGCAAAACCTTTTACCACAAACCTGTGTCTTATAACTTTTCTATCGACCATATTCTTCTTTGATCCTGTAAACCCATTTATTCTCAGTAATGTACTTTTACTCGCAGCAACTTAACCAAATCCTATGTCCGGTTCCGATCCAAGGAGTCTATCTTCTCATCCATGTCATGCTCCCACTTCTTGTGGGTCTCATCATGCATTGCTTCTTCAAAACTTTCTAATTCACCGCTATCACTCAATAATAAATAAGATAAAAAAGGTGAAAATATTTTTGGAGGTTTATTTATCCTTTGTGACCTTCTTACATAAATTTGGGGTGTTGAAGGCTCAAATTGTACTTCTTGTACATTAATATCCACCTCGAGAGTGATTGACGCCGACCATCTCAGTAGCCAATGTCGGTTCGAGGCAACCGATGTCGGATTGGTTTTTCTGTAGCCGACGTCGATTCTGGCGGCCGACACGGTTGCCATGACCAATGACAAGATATCGTAGATGATCATTCTAAATCGAGAATGCATTTTTTCACAAAATTTTTACCCGAGTTCATCTTTGGGTACCAAAATTTGATCCCTGTACATTCTCTTTTCATTCCATTCAATGTCATGACTCCTAACAATCTTAGAATCTTCTAAATTCCAAAAACGGAATCCGAAATCACCAGAGCCATAACTAATGAAAATGTATCTCTTGGATTTACCATCCAACTTTTTTCTATTTTCTCGTATCAACATGCAAAAAAGCTTCCGAACCAAATACTCTAAGACAAGAAAGATTTACCTTTTTCCACCCAAGCTTCTTCGGTATTCCACCATCCAGTGCACTTGAAGGCCCATGGTTGATTAAATACACCTTCGTGTCTACTGCTTCTGCCCAAAATTATAAGGGTAATCCAACATGTATCATCATGCTTCTTGCATGTTCGATGATAGTCTTGTTCATTCTTTCAACAACACCATTCTCCTTTGACGTTATATGAACTGTTCTTTCTCATGTATTTCATTCACCGAACAATAATAATTGAAAACCTTGTTGCAGTACTCACCACCATTATCGGATCTAAAACATTTTAACTTTAAATTTGATTCATTTTCCACAAGGGCTTTCCATATTTTAAAAGTCTCAAAAACATCATATTTATGTTTTATACAATAAACACATACCTTTTTGTGGCATCATCAATGAAAGTCACATAATATTAGGATCCACTATGAAAAGCTACCTGGTTGGTCCCCACACATCTCGAGTGCACAAACTCCAAGTTTTGTTTCTTCTTTGTTGCCTCAACTTTAAAAAACATCACTCTATTTTTTTTTCTAAAAATACAATGCTCACGAGAAATTAAGATCTACATCTTTCGGATATGATAACTTGCCCTTTGCTTTTAAGATTTGCATTCATTTTTACTCATATAGCATAGTCGATTATGAGACATACTTGCATCTGAATTTGAAGTAGATAGCACAAAAAATGAATCAATAATACGGGTAAACAAATACAATGTTCTTACCTTCTCACCTTTTTCTACAACAAGAGATCCCTTCGTAACTTTCCCAAGAGTCGGGTTGTGAATGTAACCATGTAACTAAATTCACCTAGTTGTCCTATCGAAATTAGATTTCTCATGAGGCTTGACACGTGTCTCACATCTTTCAATATCCATGTATTTCTATTTTACAATTTTAGATGAACTTCCATTTTACAAGTAATATTGCATGGTTCATCATATCCTAAATAAACATGCCCAAAATTACTTTGGACATAATTTTTGAAATAACCCTTATTAGGGTAGCATGGAAAAAAACTCTTGAATCTAAAACTCATGATTCAATTTTATTATCCAAGAAGATAATAAAGACATCGTGCATTACCTTTGAAGATGAAACATTTTCCTCTTTACCTTTCTCTGGTACATTCTCTTTGTTTTCCTTGAACCAACAATCATTCTTTACATGTCTTTTCTTTCTACAATCTCAGCAGGTTATTCTTCTATCTCTAGATTTAGATCTGTCATTCTTAGACTTTGATTTCCCATTATTCTTACTCTTGGATCTCTCCTTCTTCTCGTCGCCCTTGCTTTCTATATTCAAAACATTTCCAGATGATGATTCTCTTGTACTTTTCATGTGTATTTCTTCATTCAAGATTATACTAACCACGTCATCAAACTTCTAAATATTAATAACATATGTTATATTACTAACAACCATTACCAAGTTATCCCGACTATCCGCAAAAATATAAGAATAAAAGTGTTTTCACTTCAACCTCAAATGGAATATTAACTGATTTTAATTAATTGATAATATACTGAAATCATTTAAATGGTTTGATACAGATCCACCTTCTTGCATTTTAGAATTAAATAATTTCATCATCAAATAAACTTTATTGGAAGCACTTGGTTTTTCATATAAATTAGCTAAAGATTTCATCAAATATACCGTGGTTGTTTTTTCGGTAATATTCGAAGCCACGAGATGTTGTCGACTCATTCTTAAAGATCCTAGAGTCTTTCTATTAAGAATTTTCATTCTTCATCGATCATCTTTGTAGGTTTTGCCTTTTCATCCAATGGTAAGTATAGATCTTTCTCGATACATATAATCTTCCACCTACATATTTCATAATTGATAATTACAAAGACGGTCAAATTTCACAACTTTGTATTTTTCATCTTCTCGCCATTGTTGTAGCTCCCACTCAATCGAAATCCTCTGTGAGTAAATCTGTCAACACGCAAAATCCTCAAACAAAAAACTCGATTTCATTGTTGGGGTTAATCACATCGGTGTATACTGAGATATATATCATATCTAACCATACAAGCAATAAATACGAAAATTAAACCAAGAAAATACACAAAATATAATGTGGTTCACCTAGTGTGGGTTACATCCACCAATAAACAGTCAATCTATTAGTCTTTGCTTTATAGAGGAAATACAATGAAGATTTGCAATCTTCTGCACCTCACACAGATGTACAGTACTTTTCTTCACAAGCTTCTCTTTTCTCTCTCCAAAATTCATTCTTACAATAGAAATGAATTATTATCTTCTAACCCTAACTTTCTAACTTATATAAGCACATACAAACTTAGGGCACTTTAATTATGCAATTACAACCCTTTGATCACCTTTTAATCAAATGTTAGATTTAATCTCATGACTTAAATAAAAACATTTCACCCATGAAGAGATCGACAACTTGGTTCCTTGACCGATGTCGGTTCTATTAGCTGATTGACATTGGTTACTTGTGTAAACTTGCAAGTTGTAAAACATGTTCGTGAAACAATTCAACTCCACAACTCAACATTGAAGAAACCTCTTTATGGATTGAAACAAGCCTCTAGATCTTGGTACTCACGATTGGATAGTTATCTACAACAACAAGGACTTAAGAAAGGTATTGTTGACACCAATCTTTACATCAAAATTATTGGTGAGAATCAATTGATTGTTGTTTACATTGATGACATCAATTTTGGAGGAAGTAAGGATGAGATGTGTCAAGAGTTTGCTGAAGAATGCAAAAAGAATTTGAAATGTCCATGCTTGGTGATTTTTCATTTTTCCTTGGATTACAAATTTCTTGATTAGAAAAAGGCATATTCATCTCACAAACCAAGTATATTAAAGATGTTGAAAAAGTTTAGAATGGAAGATTGCAATATAATAAGTACACCCATGGTCACAGGATGTCAGTTGAGCAAGGATGACGAATCTCCTAAAGCAAATCAAAATCTTTATAGATCAATGATTAGAATTTTATTATAAGTAACTACATCGAGACCATATGTGATGTAAACAAAGAGGCATGGTAGCACGTTTTGAAGCTGCTCCAAAACAAACTCATGTACAAGTTGTCAAAATAATATTCAAATATCTTAAAGGTATGGTGATATAAAAATGGTGAAGATTTTTCTTTAACATATATAGATGTTGATTGGGTTGGTTGTATTAATGACTGAAAAAGTACAAGTGGAGGTGCTTTCTTTTTGGGTAATAGTTTAGTATCATGGTTAAGCCGTAAGCAAGTTTTTGTTTCTTTATGCATAGCTGAGACATAATGCATTGTTGCGATATCATGTTGCACAAAAGTTCTCTAGATGAAACAGACACTTAAGGATGTCAATGTAGAATTTGATTCTCTAATTTATATACTCTGTGATAATACTAGTGCAATAAATATCTCAAAGAATCTAGTTATGCACTCTAGAACAAAGCATATTCCCATTAAATATCATTTTCTAAGAAAGCAAGTTGTAGATCAACAGGTTAAGTTGGAATAGATTGCCACAAAAGAACATATTGTTGATATCTTTACAAAATCTCTTCCAAAAGAAACATTTGAATATCTCAGATAAAAGTTGGGAGTAATATCCCTTTTAGCAGTTCATTAAATGGAAACATAATTTTAGGGGGAGAGTGTTCGAGAATTTTTCTTTTGCCATTAATGACAAAGGAGGAGAAGTGAAAGTAAGGAGATGTAATCCATCAAGGGGGAGATTTAAAGCTAGGGGAGAAATAAATCAAGATGAAAAATGTTACAAGATGGCCAGTTGCCATCAATGACAAAGAGGGAGATTGTTGGAGATACTTTCATTGATGTCAAATGAATGCTGATAAGTATCTAATATGTTAGAATTATTGTCATTAATGCTTACAGATGTGTTCCTCTTATGAAAAAGATGATCCAGTTTGAAAACTCGCATCTCGCGCGACAAATAAAACTATTTCATAGTGTTACACAAATTTTCGTAGTGTTCCGTGGGATTTGTAATGTTCTGCAGGTGTCTGTGGTGCTTTGCAGGTGTGTGTTGTGTATCGTAGGTCGTTGTAGTGTCTCACGTATTGAAGGAGCAGACTAAAGTGTTTTGTGGGTTTGAAATAACACTGCTCAACAAATAATATATGGTGCGCAACGAAGAGAAAACCGCATAAGTCAGGAAGTGTTGCGATATAAAGGAGGATAGCCGTGCAACAAAGAGAAAACTTTAAAATGTCTAGAATTGTCCGTGGTGGTCATAAAATGCAGCGGGAGTGAGAGAAAACAGGGAAGCTTGTGGGAGTCTTGAAAATTTTCAAATATTTAAATTTCAAAGTTTACTAAATCTGACTTATGATGAATATTCAAAAGGATGCTAACTTATGAAAAGTCATATCTGTTCATGAAATGAACATGGTATATAAATGAATTCAATTGTAGAATTAATGTGTGCTCAAGGTATTATGATGTCAATTTGAAAAAGAAAGAGAGGAGTGATTAACGAAGATATATCAAGAGGTTCTACGAAGAGGAAGGAAGAACAAACTCAAACAGATTTGGAATGTTGAGTTGTTGAAGAAGAACGAAGAGCGAGCTTCGTATAAAATAAACTAGATGTCAAGTGCGGAATGTGTGAAGACAACAAGAAGAGTGAAGTGTGATCTAAATGTTAAGCACGTGATTATATTGAGAGGGGGTGAATCAAGTATAATATATTCTTTTTATTTTCAACCACTTAATCTTATATTCACAATTTAGATATTCAAAGCAATCAAAGAACACGACACAAAGTAATGCAAGAAGACACCAGATTTATGTGGAAACCCTTTCAAAAAAAAACTACAAAGAAAATATTTCTTAATATATTTCTCAAATGTTTGTAGGCACCAACCTATTGGAGCACCAACCCTTTTTGCCAAGAATTGACTCAATAAGAGACACAATCTCTTTGAATATGAAGGCACCAACCTCCTTACGAAACTTCCTTACCACCTTTGAACTATTGTTGTCTCAACGAATGATGGAAACTCTTCTTTTCAACTTTAGATCTGCTACTCTAAAAATATTGTCTTATGTTTCTTCTTCTTCTCTTTCCCTTAAGATATTCAACTTGAATGCTTGAAAATAAATCTCAAATGATCTTCCTTATATAGCCATTTGTACCCTTTCGAAAAGGCATCTTTTCTTCCAACCGACACACCCTTTCATTTAATTTAATTAACCATATTTTATTTTAACAATGCAAATACATATGTCGGCCATAACTATATTAAATGCTTCCCATTAATTAAATAACTATACAAACAATTAATGTTGCCTCCTCAAATGCTAGCGCCACCCTCCATGCAAGATCGTGGGCCCTCCAAGGAAAATCGTGGCTCCAAAGGAAAATTGTAAGTCCTTGAGCTGCATCATTTCGATCATGAATGTTGTTTATTTTTCTAATTGCTTTGGTTGTTTGTCTTCCGTTCATACGCTTATTTCCCTTCAATAGAACATTGCCTAATGTTGATTATAAACAATTGATTTGTCCTTCATGAATGTTGATCATTTTCTGCAACATATTGCTGATTATATCCTTCAATAAACACTGATATCTTCCTTCTATTGATTGTTGTTCACATCTCAATCATATCGCTGACTTTCTTATGCAAAAATGATCCTTTTCATATACTTAAACTTCTCTTATCGTGGCTCTAAACACTGCTGGTTATTTCCATTACTTTTTGACAAACTTTCATTCATAAGTCCAGCCACTCCTTTGACATCAATGACAATATTTCCAACAATCTCCCCCTTTGTCATTGATGGCAACCTTGCAAAGAATTTACTCCCTCTTTGTTGTAATGCACCTTCTTCAAAGAATCTTCTTTTTCTGCAACTCCTCCTTTCTGTAACTCCCCCTATCAACAATTCTCCCCTTTGACATCAATGGCAAAGGGATACTCAAGGAGCTTGAATAATGCAATGTTAGCTCCCCCTTAACCAATGCTTCTCTTAGTTTTTCAATGAGAGGAAGCAAAGGATATTACTCCCAATTTCTGTCGTAGATACTCAAATGTTTCCTTTGGAAGAGGCTTAGTGAAAATGTTTGTTATCTATTCAGTTGTGGCGATGTATTCCAATTTGACTTGTTGTTCTGCAACTTGCTCTCTTAAGAAGTGATATCTGATTGGAATATGTTTTGTTCTTGAATGCATAACAGGATTCTTCGAGATGCTTATTGCACTAGTATTGTCACAAAATATAGAAATTGGATGATCATATTCTACCTTGATATCCTTCAGGGTCTGCTTCATCCAAAGAATTTGTGTGCAACATAACATTGCTGCTATATATTTTGCTTCTGTTGTAGATAGTGAAATAGAGTTTTGTTTTTTGCTCAACCAAGATACTAAGTGATTTCCAAGGAAGAATGCTCCTCCACTTGTACTTTTTCTATCATCAATGCATCCTGCCCAATCTGAGTCTGTGTATGCTACCAACTTGAAATATTTACCTCTTGGATACCATAAGCCATAATCCAAAGTCCCTTTAAAATATCTAAAGATTCTTTTCTTTGCTTTGCACATGAGTTTCCTTTGGTTTTGCTTGTGTAGTGCCCACACTTTTATAGCTCAGTTACTTGTTGTTCCTCTTACTATTAGACATGTTTTGACAAGGATTTGATATGTTTTAGACATTACACTAGGAGATTTGATCTAATTAGACATGTGTAGACCTAATCTAAGTCAATGTATGACACCAACTTGAAATATTTACCTCTTGGATATCATACACCATAATCCAAATTCCCTTTAATATATCTAAAGATTCTTTTTACTGCTTGCACATGAGTTTCCTTTGGTTTTGCTTGTGTAGTGCCCACACTTTTATAGCTCAGTTACTTGTTGTTCCTCTTACTATTAGACATGTTTTGACAGGGATTTGATATGTTTTAGACATTACATTAGGAGATTTGATCTAATTAGACATGTGTGGACATTTAGGCGTATAACACCGATTTAGCTTGATTACTATGTTGGTTGCTTTATCTTATGATGTCATGGATACTAATTGATATGATGTTGTTTTGGAACGTAATTATATTGATGGATACTCAATTTGTTGCATGTTGGGATTCTATGGATACATGTCATTTTATCATTATGACTAACTTATGGTGAATTATGTATAGTTGTGCACGTTGTTGCACTTTCGATTCCAAAAAGATGATATGTTAGTCTAGAATTCATTGATATCTTATTTAGTAGTTGATTTATATTTTATCAGACAGGTGCGTTTAATGTGTGCAATGAGTGTGCAGGTGACAGGTCATAGGAGAACGTGGGACACAAGCCAGCTATGCAACCTTGCACAAGCAGCCCACGGGCTAAGCCCTAGCAATGTTTATTGCTTGAGGCCTTAGCATTAGAATTATTGTTTTGGGCACCATGGGTGACCCTAATTTGTAATGTAATGTCTTGTAATTATTAATTTTACTTAGGGTGTTTAGTTTGTGTTGTAATCTTGTTTTGAGGAATTAATGACCCCACTTGCATTAAGTCTTGAATTAGTTTGATGATGTACTTAATCTAGAGGGTTTAAGGTCACATGTTAACCCTTGGGTGGGCCCCACACCCTCTACCTTTGTGTCAAATTTTTCAAACCCGAAATTGGGTTATTTTAGGTATTTTTAGGGACCCCTTTTTAATTTGGGAGTTCCCTTAACATGAAAATGAGTCCTTGGACCCTATCTACTAGGTAGGGGCTTATTTCCAAGGCTAGAGGAGTTTTCCTCGCTTTTTGTCTCTCCTTTGGTCACATCCATATAAGGGGTATGGATTAGTGTGCTTGTTAAAAGTTGCACAAGTATTGGTTTGTTATCATTTAGAGTAATTTGGGAGAAGAGGGCTAAAAGTCATTTTATCATTTCTCTCATTTATTTTTGGCATCTTTGTCCTTGGAGGAGGAGAGGGGTGACACATGTCACCCCCTCATTGGTGAGGATTTTTATTGCTTCTCTTCAAATTCCCCTCATGGGAAAAGAAGAGAATTTTTTTGGAGATATTGCTTGGAGTCTTGTGGATTTGGAACTAGTATTTGCTTGGGTCAAGAAGTGGAAGAGATTGAAGTTTGAAGAGTTTTCTTTGAGGTAGGCTTTTGAACTTTATTGTGTTTGTTATATCATGCTTGAAATTTGTTGTTTACTTGCAAATGTTGTTGTTGCATGAAGTTCTTGTTGTTCATTTGATTTTTCTCCCTCTATCATATGACATGATGGAGTTTTGGAGTTGTGGGGAAGAGGGAAAATTTTCCTCTCAATCCTTATAGGCTTGATGAGCAAGCCTTGTAGGATTTAGTTACTCCCCTCAAATGGTTGAGGTGGGGAAGGTGGGTCATTTGGCATGAACCCCTTCCCCATTCTTGGTAAGGAAACCCCTTTGGGGTTTGGAAATCCTTCCAAGAAGGATTGGTGAAAGGGTGGAGGAATAAGGAGGGCTTGAATGAAAATGGAGAAATAAGGAGGATATGGAGATCTTGCTTTTGTGCATTTAATGTTGGTTATAACTTTTGAAAAACTTCTCTTTTCTCTTCCCCATTTTAGAGGTAGAACTTGGGTTCTCCTCCTTTTCACTTTTACAAATTTGGAGTCTTGTTTTGATCTTTGCTTTGTTTTTATGTGGATGTATCATTGTTTGTTTACCCTCATTCTTGTGCAAGTTGTGGATGGTAGTCCTCTTTCCCATGGGCTTGGGGGAGGCTAACATGCATCTCAACCTTGGGAAAGACATATAATGATGCCTATGGTTGGGTGGCAAAACAAGCTTCTTCTCCTTGTTGATTTTCTTGAAGGCATGTGCATTTGGATCTCAAGATGAAAGTGGGTTGTTGGTTGGAGCTATTTATCTTCTTCTCTCTCTTGTGGACATTACCTCTTTGTATCTCTTTTGGATATGGCTTGGTGGAAGCTTCATTGTTGTAAAACCTCCTTTTTGTATTTGAAAATTACTTTTAAACTAGAGTAGGTTTACTTGAGCAATCTCTCTCTTCAAGCTTGCAAGGAATCTTGTAATAAACTTGAGTAGTTATGTATTTGGATATATTTGTATATGTGAGCTTCAATCCTTGAAAAGAAAAGAAATATTGTAATAGTGGTTTTCTTTAATATGAAAATTTGATTGTAATCTCCTTTTTGAAAAGAAAATGTATAGATTGGAATTATGTCTACTCAATATATATATATATATATATGTATATATATATATATATATATATGATGTTGATATTCTTACTTGTGTGTAAATATGAAGAAATCATTTGTTTTTACCTTAGAAAAGAAAGTAACTACTCCTATTTCTGTTGAACCATTATTAAATGGAATGTGAATAGTTTTGAAAAACAAATGATTTCTTGATTTACACACAAGTAAGAATCTCCAACATCATATATATATGATGTTGAGATTCTTACTTGTGTGTAAATCAAGAAATCATTTGTTTTTACCTTAGAAAAGAAAGTAACTACTCCTATTTCTTTTTGAAACATTATTAAATGGAATGTGAATAGTTTTGAATCTTTTTTTTATAAAGAAGTTAGTGGGTTGTGCTTAGTATTATCATTTGAAATACTTGTGCTTTCCTTTACCACAAAGTAGATAATTCATTAGTTTGAAGAGTTGGAAATTTTAAGTTTTCTCTTTGCTTCAAAACAATAAAATTAAAATATGTTATTTCATCATTATCTATCATTGTGTACAAAAAAAAATCATATTCAAAATTCATTTAAGTTAATGTTATTTCCAAAATGTATCTATAATATTGTTAAGGAAAGTCCTAGTTAATTGCTATATTAATAGAGTATTTAATTGTAGATGTATATATATGCTGAAATATATATATATATATATATATATATATATATATATATATATATATATATATATAATCTTTTAAAGGTTAAAAAACATATTAAGTATTAAATATTATATATATATATATATATATATATATATATATATATGTTAAATGTGTTTTATATAAACTCAAAAAAAAAAATGAAAACAAATTTTGGGGAGGCCGACCCTCCCCCATCCTCCATTGTTGCTCGGCCACCTCCACCGCGGCACACCACAACCACCGCCCTCGCTGCCCCTGCGTGCAACTCCCCCCCCCCCAACGCCTATCCCGGTCACCAAACCCCCACACCATCAATTTACCTTGCCCCGCGCCTCCCTCCATCCCTGCCATTCTTTGTCACTACCCCCTCGCCACCCCGCTTACTTGCCATTGTTGCCCCTCCCCTCTGCGCAACAACCCCAATCTCCTCTTCCACCGCCGCTCTACCCCACCTTCAAACAAAAAAAATATATACGTATACAATTTAAATTCGGCCCAACCAAACATCTAAATGGGGCAAAATATAATAAGGGTTATAAAAAAAATAGAACTCCATAACTCCTCAACCTGCAACAAGAAAACAAGAATGAAAAGAAACAAAATGAAAGAAAGAGAAAAAAAAGATAAAGATATGCTAGGGCAAGTTTAGGGTAAAGTGAGATCTAGGGCTGAGATTGATTCAATCATAGGGCCCATAAGTTACCCTACACACTTTCTAGCCATGAGTATTTTATGGGAGCAGAAAACAAATTAAAAAGGAGATGTGGGTGATTAAATAAAGATGGGAGACTAAATAATTTTATTTTTTTAAATGTAAACTTAATAAAATTTGTGATTTCAGTTGTTACTATTAAAATGAAATAAGTAAACTTGGTTGGGCTAGCGTTTAGGCAACTTTAGAAATTAATAATTAATATGAATTAAATATTAATGAAAAGGGGTTAAGAAGATCATTAGTTCTCTATCAAAAAAAAAATCGACTTAGTGGCTTGGTTTCCGGTGTCCCGAGGCGGGGCATTACTGACTTGAAAAACGTGTTACCATGCCTACTACTTGCATAATGTCTAGCCTAGATGTTGTTACATATAGTAAGTTGCCAATCATTGATCTGTAGAGTGTTTGATTTGCATTAAGAGATTCATCATCTTTACTCAATTTATTCCCTATATCCATGGGTGTGCTACCAGGTGCGAGTCCTCCATTCCGATTAAAAGATTCATCATCTTTACTCAATTTATTCCCTGTAACCATGGGTGTGCTAACAGGTGCACAATCCTCCATTCCGAATTTCTTCAACATCTCTTTTACATACTTGGTTTGGGAAATAAATATTCCTTTGCTAGACTGAGATATTTGCAAACCAAGGAAAAATGACAACTCACCTAACATAGACATTTTGAACTCCTTTTGCATATCTTCGGATTTTTTTTTGGATATTTGCTCATTATCTCCTCCAAAAATGATGTCATCCACATATACTACAACAATCAATTGATTTTCACCTTCAGTCTTGATGTAGAGGTTGTTATCAACAAATCCTCTTTTAAATCCTTGTTCTTGTAGATATTTGTCAAGCCTTGAATACCATGCTCTGGGGGCTTGCTTTAAACCATACAATGCCTTCTTCAATTTGCACACATGGTCTTTGTTTTTTGATAGGAGGAACCCTTTTGGTTGTTCAATATATACTTTTCTTCTAACTTGCCATTTAGAAAAATTTTACATCCATTTGATAAACTTTGAAATCCTTGAAAACAACATATGCAAGAAACATTTTGATGGCTTCTAGTCTTGCAACATGAGCAAAAGTTTCTTCAAAGTCAATACCTTCCACTTGAGCATACCCTTTGCAAACTAACCTTGCTTTGTTCTGTGTCACTTGGCCATCTTCATTCAATTTATTCTTGAATACCCACTTGGTGCCGATTACATTCTGATCCTTGGGTCTAGGTACAAGTTCCCATGTTTCATTCTTCTCAATCTGATCCAACTCTTCTTCCATTGCCTTTATCCAATGCTTGTCATGACTGGCTTCTAAAAATTCTTAGGTTGTCTTAGATAACAAAGAGAAATTTACTTGCTCAGTGTACTCATAATTCTTCTCCTAGTTTGTACCCCAACATCAATGTTGCCAATAATTTGACTCTCAGAATGATTCTTTTGAACAAATCATGATGGTGCCTTCGTATCCTCCCGCTCTATTTCATCTAGCTTTTCTACTTCCTCTTCCTTTTCTTCTATGAGATCAAGTATTTTTGAAGGTTCTTTTGCCTTTTGGTTCATGATTTCATCCACTCTAACACTGGCACTTTCTACAATTGTTTGTAACCTTTTGTTATAACATTTATAGGCTTTGCTTTTGGTGGAATAACCAAGAAAGATTCCTTCATCAACTCTTGAATCAAATTTGCCCAAGTCTTCTTCATTTCTCTTAATGAAACATCTACTCCCAAACACCTTGAAATACTTGACAGAGGCTGGTCTTCCCTTCCATAACTCGTACGAAGTTTTATCATGATTTACTCTGATTTGTCCTCTATTCAAGATATAGATTGTTGTACTAACCGCTTCTCTCCAGAACTTGTCTGATAGCTTGGACTCATTTAACATTGTTCTAGCCATTTCTTGGACAGATTCGATTTTTCCTTTCTACCACTCCATTTTGTTGTGGAGTTCTTGCAGATTGAGTAGTGTCTTTTTATTCCATGTTCTTCACAAAATTCAATGAATTCATTTGAAGTGAACTCACCTCCTCGATCTGATCTTAAGCATTTGATCTTCAACCCAGTTTCATTTTCAACTAAGGCTTTAAATGCTTTAAACTTCCCAAATGCCTCATATATCTTAGTACCTTTTGGACGATCACAAACTCTTCTACTTTTTCTCCGAGCCCTCGAATGATATTAACAATTTCATCAACATAAAGAAGATATCCCGCAATATTTTCTTCATCCTTCATCTTCAGACTCTCAAACTGCCTCCTATGTGTTTGGAGCTTTGCTTTTCTCACCTTATTATCACCCTCATAGATAGTCTTAAGCTTCTCCCAAATATCTTTCGCGGATTCACAATGCATGACCTTAACAAACTTAGTCTCTGAAAGACCGCATAAGATTGTGTTCATAGCTTTTGCATTATTTTCGCTTGCCTTCTTTTCGACTTGATCTGTTGGCGGAGTTTGTGGGGTTGTATAACCATCTAAAACTGATTGCCAAATATCAAAACCAAGAGCCATTAGATAAGTCCACATCCTTATACTCCAAAATGCATAATTCGTTCCATCGAACAAAGGTGCCTTATTTGTGGAGAAACCTTCTGGTATTGAGTGACTAGCCATGTGTGTCTTTGAGATCTACCTTCCAATGGTTAGGTTGTTCCTGAAGGAACCCACTCTGATACCAAATGTTAAGCACATGATTATACTTGAGAGGGGGGGTGAATCAATATAATATATTCTTTTTATTTTCAACCACTTAATCTTAGATTCACAATTTAGATATTCAAAGCAATCAAAGAACACAACACAAAGTAATGCAAGAAGACACCAGATTTACATGGAAACCCTTTCGGGAAAAACCATAGAGAAATTTTTCTTAATATATTTCTCAAATGTTTGTAGGCACCAACCTACTGGAGACACCAATCCCCAAATTACAATTTTGTAGGCACCAACCTATTGGAGCACCAACCCCTTTCGCCAAGCACCAACTCAGCAAGAGACACCAATCTCTTCGAATATGAAGGCACCAACCTCCTTACGAAACTTCCTTACCACCTTTGAATTGTTGTTGTCTCAACGAATGATGGAAACTCTTCTTTTCAACTTTAGATTTGCTGCTCTAAAAATATGCTCTTATGCTTCTTCTCTCTTCTTCTCTTTCCCTTAAGATATTCAACTTGAATGCTTGAAAATAAATCTCAAATGATCTTCCTTATATAGCCATTCGTACCCTTTCGAAAAGACATATTTTCTTCCAACCGACACACCCTTTCATTTAATTTAATTAACCATATTTTATTTTAACAATGCAAATACATATGTCGGCCATAACTATATTAAATGCTTCCCATTACTATACAAACAATTAATGTTGCCTCCTCAAATGTTAGCGCCACCCTCCATGCAAGATCATGGGCCCTTCAAGGGAAAATCGTGGCTCCAAAGGCAAATTGCAGGTCCTTGGGAGTCGCATCATTTTGAGCATGATTTGTGGTTTTTTTGCTAATTGTTGATTGTTTTTCTTCCTTCATACGCTTATTTCCCTTCAATAGAATGTTGCCTAATGTTGATTATAAACAATTGATTTGTCCTTCATGAATGTTGATCATTTTCTGCAACATATTGCTGATTATATCCTTCAATAAACATTAATATCTTCCTTCTATTGATTGTTGTTCACATCTCGATCATATCGCTGACTTTCTTATGCAAAAACGATCATTTTCATATACTTAAACTTCTCTTATCATGGCTCTAAACACCACTTTGATTATTTTCGTTACTTTTTACAATTCCGTTCATACGTCCAACCACTCCTTTGACATCAATGACACTATTTCCAACGCTAAATGCCATCATCATGTTGAGGAAGCAACTACAATTGGTGGATCTTTGCATTATTGAGGTCGTTGTCTCATATACTTGCGGATCGAAGTCTCTAGTGAGTTTGTGCTCGGGAATCAAGTTGAGTTGGTGCTCTTTCTTGGGGATTCGGTGTCTCCAGGTGAGTTGGTGCTCATGAATTAAGATGAATTGGTACTCAACCCTCGGGATTGGTGTCTCCAGTAGGTTGGTGCCTACAAACATTTGTAAAACAATTAATTTTGTGGCTGGATTTGGAAGGTAGCTCCAAGCAATCTTTTCTCTGTGGTTTTTTTCGTGAAAGGGTTTCCACATAAATATTGTGTAGTGAAATAGTTATACCTTATGTAATTGTCGATGCTATGAATGTTAAAATTTAAATTAGTAAAAATCAAATAATATCGATTCACCCCCCTCTTAGTAGAAGTGTGTTTTCTACACCAAGAAGCCTCTAGGAACATAATCATGAAAGAAAATAATTTTTCAGCAAGGTTTTGAATTTATCTTATTTATTTTTCACACCCAAAAACCAAGAAAATACTTGTGTATGATTACAACAATTTTTTGATAAATGACACCCCAGGGCATGAAGAGACCAAATGATGAATATGCAACCCGAAATGGAATAAATTTGCCCACGGATGATACCTTAAACATTGGTGCAAATCCCATGGGAGATAGCCCTAGATATGGGCATGTAAATTGCGCTCTAGTTGTCCCTGCTTGAAGTCTTGGCATTTGTCTTTCCATTGGCAAAATTTCTTCGCTTGAAATGCAAATATGAAGCAAAAATGTAAAAAATGTGCCTAGAAAGTGTGCCCTAGCTTTGAAAATCTGATATTTTCCTCTGAGAATCTGATATAAGCTCAAGTGTGATCTCCGTATGAGACCACCAAGGAGAAATTAAGGGTTTTCATCCCCAAATTTGAATGTTAATGAGGGTTTTCGTCCTCAACAACTAGCCAATGAGGGTTTTCCTCCCCAATAGTTGAAAGTAGGAGCAACAAGCCGAAACTCTCCAAAATGAAATGTAGAAATGCCAAAAGGGTGTCAATCAAATAAAACCCCAACCCTTCCTTTTATAATTTTTCATTGCCTTTTTTCCCAATTTATTTTAATAATAAACTTATATTAAGTTGTCACATTTTTAATAGAAAGTGAGTAACTTGACAATTAAAAACATTAACTTTATTATTTTTCTTTATTTGAAAAATGGGACATGACATTTTCCATGGCGATTCATCTTTGAACAATGACATTTTTCAACTAGTATGAATTTGGTCTAGGGGCATATTCCATCTACTTGATTGGTAGATGAAAGAATCTCATTTGAGGTCTCGTTCCACCTTGTTGTATGAAAAATTTAAATTTTTAAAAGCCTACAACTTGGTGATACGGATATTGAACAACATTCGTGATAGGCCCAAATACTTCATCAATTCTTACTCGGCATTTTTGTTTGGAAACGATGGCATCTTTCCAGTATGACTCAGTTTTGGGGGCATATTCTCATAGTTGTTTAAGACTTTGGGACAGTGAGATAGGTCTTCCTGATGATGGGATGGGGGGTTAGATTTTTTTGCAAAGGGTTAGAGTTCATTGGTTGTTAGATGTGAGATTTTCTTGATTGATAGCTCCCATGGCATCACTACAAGCAAGGAACTACAATTATTCTACCTCCTTGTCTCATGTTTTCCTCTCCATCTCAACTTTACTCCAATAAAGATTTGTAATCCTACACAACCAAGTAAAGAATGAATATAATGAATTTAAACTATGTGTTAAGTCTGCTTTTTGTCTTGCTTTTCATATTGGTGTCTTCTCTTTGAATTCATGGATATATTCTAGTTTTAAGCAATAAACTTTGATATACTATTTATTGTGCAAAACCCTCCTTACTATTCTCTTCACATCTCTCTCTCTCTCTCAATATTTTTCCTCCCTTGTAGTTTCTACAAGTACTTTTCCATAGGTGTGGGGAAGTGCCCCAGTATGATTCCTAGTCGAAAGACCACCCAAAACGATTAGAATAGTGTAAATATTTCCCTTTTTCAATAAATGGAGTTGCCCCATTCAAGCAAAAGTACTTAGTCCCACACAATGTTGGTGATAAGTCCCTAATTTTCTCACCCAACAAATTATTTCACCAACATGAACTTATCATAGACTTGCGGGATAATATACTAAAAGGTTTCAAGCTTTGTGCCATTTCATGTAAGGAATTATTGATAATGGTTACATTCAAGTGGATACCTATTATACAACATCATTACATTCTAGTTCACCTTCTATGGCTAATAAAACACACATAGTTGAGGATTCATCTTCTAAGACATAACAAGAGACAAAAACATTACATCGAGAATAATTACAAAGGGAAAAAGAAAGATTACAAAAGGAAAAATTAGAAAATAAAAGGCTAGAAAAAGAAACGCATTGCAAAGGAAAAATAGAATAAGAGAAGTTACTAAAATAAAATAAACAAAAAAATTAAAATGACTCAAAGAGACATTGTCTAAAATAGTGCAAGACAAGAAAAATAACATTTTCAACAAAGGGTTCCTCAAGAAGGAAGCACATAAGCAAGATATAACTACAAAGGATACCACATCCATGGAGGTAGAACTCATTTCCAAGCATATGATGATGAATATCGAACATCAAAAGCCAAATATGAAACCTAAGAAACTAACTATTTCAACCCAAAAGAAAATAGTTGTGTTATTACCCTTTAATTTGGACTATAACTTGGCATTAATGCACAATAAGATTGTTATATGTAAATGCTATAAAAATGATATTCAATTAAGTCACATGCTAAAATACTTTAGAGTAGAAGAGGATGATTTGAATTAGTTTTTTTAAATGTTTTGCAAGCTGATCTAGATGTGGACTTTGAATAAATGGGTTGTGTCATGGCTAAGTGTGCTTCATTTACGGTCATAAAACCCTTTAAGACACTAAACCAAACTAGACACTAGTGATAAGTGCTTCCATCCTATTTGGATCTAGCGTATGGCATTACTCTACACTTTTGTTTCATATTGGGTCACTTTTCATACTTTTAATCGTTCCGAATATTTATGTGTACACGTATAATTCTCAAAACCCTAATTCTAGGACAACAAAAAAATCCAAATTTTGGGGATAGTTGGGGGACGGCTATTAAAATAAATCATTAAATTATAAAATATTAAAAAATATACAATTTTTTTAAAATTATGAATAGTAGTCTGTGACAATTCACCATTTGCATTTGTGCTCGAAAAATTATGTATTTATAATATCATATATCACTCTCACTTCTTATTATGTTTTTGTAATACAATACACTTGGGTTATGGCTAACCAATAACATTTTGATATATGCCTTACTGTTTTTAAAGTGATGGGAGCTTCCAAAGTGAATTTTAAATAGATATATAAGCTATTACATATTGACTTTTTCCATATAGATCTAGTGACTTCCAAAAACATTCTTTACCTACAAGAGTACAATAGATCCTCATCCTTCCCAAATTTATTTCATTTTCAAATTTATTTGAGCCGAACACAATGGTGCAGCTAAATTGAGGCCATACATGACCACACATTGGGAAATTTGCAGAGAAAGTGATCAAGTCATGAGAAACCATTCAACGGGTGAAATTATGTGACAGACAAGATAAGTGTCTTGAAACATCCCAAAATCATATTCATTATGTGAAATAATGATATTAGCTTCACTGTATTTTTGTATTTTAAAAAGTCAGATTTTAAAGAGAAAACAGCCAAAAATAAATAAAAAAATGTTAGACGTCAGGACATCTCCAACATCCCCAAAAATAGGAAAAACAAACAGGGGGACGTTTCCTAAACGTCCCCTGATATTTAGGGACATCCCAGAGACTTCCCCCCTAAAAACCTATGCACAGAAAACATGAGAGGGAAGTTTCCCGCAGTCCCCAAAACATCCATGACGTCTGTCTTTTTTGTGGGAACGTGTCCCCACTTAACACTGCATATTCCATCTAGTTGATGGATAGGTGAAAGAGGAGGGCATATTCCATATTGTCCCATGAGACTTTTGAATTACATTTTGGCAACATGGATATCGAACAATATTCATTGTAGGCTTAAATACTTTATCCAATCCTACTCAGGATATTGTTTGCACAGGTATTACTGTGCAACACCCTCTCAAAAACGTTTTTGGGACAAAGTACGTTGATGATTTTGAAAGGTAGCTCTTGGTGATAAATCTAGAATTCCCATGGTTCTGTTTCTGTTATCTGCTACATCACATATATGTGTATAACTATAAACTACTGGACGAAGTTTTCTTCTGTTTCAGCTTCTGCTTGTTGCCACAAACGAATAGTTGATCACTGGGATTGTTCTCATTTTCTATTGTTATTGTATTGTTATGTTTGGACTGTTGGCAGAGATATTTGGTGATTGTGTATCAGCAGTTAAAGAAACTCAGAACAGATATGGATCATTTGGTGATTTCAAACGCAGAATTTGGCAATAAATCTAGAACTCCCATGCTTCTGTTTCTGTTATCTACTACATCAGATATATGTGTATAAACTACCGGACAGAGTTTTCCCCTGTTTCAGCTTCTGCTTGTTGCTACAAACGGATACATTAATCACTCGAACTGTTCTCTCTTTCTATTGTTATGTTTGGACTGTTGGCAGACATATTTGGTGATTGTTGATCAGCAGTTAATGAAACTTAGAACAGATATGGATCAAGGACAATGTTTGGAATGTGATAGTTAGATTATTGATGTTTCTTTATTGTGATTATTTGCGGTCTAAAGATATGATTATTTCCTCAATAGATTAGTTTTCTTCTAGTGGCTTCTTGATTTCCTTGAAAAGAATCCAAAAGTACGCAACGAAATTTCAAGGACAAATAGCTCAATTGATAGCACCTGATTTTATATTGGATTATTACATATGCCTTAAAAAAGTAAAAGAGACTACCACATCAGTATTGAATTTGCTCTATCACCTATCAAAACTGTGACAGCCCATCAAGCTACATATATCATAAGGCTGCCATCTAAGAGAGCTATAATATCTGAGATGACCACCTAATAATCCAACCTGCCCATGACTACATACAACAAACAAAGACGGAGTTTGCTTGCTGCACACAGCCAGTTTTAGCAGCTCTATAACATAAAATAATAACTTAAATAGTAGCAAGATATAAAGTTTTTGGTCTAGACAAAGCCAGCATAATCTTCAACTCTTTCAATTTTTAAAAACTTAGTCTTTCTCTGGTCCTTAAAGTGTTCTTCAACAGAAGGAGGAACATGTCCATTTCTGATAGAATGTTGGAATAGGAGATTGCAAAGTTGCTTTGTTTGTCTTTAGGTGTTGGCTTCTAGTCTCATTCAAGTTTTGTGAGGAGATTCCTGGTATGGATAAAAACATAAGTGTGGAGCATACAAGGTCCCGAACCTTCTTTAAAATGTAGGCCAATACTTCAATAATTGCTAGGCCTATCAGACCGGGCTTGAAAATTTTGGAGATTGAGATCCATGATGCCCTTGCCTCACCTCCCCGCACAGAAATTTCTAAAGAAGATGAAAAAGTTTTGGGACGAGAAGACAATTCCTGTTGAGATTGAAATTTTCACTAACAAGAGAAATGATCCTCCACGGTGAATACTAAATTTTGATTTTATTTTTCTGAAGCAAGCTGTTTGGATGATCTCTTTTTTTGTGTGTGTGTTGGCAACGTTGGGAAAAGTTGTCTTGCTCTAGCCATTTTGAAGCTTCAGTGGATCACTAAGCAGAAAAGTTCCTCACCTTTGGTACTCACTCATTTGAGATTGATAGTTGTGGTTGTAAAGTATATGGCCATTTTAAGAAGCAAACTGTCACGTTGTTGAATATTTTTCACCAAAATATCATCCATTCTCTTCAGTTTCTCTCAGTAGCCATTTTCAGTTTACTGTACTTAGATGATGTGATTAGGGTTTTAACCATTTTCAGTTTACCCTTTCTTGCTTTGTTTCATTGCTTTTGCTTTTATATTTTTGTCTTTAGTTACTTTCATAGCCAAGGGTCTTCTTAACTGTTCTTCGCTCTCGTAGCTGGTTATAATTTCAAGTTCCATTGACCTACTTTAATCATTTATGGATGATAATATAATTTCTTTCTACTTTGTTTCTTTCTCAACATATTGATGGGAGCATTGTATGAAGTAGCTCCTAGTGGTCAATATTTTATGTTTGATAGTAATTCTACCAGCTACCCTGATTTCAGAGTTCTGCTTTATATCATACAGTTGGATTATCTGTTGTCTGCATAAACATATGGCTGCATTTCATGGGAAAACCTAAATCTAATGTTCTTGTCCAATTATGTTTGCCTCAATCACCAATTTCAGCTTCTGCTCTTTAATGCCTTATTATACATATGTGCACAGGCACTATTGAGTGGAAACATTCCATGTTTCAGCCTATTAAACTACTGCCCTTGATGATGGATTGAATCAGATTATGTTCTGGTCGTCAGTACTATTCAGGCAAGGACGTAAATAGTATTGAAACCAGTGGCTTCAAGCTTATTGTTCAGCTGTGTGCCTTCTATTGTTCTTATTAGCATTTTCTTTTGTATTTTGTTTCATTCCTTTAATGGGGCTGTGCCCATTTTGTGCACCAGCTCCGTGGCTATGCGTTCAATTACGATTGCCAATCTTCATCTTTGCTTCCTTACATTTAGATCAGTTGAATGTATAGAAAGCTTTGAAGATATTTTAGACTGCCCCCTTTAATCTTTTAATGATTTTATGGATATAACTTTACAAGATTAATTAGCTAAATAACGTCAACACTAGTTTGTTGGATGTGGGCTTTGTAATTTAGGATTATAGTTGTAAACGCTTATGCTATCAAACTTATTGTTAATCCACTGTGAGGTTGTTGGACAGATTTAGGAACTTGTGGTTTGTTCGCATGGTTATTTATCGAAGCCACTCTCAGATGTCACATACGGCTTGTTAATAAATCTTATATGGTATCAGAGCCAGTCAATTAGAGAGCCGGAAAGTAATAGTGCCTGTGAAGGGGAGAATCTTTCCAAGGTATTTGAAAGAAGAAAAGTGGGGGAAGAAGCATTAAATTCAATTGTGTGGGGCTCACCCTATGTTTGGTTCAGACAGTAAATCAGAGCCTCATCAATAATCAGAACCTGTGTTTGTTGAAAAGATTTTGTGATGTGTGTTTGATGCAGTGAAAGGCATCAGAAGGAGGCATCTTTGACATAATTTTGTACGGCACAAGTTCTGGAAAATATCAGAAGAGACAAAGTAAAAGAAAGGGCATGAAGACCAAAGGTTGGCGCACCCATATAAAGCCAAGAGGTGCAAGGATAGAATAGAGGAAGAATGATGTAAACAACTGAGAAGCATGAGTACTCAGGAAGCATCCAAAATCTAATATGGTATTGTCTGTCTCAATTCAGAAAATGATGCCTTAGCTTTCTCAAAATGATGCCCTAGCTTTCTCGAAATGATTCCCTCGCTTTCTCTAATGGCACCCTAGTTTTGTCAAAACAATATTTTGGTTTTATCAATTTATTACACATAGTTAACATAAAGATCCAAATGCAATTTTTTCAACACAAATTACACAATTCACATTGGTAGGCAACTTTATATCTATTCTAGTGGAAACGACCTAACGGCAACCCCCAAAAGGCAATCCAAGGATATGCTAACATGGATCCCGTGGGACAGGATAACGTCAATCATATAGAGACAAGCTACTGATAACCCTACATAGAGACAGGGTAATGTCTCCCTAGGGACGCCATAACTTGAATCCATTGTCAAAATCTCCTAATTTGACATGCAATCTCCAACTAATGCCAAATGGTGCTCAACTGCGACCAATTTTATCCCAAATTAACCTTTTTCTATTTGATTTCACCCAATTCAAATATGCAGCCTTTTGGTTTTGGTACAGGCGCAGCCATAACAATCTACTCCAGCTCTTCTGTACCTTCTTCAGAACAACTTCTCTCCTCAAGGCGTATCTAATCTGATCTGTTAATAACTTAAAACCTCTAAACTTAGCTGCAACTATGACACTTCGTGGCATGTAGAGGTGAAGGCACAGCCAGTACGTAATATAAACCTATAAGAATTGTTGTGCAGCCGCATGAGGGCATGAAAGTGCCTGGGCACAATCTTGGGTTCCTGGAAAAGGCACACAGCCTGAAGAGCAGGTAAAGGCACAGGTCTGATGGGGCAGCATATACAGGTTTTAACATATAGCTTTTGGAACTATATAAATTTAGGGCTCTCAAATTAGTTTTATTTATTACTTTTGAAAGTTTATGAATTTTTTTAGCTTCTTAATTTTTAATATTTTCTAAATTATACCTGAGTAGAGGAATTTAATCGTATAACTTCTGAACAGGGTTCTCCTTTTTCTTGAAAATTTGTCAATTTGGTTGTATTGGGTAGGTGAATCCACTATTAGTGTCGGTCTGGTCTTAAAAGACCTACTTGTGTGAGTGAGATGGCTGGCATTCAACACCTATTGTTACACAAGTGACAAAAATTGACTGGGAAGAATTATAGCCTATGGAGTTATAAGATCATAACCATTGGTGAGTACATGGATCTGGGTCAAATTATCCTTGGTAAACAACCAAGACCAGATTCGAATCCAAAATATTACAACCAAGAACATAAATAGGCTTTAATGCTTCTGAAATTGTCGTTTTCAATACATTAGTGCCCGAGGTTAGAAATTCCACTGTAGCATCAGTTTTGTGGACAAATTTATAAACAAAGTATCAGGATTCAGAAGCCGGAAGAGCATTGTGTTTGAAAAAATTGTTTTCCACTAATTCGTAGAGAGAAGAATCAATCTAAAGCTTTTGTGCCAACACAAAAATAAAACAACTAGAGTATTTGATGAAAAACAGGGCTTCAAATTTAATAAGAAAATTCTATAATACAAACAAAAATTTAAGACTAACATAAATAATAACATGGTAGCAACATATAATTTTACAAAAAGAAAATCAAACCTGAAAGGTACTAATTTGCTATTGGAGCAAAAATAAGAAAAACACTTACCTCTGACTATTCCCTCTCATTTCAAACTCCTTTCCAACCTCCCTGGCATCAAATCTGAAACATTGATTAAAATACAAACCTTAAATGCATTCCATACATTATATAATGAATTTTTGAAAGAGCTGTGTGGAAAAGTAAGATACAAAAAATTATACCAGGAAAACCAATTTGCATGGTCTTTTCAGATTGATAACGATGCTCAAAGTATCACCTAAAGCAAATACACTTAAAATCCTAAAAACCCATTCAAGTCTATATATATTTTTGAAATGAAAAAGGATAAATCATACAATATTCTATGCATGGCAGGGAAAAACTGTGTCCATTTATGCAATGTGGTTTTTTCACACTTTTTATGGTTTTTGAGGTGTATGTATCCAAAATCGGCTGGAGTAAAAGCATGAAACTTCAATGGAATCAACTCTACTCAATAAGCCGAAGTTCTCGGCTATCCTCGAATTTCAGAAGACCTCATGATGTGTTTTCATTTTATGTCACTTAAAGACAAATGAATAGAGCGGGTATCCACCCAAAGAAGCGGGAAAAAGAGGCTTCTTGCTAGAAAATGCAGGAAAAATACATGGGAAAAGGAGAGTTGACATCATGGTCAACTCTTTTCCAAATCTGTTTTTGAGGCCATTTTTGTCAAACCCAAAATTTACATGATAGTAGTTCTATTGACCCAAGTCGTTTATACATTTTTATGTCAATTATCAGCGGTTTTAGATGTTTCAAAGGTGTTTGTGTCTCCGAGATGCTTCATAAACACTAGTAAATCCAACACCAACCTCCCTAAGAGTAAGTATTTTTGCTAACATGTAAAATTGCATTCAACCCCTTCAATGAAAAGAAATTCAATGCAATATGTAAAATTGGCAATGCTTAAGATCCACATAAACTAGGAAGAGTTCAAACTATATTTACGAAGAAATTCTATCATACTAGTTACCTAATTAATCACAAGCCCATTTGGTAATATCCTTCATGGATGTGATGCCTACATTGAAGAGTTTAACTAGCTTATTATTTACAAAAGGATCGCACACAAGGAAGACAACCTAGTTCTTAGGTACATTGCCAAGTTGTACATGACTATAGTAAGGAGCTTGAGATGCCATACACGTACTTGAAAAAGCATACCAGATGAATAGTGAAGGCTTCTTTGAAACGCAGTCCATAAAAATCATCTTAAGTGCCTCCTAGAGGGATGAAGTAGTGGATATAGGTTTGGAGTCAGACCCACATAAGACATAAAAAAGAAAATATGCACATATTGGAGACACTAGTAAAGGCCACAAAATATCAATGACGAACGCTATAAACATCAATCAGGAAAGGAGATTTATATAAGAATAGATTCAATGATTTTGCATGCTGGAATCCACCAACTATTAGATTATGTGTAACCAATGAGCCACTCTCGCTGATGGAATATTGCAGACACTAGTGGATGCCAGGACGTATCAATGACGGATGCCAAAAATTTTAAAGGGTATAGATTCAATGATCTTGTGTGCTGGAATCCACAAGGTATTAGATTATGAGTGTCCAAGCAGCAAATCTCACTACCGGCATATTAACCTCATCTAAAAAAATTATGGATATTTGTTCCCTTTGTTTCAGTTTTATGGTCTTAGAATGATTTTTATTTCAAAATTTAGCCTTGCTTTAGCATGAAAGGCATTTTGAGAAAGTTAAATATCACTAAGCATGTTAAAACTTACGACTATTGGTCTAAATACCACAAAGTGGCTTCAATGCTTTATGATTAATCTATAGCAAGATACCAAAAGGTTATTTTGGCGAATCCTTATCTTGAATTCTATCCTTTGGAAGATGATTATCCAATGGTGTTATTTTGATGATATAATGCTCTGGATGTTGGGTTCTCACTCTTGCACTATACATAGTAATACCCAAATTTAACGAAGCCTATGAATGATTTTGGTTCCCTACCACATTTATGGAGGAAACATATGTAAGAGCACTTAAAGCTATGCTCTCTTTTTGACGTCTTTGACTTAGTGTTATGACCTGTGGGAACATTGAAAACATGTGAGTACAATCCAAAAACAGTTGCTTGACATGTTGAATCTAGTCACATCTCAATAATGAACAGTAGATGGATAGTTACAATAATTCTAGTTTTATGGTGTTTTTAAAGTCAGATATCGAAAGTTATGATCAACTTTAGGGTTGTGAATCTTTTTCTTCCTACTAGTATTACTATGTCTAAAGAAACTTAGAAGAAAAATCTGCATAGACTTTGCATAATATTTAGACCATATCGTGAACAATGAAAAGTTTTTTTACCTTAACAAACTAAAACATATAGAGAGAGTCTAATAAAGAATAGAGTTCATGCCCCGGGGGTTGGCTCGAGTGGATGGGACCAACGACTTAGGTCGCCTAGGTATTGAGTTCTCTTCCTAATTCAAACGCACTACGCAGCGTGGGGCCTCCATAGTACCACCTAAGGTTATAAAGGAGCTCGCCCTATGATTTTGAGTCAGCATTTCAAAATGGAAAATGTCTCCCTAGTTCGCTATTCGGGTCGCTAGGCTTCCGATTCCTAGATATTGGAGAGTTCATGTTTGAAATGAAATTATAATAATAATTATGAAGGAAAAATAATAATAAACATTAATAGAAACAATGTAGTAGATAAACTGGAAAAGAAATTACAGACCCAATTTTCAAAGCTTAGAGCAGAGCTACTACTGCAATTTATGCAGTGCACAAAAAAATGAATAGTTTTGATCTTAGAGAAAATAGAACAGCCAGAGCAAGTCTAATGAGGAACAATTACTAATGAGGAACAACTACTAATATCAACATGAAATTGATATTAAAGATAAGCAAATTAGCAAATATAAAAACCAAGAAGACAACATAATCCATTTTAAAAATCAAATTTGCATTATATTTAGGAAGTGCCATAGATATTGTAAAGGCTGTTTTTTAAAAGAAAAAAGGAACCATCCAAAGAGTCTCATGAAGAGAAGGGGCTTAGATTTGCATAAACAAATAAAATTACTAGCTGAAAATAAGCATTGTATCTCAGTAGAAGCAGAGCATCAGTAAATAAACTGAAAAAGAGCATATCCCATTCTATATCATCACTGTAAAATATTTAGGAAATTCCCTTGAGAAGAAAAGCTTGATGTATGGGAGGAAAATAAATAATATTAACAAAAAGTTACAAAACAGAAACATAAAAGTAATAAATAAGCTGAAGAACCTGCATGCTACATTCTGCATGATGTCTGCATAATATTTAGGCCTTGCCCTACATAATGTAAGTATTTTATTTCTAAAGCATCTGGAGGGTTCTCCGAAGAATGGGGCCTCGGATTCAAAAAGGCATTCTAAAATTACTATCCAAAAATTAACATTTAACCTAGAAAGAAACATAGCCTAACCTGAAAAAGTTTCATTTCCCATTATGCAACATCTATGTAAAATATTCAGGCAATGAACTAGAGATTTTAAAATTGTTCCAAAACAAAAAAACAATCAGCTAGAGTGTTTGATGAAAAACAGACCTTCAGATTTAAGAAGGAATTTCTAACAATTTAAACAAAAAACTAAGAGTATATTAACAAAGCAAAAACTGAAAAAATTGCAAATCCTGTTGTGAATTATCTCCTAATATAATTAGGAAATGCCCTTCTGTCCCAGCACAGATATAAAACAGCTACAGGGTTTGATGAAGGATGGCAATTTTTAAAAGAAATTGTAATAATACTTGCAGAAAACTAAGAAAAAACATAAATAAATGTATACTAACTTGAAATACACTGTATAATATAGGGAATTAGACCACATTTTCAAGCCTAAAGAGCATCAATCTATTGTTATTAGAACAAATATAACAAAAAAATTCAGAATAAAAAGAAACAAAGCAGACGTTGACAAGAGGTTTAGGCAAAACCCAATAAAAAAGCCAGAGTGTTTTGATGAAAAACAGGGCTTCAAATTTATGAAGGAAATTATATAATTCAAACAGAAAAATAAGATTCACATGATTAAAAATGTGCTAACAGTAGATCGAATTTATACAAATGAAAATCATACCTCATTTGCACGTTGCTCTAGCTGTGCCCTCATCAGTCTAAGAATCCTTTTTAGAAATTAAATCTGAAAAACGATCAAGAATTAAAGCATAAAATGCATCACATGCCATTTATGATGAATTTTGAGGGAAAAAGAAGCTGTGTTCAAGAGAAGATGCAGTAAATTAACATTTGACCTAGAAAGAATCATAGCCTAACCTGAAATTTCTGGTATTCTATTAAGTAACATTTATGTAAAATACTTAGGCAAAGAACTAGAGAATTTAAAACTGATGTCCCAAAACAAAAAAACAATCAGCTAGAGTGTTCGATGAAAATTACAGATACCTTTGTGAATTATCCTCCTAAAATATTTAGGCAATGCCCTTGATAATGTCAAGCTTTTGTCCCAGAGCAGATATAATACAGCTACGGGGTTTGATAAAGGGCTTATAATTTTCAAAAATTCTAAATATACTACTGACAGCAAATTAGGAATAAACAGACCTAAGAAAAACTTCATAATATACAGAATTGGACCCTATTTTCAAGCCTAGAGATCATCAATCTATAGTTATTAGAATAAATATAACCGGGAAAAAAACTATACATTAAGAAAAAACAGAGCAGCAGCTGAGAAGAGCTCCATTTACCATCATGAATCCTCCGCAAAATATTTAGGCAAACCCTGGAGAATTTAAAGCTTTTGTCCCAAAATAAAATAGAAGGGCCAGAGTGTATTGATGAAAAACAGGGCTTCAAATTTAAGAAGAAAATTATATACCATGAACAGAAAATTAAGTATAAACATAAATAAAAACGTGCTAACAGTAGATCAAATTTATACGAACAAAAATCATACCCTATTTTCATATTGCTCTAGCTGTGGCTTCGTCAGTCTGAGATTTTTTTGATCTGGAATTCAAGCTTGATTTCATCCTATGCAGAAATCAAATCTGAAAAATGATCAAGGATGAAAGCAATGATTTCCTCCCATGCCATTTAAGGCGAATTTTGAAGGAAAAAGAAACTGCACAGTGCAGAGTATGCAGAAAATTGTACCCTCCAAATCGACTAAATTATTACGCGGAGAACAATGTTAGCTTATTTATAATTTATTTGTTTTCTGCCGCTAAGCACCGCCTCAGTCGAATACAATTAAATACTCGAAAATCAATTCAAATTATGCATACACGAAATGGAAAAGAGGTATGTTGGAGAAAAATATATCCGTTTGGGTAGAATGTTTTTTTTTATCTATTTAAATGGCATTTGAATTGTATTTACCTACATTTATGAATACCGCGTTTTAGCGGAACTTGAAATATTCTCCATACCCCTTCTCTTGTATGTGTGGACTTATCATCTTGATCTAGAGCTTTTCACATGAATATGTATTTTATCATTCTTGTATTGTCGTTAATTAGATCTTGATTTTTATTGAAAAGTGTGTTTTTATTAATAAGAAATATATAGTACAATGTTAATCATACAAAAATAAGTGAAAAAGTCACATCCGAGAATGCAAATCAAATTGAACCAAGAAGGCCTCGAGAAAGGTGTCATCTCACTTCAAGAGAGTATCACAAAAGTTAGATTACATAATAAAAGTGTGATTTTTAATCAAAAAGTGCAAAAACAAAAGCACCAAATAGCATAAAAGACTATGAAAATTAAGTCACAACATCAAACATGGCGAGTAAGGGAGGCAAAGGCGGTAGTTTAACAAATATTGGAATTTGTAAAACCCTATATATTTCAGAGTCACATATGATAAATAACCAATGAAGCACATATTTGACGCAAGCAAGAAGCAAATGGAAATTGAAACCCTAAGTGCATGAGAGCGAATACGAGACTTAGCTAATTTTACACTTGATCCTAAAGTATGCCAGAATGGAAGACTGATAAACAAAAGGAGGAAACTGTCGCAACCGCACATAGAAAATTCTATAATTGTTGGATGAGCCTAGACCAAGGCGCCTAAACGGGTCGGGGGCACTGGGCGTTGGAGATCGCTTACGGCGCCCGTGCTCGTGAAACCTCATAAAAATATTTTTCTTGTGTCGCACCAATGTCGCTAACCTTTGTTATTTGTCGCACTATGTCCACAGAGTTCCCACGTAACCTACAAAACAAATTATCTCATGCGAACCCCAAAAAATCAAATCTTTAAAAGGAAAAGATGCAAATGGGGAGTTGGGTGACCTCGGCGGTCACCCGACAGAGTGAGCTTACAACTAAGCGCTACACTTTCCGTCTCCATGTAGTTCTCATGTTTGTGTACAAGAATCGTGCCCCAAGTGACTCTTGTGCCGGATGCACTTGATAGTGAGCAATAACTAGATGTAGTAATGTAAATAGATGTGTGGATGGCAAAATAAACTTCCCCTCCTATGCGTGTATGCATAAAATGCAGTCCCTTGTCCCTTGAGTGAGTGTTAGATGGATGCTTTGATTATCTTGAAATGCCTTTGGATGCAACATTAGGTGGTGATAGGAGATGCTTAGAGCTTGGTCCTTTATTATGGTCACATAGCTTTATATTTATATGATTCCCTTTGTTGAATTTCATAATTAACAACTGGAAGGCCAACCCATAAGAAAATAAAATGCCCAAAAGATAAAAGATGTCCAAAAGGAGCAAGTATAGTAAAGAGAGGTTGGGGCACCTAGAAGGGACGAGGGTGCCTAAGTGCTGGTGTCCTGGCTAGGCACTGATGTCTAGAGTCAAAAAAGATAAAGCAATGAAGATCAAACTGGATTGTTGGGTGTGCAAGACCAAAGAGGAAACCAGAAAGACAGAAAATTGGCCAAAGATAGATGTCAATTACTAGTTTTCTCACTTAGGAATCATATGAATAGTAATATGTGATTAGGACGTAGAAATGTACCCAACGTGCGTGGTTTAGTGTCTACATTTTCCCCACTTTATGTTGTTGAGTGAATACTTGATAATATAAAGTAGATAAGAGATGTGTACCTGATAATCATGTAGATCGATGGAAAAAGTGTGCCGAGGAGACAAGAAAAGGTGTCGACTGATAAAAAATAAAGCGTGGAAGCTAAGCTAGGAAAGAGGAAGTGACCCTAAGGGTGGAAAGTGTAATGTGTGTACCATGTTGTATCTGTTGTCATTGTCGTGCTTGTGTTGTGCTTAAGACTGCTACTTCTTATAAGGACAAACCTGTAAAAAAGAAGAGAAAACGAGTAGTCAAAGCCGTGCATATGAAAATTTTCTAGAAGTTGGTTCGATTGCATACACAAAAACTAATCACATAACACCGGAAATAATACAAGACTCCAATTTTATTCATATGAGAGATTACATTATATAGAGATTGACCTTCCTATTATGGTGGAGTCAAATCTCATCTTGAATCCACTTACCTCTCCACAAATCTCTCAGCTTATCCCTAGGATAACTCACTCAATTCTATCTGTGAGTTGTTTATTATAACTTCACACTATATTATTATTAAATGAGTTTCACATCTCATTTAAATAATAATACACAACATAATTTATTAATAATGTTACACAATATATTCGTAACATTCACTCCCCTATTGTTTACATTATTAATCCCTATTACACACTCCCCTAATGTGAACAAGGTAGAGAAAAACATTCACACATCTTCTACAACATGCCTACCTCTGCATGCTCATGATCTTGGTACGCTGAACCTCTGTTCACCAAATACGAACCCCTGTTCGACAAAAATAGACCTCTGTCCTAGGTACGAGCCCCTGCTCATGAACCTCTGTTCATCCTCTTCAAGAAAAACATGATGCTACTTTTTCTTGTGCTTTTATCTTTCTACTACAACATATTTACATCAGCAGGTTATAAAAGGAAATACAACTCTGAACAGGAATGTGACATCTGTTCTTATTACAAACAATGAAACACACAACTGAAATACTTGGCCACCAAATCAATACCACGGCCTCATCGATGGTGCCTGACGAGAGGTCGCCGATTGCCCTCCTGCCTCCGTTGCCTCCAGCCTCCATCTACTGCTGCTTATTTAGAATAGAAAATCGTCAGAATTATAACCATCACCCAAAGGTTCTTCTTTATCACTGTCTTCTTCTTCATTAGCAACCATGGCACTTTCTTCTATTTTTCCATCAAGTAAATCTCGTGCTCTTTTCTTGCAATTTATAGATAGATGTCCATCTTGTTTACAATAGTAACAAGTGATATGTTTCTTTGTATCTCTGGAAGTTGATCTTTGTTTAAAAGAAGATTTAAATCTCCCTTTATCATATGACTTGTTTTTACCATACATTGCAGTTTCTTCTGGTGTAACAGTCTTATTTTCTTCATCTATCAATGAAGAAATTAGATCTTCTAGGCTGGGATTGATCTTGCTCAAAGTAAAAACAATGTTTGAATAGCGAGATGGCATACTATTCAAAAAAACAACTTTTGCATCATCATCCTCTACTTTAATTTTTATCCCTGACAATTGATTCAAAATAGACCGAAACTTACTTATATGTTGTACCATGTTTTCTCCTTCATCCATCTTGAGTCCAAACAACTTCTGCTTCAAGGTCACTATTGCGCTTCCGGTTTGGGATCCAAACAACTTGTTCAATGTTGTCCAAATGAAATTTGAACTTTTTGAAAGGTCTATATGATGCAAATATGCATCAGACAACCCAAGTCCAATGATTGCTTTGTTGCTTTACGATCTCTACTCTCCCATTTGGTCGCTTCATCAGCATCGGTTGGTTTCTTGAATGTTCCATCCGCAATGTCCCACAAATCTTTGTTAATGAGTGTCAACTTGAACGCCTTGATTTTTGTAAGTTATCATGGTGATTACTTTTCATAATTTCAGAATCTACTTTGAGATAAAGACAAACATGTTACGATATATTTCTTGATCTTAAATGAATGTGTTGCTAATCTGGACTCTTGTATACTATAATTTGTTTACTTGGGACAGCAGTTATTATTGCTTGTATGTTGCTAATGTGACAACAGATTTGTCATATGTTTGATGAACTCTATTCGCTGATTGACAGCACACCTTGAATCAATTCCATTGATCCAAGGTATGTTGTGGCCTTCTTGTGATCACTTTGTCGATTTACTTTTAAACCAGACTGAAGGTTGATATAAATGTTGCAGCACCTGATTTCAGGTATGAATAGCTGGCACATAGATGCCAACGAAAAGGTTCGATTCTCGAACCATACACTGTTGTAACGCCAGACCTCGTAAGGCGATAAAGGCCTGGATGCGGGTGGCTCAGGTATGTGGAACGTGGGACGAAACATCCTGCATAGTGCTGAATTTGGATGTCAGTCGGAAGGACTTGATTTGAAATTGATTAATTAAGTGTGAGGGGATTAGACCCTAATCTACCCCTAAGTTCTACCTTATACCCTAACTATTATCCTATGTGGATTTTTAAATTCTATAAGGGTGAAAATAGATCTAAGTTCTATTAACCTATGACCTAGATTTGGACACTATTATAAATCCTAAACTAATCCTAACCTAAGGAAGGGGACGCACAGACCCATGGGGATGGAAAGGATAAGGAAGGAAGGTAAGAATTTAATAGGGCAATGAATGTGGTCCTTGCGTGGACAGCGCCAAGTTTGGCGGGAACAGGGAAAAGTTAGGGACATTCAGTTAGTCATGAGACTAAACTCTGTTTTCATGCAAAATTTGAATTTGGCAATTCGCCAACCCGAGTCGGCGGTGGCGTGAGGAAAAGGAAAAGGCAGAGCCTTCAATGCATTTAATTTTCTTGGTCTTTGTGACCAGCCCGCCTTGGAAAGAGTATGGAGGAAATTTTGTTGGTCATTGTGTTCTTTCGGGTTTTTGGAAGTTGCTCTGCATTTGGTTTTTCACGGTTCTGTCGAACCCGCTGTGTTTGATTGTTATCTTTGTTTCTTTGGAAAATCTAAGGCTATTTTTGAGCCTGTAGCGGAAGGTGATTGTTTGGGAAGCTCTGCTCCTGTCGCCGTGGAAGGAAATAACTCCTGTAGGTGCGGTTTTCTTCGAGCTTCAAGGAAGATTACAGGCATGTTAAGCCCTTCTCCTTAAACTGCTTGCTTTGCTTAAACGTCTCATTAAAACAACCCTGCTCTTCTGATGAGGGGGTTTTGGTTTATTCGATTTTGCTGTCATGTAGAAGAGACTTTGGGTTGAGTCGTTTTCTTCTTTGTATGCGACTTGGGTAATTCTTTGCATATGGTATATTGAATGAAATTGTGCATACTGTGCGAGTTTGTTTTGACATTGTTTCCTTACTGAAATTATTAAGGAAACGAGTTCCTCTTCTTTCTGTTGTTTTAGATTTTGAAGGAAATGGTAATTGGGTTTTATTGAGCATTATAGGTTCGGTTTGATGGAAGTGATAGTAATATTTCTGAGTGCTGTGCTTTTTCTTTTGTAAAAATGGAAGGATGAATACGACTTAGGTATTCGTGAGAGATGAAGAAAGTAATTGTTCTTCTTACTGAAATTATTAATGAACTATGTTTTCTCTTGCTTGTGATGGAAAGTTGATTTTATTGTGTTTTATGGATGCGGTTTGATCTTCTAGTTCGAACTGTTGTCGTGAAAATGATCATGGCTTAGTATTTCTGTGCAAATGAATGAAATACATGGGAATTAGCTTGTTGTTTGAGACTGTTTTGACTGTACCTTGCTTGTGCATCTAATACCCTATGCGGGTTTTCATTAATAAAGGTATTGATATATGAATATTGTATTCTGAGTTCTGCACATCATTGTGAAATAGAAGAATGGGATTTCGGGTTGAAATGTCTGTTGATAAGGAACTCGAACTGGGTATTTCTTTGCAAATGGCATATTGAATGAAAATTGTACATGCTGTGTGAGTTTGTTTGACATTGTTGAACAATCGTTCTATTGTCAATATGGGTTTGAGCTGTCATTATAAAACAAACACGACTTGGGTGTTCTTATTACATTTTGAAGAAAATGATTGTTTCTTTACTGAAATTATAAGGAAACGAGTTCTTCTTCTTTCTGCTGTTTTAGATTTTGAAAGAAATGGTAATTGGGTTTCATTGAGCATTATAGGTTCGGCTTGATGGAAGTGACAGTGGCATTTAGATTGTTTTCTGAGTGTTGTGTTTGTTTTTTTTGTACAAACTGGAAGAATGAAATGTTTCGTGTGATCTCTGATTTTGCACTGTCATTCAAAAACGAACTCGACTTGAGTGATTCTTGTTGTGTTGAAGAAAATGGGTGTTTTCTTATTGAAATAATTACAGGGATGAATTTTTCTCTTCTTGCTGTTTGAATTCTGGAAATATCCTCAATAGAGCTTTACTGTACAATACGGGTTGGACTTGCTGTAGTATAACAAAGTGCAAATTGTTATTTATGAACTGTGTGCATTCATAGGTATAGAAAGTCGTGTGAATATTTGATAAAGCGACTGTATAACTGTTCATTTGGTTATAATACAGTGAATGAAGTATGAATTCTTCTAGTACAGTAAGAGCATAGGATGCATCTTTATATTGCTTGTTCTATGATGGATACGATGTTTTACCAACTTGTTTTTGGTATTCGTATGTGCCTGATTTAAAGGAAGTATTGATATGGATGATAAATTCTTCCTTGTTTTCATAAAAAGTAGAATATGAATGGAATTATTCCTTGCTGTTGGAAAGTGAATTCTGAATGGATTTCGTAAGTTTCACTCTGAACTGTTATCTTGATTGGTGTCTCGTTTGGATTAAATTTTCAGTACAGTCATGAGGAAAGGAATAGGAGTGTGGATGGATAACTTGGAATAATGATCATTTCTTCTCTCATACAGTTGGAAATCTGTAATCGTTTAGGAACAAATTTTGTATTGCTTGGGATTAAGCATTTATATTTTATTGCTGTTTACTTTTCTCATCAATACTTGATTTCTTGAAATCAAATGAGTTGCATGAACTGAAAGGAAAGTAATTTGATTTATATTTTCAGTCAAATTTATCCTTTGAAATTATAACTAATGTAAGGGAATGGAATTGATAGCAGTTAAGTTATAACAACAGTATACATACTTGTAATCCTAGTTCTTACAGATGTTGTAATCTGAATTGTTGAAGGAAATTACTTTTTGTAATGATTATTTAGGAAAAAGGACAGTAATCCTTTGACTGATTGGAATGGTAATTAGATGTTTCAGTTGTTATGTTGTTCATTCTTTTTGATACTTAATTCTTGATTGATGTTCATATTAACGTTTCATAAAAGCAGGGTTCTTTTATTGAGACAGTTAATTAAAAGCACCTCATTTTAATGACAAGTGCTTAATATGCTCAGTTCAATGAACTGACCCGTGTAAGTAATTTTGCAGATGGAACTTGAGTAAAACGAAGACATGGTTGTTTTCTGATACTTCTTTTGATTGTCTGAAGATGGATTGTATTTGATAGTTATTATTCCCCTATGAGGAATTGAGAAAAGAAGAAACTACATTCTTATATCTTATGAGTTGTAATGTTGTTTAATATGAACAAAGTCCAGTCATTTGGACTGGCAAATGTATAAATTATAAAATGGATGGATGAATACAAATACAAGTGTGATATTTTAATGACTATATCAGTTTGATATTGTTGATTAAGTTGGGAATATAACATTATTTCTTGATTTGGAATTATTCAATTGTCATGAATGAATTTAAGAGGAACTGATATCTATTCTTACCTAAATGCAACTTTTACGTTGAAATGTGTAATTAGTTCATACTTGGGTTAAGATGAATTTTTAATTGACATTAAAAAGGATTTAGGAAGAACATGATCTCTTAATTGAATGGTATTCGGGATTAGCTTGAAAGCTAAGGAATATCAAATAACTTAGGAGCAGCCGAACCTCGTATTCGGACTCCATTAATAGCCTCGAATGTTAAATTCAGAAAGTAAGGATATGGGAAAAATATATCCAGGGCTAATAGACCTTAACTATGTAAGGTTAAGGAGAATAAATGAATATATTCATTGAGAATTAGACCTCGTTTAAATGACGTCTAATAAGCTAGAATTCTAAATTTGTTTACAGTTGTGGAAAACTTGGTTAAGTTTAATAGGTTAAACTTATTAAGTCTATCGGTAATGGGCTACTTAATCCAATGATTAAGAAAAGAACCAAGTAGAGAAAATTCAACCCTTCGATACGAAGGAGAAGATGCATAGTAAGCTAGAAGATGAATTTAGTCTCTCTTAGCTACATACAACTGTAACAAGAACGAGGATAAAGGATCAAGATGGTGCTTTGAAAGTTGATCTTAAATATTAAGATCATAACCAAATCACTTGAGCTAGATGTGTACTCTCGATGAGAGGATTCCGTCAGTAGGACATTGACATACGCCGGCTACACAAAGATGGTGTCTTCATGAAGGTGGGGTCTTCATGACGACACAATGTTATAGCTGACATATTACAATGCCCTCCCGAATTAAATCATCAAGATTACATAAGCTGGATACTAAGTTCTTGGCTGGGGATAGGAATGTGATCACGTATACGGAGTGACTCCGGAGGACTAAAGATAACTAGACACACGGAGTCGTCTAGGGACAACACCGTATGTCTGCGTATCTTTAGTTACCATGAGTAACTTCCTATACTCGTTCATATTGCTAGTTGGAGTTAGAGTTTGACCCTAAATTGGAAGGACTGGTAGGGACCAGGAAAGACCATTCTAGATAATAGACGAAGTGAGGTGAAGGACGTATTCCATTGGTGTGTATCACATCCTGGAATATGATCATGCAAAGCATGTGAAAATATTTGGCCAAAGTATCGCAAGTGTTGGTTGCGTTGTCCTAATCACCTAATTTAAGATGCAGGATGTCAGATGAATATCAATAACAGATATTCATATAGGCTTCTTAAATGGATCACTTCGATAACCGGAAACGGTAAGAGAACCTTGTATATACATTATACTATGCATGAAATAACATGAAGGATCGGTAAGTTGCCGAGTCATGAAATGAGAGATCGCTGAAACTCCGAGCCATGTAATGGGAGATTGGTAGTTCTTCGAGTCATTTACAACAAAGATATGGAATCATTATATGATTGAATGGCACTGAATGTGTGTTCCATATTACAAATATGTGAACAGAGAACATTAGTTTTAAAGGGAAATTGTGTGATCCAAACTGCATTATTTGGACAGAGAACAATTATTAAAACTTGAATGTGTGTTTGAATTATATAATTCATAACAAGGAACGTTGTATAATTTTTTTTTCCCTTGTTCGGTATCTTAAAATGGGGATGTTACACAACCGAGTTCGTACTTGCCAAGTGTGAAAATCCTTTCCATCAAATTTTTCAACATAACCCAATTTATCCATTATGACTCTCCACAATTTGACACAAATAGGTGTCGGTTTCAACCGAAAATACACCCTTACAATAATAATCAGCTTTATATTTATTCAAAATAATAAAGCATATCAGATTTTAATTGCTAGAAATCAGTCACTATTTTTTTTACAGAATAAATAGAAACTGTCAGAATTGTTTCCATGATTTCTCGTAAAATACGAAATGGGTTTCTGTAATTTTTTGACAGAAGTTTTAAAAATACAAATTAACAAACCCAAAAAATTTCAGTAAATTTCGAATCTGGGTTTTTGAGAAAAACGTGAATTACCAGTCGTTTTTTTTTCAGATCAGAATTCCGAAAAAGGCAATGAAAGCTTCAAAACTCTCATATCTGCATCTTAGAGGCTGCGATTTTGTCCTGTAATGAATCTCATAAATTTCCCTAGCCTGCTCTGATACCAAATCTAGAAGTTGGTTCAGTTTGCATGCACAAAAAACTAATCACATAACACCGGAAATAATACAAGACTCCAATTTTATTCATCCGGGATGTTTTATTCATATGAGAGATTACATTATATAGAGATTGACCTTCCTATTATGGTGGAGTCAAATCTCATCTTGAATCCACTTACCTCTCCACAAATCTCTCAACTTATCCCTAGGATAACTCACTCAATTCTATCTGTGATTTGTTTATTATAACTTCACACTATATTATTATTAAATGAGTTTCACATCTCATTTAAATAATAATACACAACATAATTTATTAATAATGTTACACAATATATTCGTAACAAAATTTGATCCAAGTATGTAAAAGGATGTAAAAATGTGAAAACGAACATGTGCACATGATCCGTGACAAGTGAAAAGGATAGAAAGTGTCCTGAAAATGTTGTAGAAGAACAAGTTTTTGGGTGATCTCATGCCAAGTGCGAGTTTTGGGTGATCTCATGCCACGGAAGAAGAAGTATTGGGAGAAAGGTCTAGTGTTATTCTCCATCCCTGATTGCTTCTCGACATTTATACACCACTACAGATGGTGTGATCCTGCTTTGTTCCAGTTTGATCCAATTCGATCCAAGTAGAAAATGAAGGTAGAATGCATTATGATTGTTGGAGGATTGTGCCTATGCTATGCAAACCATTGTGTAAACTGTTGAAAATTGTTCCAATATGAGAAAATGATCTGTAACTTCATTGGTCATAGGTTCCCAAGAAGGTTCGTAAGCTCCCAAGTGCTCGTGTCTATATCAGGGCACTGGTGTCTGTGCTAAATTGATGACCCAAGTCAGATTTTGGGCCATTTTTGTAACCATAGACTGTGTTATTCATGTACTGTGCAAGTCTGAATTGTGATTATGTATTGCTAAATGGGGTGATTATTTCACCCAATGTATGCCCCCCTTGTTCACGGTGCATGCGACGTCGCTTGGATGATGCAGACTAAAGGAGAGGACCGAACGTTGATATGAAACGGATGCCCTATAGGGGAGATGTGCATGGTAGAAACCAAGGCATATGCAAACAATATGGCTGAAAACATGTGTTAGTGCAATCAAGACAAATACACATATAGAAGACAATGTGTAAGCTAGCAAGCAAGAAAACAATGTAGACCGTGAAAAGTGGGTTTCAAACATGGGACATCACTCACAATGTTGCAAGAAGACAATCAAAGTCAAGCAGCCAAAAGCATACAAGCGATGAACCCTCAATACATAGGTCATATCCCACAAACAATGGCATATAATCGAAGACAAGAACAAGCAAAGTATAACAAACAACCATGGTGGCAAATAGTTCTGCAAAGCAAATGTTGCACATGAAGCACCCATTAGCATGTTAGAAAGATAAAAAGTATGTCAAGACATGTATATATCGATAGAGTAGTGTGCTAGTAAGAATAAGAAGTAGTATAAAAATAATAATAACACCTGTAGTGTGTACGAATTAGATTCCCCCATGAGCCTCAATGGGACTAGTAAGAGGTACAATACCAAGCATCATTGCTGCATGTAAAATATCTCAGAAAGTCTGCATTCACAACTAGATAAAAAGTAAAAGTGCATGCGTATATAAAAAATATAATGACATACAAGATATCCAAATTAACATAGTAAGCAAAGTGTAACATGTGAGTATAAAAACAAGAATAATTGCAACCAAGATATGCAACATGTTGTGAGTGTGAATGGAATGGAATGCAAAGTGAATGATAGAAATAGCGTGCCCCCAAAAAGATGTGGATGATTATGAGATGAGGTTCATTTATAAAATACCCCTCGATAGTTAAGAATGAACCATAGAACAAGAGTGCGTCATCGAGAAATGGTTTGAATTGTGCACTAGAAAGATAGATCAATGATGCATAGAGCGTAAAAATTGAATGTGGTGAGGTTCATTTTAGATTTAGACCCTCAGTATTTGAGTATGAACTCGTGGAACTAGAGTGCGTCATAGGGTAGTGTGATGTGTGAGAATGTGATGCTAGAAAGATGTGTCGTAAATGCATAGAGTGTGAAATGTGTAGCATGTATGATGTGAGGTTCATGAATGTAGTATGCCCTCAATAGTCAAGTATGAACCTTAGCATGAGAGTGCATTATAGAGTAATGATGGTACAAGTTGTGTATATCAAGTTTTTGTATGATGAATGAAAAATACTAGATGTGAAACAGAAGTGTAATAGTAGAAATGCGAGACACCTGATAATGCAAAGGGGGAAGTTAGCATGATGCCCCCCATGTGTATGATGTGAAGAAGAATCAAGTAACGCCATTTAAGAGATCATCATTGTCATGATCAAATCCAAATGGAGATGCGCAGAGACCTAGTAAGCAATAGTATTTGTTTGATCAAGTAAGGAGCCATTGCGGTGTAGATTGTATGTGCTCATTATGTATTCTTCATCAATGAAAGGTGTTAATGGACATCCATGTGCATACCAGAGAGTAATATTTTGTGAATAGCCAAGAAATTAATCATTACAAATAGAAATACGGATAAAGGGCATAGTAAATGTGATATTAATATGATCATGATATAAAGTGCCCCAATGTAGTCAAGCTAAGACTACCCAAGAGTAAGTGGAGAAGTGCAAGAAGTGCGTGCAACAAAGATTGATAAATGGAAGACACGAAGACCATAATCAGTCATGATCACATCAATGCAAACATATCCATGATATAGATGAGGAGAATGAGATGGAGGGAGGATATCATCGAGTGTGAATCGAGACGAGCTAAGTCATCATATGTGCATACATAGTCGAGTAAGTGAGATCGAATGAATGTGTGGCCAATAAGAATTATTCATGAATAGAGTGCATGTGAAAGGAAGAAGCGCGGATGCGGGTTCCTCCCGAGAAGATGAGGAAGGTGGTATGAAATCTAATTGATGAAAAGACCCCTAATAAAGTATCATAGCATTAGTAGGAGGGGGTGAAATCTGAAGCAAATGGAACAATGTCTAATGTGCAAACAGCTTCTTTAGAGTGGAGGCAAGTTGTCCGTGGGTCACGATCAACAATAGGATGCATAGTAGTAGAAGTGGGAATAGGTAATGTAGTAGTTGGATCTAGGTGGCAATATTGGAATGGGTTACGATCAACAACAACTGTATATTCAAATCCCTCATGTAAGAATTTTATGCACCGGTGAATCGTAGAAGGCACTACCTACATAACATGAAGCCATGACCTACCAAGTAAGTAATTGTATTGGGTGAAAATTGATGAAAAAAACTACGTGAGAATAGTTTTTGGCCCAACTATGAGTGGAAAGGTGATAGTGCCTATGCATGGATGCATAGAAGAATCATATGCATGAAGAGAAATGGACATTGGGTTAACATTAGCCGAGGAAAGGCTAATATTTTGAATGAATGATAAAGTAAAAGTTTAAGCTCAGATCCATTATAAAATAAATTTTGCTTAGTACCCAAGTTATTGATGCATATTTGTATATACAAGGGAATATCATTTTCATAAACAGAAAGATTGACAACTATGTTAGATCATGGAAAAGTAAGTTGTTGAGAAAATGCATCTACAAATGTTTGATAAACTATGTCTGGATGAGTAGTAGAAGGAATGTGAGTATTAGCCAAGAGAGAAATGATTTTAGCTCGACACTCAGGATTGGCTAGCAAGAAATCATGAATGGAAATATCCATGATGAGAGGACCCTAGGAAAAATGAAAGAAGTGATGAAATGAAGACCCAAGAGCATTCAAATAAGATGGGTTCACCAAATGATTTAATAAATATTGGAATTTGTAAAAATCTATATATTTTTGAGTCACATATGATAAATAAGCAATGAAGCACAAATTTGACACAAGCAATAAGCAAATGGAAATCGAAACCCTAAGTGTAAGAGAGGGAATAAGAGACTTAGTGGATTTCCCACTTTATCTAGAAGTATGTCGAACCGGAAGACTGATAAACAAGAGGAGGAAATTTTCAGAATCGCATACGAGAAAATTCTGTAATTGTCGGATGAGCCCGACCAGGGCATTTGGACAGGGTCGAGGGATCCCAGGCACTTGAGATTTCTTTTGGGTGCCTATGTTTGTGCAAAACCTCATAAAATGATATTTCTTTTGTCACACTAATGTCACTAACCTTCGTTATTTTTGCTTTTATGTCGCACTATGCCCACAAAGTTCACCCGTAACTTGCAAAACAAATTATCTCCTACAAAACCCTAAAACACATCAAATCCTATAAAGAAAAATATGCAAATGGAGAGTAGGATCGACCTCGATCATCCGACAGAGTGATGTTATAACTGAGCATTGCACTACATTTCATACTCCATGTAGTTCACATGTGTGTGTGCGTGCGTGCGCGTGTGCGTGTGCGTGCGTGTATGCAAGAATTGTGCCTTAGGTGGCTCTTGTGCAAGATGCACTTGATAGTGAGCAATAACTAGATTTAGCAATGTAAATAGATGTGTGGATGGAAAAATGAACTTCCCCTTCTATGCGTGTATGCATAAAATGTTGTCCCTTGTCCCTTAAGTGAGTGCTAGATGCATGCTTTGATGCTCTTTAAATACCTTTGGATGCAACCTTAGGTGGTGATAGTAGATGCTTAGATATTTGTCCTTTTATTATGGTCACATTGTAGACACCTATTTTTGGTATAGCACCCCTCCGTCATCTCACATTCATCCAATTTCCATTCTCGCATCTCTTTCTCTTAAATTAAATAAAATCTTATTTATTTGCTCACATTATTTGATTAATTATCAAATGGGCTCCATGTAGACCCATTTGATAATTCAACTTTTGGCATATCCCCATCCTTCACAAATTATTTAATTCATGGGTATTAATACACCCATTCGACACCTTCTTTTTAAATGGAATCTTTATCTCACCCACCATGTCAATCATGCTCCCCACTCCATCTAATAATTCAAGTCGTGGTCCCCACGTGATCACATCATATCCCTAACTCAGGTTACTTTACTCAACCCCGGTTACTTGTTAACCCCAAATCTAACCTCACATCTGAGTTATAAATATGGGTTTCTCTCCCATATTTCAAAAAAACTTAATGGAGGACCGAGAAGGAGAAGACCAAAGACCTGGAGATACCTAGGCCTAGAGAAGAGAAGGAAGAGCTTAATTAAGTTTTTCTAGTTTAAAGAAGAAACCTTTGCCATGGTTCATTATCTTGCCATCTTGATGCCTGGTTCATCTCCATAACAGAGCACAAGCTAAGTTCCCTCGTTATTTTAGTTACTTTTCATTTTATATTCCATTACTACTGTTCATAATCTATTATTATCTTGTCTGACACAAGGGTTGACATCCTCCAAGGGAGTTAAAATCCTAAAACCCGACACTATCCCGACAACCCCATATTTTAATCTAATCTAATATGTTTCAGTTTTGTAGCTCTAACTTTTTTCAGTATCATACATCTATCTTATTTGCACCTATATCATCCATCGTCATCTCCAAGGTACTAAGCCCTTGTATACTCAACATTGTTTAGTGTTTCTTGATTACTCGTACACTCATCTGGACAGAAGCTAGAAACACAGATCAACATTTGGCACGCCGATGGGACCGGATCCAAAATCTGGTCATTTTGTTTGTTTTGTTCCTTTTCTTATCTTGTACAAATGTTGTAAGTAGAACAATTGTCCAGTTTCATAGCTCCCTCATTTAGATATCTTTCGCAAACATTTTGTTTTTCGATTCACTTATTTACAGGGTTTAGTGTTATCTCCCTCAGTGTGGTGTGCTTCTTGCATTCACTACTTTGTATCATCGTGAAGGTAAGTGTTCTTCCCATTTTCAATTGGCTTGGTATTTAGTTATTCATAATTAGTATCAAGTTTATTTGTATTATTAAATACATCATAATAATCAAAAAAAAACAAAAAAACAATTCATACTTTGCGCTTTATCGTCATGGGACACAAATCTGGAAATTAATCTTATCGCGTGGCTTTTGTTTTCGATCTTAGTCGTATAATAAATGTATATCTTACTTTTCAAGTACCTTTGTGTTGACCCAACAAAATATGTATATATCTTCATTTAGATCTTAATTTCTAATGATATATAGATCTTGTCTTTCAAATCATAATAATCTATAGTTATTTATTAAAAACATAAGAATCTATAATTAGTTATTTTAAAACATAATCGTCTATAGTTATTTATTTAAATAAAAAAATCTAATAAAAATTAAAAATAATAATACACAAAAAGCTTCCTACACTACTCATCCCCATACCTATCATTGAGCTCTCTACCTCACTTCCGACCCATCTCCTAACACTATCTATCTACGCACCGAGCCACTTGACTCTACTTGACACTCCACCTCACCTTCCACTCCTCTCTTCCCACACCTACCTAATCCTCAACACCCCTCCGCTTACCACTCCACCTTGACTTCACTCACCTCTCTCATGCTCGCTTCATTCCACTCTTCCTACATACGCTTCACCCAACAAACCTCTCTCCTCGGCCATGCCCCTACCTATCACGTAGATACCTCGACCCCTCATACCTCCATGTTTTCTTTCGTAGAGACCCCGGTTTGGTTTGAATATTTACACTTGCAAGGAATACCATTAGAATATGTATCTCCCTACACTCTACAACAAGTAAGCCTTGTCGGGACTCGCCACCCACACTTTATATGAAGTAAGATCTTGCTTCATACTTTCTTCGCTCTCTACTACATACAACCTACCACACGAGATGACGTGCCAAGACTGTATGTAATGATTAGAACATGAAGCATTGTTGCTGCTAGGACGACAACAATAATTGTTTTCCTCAAAGAAAATCAATTATGAATCTCCTATGAGGTCTCTGCATACTCTTGAGATGAAACATTCAAGTCCGGCCTGATAAATACATTAGCCAGAGTCTAGCCAAAGCATAGCTCCTCATGGAAATTTCTTATATATTCAACGCCATCCAAATCAAGGAAAGGATCTAATTCTTTGCACTAATCATACAACAATGAACGATCAGAATCCACTGCTAAACGATAAACCAATGGCAATAGAAGACCAGATGACTTCACAATTCCTTCTGCAAGTTTGGTAAGATCCAAGCTAATACAATCTCCTTGTAAGTTCTTATCAATTTCAAATTCACACAGGATTTGTAGGTAACGGCTGAACAATCACTTTATAATTATTAATTTACAAGTTTGGTAGAATATGCGGTACCTTTGATAGACTATGTATATGAGTAGTAATTGATATCCAGTTGATTGGTTGGGTTTATGATTAGGAACATCCAAATGATACCACTGATATTCTATGGCTTATAATTCTTTAAAATATACCATACTGTCCCACATGAAAGTCACATTCAACAATTAATAAGTCTCTTTTTTTTAGCAAATCAATTTTAATATATCTACTCCATTGCGGACGATTCACAAAATTCCACCATTGCTCAATGCTTCCAACCATTTGCAGCTCAACTTCCAATAATATCGTTCATCACCATCTTCCATAAATTTCTCTACTTTAGCCGCCGTCATAAGTCTCTTTTCAATTCAAACAGGCCCCATCAATCCACATCCCTTTGGTAAACGTATACTCTCACCACCCACTTTTCGTCTTTTACCTTTTAAAGTCCACATCCCCTCTATAAACATCTACTCTCACCACCCACTTTTTATCTTTTACCTTTTAAAGTCCACATTCTCGTCATTTTATAATTTATTTTGTTTATGATTATTCTTTTTTTATAAACACACATAAGGAAATGTGACAAAATCCAAATGCACACAATTAATGAATTGTCATTATTATTATTATTATTTTCGTATCACCTCCTCATCAATAATTTGTATCACATATTCTCATAATTTTATTTCATCTCCTATTTAATTGTTTATTTCATAGTTTATTCTATAGACAATAAGTTTTCTTTACTCTAATTGAATGTGAACGTTATTAATCCATTAGATTATTTTATTTTATTTTTATTTTTATGAAAGTAATTTCAGTACACAAAATATTCATGATAGTTATATCAAATTAATCACATCAACTAATTATAGTTATTGTCTTTTTGTCTTTTTTTTGTAGGATAACATCTACAACCTTATGACTACTAAAGTACACCATCAAATATCATTGGTCGAAACATAAAACACACCACAAATCATTTTCACCAACTCCTCCTGTAGTCAAATGGTGCAATTTTAGGTCATAAATGGTGCCATTTCGTGGTACTGGGTGTGTCGGGCCACTAATTGGCGCTTTCAAAATACATCATTATCACGTACAATCAAATCACACCGATAAGCAATTCTCCGTATTTCTCATTTTTCTATTTTCTCTTTTCGCATCGAACTTTCCCTTTCATGGGTGTCTATATGCATCGAACATCACATTTCATTTTGGTTTAAAACGAACCTTCTGCATCCTACCTGATCACATAGCTTAAGTAAAGGATTTAACCCTCTGCATTTCACTTATCACACACTTCATGAGACTACACAAACATAATTAACACAACAAAACATTCCTCTCACCTGGTTAGCTGATTGGGACCTAAACACCCAACATTCAATCGTCTCGAAAACTCCCAATCCATAACTACCTAAAACCAACCTTAGACTCCTTTAGGAACCTTCATTACCTACTTTTTCTTTTCTGTTCACATCCTCTAAATTAATCATGAGGCTGAAAAATATTCTGCTTGATTTGTTTGTCAACAACATACATAAACAGATTTTTTTCTATTTCACACCTATTGTCGCTCTCTCCCAAATCGAGACAAAACACCAATCTACTCTATCTAATAAAATTACTTCCTCTGATGGTCTCGCCCAACAAGATTATAAACTCAAAACCACGCCTTTAGTCACTCAATCTCCAGTCTCCCTAGTCTCACTTCATGAGAACCATGTCATACAAAATTTTCCCTACCTTGACCCCAACCCTCATATCCCTCGTCAAGCCAGTCTTCCTAAACCGATCACACCACCATTTCCTGCTCCTCTAGATAAACTCAAATCATCTCCTATAATCTCTCAATCCTCCCAATCTCCAAAATTGGTGGATCGCATTCCACTCACATCCCATTTTGACAATTCCATTAATAGGCATGCCTAGCCATCTCCAATTCTTAACACACATATCCCCGCTTATTTTCATGCCACTGTTGCTCAACACCAGCTTATGCAGCAATCCCAACTTGTGACACATGTTAGTATTTTTCAAGAAACTCCCCAAGCACCTACATATCCACAAATTAATCAATTGTCTTATCAAACCATTCTACAAACATCCTATCCACAAACTTATCAACCACCTTATCAGACGCTTCACCAAACACCCACACACCCACAAACACATCATTCACCTTATCAAACTAATTTTCAAACTACACAATCGATGTAATCTCAACCTTACAATATCTCGACTAATTCAATTCACGCCTTAATGAATCGGTTGGCGCTTTAGAAACCGTTACCCTATCACCCAAGAACACCTTATCTAATGAATAAATTTGTAACGAACCGATTCATCCGTCGGTTCCAATTAAACCTTACCCTCCTCATTGGAAACTTCCTACATTTAATAAGTTCAATAATAAAGAAGATCCCCAACAACATCTCCTCGCATTTAAACACACATGTTGTCTTATTGCGCATGATCATGATTTACTTCTACGCACTTTCCCCATGTATTTGTCTAGTCCCACGTTGGATTGGCACAATAGTATCTAGCGGCATTCCATATTCTCTTTCACGTAACTTGCAAAATTGTTCTTATAACACTTTTCTATCAATATCACATGCAAAACCACTATCGCTGATATATATACCATTCGACAGTATGAAGACGAGCCCATCACTTTGACTTCTTCGTATGATGGCAGGATGTTATAAACCAACTATCCTTCACTATCCCGTAAACCAAACTCATTGAATTATTCTCGCATTCGTGTGCAAAACATATATCATCTATTTTGCAGATCCAATCATTCCGAACCTTTGATGAAGCTTTCACAATGGCTCATGCAAGCTCAAAACCCATGCCATTGAGCAAGGTCATCTTAAATTAAGTTCAATTAAATCAAAATTTGAATCCACTAAACCATTCACACATAATGACGAGTTCAAGGTTGCGCCAACACTGTGGTCATTGAACCCTCATCCCCATCTACACCAAGCACATGGTTTCAACAATGATCTCCTCAATCAATAGCCAACTACACTCCTTCAAGAGAATCATACAGTTCTATATTTGATAAGTTGATGAGCATAAATTTTATCCAACTACCTCCAATATGACCCGTGGAGAAACTCACAAGCCAAGCCTATTTGGTATCACGAGGCCCACTTTTGTAAATATCATCGAATCAAAGGTCATGACATTGAGAGATGTCGTTCCTTCAAAGATCGTGTCCAAAAACTTGTAAATCAAGGGGATATCAAAATTGATACCTCCACCGCACAAACTAATTAACCACCAATAAATCACGCTCCCCCTTTACATCTCAACTATCAAACACTTGTATGGTTGATAATGTCAATCAAGATCTTATCTTATCACCAACTCCGCATGTTCCCATGGTAGAAATTATTCCCACCTCTTATTTAGAACCCGTCACACCCACATCAAATTTCACCTCCGTCATGAACCCGTACCTTCTCCTATCCTTGCCACACATCAAATTAAACTATACAATCTACTTCCACTCGCTTCAAATACACCCCAATCTACCACATTAAATTCATCCTTAACACTTATTTCAGCCCCACTTGTATCCACACATATCCCTACATCTCCCCATCTATTTCTTCACTAGAATCTACCTTAAATACACCTGTTACTACACCTACATTACTCACAACCATCCCAACAAAACTCAGTTCTAATGCATGCACCCTTACAACCCCACCTTCGACATCAACCTCATTAGCTAACATATCATTCTTACCCCTCGAAACATTTATGAAACAACCAATCCCTTCTACTTCTACATCCAAAAATGCTCCTGCATTTACTGCATTATCCTTACCCATAAGGTCTACTCCATTGGTTATCACATCACTCACATCTCCACATATTCCAAAAATGCCTACAACTTTATCTATCCCAACAACCCCTATACCTATTATACCAACAAGTCCACCTATCCCGACCTTGACATATGTACCTATATCTTCACCCATGGCCACATCACCCAGTCTACCCCAATACTCTTTACCCAATCCTTCTATCACACCAACCAAATCCTCTCGATCTGCAACCTTACCCAATATACCCCTTGAATCACCTACTGTACCAACACATCCACCTAAATCAAATAAAGATGCTTTACCTTCTCCCTCTAAAAATCAACTCTTTCCATGCCAAAACCAAAACAATCCACATCTCACATAGATATCATTAATCACATCATACAAACACCTATCTCTTCATTAACATCTTCGTCTTGTTTTAGGACAGTTTCTCCATTGATAACCACACCACCACTATTAGATCCTCTAGTTGAAATTATTGTCATCCTTGCTAGAGGTAAATCTTCTCGGTTGAAGTCTAAGGCTCGGGGAAAACATCCCCGACAGTCCCCTACACATCCTTAGAAACATTCAGGTTTTCCCTCTTCTCAACAATCCAATGCCACAACATCTATTTTAGGATCAGTCTCTCCATCTACAACATCTTGTAATAATCAATCCACATCCAAAAATATCATCCTTCAACCAAATTTGATTTGTCCTCCAAAACATGAAATTCACACATCCAATCTACATCCATGTTTTCTCCTAACTCCAAGCTGAGACATCCTATCAAAACCCATAAGAGTTACCTTCCCCATAACACTTTAATGGCATCATACGTAGATATATTTCGATATTTAACTTGAATATCTGCTATTAAACTTCTCCATATTAAAGCCTTTAATCCCTATGGTTCCAAGCTAGCATGGTTTAATCCTAATTGTATTTGTGCTTATCATTGTACCCCGAGCCATGACATCGAACATTGTAAGGCATTTCAATCAATCGTCAACAACCTTATTGAGAAAGATGATTTCCTCATTTAGGGGAAAGTTCCTTCTCCATCTAACTTGAATCCAATCCATATCCCATCTATCAAATCTCCCACGATCCCTCCATCCACATCATCCCTTAATATCCATCCAACCCATGTCATTCCTCCTAAGGGATGCTCTCCATTCTTCATCAATGATGCTTATCTTACTAAGCACACTTGTGGTCTCCGATCATTTACCCAATCCAAATATAAAACAATCTCATCTAAGATCTTTCAACATCCTTTACCTCCTTCACATTTAACTTATTGAGGGAATAACCTTCCCTCACCCTTGAACACATCATCCGTAAAAATCCCTTATTACTAGGGAACTTTGCTCTTTGGCATTGTTTTTTTACTTTCTTCACATCCATCAAATCTAAATTAATTATATCCGGATCCTCATCTCATTCTAAGTCCTCCTTTGAGCCCATATTTGTTCTTTTATGTTTGTGCTCCTTTTTGGAGTATCATCTTTTTCATTGAAGCCCTCCTTTGAGGCCATGTTTGTCTCTCCATTGAGGGAACCTTTTCTCCAAGTCCACCTTTGTGGCTATATTTGTGTCTCTTCTGGGGCACCATCTATTTTGAAGTCCACCATTGTGGCTATATGTGTGTCTCTTTTGGGACACCATTTATTTCATCAAGCCCTCCTTTGAGGCCATGATTTTCCTTCTATGTTTATGTCTCTCTTGGGGCATCATCATTTATTTTCATCTAAATCCACCATTGTGGTCATATGTTAGTTTTTGTTTCTGCTTGGCTATCATTTCATCTTATTGCAACTTCATTGTCTTCCCTCTCGTGGTGGTAAACCAAAGACAAAATCTCTTAATGCATTGCACTTGCAACCAATCTATTGTTAGCATATTTACCAATGAGAACTTAGTTACATCCTTAGATTATTCTGCCATCTTTAGCCCCTTCCATTTTTCATTGTAATGATCTGAATTATGTGGTCCACCTTCACTACTTTGATGTGACCCCATAACCATTACATCCATCACCTTCTCATTCTCCTATTGCAGCCATGTGAAGGGTCTAGGGTGTCTCTTGTACATTCCTTATCCCCTCTTAAGTGGTTTACTTAGCTATTCCCAGCTCTCCCCCATGTGAAGCTCAAACTCAAGTATGTAAAAGGCAAAATCAAAGTTATAAAAATAGACTGATCCCTCAAAGGATGGCTATCATATATATTATTCTTGTCATCTATATTATGTATAAAGTAGACCATACCCTCGAAGGATGGCTACTCTATTATTATGGCATCTGGAAGGTTTTCTGCATTGATCAACCTTCTTTTATCAACATTTTCTGAAAGCTTCTGCATTGATCAGCTTTCTACTATTTTTCTTTCCCTTTTCTAGAGCTGGGGCATAGACTTAAGGAACACCACCTTTGGAGATCCCTCTTCCCACATACAAGTCACATCTTCGATCCCTTTGTCATGTCAACATTAGGATTACAAGCATCTTTCATCCATATTTCCCTCATGATATTTTGGTATAACTAACTATCGTTGGTTATGTATTAACACCTGCTATTGGCTACAAGTGCAATGCCTTGAGTGGTAACCTTTCTTGTTTATCTCTAATCCAGTTCAAAACATAGTTTCCATGTACGCCCTTGCTACAACTATGTTCCGTTCATCTCATCTAGACCATCTTTTTATAAAAATCACATCAAATTTCACACTATGGGTTCTATATCTATCCATCATCTCCAGGAATGTGTTTGCAAATATACTTTTCGGTTTGTGAATTCTACTTGATCGTCGTTGCAATTTGCGAATCCTACTTGAGGATCCTTCTCAAGGCAAGTTCATTATCATGCAGCTCCTTATCTCTCAACATGTTCAACACTGTCTTTAATCCATTTCTCCTCACTCTCCATGTCCACTCATCACCATTTGTCTCCACATCATCCTTCTCACCTTTCTATCCCCTTGCACAATGCCATATATCTTACTTGTCTTTCCTCTTGAGTTTCTCTTTTACTCTTCCACTTTTAGTTTGACAATCTTGCTTAGCCATCCATATAGTCAGAGAAACTTAATTAAGGTATATCTTCTTCCTTGGATCCTCCCGTGTAGAAGCTTCTCCACCATTTCCTCTTTCAATAAATGACAATCACCACCACAAACATCTTTCCACTCCTTTTCCACTTAACACTCTTGCATCATCACTACCACCACGTGGGCATCCCAGTTAAGGATTTCCCTTACACTCTCCATCTACACTGCATATATTCCTCCATCCATTCATGTCACACTACTCTGTTTCCTTGTTATCACTTTGATATCACCTCCTTTCATCTCTTGTTCCATTTTGGTATACATTGCTCAGTATTTTCATCATTCTTCTTCTTCTTTGGTTTGGCGATCCTACTTAACCATCTCCGTCGTAGGGAAATCTTACTTAAGAGTTTCTCTTAAGAATGGTTGGCCATTTGATCCTTCCATCTCCCATCATCTCTTCCTCATCTTCTATCTTCTCGCCTCTCATCGTACTCATCCATTCCAACCAACCCTTCCACATATGCATCCAATACAATGTTGTCTTTCTCCTTCCATATCGTCACTTTGCTGGGTTTGGTGATCTTACTTAAATCCTCCTGTGGCATGGCGATCTTACTTAAGAGTCCCTCTTAAGCATGATTTGTCATCTTTTACTCCCCACTACTCCACATTCTCTCCTCTACATTTTATCCTCTCTACATTTTCTCGTCATTCCCCATCATCACATCCTCTCACCTCCTCTTTCATTCTCGCAAACACCACTTCCTATTGGTCTCTTTTTCATCTCCATCATCCGTCATTGGGTAATCTTACTTAACCGTTGCTTCTCCATTCATTTCGTGTCTTGTTTCTTCATTTTTCTCTCATTCATTCTCATCCACTACATCCTCTCCTCACCTTCATCTTCCTACACATTGTTATCCCTCCTTTCTTTACTCTTTCCACTCTGTCTTCTAGAGTTCTCCCACATATCTACTCCCATGTTTACCCATCATTGTCATTGATCTTCCAATTATTTCATCATCATCTTCCATTTCCACGCTATAATTATCGGTGGACTTCTCCTAAAAATCACTCATCCCCATTCCGCACAACCTGAATCCTTTTCTTTGACCTTCTCCATTCTAACTTCATTCCTTCCTTCCTATGTGTCCTCTCGATCATTATCGAGGACTTCTCCTAACGTCCCTTAATTGGCATCCCCCTCTTGTTCTTTGTTTAATTTTTGCCTTGTCTTATCTTTTGTCTCATTTTTTCCTACTGATCATTATTGGTGGATTTCTCCTAACATCCATTCACTGGCATTGCCTTTCCTATCCCTTCCTTTCTTTTTCCTCGCCACCTCTCTATCTTCCATTCTTCCTTGCCAATTTATTCACTGTCTTCATCATACACCTTCTCTCTATTTTCTTGTCATCATCATATCCTCATCTCATGCATCTCTGTTTCTTTTCCAATCGATGTCATTCCTTTCCTCAATTTTCTCTTTATGTTCCTTTTGTTTCTCACTTTACCAAATATCTTCGTTCTTGGTTCCCTCTCCTTCGCATACTTTTCTTCGTTGTCTTCTCCTCTCTGATCTTCATCTTATTTCACTTCCTCTACATCATCCTTCTCCTCATTTTACCTCACACTTCCTCCTTACTTCCCCGTCAAAAACCTGACTCTTCAACGTTATCCCATTTCCTTTATCATCTCATCATCCACATGCATTTCCATGCGGTGCGGTCAGGATCCATATTCTTTGCCTTGGATTTCCTCACTATGATCTGTTTCCTTCAATTTTCTTTTCTCTATCATCTCTTTCATTTTCCATTACCTCTCTATTTTCCTCTGCTCCATCCTTCATCATGCCTTTCATCTTGAATAACTCTCTCCCTTTTTCATAATTTCATCCTCTGCTCTGTTCTTTTCTTGTCTTCTCTTTGTTTGTCCTTCTTCCTTTCCCCCTTTCTCTATAATCCTTCTTTGTTATCTTCTTCCTCCCCTTTCATTCCTTATTTTCTCCTCCTCCGTCTCCGTCCCTCTATTCCATATCCTTGTCGCCTTCATATTCAATCTTTCTTGCTCTTCTCATAATCAACCAATCCTCCTGTCTATTCCCTTTTCTCTTTCTCAACATCCCTTACATATGGCATTCACAGTCAATGCCAATGTTTCTCTGTTTATGTATCGCCATCTATCCCTTTCATTACCGTTCTTGTTCTTCTCTTTGCCACATTGACCTCTTCTCTTTTTGAGAACCCTGTCACATCTTTTATCTTCGTCAGTCCTCTCAGGGACATCATCATATCCATTTCTAAGAATCTCTTCCCATATTCTTTTGACATTTTTGTCTTCAAGATACCATAATGGCAATCACCTATCTAATCTTGTTCTCTTCCATGAATATATTTTCTCTACTTTTGTTTTATCACAAAAGTATCTTTATCATATTTATTGAAGAAACAAGACTTCTTTGTCTTCTTCACCTTATAATTTGCTAACACTTATGCATCTTTCCTATGAAACATGATTGCCATCATATTTATTATCCTTTTAGAAAATTTTATCTCACCTTTCTATCCTATCTGCTCATCCTGCCCACATTTATGATTATTCCATCTATGTCTTATGTTGGGGCACCTTTTCATCCTTATACTTGTAGACACATATAACTCAATTCTTTTCCTTCTCGTGCCCTGTGTTGGGGCATCATTATCTTCATCTTCATCCCTTTTACGGATGCATGATTTTTTTGCACGATTCCTCACAAACAAAGGATTGCGCACATCTTTCGCATTTAGTTGCACATATTTTGATGTTTTCCTATGACCCATTGGTCATCTTGATTTACATCCATACTGCAGTGGTATTCACCCACTCACCGTGTCTCGTAGAACGTTGTCATATGTCTTTGTTGAGACCACAATTATTCTCTACCGATGTGATATTGAGTCGGTGCCATAATTTTTTTATTATTCGCGATCCTATTTTGCCTGAGGCATTTTGCCTTTGGTCATGTCTTCATCCATCCTCGGATACATATCTCATCTAACCCTTTTTTTGTCTCGTGGCTTGCTATCACAACCCACTCAACAAAAAGGGGCAAATGTAGACACCTATTTTTGGTATAGTACCCCTTCCTCATCTCACATTCATCCAATTTCCATTCTCGCATCTCTTTCTCTTAAATTAAATAAAATATTATTTATTTTCTCACATTATTTGATTAATTATCAAATGGGCTCCATGTAGACCCATTTGATAATTCAACTTTTGGCATATCCCCATCCTTCACAAATTATTTAATTCATGGGTATTAATACACCCATCTGACACCTTTTTAAAATGGAATCTTTATCTCACCCACCATGTCAATCATGCTCCCCACTCCATCTAATAATTCAAGCCATGGTCCCCATGTGATCACATCATATCCCTAACTCAAGTTACTTTAATCAACCCCGGTTACTTGTTAAGCCCAAATCTAACCTCACATCTGAGTTATAAATATGGGTTTTTCTCCCATATTTCAAAAAAAAATTAACAAAAGAATGAGAAGGAGAATACTGAAGACCTGGAGATACCTAGGCCTAAAGAAGAGAAGGAAGAGCTTAATTAAGTTTTTCTAGTTTAAAGAAGAAGCCTTTGCCATGGTTCATTATCTTGCCATCTTGATGCCCTGTTCATCTCCATAACAGAGCATAAGCTAAGTTACCTCGTTATTTTAGTTACTTTTCGTTTTATATTCCATTACTACTATTCATAATCTATTATTATCTTGTTTGACACGGGGGTTGACATCCTCTAAGGGAGTTAAAATTCTCTTGGAACTGACATCAGCTTCTAGAAACTTCCGCATATTATAATCTAATCTAATCTGTTTAGTTTTTAGATCTAACTTTTGTGTATCATACATCTATCTTATTTGCGCATGTATCATCCATTGTCATCTCCAAGGTACTAATCCCTTGTATACTCGATGTTGTTTAGTGTTTCTTGATTACTCATACACTCATCTTGACAAGAATCTGAAACACGATCAACACACATAGCCTTATATTTATATGATTCCCTTGGTTGAATTTCACAATTGACAATTGGAAGGCCAACCCATAAGAAAATAAGATGCCCAAAAGGAGTGAGTAAATTAAAGAGATGTTGGGGGCACCCATAAGGGATGAGGGCACCTAGGTGCTGGTGTCCAAAGTCAATAAAGATAAAGTAATGAAGATCAGACTGGATGTGGGGTGTACAAGACTAAAGAGGAAACCAGAAAGATAGAAAAGAGGCCAAAGATAGATGTCAATTACTAGTTTTCTCGCTTAGGAATCATATGAATAGTAGTATGTGATTATGACCTAGAAATGTGTCCAAAGTTTGTGATTTAGTGTCTACATATGGAGGACTATAAGGGTTGTCCCTCCGGCCACTAGTGTGAGAGGGGTGGGTCGTATCTAGGATGGGATATCATCTATCATTTTGTTGTTGTTTTCTTCTTCTTCATGTTGAGACCGGTGACGGGGAGAAATGGCAATTGCAAACTAAGGGAATTTCCCTATAAAGGGGCACCCCCATTATCACCATCACCTTTGAGCCAATCAAAAGACCGCCACTATGACTTGGTGAGGGGCACCAAGATCTAGGTGGATAATGGTAGCAATAGGAGAGGAGCTCTCCCAACTATTGGAACAACGCATGTGAAATCTCTAGCCATAGCCCTAAGAAGGGGAGCGATGTTGCAACAAATCTAGAGGAAATCGACTAATAGTACATGGAGTGTTACCCCAATGTGAGAGTAGGGATGTGTAATGTCTCTTTCGGGATCAAATTTTTAGGATTTTGGGTTTTCCCAAAACCCTAATAGAACATTGCTAGAATTTATGACATCCACCTAAACAAATATGATTTTTTTATGAAAACAATTTGATTTGATGCAAAAGCTAGAGCAACGACATATTTTAGGTCCCTAAAACCTTAAGTGACCTTAGTAAAATTCATATTTTAGTATTTCCCACACTCAAATCTTCAAAATACATCAACAACATGAAACACTTCCTAAAATAATGCAAAATAAATGCTTAAACAATAAAATATAGTATCAGCCGAATTAATTATTTCATAAAAATAGCTTAAACTTCAAAAATCCATATCTTCATAAATACTTGGAGATTAGAAAGAGGCTTGAAAATGGAAATAGATCTAAATATACCCAATCGAGAATTGAGGGCGATTTTCAAGTTATTGTCAATATTGTTATTAACAAGAAAACATTATCTTGGAAAATCAATATGGTTTTGAGAAAAGTGCTTTATTAACTTTCTATTCTCTTAGATTGGTCTATTAATCACAATTTTAGGGAAAAAAATTAAACTAATTGCTTGCTAACATAGGATTCGAGAAGGACATAGACGAAATGATTAGTTATAATCCTGTAAAGTGGCCGGGTCTCGAGGAGTTTGTGGCTGATGAGGAGGTGATTACACCTTCATTATTTGAAATAGTGTGGAACGTGTGAGAAGATATGCACGCCTATTAAAGCAAATGTCCACTCTATCTTTCTCATCTTTCTTTAAATTTGATTTTGCTTGTTTCCTAACATGGAGAATCCACATTACCCTTTTTGCGATTCATACGACTTGGTAAGGAAATGAATTTCTACTCAAGGGTTTCCAAGAAAAGAATGAAAAGAATATTCAAGGTGGAGTCTTCGAGGGATCTAGTAGCCATCGAAAAATTAATCGGGGAGGATTATTTTATTTTGGAAGGAAGACCAAGGGTAAACATGGAAGTTGTGACAAAATTTGTTGGGTATTTTTGACTATTCATCCTATCAAAGAACGGGTAATTGAATTAGGTTGTAAATGGATTTGGCATTATCACATGGTAGGCTTGGAGCAAGTTGTGGAACATGCTCCACCGCTTCTTGGTCACTTCTATCGGAGGAAAGAGTATATCGAGAAGAGTTAGTCAATAGGGTGACTATCGCAGAGTTGGGAAAATGGTTCGAATAGTTATTAGGCTTCGCGGATACATTGGTCAAGTTTTGCAAGTGAAAGGAGTATGGGGTGATACATATCCCTTGTTGGGAATATACATGTTAGTGAGATAATTACGTGTGTAAATATAAATGTAACGACCATCTTAATTTGTTTATGTGAGGTTTGGTTATTAAACCAAACTCACATATTTAGGGGGAGTGGTTGTAGGAGGTTTCCTATTTTATAGGAAACATCCTCCCTATAAATATGTATGATGTTGTATTGTGAATGCAAAGAAGATAAATTTGTGTTAGATCTGCACTACTCTTTCATTTGGTACTAGAGCGATGAAATTCTAAGAATCAGTAGGGGCGATTATTCAAGTATCTTTCCCCAATGTATGAGAGTCTTTTATGCATTCTTCTTTACTATTTCCAAAAAAATTTCCTTCCCTTGGAGTTGAGTCATCCAATTCTATCAATTATGTATCCCTTCATTGTGAGTTACAGGAATTCCAGGGGCTTAACAAATCAATTAAGCTACATTTTTTAGTGTGTAAGGCATTCTCTACTAGTACACGACTATAATTAAATTTGTTTCCTTGCTCAATCTCCATCTAAAATCTGCCCAATTCCTCATATAAAGTCTGTGTATTTAACATTTTTTGGCGTATTTATTAGCATGTTTGAATTGTTATCTATCAATCCAACCAACTGTATGCACTTGCATCAACTATGTGTTCACTGCATCAACCTCAGACTCCTCCACCACTGTTTTGCATTAAAAGACACATTTTTCAAAAGGTTTATGGGCATATATCCATTCATTTGGTGGCTGTGTTTTAAACCTACTAAGTGAGTTACATTTGAAGACTCCTATTTGAGCTACATTTCGAGATCAACACCCATAGGCCACTAAGCATTCACAACGTTGAGCCATCGACCATAAGAAAAATATACAATGGTTCGAGTTGAATGCTCAAAACAGCCAAGTTTTTATTGGTGGGTTGAGCCCACACCGATTGAGTTGCAAGAGTTGAAGGCTCTATTCGGGTGGGTTGTATTGGTTAGCGTGTTGGGGTCTCCATCAAAACCAAACACCGAGTAGGGGACATTACAAATGAAAAGTTTTTTTCATTGAAACGGGCTCTCTCCTCCCTACCGTGAAAGTCGAGCTTTAATTGGCGATAGTGCCTGCGCAAGTAAACAACAACAAAAATGACCAAAAATAAGAGCACCAAGTGAATATAAGAAAAGATGCGTTTTCGGTGGAATTCGATGTTTGGGAAACCATTTATCCTCACAGCTTAGATTTGTTGAGCTAGCAACAGGAAAATGGAGGCTAGAGGATATACAAAAGATGGAGGACATACAACGTCCTCTCGTCAGTCACCAATGACAAAGTCATGGATACTGATTTGGTGACATGTGTGTGTGAATGTGTTTTCTTTCAGTGTGGTGAGTTTTGATTTAAATTTTTTTAATAATGTGTTATCTAACTTCACATTATGGGGGAAATGACACAATGTTTCAATTTGAGTTGATTGATATGTATGGATTCCAAAGTAATCTCCCGAAGGTGAAGACATGATGATATCTGAAGTAGCACTGACACATCGTGATATGGTTTAGAGTAAACCATTTGAAAACCTCTTTTGTCTCAGTTTTTGGTCAACCGATAAAAAACCATACCTCTACCTTGGTTTGTAATAAGCCAATAGAAAATCACACAACTCTTGGTTTTTGGATATCTGATAGAAAACCATCTTTGTCTTGGTTTTTGATCAACCAATGGAAAATCACACCATCACGAAATTAGGTGTAGTGCAAAATAGATGTTTTCCCCATATTCACACTAAGGTGGGGAATGTTGGGAATACACATGTTAGTGATATAATTACATGTGTAAATATAAATGTGACTACCATCATAATTTGTTTATGTGAGGTTTCATTGTTAAACCGACTCACATATTTAGGGAGAGTGGTTATAGGAGGTTTCCTATTTTATAGGAAACATCCTCCTATAAATATGTATGATGTTGTATTTTGAATACAATGAAGATAAATTTGTGTTAGATCTACGGTGCTCTTTTATTCCTTGTCTTGACCTAGATGCTCTTAGGGCCCCTCTAAAACAGAGCCACTATGGTAGGAATCCCTTTGCAGCTCAGAAGTACACCATATGATTGGCTCATGGAGGGAGCCAACTTAAGTGGGGAGGATGAGGTTGAACTATGTCGCTTGCCGGAAGAAAATTTCAAGTACAAGGTAGAAATTATTTTGATCTTATCTACCTTGAGAGAATGAAGATGATGGAGTTAGTTTGTTTTCTACCAATTTTTAATTATTATTTTAATGTATAGGTTTTTAGTAACGACTAATTATTGGTTATTCTAATAGTGTGTTTAGTTTCTAGTTGTGTGTCTTTGGACATTTTTTTACAATATTGTAAAGTTGTATATTACTATGTAAAGGGAAAGGGACCCTTCAACCATAGTTTATCTATAAAAAAATACTTGGAGATAAAATGCCAATGATAACTCAAAATGACCACAAAAATGGTCGCTATCAAATAAAATTAAGATCAAATCTTTCTAACCACAAAACCCCTTGAAATGGTGTTCCAAAATCTCCAAATGAGTTGCCCAAGCTGGAAATGAATGTGGAAACCCCAAAAGAGTGTTCCCAAGCTAGATTTTGTGCCCTAACATGGATGGAAACCCTTCTCATTCTAAAATTCTAAATTTTAGGCTCACATGTGATTCCCAGATGAAGCCACGAATGCAACAAATGAGGGTTTTCATCCTCAAAAGATGAAAATGAGAGCTCAATGCTCCAATTTCCAAAGAGAAGTATCAAATTCACTAGATGATCCTTACAATGAGCCCTAACATTTGCTTTTATAGACTTTCCTTTCCTTTCCTGTCCTTGTGGAGTGCTCCATTGAGGCCTCTTTATTTATTTTTAACATTTATTTTTCTTCCTTAGAGAGGGATGACCTCCCTTTCAAACATATTTTTCTATTTTTAAGTTCGCGCTTTGCACATTTAGCCACCAAGATGTTATTTTAATACTATAATTGGCAATTTGTTTTTTACAAAAATATGTCAAGGATGAAAATAAAAATTACAATCATAACACAATTTTACTTCCCTTATTTTCTCCCTTAAATCCTACGAGAAGTAGAAATGGGCCTCAAGCTCTTCAAGTCAAACCAACATTGGGAAAAGGGACATTACAATCCTCCCTTCCAAAAATTGCTTGCCCTCAAGCAATTGCAAACTTGGATGCTTTAAAATCATTGCACCTTCCCATGTGGCATCCTCAAGGGGAAGCCTTTCCAACGATTCAAGTATTCCTTAGTACTATGGTTCCTTAGCTTCCTTTCATCAACATCCACTATATCTTCTGGAACTAGAATCAATTTACCCTCCTTATCCAATGGTGGAAGCTCAAGAAAAGAAGTAATGTGTTCTCTGAGTGCCTTTTTGAGGCACGAAACATGAAAAACATTATGTATCATGTTATGCTTTGGTATTTCAATCTCATATGTAGCTTCTCTAACTCTCCCTTCACATTGTAGGGTTCATAGAAACGTGGGTTTAGATTTTCTGTGCCACTTTGTTTGAGGTAATATTGCATATAGGGATACAACCTCAAAAACACCATATCTTCTACCTCAAATTTCCTTTCTATTTGATGTTAGTCTGCATACAATTTTTGATGATTTTGGGCATGTTGAAGGTTCTCCTTTAGTACCCTCATGATATCTTGGACTTTTTGCAACAAATATTTAGCTCTCGGTACTCTACTATCCATCAACACCAAATTAACTTATATACTTAAAGAGAAGTTTTTGTGCATAAATATTGTTCATTTTCATCTTTCATATGCTTCTTTAGATGGGTTGATATAGATTGGTTTTTGAGCTAACAAGTGTGAATGAAATAAATTTTATAAGCCTAGTGTAGGACTCACATAAAGCCTAGCGTAGGAATCACATAATGGAGTGCAAGACTTGCACAATGGAGCATGACTCACACAATGGAATGGAGGACACAACTCACTCACACAATGGAGTGCAGAACTTGCACAACACGAAGAGGAACTTATTTACTCAATATATGAGTTGCATTATTCAAAGAGCGCCTAATTAACATCAACATCCATTCAACTCATGACTTGCACAATTAGTGGAGCACCTAATAAACATCAGTTCATTTCGAGACTCATTATTTGGGGGGAAATTATCTTTTAAACAAATATATTATCTACTTCAACAAGAGTAAACTGGCAGTTGCAAATCCTTATTTGGTGGTAGCCACTACTATGCAAAGAACTCAAGTACTTGAGTTGTTTCAACTCTAGTTATCTCCAAAGTATCAGCTAGACATTGTTAACAAGGACTCCACTCACATTTAAAAGGAAAAATCTGATCAATAAGTTACATGCAATTGTTACTTCGACCTTGTGACTCCCAATTATGTTGTTGTTCTCATATATTTGTTAGTTAATTTTTTAGGTAACTTTTGCATTATTATTAAAATAATAAGTTCTCTTGAAGAAGAACTTGACTTTACCTGGTATATAAGGCATATGTATTAGGATTAAAAAGGTTAGATTTTTGAAAGAAAATGGATTGTATTACTATTATTGATCAATAAAGGGCATGATTCTGAGTTCAGTTTTTCTTTTGTAATTAAAACGTTGTAACCAAATTAGAGGGAAGGAGCAAGGGCCACTCCTCCCCAATGTGAAGGGAAGTGTTATGTATTTGTTTAATTCTTGATTAATTAGTAGTTTGATTCTTTCATGCATTATAACATTTACAATATTTAAGAATTTCATTCTATTTCAACATGTTTTAATTCTTTTAAATTCATAGATTTAGGAGTCTTTGATTTTTTTTATTTCATCAAGATTTGATTAGATAGAACAAGTTCTTAGGAATAGTAGTTGGTTAAATCTTTTAATTAATTTAGATGCATGCTCAATACAATTTCAACCATGATTTGTTGCAAATAGCCTCTACACCCCTTGGTATTGATAATTATTGAATGATTAAAGTATGAGTATCAACAACGCTCATCACTTTTTTTGCATCATTGTTGGGGGATTTCTAAAGGTGTTATCAAAGATCAAGGTACTAACTTGTGTGCTTTTTAATAACTTAGTAAGTTTCCATTTAGAATTTATTTTTCCATACTCTTTCTTTTGAATATAAAAGGTCTTGTAGTGACAACAAGTGTCTTTTTGTGGTTTTTGGAGTATGTGGAACATGGTAATCAACTAAGCACTTATAGTTGGGAAATTTTTATTAAGCATGATAAATTTTATGTTTAGACCTAGAGATCATAGAGGTAGGTTTGTAAGAGTAAACTTGAATAACCCCCTCAAAATTTACTTGTGGAACCAGTTGAGCAACAAGGAAGGATGGTGGATGGAGTGGAAAATCCTAATGGGGAAAATAATGGTAATCCACCACTGGGAAGGACATTCACTTATCCCATAGAATTGGATCCCAATGACCAAGGCCCTATGAAGAATATATCCCCCTCAATTTTACCAACTTTTAGGGGATTAGTCTTAAAGATCCTGATCAATTTTTGTTTGAATTCAAAGTGTTATGCCAAACCTATGATTATACCTCTCGACACTCAAAAGCTGAAAGTTGTTTCCCTCAACCTTAAAAGATACAACCATGAGATGGTTCATGGGCCTAGCCCCCAACTCTATCCATACTTGGGAAGAGATGGAAACAATCTTCTTGGAAAAATACCAAGATTATTATAGGGTTAGAGACCGTAGGAAGAAATTTTAGGATACAAAAAAGGAGGATGAGAGTGTAGAAGATTATCTAGATCGATTCCTTTTCCTTCATAGGAGGTGTGGTACATGTCTTGACATTACCCTTTTGAAAACAATATTTCTTAAAGGATTGGATGAGGACACTCAAGAGGCTTTTAATTTAATGGGAAAAGGAGATATGAACAAACTAGAGTTTATAACATCATTGATCTCTGTAGAAATTATTCCCAAACTCACCCAAATATTCGTAAACATAAAGGAAAGATTGTCAATGGAGACATATCTAAACTAAGAGAAGAAATTGAAAACTTAAGAACGGATCTCTTAGTTCAACTCAACACAACATGGTGGATAGGGAAAAAGCCAAGAACATAGAGCCATTGTTCATATATTGTCCTAAATGCAGGATAAACATGGACTTAAGGATTTTCCATTAGATAAAACAAATGTTTTCCTTGTTTGTGATTTGAAACATGCAACTGATCAATGTGGATTATTACCCTTGCTAAAAATTCATCTAAAACAAAATACACAAAGTGAGCTTGAGGTTAACTATGTAGCTCAAAAGCAAGGAGGAATTTTTCTTCAAATCAAAACCAACATTATGCCCCAAAAACCCAATGGTTTCCAAATCAATGGAACACACCATGGTCATATCCTCAACCTTGGAATCAACAAGTTCCACAAGAATGGGGTCCATAGTGGAATGCACAACCAACGTATTATCAACAACCATGGACTCCAAACCAAACATTTCACCATCATTCCAACAATTCAACCCATAATTTTAGTAACAATGGAATGCTTCTCAAGGATCTAGTCAACAGTTTTATAACCAAAGAAGACCACAGGGACAACAAAAAGCTTTGTTAACTAGACCCATAACTTTTTTCCTAATTGAAAAACCTTCCCAAACTCAAATCCCAACTCAAATTGTGGCTAATCCAAAGAATGTTAGGCAGGGAACCCAACATACAACTATTGAAACCAAAAAAATGCCCATAATAAATTCCATTGATTGTAAAAACATACTTGCTATGCTTAGGAAATATTACTTCCAAACCTTCTTCCCCAATCATAGAAGAAGTTTTAAAAGACAAAAAGGACAAGAGGAGACACAACCTAAACCTACTTTTGAAAATACATCTTAACCACTTTCAAAAACCATTCCCATCCAGATTTTTGAATAAAGACAATATTTCAAACCAGGAGGGACTTGAGTCAGATTTAATCCAAGGATTAAAAAAATTAAGCATTGGAATCCCTCTTTTGCAAGCTCTTAGAGATATCCTAGAAGCTAAACAAAACCATCAAAGAACTATGTGTCAAAACTCCAGGAAGGAAGAAAAACCAACCAAGGACAATACACGTCGATGGAAAATTGGCCAAGTATATTGGAAGGGAAGATGACTCCTCCCAAATATGGTGATCCTGAGAAGTCCAATAGTCACTTTGTATTGGGAATGTTGAGATTCCAAATGTGTTGATTGACTTAGGAGCTGCAATCAATGTAATGACTACTAATACTTTGTCAACATTATCCCTTCTTGATTTATAATCAACTCCAATAGTCTTACAAATGGTTGACCAATATGTTGCTAAACCCAAGGGAGTCATAGAAGATGTAATAATCACAATTGAAGCATGGGATTATTCGGTAGAATTTCATGGTTATTAAAACAAAGAACAAGAAAATTGGATATCCCTTAATCCTAGGATGCCCATGGTTAGCCACTTACTATGCAACACTCATTGATTACAGGACATGAGATATGAAATTACTAATGGACATGATTAAAAAAATATCTCTATACCCAGCTGCAAAACCTTTTTTTCACTTCATGCAAACAATGGTGGATTGGTGACTCAGAGGAGGCTAAGGATGTTGTTTCCTCACTAGTTGTGGTAATAATACAAGAACACTCAGAGCAGATCCAAGATTGGGATTCTTCTGAACTTCATTCACAAGCATTAGAGGTAAAGGAAGAAGACATCTTAGATGAAAACATGCAACCAATAATCTTGCCCTTTCACAAGAAACATTGATCCTTACTGAGTGTATTTTCCATAACATCTCTAAAATCCATATTGATCCTCATAAATGCCCCTTGAACTCATTACTAAGAGAGTATCCAAGTGGTAAATTCTCTCCACCCAAATACAAAATAGTTACCTATTTTTCCAGGAAGACATTGGCAATTAATAGTTGGCTACTAATCAAGAGGAGAATACCCTGTTTAAGATTTTATGCTCTCATCCTCAAGCTTTTTTTGGAATACAATGATATGAAGGGTATTCATCCTAACATTTTCACACATCACATTTATACCACTGATTCTAGACTAGTTAGGTAGCCCCAGAGGAGGATAAACCTTGCCTTGAGAGACATTGTAAAGACTAAAATTGAGAAACTACTCTAGGTGGGATTTATTTATCCAATCTCAGATAGTCAGTGGGTCTCCCCATTGGTCATAGTGCCCAAGAAAAATGGAAAATGGAGGGTTTGTGTTGACTACAGGGAATTGAACAAAGCTACTCATAGAGACTATTTCCCTTTACCCTTCATTGACCAAGTTTTGGATAACCTATCGGGAAGAGATATTTTTCATTTCTAGATGGCTTTAGTGGATACAACCAAATCATGGTAGCACTAGAAGACCAAGATAAAGACCACATTCACTTGCCCATGGGGGAAATTTTCTTATAGATTTTTCCTTTTGGTCTATGTAATGCTCCTGCCACTTTTTAGAGAGCATGCTAGTAATTTTTTTGATCTTACTCATGACTCTATGTGGAAATTTATATGGATGAATTCATAGTCTATGGAACTACATTCCAAGAGGAAATAAATAATTTGGATAAAGTTCTCTCTATATGTGAGAAAACATCAACTATCTCTCAACCATGAGAAGTGTATTTTTATGATGGAACAAGGGATAGTTTTAGGACACCATGTTTCAACAGGGAATCAAAGTAGATCTAGATAAAGTCAAGATCATTGTACAACTCCCATCACCCAAGAATCAGACTAAGGTACAAAATTTCTTAGGACATGTAGGTTATTATAGGAGATTTATCTCTAATTTTAGTAAAATAGCCTCTCCACTATTTGCACTTCTAACTAAGGATTCTGAATTCCAGTGGATAGAGGCTTGTCAAAAAGGATTTTGACATTATAAAGGAGAAACTAACTAATACTCCAGTTTTAGAGGTCCAAATTGGAAGCTTCCTTTTCATATCCAAATTGATGCTTCTAATGAGGCAGTAGGGGCTGTTTTGGGACAACAAGAAGAGGGAGAGGAAATGCATGCAATCTATTACATTAGTAAAAATATCTCCCCAACTGAAAGAAACTATACTACCACGAAAAAAATTTCTTGCAGTTGTTTATGCAATCAACAAATTTTGCCATTACATCACAGGTATGAAGTAATCATTCATACAGACCATTCTTCCATTAGATATTTAATGAATAAACCCTTGGTTCATGGGATAATTGTTAGATGGTTTTGTTATTGTTGCAAGAATTCAATATTAAGATTGTTGATAAACCTTGGTAAAGAAAATGTGGTAGCTGATTTTATTTCAAGAATAATTGTTTTAGGTACAAATGAACAAGTGAATGATGATTTCCCATATGAGCATTTATTTTTGTTTCCACCAACTCTCCTTGGTTTGTTGATATGGCTAATTATTGGCTATAGGGAAGTTTCCATCTTTTCTCACACCTAAACAAAGAAAACAATTAATTAAGTAGAGTGTGATGTATAAGTGGTTAGATGGAATGATTTTTAAATGTGGACCTATTATGTACTACACATGTGTGTAGCTGAAGATGAAATATTTGATATACTTAGAGCATTTCCATGATGAACCATCAGAGAGGAATTATTCAATCAAAATAACGATTCATAAAGTTCTAGGGTTGGGTACTATTGGCCTTCAATGCACAAGGATGTCAAGAAATATGTGTGGCAATGTGATAAGTGCCAACGTATGGGAAAACCAACACTTGTCAACAAAGATGCCTCTTCAACCCTAGATAGTTCTAGAACCATTTGAAAAGTGGGGATTGGACTTCATAGGACCAATTGATCCACCTTCTCAAGGAAGGAATATATCTTGGTATGCACATATTATGTAACAAAATGGGCTGAAGTAAAATCTCCAATATGCTAGAGATGAAAAGGTAGCATATTTCTTGTATGAACATATTTTTTAGAGATTTGGAGCACCAAGATCAATTGTCTCAGATCAAGGACCTCAATTCATGTCAAATGTGATTAGTTCTTTTGTGAAACATATCAAGTGAAGGCACAAGAAGTCATCTCCTTATCACCCTCAATCTAATGGTCAAGTTGAGGTTACCAATAGAGAACTAGAAAACATCTTGACCAAAATAATAGATGTTTCAAGAAAGAATTGGGTGTAAAAATTTCCTAAAGCAATATGGGCTTATAATACAACTTGGAAAACAACTACAAGATTTACTCCATATGAGCTTGGTCTATGGGAAGAAGCCTATCTTTCCCATAGAGTATGAGATTTAGACATTAAGGAAAACTATTTGAAGTAGGAATTGAATTATCTGAGGCACAAAATCAAGAATTACCTAGTTGAATGAGTTGGATGAGATGAGATTAGAAGTCATTACATCAAACTGAGGTAATCCAACATCAAAGGAAGTGTGGCATGACCAACACATCAAACATAGAGAAGTTTCAAAAAGGATATTGGGCTCTATTATTTGACTCAAAATACAAATACTTTAAGGGAAAGTTACAAACAAGATGGATGGGCCCATATCAAATTGAATAAGTCTACAATAATGGTAATGTGTATCTTGTTCCAATTGATGGTGAAAGAAGGGTGATGTTGGTTAATGGTCATAGACTACGTTTATACCAAAAACCAACATCCAAAGAAGAATTAAAAATGTTTTAAAGTCAATTTAGCTCTGAATTTTGGATGAGGTCTCCTTGTCCAAGTTAATTCAAAGTTAAATTGATTCTTGAAAAATGTGTAATAAATAGGGATGGTTGAAAACCAAAAATGGCAGCCATCTTCCTATGAAGGAATGGTTGAAAACCAGAAATGACAGCCATTCCTTCCAAAAAAGGAAAAAATTTATGAAATAAAACAAAGGTGGCTAAAAACCAGAAATGGCAGTCACCTCATAATCATGCCATGCAAAATTGTACAAGAAAAACAAGTAAAATATCTAATGTTGATGGAATGTGTGACATATGATAAGTGAAAAGGTATGTGCCATCACTTCTTTTCAAGTTATTAAAAGTTTTAATTATGATGATGTTAATTGTTAGTATTTTTCAAAGTGATGATTACCTACTTTCCCATGACCTCTCACATGCTTCCCACACTTCCCAATTATTACTCACATGTTCCCATAAATTTTGTATTTCCTTTAACATTCTAGCAAAGTGATTATATCCATATTCAATTCACTTTCACCTATCATTTTAGATTTTGCAAAAACCACAAATTACAATTCATTCATATGTGCCTCTAAATTTTCAATATTCCTATTCCTACACCTTAGTATTGTCATTCCTACGCCCTTAACATTTCCATTCATTGCCCATTTTAAATTTTGTTTCTACACCAAAATGGGTATCAAGCTCCACCATGAACCAACAAGCTCTTGTGGACTTATTAGCATACTCCAAGTCCGTAGCTATCTTTGAAAAGGTGGGATGGTTGGAGATTTCATGATTATGTATGAGGAATTCAACCCAAAAATGATAGAGGAGTTTTCCATCAATCTCAACAAGAATATTCACGAGTGAAAGGTACAAAAATTATATTCAATTCCTCCATTATTAGTGAAATTTATGGCATTCCACAGACAAGACAACTGGTAAATTCTAGAACTCCTTATTATGAGATAATTAAGAGATTTTCCGTGGGAAGAAAGGAGAAATTAGAATTATTTTTGATAACAATGGAAAAGCAAAAGGCATAAAGGAGAGTCAATTTTCTTGAACCATGGGTCGTTGTTGCAAAGTGGGTTATTAAGTATTTTACCTTGTGAAGGCTAGTATGAGATTATCCTTGGCTTTGTTTTAAGAATCCTCATACACTTATGCCATGGAGAGGCCAAGGAGCAAAAAAAAAAGACTTTCCCCATTTCTTGCATCAATTTGTTTCTTCTTCCACCCAAAAATTCTATTGGGGGTCTACATATTTGAAATTTCAGGGGTTAATCCATCTCATTTGTAAACACCATTTCATCAAGAAACATAATGGGTTGAAGAAATGGATTGAGTTCCAAAAGAAATATGTGTTATTGTAGGATTTATTTTCCTCGCTTTATTTGTATTATCCTACCGAGGATATTCCACCTCACTTGGAGTTTCCCTACACTTATGGGATATGATTTCTTAGGTTTACACTTGACTACACTATTCTAGGTGTTGGTTACCACTTGACTACATTATTCTAGGTGTTGGTTACTACTTGACTACACCATTCTAGGCGTTGGTTACCACTATTATAGGTGGATATTTCCATGATTATAGGAGGAGGTTACACATTCACCTCCTATATGTACATCTCTTACATTTTTTTATTTTGATCATATTGAGTTGGAGCTATTTCCCATATTGCCATTATCTCTCTTGTTTTTTCGTAATTTGTAGTCTTATATGCTTACATTATTTTGTCTTGGAAAATTCATGTCTCGCATCATTCACCCATGCATTTTTCAAACCAAGAGATCCATGGAACTTCTCCGATATGGTATCGAGCCAAGATGGTATTGAGTTGGAGCTATTTTTATGTTATTGCAATTTTCTCTCTTGTATTTTTTTAATTTATAGTCTTGTATGCTTGCTTGCATTTTGTCTTGGAACAATTCACATCTCACATCATTCACCTATGAATTATTCAACCAATAGATCCACTACAATTCTATGATAATATTCCTAAAGCATGAAGTTCAAATTAAAACAAAAACCCCATGAACAGAGCCCTTGATTAAAGCAAGGAAAAAGAAGAAACTAAGGTCCTCCCAGTCATCCCAGACTATTTTTGAACATCAAGTTGAGGATGTCCCCTCACTAGAAGATCAAGATGCCACAACCACAACTAAGGAACTGTACCAAACACCAAAAACTTCCATATCTTCCTATTCACATATTCTAAACCATGTTTCGAGGAGCATAGTATGGATACACTTCCCCTTATTGAAGAACCCCTATTGATGATAAAGGGAAAATACCTATGATTGAAGGTGAGCCTAGCTCACCCAATGATGAATAATCTCTTACCCCTCAGGTTTTGGCCATTTCCAAAGTTGAATATGAACTGCAAAAAACAAAATATATGTTACACAATTTACAACTTTTTCTTCAAGGGAAAGATGAATATATCTCCCAATTGAAAATAGATAAAGACTTGTTGACTACCACTCCAACATTCATTGGAAGATAAAATTAGATGATTCAAAAACTCCAACAGTCATTGGAAGGAAAAGATCAAAAATTTAGGAAATACAACACACAACTGATAACTTGACTATTGAACTTTCAGTGTTAAAAGATGATAAGGAGAAAATAAAACTCATAACCACCACAAACCAAATGTCTCAAACAAATTTTGTGTTTCCTCAAATTTTGGTATTAAAAGGAATGGTCAAATGGATGCATCACTGTTATGAGTGAGGAAAGTGGAAGATGAAAATAAAATATTAAAGGAAGAAAAGAAGGTCCTAAAAGATAATTTGGTAGTGATCTACCATTTATATGAGAAAGAACTTGCTTATAGATCACCTTCAAACTTTTATGCCTTGTTTTTGAAAGGAAATTTTTACAAATGGAAAGTCTTTAGCGTTCACTCTAACGAATATTTAGAGTTTGAAACTAATAAGCAATTTATGGCCACATATTTAGTATCAAATATAATTGTGAAGAATCTATTGTGTGAATTTTATGTTAACAAATTTCTATTACTTGAGAAAGTAGAGATCCCATAATTTGTATGTAGGGGAGGTACAAATAAGGTCATTTATCTCCACACTAAGACACCAAACAATCTGGAGGGATCAAAGAGGAGATTACACAAGGGAGGAAACCAATTTAGGACACGTAATGAGGCTTGATCTTCCATCTCATGAGAGGTTCTTACAAAGATATCTAGCCAAAATACATTGTCTTTAGCTAGTGGACCGATATAAACACAACATTTCCACATGTGTATCAGATTTCAGGGCCTATGTGTTGCCAAATTTTAATATGGAATTATTTTCTTGCCAACAGAGGTGGGAATTACTCCCAAAAATCTACAAGAAGAAGGAGGTAATGTCTCCAACCAACCTCTCGGTGGTCAGTGAGAAGAGCCAAGGAGATATGCAGAATCATGTTGGACATGCAAGAGAATTGGGTAGGTATGTGGTTCAAACCACCACTAATAATAACACCAGTTCTAAGATGGAATAATAATCAAGATCATCTAACCAAATGAGATATACCAAATGGAGAGACACAATGATTGAATTTTGTGGATTCAACAATCCAAAAGTAGAAACATGGACTACTTTTACTAACGAATATAATTGTATGAGGATTGTGGAATCCTTAAATAGAAATGGTTGAATCTATAGTAGGACTTGCTAATCCTTAAGTCTAGGGGAGTGATGAGCCTTGAAAATTCCCATTCCAAACCCCATTTTTGTATCATCACTTTGTATTAAACTAATATTAGCATTATTGTAAATAATACTTTTATATACTTAAAGAATTTTTTTGTGCATAAATATTGTTCATTTTCATATTTCATATGCTTCTTTAGATGGGTTGATATAGATTTATTTTTAAGCTAAGTGTGAATTAAAGACCTTTTATAAGCCTAGCACAAGACTCACAGTATATCTCACGACTCACATAAATCCTAGCACAAGACTCACATAAATCATAACAAAAGACTCACAAAATGGAGTGCATGACTCACAAAATGGAACACTCGAACTCACACAATGGAGCATAGGGCTCATAAAACAGAGCATAAGACTCATACAACAAAATGAGGAACTTATCTAGTCATTATATGAGTTACATTATTGAAGGAGCGCCTAATCAACATCAACATCCATTCAACACATGACTTTCATAATTAGTGGAGCACCTAATAAGCATCGGTTCAGTTCGAGACTCGGATTATTTGGGTGGAAATTATATTTTAAACAAATAGATTATCTCCTTTAACAAGAGTAAAATGATAGTTGTAAATCCTTATTTGGTGGCAGCCATTACTATGTGAAGAACTCAAGTACTTGAGTTGTTTCAGATCTAGTTATCTCCAAAGTATCAGTTGGATGTTGTTAAAAAGGACTCCAATCACATTTAAAAGGAAAAATCTCACTAATAAGTTACATGCATTTGTTACTTTGACCTTGTGAATCCCAGCTTATGTTGTTGTTTTCATATAGATTTTTTAGTTAATTTTTTTAGGAAACTTTTGCATTCTTATAAAAATAACAAGTTCTCTTAAAGAATAACTTGAATTCACCTCAGTATATAAGGCGTGTATATTAGGATTAAGAGGAGGTTAATATTTTTGGAAGAAAATGATTGTATTAAATTATTGATAAATAAAAGGCATAATTCTGAGTCCATTTTTTCTTCTATAATCGAAACATTGCAACCGAAATAGAGGGGAGGAACAAGGGTCACCCATCCCCAATGTGAAGGGAAGTGTTATGCATTTGTTTAATTTTGATTAATTAGTTGTTTTATCTCTTTCATGCATTGTAGTATTTACGATATTTAAGATTGTCATTCTATTTCAACATGTTTTAATTCTTTTAAATCATAGATTTAGGAGTCTCTATTTATTTCATCAAGCTTTGATTAGATACAACATGTTCTTAGGAATATTAGTTGGTTTAATTATTTAATTAATTTAGATGCATGATCTATATGGTTTCGACCATGATTTTTTGCAAATAGCATCGGACACATCTATGATATTGACAATAATTGAATGATTAAAGTATGAATATCAATGTTGCTTGTCACCCTGCGATAAAGTCCATAGAGATACTCTCTCATTTTTGAGTGGGAATGGGAAGGGGATGCAAGTGATTTGTTGGTATCCAAATTTGTTCTCCCTTTCAAACCAAGCAATAACACAGATTCAACATGGAGCTTAGAGGTAGATAGATCATAAATGTATGTCATTTTGTAGCTGGGGAGGAATCTAGCTATCCCTTTATTACTTGGATTTGGGAGATGGATAACACCTCAAAAGGATGTGATCTTATCCTAACTATTTTAGGTTGTGCCTTTTAACCAAGGTAAGAGAACCTATTGTGTAACCTCTATTATTTGAAAGGAGATACAAGTACCTTTATTTTGCATAAATTTTATAAAGAGGGCCTTGGGGAAAATATGATCAACACACCAGATCTGACTCTCACGAGTTGTCACTTCCAGATCATGGAGATATTTTCAAAACAAGGAAAAGGTTACTAAAGACATCTGAGACCTTGATTTGTTCTACATATTTTAGTAAAAGGATTTTTGTCTTGTGTGGGTATAAAGAGCAAAAAATAGGGGTAGTATGGGTAGGATTAGTTGTTTTAAATAGATTTTTTTGTGGGAGGGGAGACAGGATGGACTTGACTCACCAAATCCTTGAGAGCTTATGCAAAATGGAAATATTCAATCAACAAAATGCCACAAAAAGTTAACTTGTTTCCTCAACTAGAATATGTGCTTCAGTGGAGGCCCAGATCAACACTCTTTCACACAACTTGTGGGATTCTGTCACAAAGGCTTGAGTCAGAGGACCCAATAAAGCACTAATATTTAAACCAAGTCACACTTGAGGTACACCTAGAGGCTTACAGATAATCTCTATCAACAAAATGAAAGAAAAGTGATTTTAAACCATTTATCCCATTCCCAGATGAAGGCTCTTCTGAGAAATGAAATTACAGATGCCACTAAACTATCACAAGGACTGAGACATGTGTGATTGGACTATATTTTGGTACAAGATTGCAATAGAAACAAGAAAACTACCCGTATGCATTCAGAAATGAAATAAATACACTTTACTCAAGATTGACACAAAATAACTCAAAGTTTGATCAAATTTATCAGCAAGGGAAAGTTTCCAGAACAATCTCAAAGCTTTTCAATGGTCTGTACACTTGCAACCACCTTGACATGATCAAATTTGACACAAAGAGAGATATACATGCTTCTCTAGATGGCTTCTCAAAATGGATGGGCTATGTCAAGATTTTTTTGTTGGAAAAAATCAGTCCTGATCTTTCCAAAACTCCCAACCATTTACACAAAAATTCATGCCATTTATAACATTTCCAACAAATCCCCTTCCTCCCAAAAGACAAAAAATTTAAATGCACTAGTGCTTGCCATGATTCTTTCATGATTTGCAGAATCAGATCTGCAAAAGTCTCCAAGTGCTCGAGGGAAAATCTCTTCGATTTCTTCCCGCATTCAACTCCTTTCTTAGGAAAAACATGCCTCCATCCATTCGCCAACCACTTCTACCCCATATCAATCAAATCTGACCCCTTGCATGCTCAAAAGAAGAAAACTGAAAACCAGATTAGGCCCGAGAGTCAAACTACTTTAATGGTGAAAGACGCCTCCATATCTCCTCCACCAAACTCTAGATATCAAAATTAACTTGCTCCTCTACTTGGCATGTAGAAAATAGTAAGAAATCATGAAGAATCGTACTCCCAAGAGTTTTATAGAGAAAATGGGGGAAAATCAGATTTAGACACTCAACAACCATTGATCTTTGATTTTGAATGTGGGCCATCCATGTGGAAGATGCAAAAATAGGATCGGGGTTTCCTTTGACCTTTTCTGATCCGTTTGAAAAATTGGACAAATTTCCCATTTTACTTCGCACCTCCACCTCTGAAAATGGGCCTGACACGTGTCCTGAGGTGGGTCCCAAGAAAAAATTCAGAGAAATTCTGCCATTAGAATCTCTTTTGGAAAAAAAGGAAAGTTTTCCAAGTTTTCCCCGGCTAGCTCCGCCCTTGAGAAATAATTTTGACATATGTCCCAATGTGGGTCCTAGTAGAACTATGCTTCTTCTTTTACTTTTAAATCTTTTTTTTCTCAAAAGGAAAATTTTCTAATTTTCCTCCGTGGGTCCGCACCTCCGCCATTGACTGGGCCAAACATTGACTATTTCCCATCGGGCTCGCGAGCCATTTTTGCTATTTTAACCTTTATGAAGCAAAGAGGTGAAAAGTTTGAATTGCCTCCGATGGTCTCGCCTCCCTACCCCCTATGACTTTTCAAATTGCCACGTGTCACCATGACGCACCTTGAGGCGGTCCCAAAATTTGATACCTTGAATGAGCGTGGGCTCACCATGTGTCCTGCTCCGAAAAATTTGTTTGAAGGCTTGAAGCTCAATGGAAGGCACCACTTGTCAAGCTCGAGGAAGTCTCCTTTTGGCCATTGAAAAGTCTAAGTAAAATACAAAGTGAGTAGAGGCCTCCACATGTTAGCTTGGCACTTCTTTAGAATGAAATTCAAAGGCCGAGTCCCCCGAACATGTGTAGTTCCTCCATGTGTCTCCATGGCGCAACTTAAAGATGGTGCCTAAAGTAGAGACCTTGAATGAGCGTGAGCTCGCCACGTGTCCCGTTCCGCCAAACTGCTCCAACTGCATAAAATTTGTCTAAGTCCGGGCCAAACAACAGAAACCTCCACGTGTCCTCCCGACGCTACTCCAAGGCAAAGCCCAAAAGTAGATCTTCAAATGAGCGCCGTTCCTCCACATGTCCTGGACTTCCCGAAAACCTTTTAAAATTTTTCTAAGTATGGGAAACCCAATGAAACCTCCACGTGTCTCTTTCCTACTAACCCTCCACATGTCCTCCCAATGTTACTTCAAAGCCAAACCAAAAATTTGATTCTCAAATGAGTGCCATTCTTCCACGTGGACGCATTTTAAAAATGAGGCTTTTCATGGAATATCTGAAGTATTAAACTGATCTGCATCTAACCAAGAGGTGCCACATTTCCCTGTCAACTGAATGATGTAAATTTGACTGGGAGAAACACCCGTACAAACCATAAAAAATAGAGAAACGTCCATTTGAGCTAGAAAATGAGGTTTTATTCAAGGACAGATAATTTAGACTGTTGCAAGGCTGAAACACGATCCTTAGGGACACATCAATTCATTTCTCTTTGAGTATTTAGGGAAAAAATGACAAGGACAACAGATCTTGACTGTGGAAAATGGAGGAAATGGGAAAACATGAATTTTGAAGGAACAGAGCACGAGAGACTCAAAATATAGAGCTTTTTCAGAGGAAAAAAGGAACCATGAGACAAATATAGACCCATACATGATCCTTGACCCAGAGCGTGCACTAAAAATGGCAATAAGACTAGCCAAACATAATACGGGAAGGATAAAATGACAGAGGTTGTGAATGAATAATTTTTCAAAGGCACAAATGGGGCGAGACCATTTTGAGCACCAAAATTCGCTCCGACTTGGGGATGGAAACTCCCTGTGAATGCCAAAAGAATAAAAGTAGACCAAGTGCCAAAATATCCATTAGGCAATAGAGTCATCTCATAGAGCAGAGAAACAAAGCCATCTCCAAAAAAAAACAAAGAAGCCAACAAAAATAGGTCACCATGGATTGGGATGAGCAAAAAACACAAAAAAGGACACAAACAACAAACCATACACTATATAAGAGGTGTTTACCTTCATTCAGAGGAATCAATCCAAGAAATGATTCAGATGCCTGCCATTAACAAGCAATTCGAGTAATTCACCATCTAGATCCTTCAAGAAGAAGGTGTGTTCACCTATTTTGATGTCAATGGAGTAAGGGCCCATCCAGAATGAATCAAACTTTCCATGCTTGCCTTCTTCACAAGGTGTTCGGAATCCAGAAAATCTCGCCAAGTGTACATTTGCATCCTAGAAAGCCTTGTCTAGCTTTTGCATGTTTGTTCTAACCTCTGCCCCCTTTTCCTTGCATTTTTCTTTAAGTTACAAAAACCACCACCCCTATGGCGGACAATCCCGTGACCACCGCCCAAGATAGGGTGGCGGTCTTGTAACCACCTCCTCCGCGCAGGGGGGGTCCTGTGTGCATTTTCCAAAATGTTCCGATGATTTCATCAAACGTAAAAATTCAAATTTCACCCGCATTTCTCAACCACTAAAGCTTGCATTTATGTTTTGGCCCTGTAAATAGTGTTTTCCCTTTGTTTATATAAGAAGAGTTCAATTTAGATTTACCCTCTAGTAAATCCAAATGCTATAAATACCCAACTTGCTTTCAAGCAAATGGCCCCTCTCCTTCTGTGTTTGATTATTCAATTGTTTTGAAGTTCTTCCATGAGTTTCAATAGTTTTATATTTTGCATGAATTCTCAGCTTCTCCTTTCTACTTTAGAGATCATTTGATCTTCTTGCTTTCATCTTACTTCATTGTTGTCCCATACAATCAGCTTTAGCATAAGGTAGTTTCACTTTTAGATTAGAATCCATTTGATAATCTTAGAGTTGCAGGTTTTGTTTTGTCACAAGAAATAGATCCCAAAATTCTCAAGTATTTTGTGTTGTATCCCCACAATAAATCCTGCTAGGAATTACATAGTCAAGCTCTGTTCACTTGCACTATCCCTCTCTTACTTGCATTGTATTCGGTTTATATCCAAAGCTGCCATTGTTCGAGTATCTTCTTCTGCTGACTATCACATCACACTTTTCTGGATTCACGAGAACACGAAGGAATGAGGAGATCACACTGAGGGGACAAGTCACGACACAACTGGATTTACCACTATTTCAGTAAACTCCAGGTTTGAGCTATCAAAGTTGTAGTTACAATATATCAAATAGAGTAGCAAATCATTTCATTTCAGTTAAAGCTCACTTTCGATATTGCTGGGAAGCTATGGGGAATGATAGTTTCTAAGAAACTATGATTCATTCCTCACTTCTGAGGTAGGATTGAAAGTCTTTCGATTAAACTAGTTAGTTATTTAAATATTTAGGATAAATTCACAACTACACAGGAAAATAGCTATATCAAGCTACCTTGCTTGTTTTAATTCTATTATTAGATTAATTGTCCATTATCTGAATATATTAGAATAGCTTTCTCTTTTAATTTCATTCAAATACGCATCATTGAAAATACAAAAAAAAGGAATATAAGCATAGTGTAGATATAGATTTCATAGTTAATTTACTCATTTTAGTTAAATTATCTTCTTGCATGACAATTACGGGACCCAGAGAGCCTAGGGAATACGTGTTCGAACCGATAGTACCTCAGCCAAATCTCTTCACAACGTTAATGGATATAGATCAAGGGCTTAGGATTCAGGTCTTTCAAATGACAATAAACCCACAAGCAATTAGTGAACAATTGAGGCAATTGAATATTGAAGATGACAAAGCATACACATTTTGGTCAAATCAACCCAACTATAGATTACCTTGATAGGATATCCGCATGACCATACAAGAACCCGAAAGAGAAAAATATTTGGCATGATCCATTAGTTCCATAGCCAGATGCAGGAGACCTTCTCATCGACATAGACACAGGGTTACGTATACAAGTTTCAAAACACCCGTAAGGTATTCTGAGAAGATCACACAACTCCTGGTACTAAACATAGAAGTTGAAAAGGCTTATGACCATTGGATAGTCGAAGAAGAGATTGATTCTTCACATGACCATAATAGGTCCACAACAACCACAAACTCATGGTTGTGATCCCCAGGTCCCACAACCCAACGGGCCTAGCAAGTCAGTTAAGTATTGACACCGGTTTACGAAACGCTGGTATTTAGATCCTCACCACTCCCGCCAGATATCATAACACAATTTTCCGTATTAAACATATAAAGCCAATCAATCCAACATTTTCTGGGCTAGACCAAAACCACCCATAGTTTATTATAAATCCACTACACCTCTCATTACCATTTTCCATGACCTTGTCTGGAAATATACATGAAGCACCTACAGTCATTTTCCATATCCAACAACCAATAGATAGGATCTCAGAGCTCGACATTGATTGGAGCCTCCGAGCAAGCTATTATATCTAAATGATCCATTACACCAATTCAGGTTAGGAGAGCTTTCTTTTCCTTAGATTCATAGATCCCATTATTGTGTGTTGAGGATATAAGATTTCCCAACTAGTTTGTCTGTATCCACATATATTCCATTTCACCGGTTGTCTCGGCACGACCTCGGGAGGTCGGGTACGAAGAAGAGCTACTTGTAGATTCTCATGCTCGCATGTCACTTTTCTATCATACAAAATTGGTGAACCCAACGTGAAACAAACAACTGTTCCCTTTTATTTTCATTTCTTTCATCCATCTTCACTCTTTCCCATTATTCTCATGGGTATTTATATACCCCCGAATATGTCGGGATACGATGCATATGGCAGACCTCTCTCAGGTCTCAAGCAAATTATGGTCAAACAAATAGACAACCATCACCCTCACTTTCTACATGGGCTGACAACTATTCAAGTAATTACTTGTCATCACAAACTCCTCCTCAAAGAACTAGCTCTAGTTCTTCATTCCGAATTGAGGAGTTGGATCAGCTCACACAAATGCAACAACCAGAGCCCTCAGGCTCTAACAATATGATGTTTACTAGAGAATCCACTTCATCTCCTTAGGTTTTGTTCAGACCACAAATCAGTAGACAGTCAGATCCACTCCCATTTTTGGATGAGGAGTATTTAGCACGCTACGCTAGAAGTGAACAACACTTCCAAAACATGTACCCACCTATAGGAAGTTTGCAAACACAACCCGATACCCTACTCCAAGAAAACACCCCCATTCCTCCACCTATGGGAAATACTCTCGGTGAAGCTTGGTAGGGTAATGATCAATTCATAGCAGGTATCATACCCCTTTACAACCTCAAGGTGTACAACAACCACCATTAAGGAAAAACACTATGTCTTTGCCAATCGAGGTCATCTCAACCTTAGTTGAGAAGGTTAGAGGATTAGAACTTGCTCAAGCAAATCAAAATTCATATTTCGGGCAAGCAGGAATCCCCAACCCTCCACATCATCCCAGCCAAGTTGACCTCCTTACAGAACAGGCATGTTAGGCATGCCTCCTCAACATTCATATAACTATCCACAAACAAACACCAACTAGAACCACATTTTCAAACACCGCTCTAGTTGAAAATATGATACCTCCCGACTTAGCACCAAACAACCCATACCAGAGCAATGCTCCTCCCTACTTAAACATTTATTCAAAATCACCACAGGAGACATGTTCTCTCTCTCCCGGATGTTCACTCAACCACAGGATTTCCTTATGTCCCTACAAATACATATGCTATGCCATATCAACAACCCATTCCACCCCACCCCCTCAGAAGCACACCATCGATGGTCAAAACCTATGCGGTAGGGACTTACTCAGAATATTTAAAAGAGCCTCTAGATTTCACCATACGAAGTGTCATGCTTCCAAGACCTCTTCCCGATTTACCCAAATACAAAGGGGAGGGAGATCCAAATGCACATATCAAGGCCTATGCCATGGCCATTCGAGAATTACTCCCTTGGGATGGGGTTGTTGCTAAGATATTCCCTAAAACCTTAGAGGGTATTGCCCTTGATTGGTATTACAGAATACCTAAGCTCGATACACTCATTCAAACAACTTGTGTCAGAGTTTATCAAAGCTTTTGATATGAACAAATTATTAAGAACAGGAATCAGGGAATTCTTACATATTAAACAAGAGCACAATGAATCCACTGCTCATTTTATTCAAAGATGGCGTATAGTTCTCTACTCATCAACAAGTGCTCCAAACATGGATCAAATGGAACTATGTGATTTATTCCTTCATTCCCTCAATAGAGAGATAAAGGAAGAAGTCCAGAAGTTCCCACTAAGAACTTATGATGAAGTACTCGAGAGTGCTCTCCGAATAGATCAAGTGGCAATAGATAGTGGTCGTAAGACATATGGAACAAATGGGAAATTAATCACTCCCAATCAAAACACTACGACCTATCCTAATGCCGGAATACCAATCAAGGACCCAAAATCCTTAACAAAACCATGGGGTTACAACAGATGGAGTAATGACCAAGTTAAAAGGGAAAATGTCATAAACATTTCACCACCCATTAACAATCAACGAAATAACAACTTTACTCCAACAATCAACGTGGTGGATTTTAATCATCCATCACAACAACAACAACAACAACAATGGAAAATCCAAACACAAGGTCCAAATCAAAACCCAACTAGATATCAGAGTCAAAACCAAAGGCAACAACCTCAAAATTTTAACTCTAACAACCAACAACCTAATCAAAATTTTGGACCACAACAGAGTTTCAAATCAACAACCTCAAACTATAATCCCAACTTGTATTGTGGTTTCCACAAGATTCAAGGCCATGATACTAGGACTTTCCATGACTACAATAAATTCATGCAACATTTTCCAGAAGACCAAAGACAACTCTTTATAGATATGTTTTTAGCAAATTCTGTAGTACCCACGCCAAACACTTACACAGGGGCTAGTTTCCCCTCAAAATGCACCCCTCAAGATCTTTAACGATCCACTCCCAAATCACTCTAACAATAACAGTTAGATCCAAATGGGACAAACAAGGGTGTTATGACAGAAATAATGATCATGAAGCCTCAACTTCATTAAATCCACCGGTCGCACCCCAATTAGGAACTCGACCACAAACCAAGATAGTTGGCCTGGTAGAGTTAGATACCGAGCTACCCATAGAAACCATAACAAGAACACAAGATTATTCTTCTCAACCAGTTCCAAACTATCCATTAGAACCAGAAAACATTCAACAAACATTGGTAAAACCCATAGGCACTTATGATTTAATTAATGACTTAACAAAGACCTTCTCTCACATTTCCTTCTTGGATTTGTTGAAGAACTCTCCCACCCATAGGGCTGCTCTCTTAGAAGCATTAGGCCTTGGTCATTTAATTAACATCACTCCTCCTCCAAAAACACAAGTAAACCATGTAGACTTTGATGTCTACCCTCAGGCAAATAGATAGGGATACTGAGTTTATATTTGATATAAGCAAAATGCCAACAGATGCTGAAATTACGCGTAGAGGTGACCCAACCTTACATTTACAAGTATGGGTTTACAATAATTATGTTAAGCACACAATGATTGATGATGGGGCAATAGTTAACATAGTCCCCTTCACTTTTCTTCAAAAGCTAGGATATGGAGAAACAAATTGTTCCACAACACGAAATACGCTAAGAGGTTATGATAGCCTCAAGGCCACTTCAATTGGAACCATAGTTTTACCAGTCACCTTAGGACCCAAGACAGTCCTCACCAAATTTTATATTATAGATCGGGAAACCAACTATAATATGATCCTCAGTCGACCATGGATACACCACATGAAGGCAATCCCTTCCACGTTATTCCAGGAAATAAGATTTTTGCACCTAGGGAAAATATTTGTGGCACAAGGTGACCCAAAACCATTCGATATACACCTAGCAGACTTGAAGAAAAGACCAGGCATTCACTCCGAGTTTGAACTCCCAACGAATCAACTTAACAAACCAATCAATTCAAAACCAGAAGAGAAGTTGATACCTACAACAGAATTAGAAATTACAAATCTAGTCAAGGCATTCCAACACTCAAAAATGAGACTAACGTCATAGAAATGGTATCATTAGGGACTACCACAAAAATTGTAGAATTACTAGAGAAAGATCTACCCATTCTCCTACCATTTGATTCTATGGGTATGGGATACACCCTAGGAATTGGTTCCCTTCCATCAGATGAAGTTTGTATGGTAGAAGTAACCGAGGTAGAAGAAACAAGACATGAGGAATGTCCCAACATCCATTTTTCCAAGAAAATATTGGACTCTCCACTTCGATGGAGCTAGATGTCATTTTGGAGTCTGGGGAGGTGTGATCTTTACTTCTCCCGGGAAAGATCCTACCTTTTTCCTTTAAGTTAAACTTTGAGTGTACAAACAATGGGGCTGAGTACGAAGCCCTCCTCCTTGGCCTCATCATAGCCAAAAGGATGGGTGTTGATAACATTAGAGTGCTAGGAGACTCACAACTAGTTACAAACCAAGTCTCTGAGGTATATGAGACTAGAGATGAGCATTTACAACTCTATAAAATGGTGGTATTAGATCTAACCAAAGGATTCAACTTCATATCAATCAAAGCAATCCCACGAGAGTAGAACCTTCTCACAGATTCAATAACAACCTCAACTTCCCATTTCACTCCAAACAGTGAGTTGGAAAATACAAGTTTCATGGTATCACTTCATATTGAACCATTGGTGTGTAAAATACCAACAAACCCACTCCTGACACATATAGAAGCTGAGAATGAGTTTTCTATCCTGATCACTTTGACAGTGATAGAGTCACTCTCGAATATCTAAATGCCTATGCGGAGCTACATCTCACTCATCACATAGTGGATCTTTCCCTAATCCCACATTCCTCTTCCTATTTTGGAAATCCCATGATAGAGTCTCCTCCACAAAAGGATCTCGATATCTACGAGGTAGAGAATGGAGAAAGTTTGGAACTACCTCCGCCCCTCTTGAATTTGAAGAAGGCAACGCTTCCTTAATCAAGAAAAACAATTGACATAAACATTGGAACGGAGGAAGAACCAAATATTTTGAAGTTAGGATCCTCGTTAACTCCAGAGGAGATAGAAATACACACTCAAATCCTCAAGGAACATCAAAAGGCTTTCATGTTTAACTACAAAGAAATGACAGAATTGCACCACATATCATGGTACATAATCTTGTCACCAAACCAGATGCAAAGCCAATTAAACAAAATCAAGACCAATGAAACCAAAAGTGGCTCTCATGGTGAAAGAAGAAGTAATGAAACTTCTCCAAGTGGGATTCATCAAACCAGTTGACTATTCACAATGGGTATCTAATATCATCCCTGTTCTAAAAAGAATGGGAAGATACGCATTTGCATAGACTTTCGGATATTAACAAAGCTTGTCCCAAAGATGACTTCCCATTACCATCCATTGACGTTATTGTTGATGCAACAACTAGATTTGAACTTTGTCCCTCATGGATGGGTTCTCAGGGTATAATCAAATTAAAATATCTAAACAAGATCAAGCCAAGACCACATTTATAACTCCTTGGGGAACTTATTGTTACGTTGTCATGCCATTCGGTCTTAAGAACGCCGCACTACATACCAACTGGGCAATGACATACATATTCCATGACCTTATTCATAAAATTGTGGAATCCTATGTGGATGACTTGTTGGCCAAGGCCAAGAAGCATTGTGATCACCTAAAGTACTCCGTATCATTCTCTCATGATTGATCAAATATGGTGTCACATTGAACCCAGAGAAATGCGTATTTGGTGTGATAGGAGGCAAGCTTCTGGGTTACATTATATCCTCATGAGGGATTGATGTCGATCCAACCAAAATCTGGGCTATTCTTGAAATGATTCCACCATCAGACGAGTCTGGTATCAGATCATTTCTTGGGAAACTCGGTGCAATTCAAGGTTCATTCCAGACTTAAGTTTTGTTGTTCATCCAATCAACAATTTATTAAAGAAATATTATAGCATTGATTGGACAGAAGAATGTAACGAGGCCTTCAAGTAGTTAAACGCTTCTTATTGTCTCCTCCCACGTTAATGCCTCCTAGACCAGATCATCCTTTGATCCTATATTCATGGGCTACTGATGTCTCCTAGCCTACATGTTGGCTCAAGAAGACAATGATAAACGAGAACGTGTAGTCTATTTCATTAGCCGAGATGTTGCTTGATTATGAAACATGTTATACATAGGTAGAAAGAGAATGCCTTGCCATAGTCTTTGCAATGAAACATTTAAGACATTACATGTTAAATCAAGAAACAAGGGTCATTGTAAAGATAGATCATTTACGAACATTCCTCACGCAAGGGTCTTTATCTAAAAAGGTTGGATGATTTCATAACCTTAATGGGTGAATTTGAATTAACATTTGTAAACTAGAAATCCATTAAGGGACAAATCATTGCAGATTGTTAGCTGACAATCCATTAGATGGAGGTGATCTGGTAGATCTAGACTTTCCCGATGAGTGCATATACTTTGTAACTAGACCCCCATCTCTACATGCCCTTGGTACACCGACATCATCAATTTTATCATGGACCATACGTACCTAGAAGGTGCCACATCACAACAAAGAAGGTGGTTACACATTATCGCTGCTAAATATGTTATCTTAGAACAAGTGCTCTATCATAAAGCCTTCGATGGAATGCTTTTAAGATGCGTTGACACTAAAGAATCCAAAAAGATTCTTTACGAATCCCATAGTGGGATATGTGGAGGCCACTTTGGTGGTCACGCCACTACTCACAAAATACATCGATGGGCTATTTTTGGCCCACTCTAGAACATGACGTAGTAGAGTTTGTGCGCAAGTGCCATAAATGCCAAGAATTCTCCCACGAGATTCACATGCCAGCACAAGCTCTGTACAACCAATCGCAACCCCATGGCCCTTTTCCACGTGGGGCCTAGATTTGATAGGGAAATTCTCTCCCTCATCAATAGATGGCCATAACTTTATAATCATGGCCACAAATATTTTACCAAATGGGTAGAGGCCATGCCTCTCACCACCGTACTAGGTTCTCGTAATCGCTAAGTTTATTTTGAATCAAATCATTTACAGGTATGGTGTCCCACAAGTCATTATCTCAGATAATGGCACATCCTTTAAGAATGATGAGGTCCATGAGTTATGTAATAAATTCAAGATAAATCATCATACGGCCTCTCTTTACTACCCTCAAGCCAATGGACAAGCTAAGCCACAAACAAAACATTAAAAGCTATTCTCCTCAAAATAGTTAAGGAGAATAAATGGATTGGCATTTAAAATTATACCCGGCCTTGTGGGCCCATCAAACCTCAATAAGAACACCAACAGGGGCAACCCCTTTCTCATTAGTATTCGGGGTAGAAGCAGTTCTCCCGCTTGAGGTCGAAATACCTAGTCTCTGCATCTCATTACAAGGGATTTTGGGAGAAGAAGCCTATAGAGAGGCACACCTCTCTCAACTAGAAAGCCTTGATGAGGCCAAGCTAAATGCCAAACAAAGGCATAGAGCCTATGCTGACCGGATGTGCCGAAATATAACAAAAAGGTCTACGAATGAGAAATATATGAGGGAGATCTAGTTCTAAGACTAGACAACCGGATTGATAAGAAAACCGCGAAGGAAGGAAGGAAATTCCGGCCCAAGTGGTTGGGCCCATACCGAGTCATGAAAGACTACGGAAATGGTGTGTATCTCTTATGTACACTAGAAGGTGAGGAATTCAATGAAACTATCAATTCCTTGCATCTTAAATGGTTTTACGCATAAGGCATCAACATCACCATTTGTATATTATATCTACCTACATTGCATTTAGTCACTTAGTTGTTTCATTTTGTTCACTCGTTTCATAACTATTGTGGTCAAGGAACTTATTCTTAAGCAATTCATTACAAGCTTCTGAAAATATTGGCAAAAGCATTCAAAATCATATCTCTTCAGTTTTCATAATATCATCAAATGGTTCCAAAATCATTTCATCATTCGAACAGACAAAGTCTTGACAAAAACCATACCAAGGCCTACATACTTGGTCATACTCATTCTTTTCTACTTGGTTAAGTTGTTCTTACCTACGGTCTGTTCTAGAAGCTTCTTGGTGTCACATCTATCCTTCTTACATCTCTTTGAAACAAGGATACTCCAAAGTCACAAATCAAAAGTGTCAAGTTAAATAAAAATGCTAAACCAAATAGAATATTTTATTTTTACACACTTCTTTTCCCCACCAACCTTCGGTGATGAGCCCACATCTCTTACTAGTGATGTGAGGTTGAGAAAGGAAAGAAGTGCCCTTACTCACCTATGTCCTACCTTTGGTGATGAGCCCATGCTTCCTACCAGTAGCATGAGATAGGGTGTAGGGGGTCCATTCACGCAAATTAGTGAATATTAATATTTTAAAGCAAAGTATACTAAGTGAAGTTAAATATCCAAATTCCAAAGAGATCAAATCCTTAAAACCATATTTTGTCAACCAAGTTTCCATCCATGGATCTAAGTCTAGATAAACTGAAAATAAGTTACATTCTAACTATGTAACTAGTTTCGTAGTAGTTTTGAGTAAGAGTAAGTACGCAAGTCTGAATTTGATTTCTATCAAAACCTTGTCTTTCTCTCATCATTTCCATTCATTCAAACTCATATAATTTGTGCCCTTCCCAACTCTTGGTGTTGAGCCCTCGCATCTTACTAGTTGCGTGGAGTTAGGAGTGGGGCAAGTTCATCTCGTTATCACTATATATTCATCACATTTTTCCAAAACAAGAAGAAGCAACGAACATTGCCCAAAGAAGCCAAAAGTTCAGTACTACAATATGTTTTCATCATCACATATCAACATTACAAAAACAAATAAAAGAGAAACATTATGTTCAACATTTGTTATCACTTGTCATCCATTGCATACATTCTAAAAAGCATATAAAAACAAAGATTCTAAAAACATCTAGTATACACATGGGAAACGAATCACAAAATTCTAGATACAAGAAGATCTAGATCCAAAAAGATATATATATATATATATATATATATATATATATATATATATATATATATATATATCATGTTTTATATACAATGCCATCATGCACTAGGCATGGTCAAAATGCTCAATGAGCCCAAAAATACAAAAACACTCGTATAAACATCCACCAAAAATCACTACAAAAAGACACCATGATCTCTCAATCCCTGTGGGATCCCTCAGATGGTGCACGACCGCATCTAGGACTCCTACTATGATGATGCTCTGAATGAACTGAGGGCTCACGATCATGGCCAGTAGTTGTGGTCTCACTATGAGAATGAATCCTCCTCATCAAGCACTCAAGTCCTATATCCAGCCACCTTAGCACGAAGGAGGTCATGATCTTTTCCACCTTCCAGATAGGGGAAAACACATCGCTATGTTGGCCAGCTACCGAAGGCTCTCTCCAACATCCTCAGTAAGCTCAGCCCGAGTACCCTCCGAAGGGAGCAACAGGGTGTCCACACACACCTGGTGAATCAAGTCTCGCCATCCCTCAGCAATCACTGCAAATAAAAAAAAGAGAAATAAACAAGTTAGAAAATTGTCCAAAATAAAGTCAAAAACAAACAAAACAACAAAAGAGAAATATCAACTAAACATTTCTAGCTAAAAAAAAATCGAGAAAAGAGTAGTAACTCACTCGGATCTCCAGGCATCCAGGTGGGATCTCTAGGATCTGCACCTACCACTGACATGCTACCACCGACTATGGAACCTCCCCAAATCTAGAAAGAAAGTGACGTCCTACTACGGACTCATCATCTCCCCCAATGTCCCGAGAAGGAAACTCCTCTGAGATCAGGGTCACCTTCTCTAGCACTCTCCTCCACCCTCTCGGCCCTCAAGATATCTCTGAGTGTCATGCCACTCAGAGTCACTATCATCCTCCTCATCTGTCCCACCAGCCCCACCTCCGTCTCATCCCCCCCTCTCCTCCTCTGTCTCCTCTCCTGTGAACTCCTCAGAGTCTGAGTCCACATCAATGGGCTCATCTCTCCTCTCCACTATGAGTAGAGTGGCTCCAATCTGAAGTAAAGGTGCTCGAGGAGCACCGGCTACCCCTCGGGCATGAACCACCCACCTAGCTGCAATGGGAACTCCAGGAGTGATCGTGGTCCAACCTCGGCCTCTAGGACCTCCCCTGGCCTCACGAACAAACCTGTATACTGCCCCACTGAGGAAACATATCAATATAGGGGAGGCCAAACTATTGTGGTACTCTATCAAAGGGGTGGATCTCCAACTTCCCCATCCTGTCTATCAGCTGACTGGTAGTATAGTAGGCATCAATGTGTGTGTCTCCTCTCCCCATAACCCTGCCATGGCCTGATAAGGAGTGGCCTCCATGTCTGTAATAGTCAAGAAGCCACTGGCTGGTGTGGCATCCTAAGTACAGTCATCCCTATCCACCTCGCTACCCTGATAGCCCCGGGATCCTCTGCCTGTACACCTCTCCCATAGGGAATGATGCGCTCATACACCCAACTCATGACTAGAGTAGGGTGACTCAATGATATCCTATAATCTGACCACCCTATATAAATCATGATAGGTGGTCCCAAGAATGTCTACTCCCCAAGCATAAACATGGCCATGCGCCTCAATCTATGTAATAATAGGAGCCCAACAATATAAGAGAGTATCCCCTCCCTTGTCCCCAATCAACCGTGAGGCCAAGATACCCATAATAGCCTGACAGGAGCACAGGGATAGGAGAATCAACAATGGAATGGACCTTCACCCCCTTCTTCGAGCCCATGGAGACAACAACATCTCCCATGTAGGTGGCCCACTAAACCATCTGAGATCTGGATACTGTTGTCTTAAGAGACAACCACCTCCCAAGAATCGGGACCCCAATATGCGATAAACATCCTCTAGGGTGATAGTCCACTCACCCCTAACTCCTGGAAATCGAAAAGTGTTCCGATCTACATCCCAGTATGAAAATAAGTCACACAATATGTGACTAGCAGGTGCAACATGAGGGACCTGTGTAATCCTCCAAATGCCAGCCCTCTGTAGAGTATCTCGCTCTGCCTGGGTAAGTGCCTCTAACACTACTAGGGAGCCAATCACACTCCCTCTCTCTACTCCATCTGATGTACTCCTCCTTCTTCGCATCCACCCAAAATAGAGAAAAAAAGAGTAAGTTAGTAACATAATCCAACTAGAAAAATTATCAAGAACATATAAAAATGTCAAAAATGCAAAAACAATTAAAAATTACATCTTTTTTTGCATTCTATTCAAAACCACCACCCTGCAGAGTGGTGGTTCCTAACCACCACCTTCTAAGGTGGTGGTCATGTAACCACCACCTTATGAGGTGGTGGTCCCATAACCCACCATCATAGGGGCAGGTCCCATGACCCCTCATGGGTGGCGGGCCCCTGTCCCGAATCGCCAAATGGCTCTAAAGCCCTAAAAACACTTTAAAAAAAAAAAAATGCACCATTTTAACTAAATAAAGACCTACCCTATGGGCACCCCCCTAGAGACTCATTTAAAACTAACATTTTCAAAAATAATCCCCCAAGACAAAGATTTCAACATTTCTATATTTTAGGTTTAAAAATGATAAATTGAGAAGAACTAACCTGAGACTTCACGGGTCGATGTCCTACTCTCGGAGAGGCATGATCACGATCTCACAATGAACATTTTGACTATACTCTCATCAAAATGGTCACCGTGGGTCCCAGAGCTCAAAAACCACCAAATCGACACGCACAAATGAATAGTAAAATGAGCTCATTATATATATATATATATATATCTAATTTTGTTTTGAGTGTTCTTACGCAGAGTTGAGTGCATCGATGGAGGTAAGTTCTTATCCCCACGCAAATGGTAAGTCCTCATTTCATATTAATTTAGTATTTATTTTTTGATTTATTTTATCTATCTACACTTGAGTCCTCTTTTCATTTTGCAGATAGCGGGAATTTGGATGGCGACATTTCAACACACGGGCGTGTCAGGTATAGCTTCTAACTCCCCATTTTGGGACCGCCATACTGACCCACCGTTTTATGCCTCTTCATGGCTAAAACGCTTCTCCGAGGGGGCAATATGTATGTACCCAAAAATGTAGGTATTGTACTACTACGAAAGAGGTTACAAAAACCCCAATGATGATTCGATCTCTTCGCAAGGTGTTCGGAATCTAGAAAAGCTCACCAAGTGTACATTTACATCCTAGAAAGCCTTGTCTAGCTTTTGCATGTTTTGTTCTAACCTCTGCCCCCCTTTTTCCTTGCATTTTTGTCTTTAAGTTATAGAACCACCACCCTGCCTAGGCGGTGGTCCCGTGACCACCACCCAGGACAAGGTGGCGGTCCTGTAACCACCTCCCTCCTCGCATGGGCAGGTGGTCCTATGTGTGCATTTTCCAAAACGTTCTGATGATTTCATCAAACGTAAAAATTCAAATTTCACCCACATTTCTCACCACTAAAGCTTGCATTTATGTTTTGGCCACCTAGTAAATAGTGTTTTCCCTTTGTTTATATTAGAAGAGTTCAATTTAGATTTACCCTCTAGTAAATCCAAATGCTATAAATACCTAACTTGTTCTTTCAAAAGCAAATGGCCCCTCTCCTTCTATGTTTGATTATTCAGTTTGTTTGAAGTTCTTGCATGAGTTTCAATAGTTTTATATTTTGCATGAATTCTCAGCTTCTCTCTTTTACTTTAGAGATCATTTGATCTTCTTGCTTTCATCTTACTTCATTGTTGTCCCATACAATCAGTTTAGCATAAGGTAGTTTCACTTTTAGATTAGAATCCATTTGATAATCTTAGAGTTGTAGGTTTTGTTTTGTCACAAGAAATAGATCCCAAAATTCTCGGTATTTTGCGTTGTATCCCCACAATAAATCCTGCTAGGAATTACATAGTCAAGCTCTGTTCACTTGCACTATCCCTCTCTTACTTGCATTGTATTCGGTTTATATCCAAAGCTACCATTGTTTGAGTATCTTCTTCTACTGACACTATCACATCACACTTTTCTGGATTCACGAGAACACGAAGGAATGAGGAGATCACACTGAGGGGACAAGTCATGACACAACTAGATTTACCACTGTTCTGTAAACTCCAGTTTGAGCTATCAAAGTTGTAGTTACAATATATCAAATAGAGTAGCAAATTATTTCATTTCAGTTAAAACTCACTTTCGATATTGCCAGGAAGTTATGGGGAATGATAGTTTCTAAGAAACTATGATTCATTCCTCACTTCTGAGGTAGGATTGAAGTCTTTCGATTAAACTAGTTAGTTATTTAAATATTTAGGATAAATTCACAACTGCACAGAAAATAGCTATACCAGGCTAACTTGCTTGTTTTAATTTTGTTATTAGATTAATTGTCCATTATTTAATATATTAGAATAGCTGCTCTTTTAATTTCATTCAAATACGCATCATTGAAAATACAAAAATAAAAGAAATATAAGCATAGTGTAGATATAGCTTTCATGGTTAATTTGCTCATTTCAGTTAAATTATCTTTTGCATGACAATTACGGGACCCAGAGAGCCCAGGGAATACGTGTTCAAACCGATAGTATCTCAACCAAATCTCTTCACAACGTTAATGGATATAGATCAAGGGCTTAGGATTCAGTCTTTCAAATGACAATAAACCCACAAGCAATTAGTGAACAATTGAGGCAATTGAATATTGAAGATGACAAAGCATACACATTTTGGTCAAGTCAACCCAACTATAGATTGCCTTGATAGGATATCCATGCATGACCATACAAGAACCCGAAAGAGAACAAATATTTGGCTGTGATCCATTAGTTCCATAGCCAGATGTAGGAGACCTTCTCATCGACATAGACACAGGGTTACGTATACAAGTTTCCAAAACACCCGTAAGGTATTATGAGAAGATCACACAACTCCTGTATAAAAACATAGAAGCTGAAAAGGCTTATGACCATTGGATAGTCGGAAGAAGAGATTGATTCTTCACATGACCATAACAGGTCCACAACAACCACAAACTCATGGTTGTGATCCCCAGGTCCCACAACCCAACGGGCCTGCAAGTCAATTAAGTATTGACACCGGTTTACGAACACTTGGTATTTAGATCCTCACCACTCCCACCAGATATCATAACACAATTTTCCATATTAAACATAGAAGCCAATCAATCCAACATTTTCTGGGCTAGACCAGAAAACCACCCATAGTTTATTATAAATCCACTACACCTCTCATTACCATTTTCCATGACCTTGTCTAGAAATATACACGAAGCACCTACAGGTCATTTTCCACGTATCCAACAACCAATAGATAGGATCTCGGCAGAGCTTGACATTGATTGGAGCCTCCGAGTAGCTATTATATCTGAACGATCCATTACACCAATTCAGGTTAGGAGAGCCTTTCTTTTCCTTAGATTCATGTGAGGATATAAGATTGCCCAACTAGTTTTTCTGTATCCACATATATTCCATTCTCATCGGCTGTCTCGGCACGACCTCGGGAGGTCGGGTACGAAGAAGAGCTACTTGTAGATTCTCATGCTTGCATGTCACTTTCCCACGAGAGGTCTAGCCCTGAAACTCATGGCATTATCAGCTATGATTTTGACTGGTACTCCAAACCTGCAAATAATATTGTTTAGCACAAAATCCATGACAAATTGGTGTGTAGCCTTCTTGGTGGGGATTGCTTCCACCCACTTGGTAAAGTAATAAGTGGCTACAAGAATCCACTTATGGCCAGCACTTGAAGGGTCTAAAATCTCACCAATGAAGTCCATTCCCCATTGCTTAAATGGGGCTTCAATTGATATCTGATTGCAAAGGTAGGGAGCCTGAAGCCTTCAGCCTTCCAGAGAAATGCTAGCAACTCTCACATCTTCTAACCAACATGGTTGCATCCTTGAAAAGATTTGTCCACCAATAACTAGCTCTTAGGATCTTATGTGTTGTGACTCTTATAGCAAAATGCCCCCCACAAACTTCTCCATGGAGATCAACAATTATTTCGGGGGATTCATCTTCAGTGATGCATCTTAAGAGGACTCCCTATGGGTTCTTCCATGCTAACCCAAAATCAGTAATGAAATATTTCGGGAAGCCAACTTAAGAGCTCTTTTTGGTTCTTATTCAAATACTCGGGGTAGTTTAAGTGTCTCGAGGTAGAACATCATATCCGTGTACCACTCGAAATCATCAATCTTTCAAAAACAACTGTCCTTTCTTCTTCAATCTCATTTACCTCAATGGTCTGCAAGTTGCTCTCAGCCATGAGCTTAGCTAACCCCAAACCTCTCACCAACTTCGTGCTTTGGATGTCTATATCATACTATTGCAATTTTTTCACCCATCTACATATTTTACTTGAGAATTCCATCTCTCGACGGGATGTCTTTTACCATGGTATGAGGAACATAAGAAAAAACTTTTGAACTTAAAATATAAGTCCCAAAACCTTTGTTACTTTGACCAAGGAAAATGCCTACTTTTTCATGATGGTGTACTTCGGTTCTACTCCTTGCAAAGCCGTCTTGAAAAGGAAATGGGCCTCTTAGCCCCTTCATCATCCTTCTGTAGCAAGACAGAAGCAATAGTGTTTTCTGAAGTGAAAGAAAACAACTGGAAAGGTTTCTTGTAATCTGGGACTGCTAAAATAGGGGCATGCTTCAATGCCTCTTTGATTCCATTGAAAGCTTGGATGACAACCTCTTTCAATTTAATGATATGATCCTTCTTCAACATGGAAGTGATTGGGATAGTCAACTCAACAAAGTTTGATATAAACCTTCTAATGAAGTTTATCTACCCGAAGAAGGATTGAATTCCTTTCTTGGTTCTTGGAATTGGGACCTTGCTAATGGCCTCCACTCTTTCTGGATCAATCATCACTCCTTCTTGTGACATAATGTGACCAAGAAATTTGGCCTTCTGCACTCCAAAATGGCATTTCTTTGGATTGAGTGAGATGCCATATTCCCTACATCTGATCAACATCTTCTCTAAGTGCAGAAAGTGGTCACTTCTTTTTCTTGAAAACACCATTACATCATCTTGGTAAACAACAATAAAGTCATTGATGTAACCAACAAAAGCAACATCCATTTCTCTCTGAAAAGTGGCTCCAACATTCATCATACCAAAGGGAATCCTGACATATACATATGTTCCCCATGGAGTAGTGAAGGCTGTCTTGATCCTTTCGATTCTTTCACCATGACTTGATTATAACCAGAGAAGCCATCTAAAGTAGAAAGCAACTTAGAACCAATCACCAACTGCAACATGTGCTCCATGTTAGGTAAAGGATAGTTTTTCTTCATTGAGGCCTTGTTTAGATTCCTGAAGTCCACACATAACATGATGTCACCATTCTTCTTTCTTACTGGTACTAGGTTGGCAACCCAAGAAGAATACCTTGTGGGCTAGATAATTCCTCCATCCCTTAGCTTCTTTAGATCCTCTTGCATTTTGAGAGATAACAGAGGATTAATTGGCCTCTGCTTCTACCTAAAGGGTTTTACACTAGGCTCCAAGGGAATCTCATGCTGGAACAGTCTTCTCTATATGCTTTGAGCTTAGAATAGGTCCAAGCCATGCAATCTTGGTATTTCTTTAACAATTGGATGTATGACTACTTTTCATCTTTGCTGAGACTACTTCCCAACCAAATATTCCTTGGTTTCTCCTTTGTGCCAAGGTCATGCTCCTCAACATCCCTTGAGGCTGCCATATTCCTATTAATAATGTAGTCAAAATATCAAAATTCAATTCAAGAGCAACCATCCCTATAGGAATGGTGTTGGTATTTAGCTTTGGATGATGCCTTTGCCAAATAAGGTTTCCTTCCCCTCTATTGTATAGACCATTGGCTCCCAATCAATGTTTTGATCAACAAACTCTCCATCATTTTGCAGGAACCTTCTGACCTGAGCCTCATCATCAAAAACCTACCAATGTTTTATATTGTTAGGGACAGAGGGTCTTGTCACTACCTCCACCTCATATTCACAATAAGGGGATGTTGCAGAACTATCAAACCGAGACCCCAACACTGCAAGCTTTTCTTCCAAGTCATTGAACCTCCTGTCATGATGCACAATGTTGAAGGAGTCAAACATCTCAATGAAGTCCCAAACTGCATGCTTGTACTATTTCAGTCACTGATTCTTTGTGGCATACAATTTTTGACTTGCTTGAAAACTAACTCTGAGTCTCCTTTGACAATGATGTCCCTGACACCATACTTCCAAGAAATTCTTAAACCTAACAACAATGCCTCATACTCAAGCAATGTTGTTAGTACACTCAAAGTTAAGATTAAAGGAAAAAACAAACCTTTCTTGGCTTGGAGAAATTAGGACAACACTAACACCATTTCTAAATTTGGAGCAAGCTCCATCAAACAATAAAGTCCAAGGAGAGCTTGCTTGCTCAAGACACTTAGACTCCTCAATCTTGTGCTCTTTTCCTTCAGCAAATCCCATAAAGTCGTCAAAGATTAACATTTGTATACAATACTTCATAGGATGCATTGTTGGGATCCTCAATAAAATGCAAAATTTTCTTCTCCCCATATAACCCAACAAGGCTGCCCTTTTTCGGGATGTTGGCATAAGACATGTCCATTTGGACACTACCACCAACACTTGCAGCCCATTTTATTGACAATAACATACCCCACTTGGATAAGCAATCAACTATGACATTAAATTTTTACCTAGGTAGGCTGCAAGATGCACCACCAAACCCTTCACACATCCCACTACTGGCACCTCTCTTGAGTCCATGGCAGTGCAATTCCCATGTGTTGCTATTACCTTAATATTCAGCTCATTCATGACCTCTAAAGGCATGCCATTACATGATGCCCCCGAGTCAAACATGCAGTTATGGAGAAGCCTATCCTTGATGATCAAAGTAGTGAAGAATGGATCCACATTCAGCTGAGAGTCTACCAAAGATGTCCCCAAATAAACCTCAGGTGGTTCAGCTAGCTCTTCTAATGCTTGATGGTGTCTCAGACTCTTCAATGGCTAGAGGATTCTCCATAATGTTCACATTTCTTCCTAGGGCTGTCTTCTCTTCACTCAATCCCAAGTATTCAAATGCTCTCCTTTTGTGCTCAGGAATCCTTAGTAACTCAAAAATTGGAACAAAGACTTTGATTTGACTCAAAAATTGGGAAATGTCATACAAGACATTCTTGGGCAAGGCAGTATTGGAAGGAAAGTTGATACATTCATTGGGTGGAATAGGATTCTTGATAGCTTGAGCATAAGGAGGGGTATGATTTTTTCTTGGAACTGCAGGATTTTGGCAGATGGATCTTTCCTAGGAGCCTCTTTAGGAATGTTAGAAAGTAAGGGATATTTTGGCTTGGCCTGAGACCCTGCCCCTTTGACAACCTTACTTCTTGTGTTATATTCCTGCTCTTGAGCCACAACAACATTCATTAATAATTGCCTATCCTCCTCAGATGGGATTCCTCCATCATACTTTTTTATCATTAAAGCCCTTAAATATTCAAAGTCATTATTGGGCAATTCAAAAGCTTGTACATTATCTACTTCTAAAGTATGAGAGGGAGGGAGAATATGTACTCTATGAATGCAGTCCCAAAAAGTGGCAGTAGTTCTGCACTTATCACCTTAGTTGAGGTTGCCCTTTGTTGTGAGCTAGTGGAGCATCCCATCATGTAAACATCATCATCGCTCTTACCATCAGCTACATTTTCTTCTTGCTGATATTCTTCACAAGGAGCATGAGGCATGAAACATCTGTCACACCAATCAATGAATTCTGTCTCTTCCACCACAAGAACTTTGTGCAGCTAAAATATTAGGTACCATTCTACTTTCTCTGCCTTGAGCACTGCCTATTCCCAAATCCAAAAACTCCTTTACCACCGCTATCAGTTCTTTGATGATTTGTAGGTCTATCTTGGCTTTGTTGCTTGTTCTATCCTTGTGAGCTCTGCCCAAATCCTTTCTCAACTCGGGCTAGTTTGTAGGAGATCTCCTTGACAGCCCCTACCAAATTTTTAACCACTTCTTCCAAATTAGCAGCCTTGCTTATTTGAGGTTTTTCTGGTTAACTTGATTTACACCTCCCTCTTTGGGCTTTCCAATTACCTTGATATTATTCTCTATTTGTAGAGCCATAGTGAATGCTTTCCTCAAGTTGGTAGGGTTCTTGTCCCTCAAGTAGTAAGTATCCTTTTTATCAAATGCATCAGTATATTTGATCAAACATGACTCATCACATGGCCTTATCCTAATAGGCAATCTCCTCAAGGTATTATTGAACCTTGTATTGAATCATTGGGATTCTTCTTGACACTTTCAAATTCTGATTGAAGAAACCTAGGGCACCTATCACCATACTGTAATCTGAATGCATTGCTCATCTCAGCCCAAGAGTCAATAGATTTATTGGAAATGCTTTGTACCAATCCCTTGCATCCTCCTCTAGAGTGTGAAAAACAATTTGATGTATACATATTCATGTTCAATCTCAAAGTCTTCCATCATATTGAGGAAGAGCTTTAGATGCTGGTCACCAGTTATGGCATTGTTTCCCTGGAACTTAGGAAGTCTTTTCCTTACATCTTGAGGTACTGCATTTGGATAACCAACCATTCCCACAAAATTTATAGGTCCAAAGGTGTTTACAACAAATGGAGGTCTGGGTTGAGCCATATTGATTCGAGGAGGTGATCTTGGAGGGGTGAAAAATTGATGAGGGGTAGAGGGTCCTTGGAACATAGGAGTGTAGTTTTCAAAATGGAGATCCCCAAAGGCCTTGCTTCTTGGAAATCCCTATCTACTTCAAAAAGACAGGTGCAGAATATGAAGAATTTTTTCAAAATCAAATGAAGGCCCTTCTTCGGTTGGAGAATTTAGTTCCACAAAGAGGCTACCTTATTCAGAGTCACTTGAACGCAGTCTTCAATGATAGGTCATTCACTTTCATCAATGGAGACCCCTCTTCTTGTCTGTTGTTCTCCCACAAATCTCCAGGATTTTCTTCCTTCTATTTTTTTTTCCTAGCTCTAGAAATAGTGTCCTAGCAGGATCCCTAGCAAAGAAAGACCTTATTCCTTCCATCTTTGTAAATGTTAGTAACAAATATGACCTTGACAGAGTTTTAAGACATTGGTCCTTATCAAAATCAAATCAACAGGAGTTGCCACTAAGGATTTCCACCTTAGTTGTGCAAATGCACTAAATATGATCTGTCAAGTGTCTGCCAATGCTAGAAATTGGAAATAGAAAGATTCTAACCTTTCTTCACCAAAATTTATCAAAGAATACCCGTGGAAAACTTGTAGAAACTGGAGAAGTTGCATACAACACTTGGAGCATACAAGAAGTGTTTTACCAGGGCTTGAATGTGAGATGTACTTGGCCAAATAGATATGAACTGGTAGTGAATCAACAAATTAGTCTCAACAATTCAAAACAGTCCCCAACAACGGTGCCATTAGTGTTGGTATCCAAATTTGTTCTCCTTTTCAAACCAAGCAGAAAAACATATTCAACAGGGAGCTTAGAGGCAGATAGATCATAAATGTATGTCATTTTGTAGCCGGGGAGGACTCTAGCTGTCCCTTTATTACTTGGATTTTTGGAGAGATGGATAGCACCTCAAAAGGATGTGATCTTATCCTAACTATTTTAGGTTGTGCCTTTCAACCAAGGTAAGAGAACCTATTGTGTAACCTCTGTTATTTGAAAGGAGATACAAGTACCTTTCTTTTACATAAATTTTATAGAGAGGGCCTTGGGGAAAATATGATCAACACACCAGATTTGACTCTCACGAGTTGTCACTTCCAGATCATGGAGATATTTTCACAACAAGGAAAAGGTTACTAAAGACATCTGAGACCCTGATCTGTTCTGCATATTTTAGTAAAAGGATTTTGGTCTTGTGTGGGTATACAGAGCAAAAAATAGGGGTAGTATGGGTAGGATTAGTTGTTTTAAATAGAGTTTTTGGTGGGAGGGGAGACAAGATGGACTTGACTCACCGATCCTTCCTTGAGCCTATGCAAAATGGAAAGATTCTATCAACAAAATGCCACAAAAAGTTAATTTGTTTCCTCAACTAGAATATGTGATTTGGTGGAGTCCCGTCATCGTACTCTTTAACACAACCTTTGTGGGATTTTATCACGAAGGCTCGAGTTAGAGGACCCAATAAAGCACCAAGATTTAAACCAAGTCATGCCTGAGGTACACCTAGAGGCTTACAGATAATCTCTATCAACAAAATGAAAGAAAAGTGATTTTAAACCGTTTATCCCATTCCCAGATGAAGGATCTTCTGAGAAATGAAATTGTAGATGACACTAAACTATCAAAAGGATTGAGACCTATGTGATTGGACTATATTTTGGTACAAGATTGTAATAGAAACAAGAAAAACTACCCGTATGCATTCAGAAATGAAATAAATACACTTTACTCAAGATTGACACAGAATAACTCAAAGTTTGATCAAATTTATTAGCAAGGGAAAGTTTCTAGAATAATCTTAAAGCTTGTCAATGGTTGTACACTTGCAACTACCTTCACACGATCAAATTTGACATAAAGAGAGATATACAAGCCTCTCTAGACGGCTTCTCAAAATGGATGGGCTCTGTCAAGTTTTTTCTATTGGACAAAATCAGTCTTGATCTTTCCAAAAACTCCCAACCATTTGTATGAAAAATTCATGCCATTTATTACATTTTCAACAGAGCCCTTTCATTCCAAAAGACAAAAACTTTAAATTCACCAATGCTTGCCATGATTCTTTTGTGATTCGCAGAATAAGATCTACAAAAGTATCCAGGTGCTCGAGGAAAATCTCTTCAATTTCTTCCCGCATTCAACTCGTTTCTCAAGAAAAACACACCTCCATCCATTCGCTAACCACTTCCGCCCAATATCAATCAAATCTGACCCCTTGCGTGCTCAGGAGAAGAAAAATGGAAAACTAGATTAGGCCCAAGAGTCAAACTAATTTAATGACGAAAGAGGCCTCCAGATCTCCTCCACGAAACTCTAGATATAAAAATTAACTCGCTCCTCTTCTTGGCATGTAGAAAATAGCAAGAAATCATGAATACTTGCACTCCCAGGAGTTTTATAGAGAAAATGGGGGGAAAATCATATTTAGACTCTCAATAGTCATTGATCTTTGATTTTTAATGTGGGCCGTTCACATGGAAGATGCAAAAACAGGCTCGGGAGATTCCTTTGATCTTTTCTGATCGTTTTGAAAAAATTGAAAAATTTCCCATTTTTCTTTGCACCTCTGCCTCTGAAAATGGGCCTGACACGTGTCCCGAGGTGGGTCCCAAAGGAACCATAAAAATTCTGCCATTTGACTCTCTTTTGGAAAAAAAGGAAAATTTTCCAAGTTTTCCTCAGCTCCGCCCTTGAGAAATAATTTTGACACGTGTCCCAATGTGGGTCCCAGTGGAACTACACTTCCCCTTTTACTTTTAACTCTTTTTTCTCAAAAGGAAATTTTTCTAATTTTCCTCTGTGGGTCCGCACCTCCGCTGTTGACCAGGGAAAAACATTGACTATTTTCCATTGGGCTCGTGGGCCATTTTTGCTATTTTAACCTTTATGAAGCAAAGAGGTGAAAAGTTTGAATTACCTCCGATGGTCCGCCTCCCCGCCCCTATGACTTTTCAAATTACCACGTGTCACCATGGTGCACCTTGAGGCGGTCCCAAAAATTTGATACCTTGAATGAGCGCGGGCTCGCCACATGTCTGCTTCGGAAAAATTTGTTTGAAGGCTTGAAGCTCAATGGAAGGTGCCACTTGTCAAGCTCCAGGTAGTCTCCTTTTGGCCGTTGAAAAGTCTAAGTAAAATGTAAAGTGAGCGGAGGCCTCCACATGTCAGCCTGGCACTTCTTTAGAATGAAATTCAAAGGCCGGTCCCCGAACATGCACAGTTCCTCCATGTGTTTCCATGGCACAATTTCAATATGGTGCCCAAAGCAGAGACCCTGAATGAGCGTGAGCTCACCATGTGTCTTGTTCGCTAAACTCTACTGCAACTACATAAATTTTTCTAAGTCTCAAGGGCCAAGCGGCGAAAGCCTCCACATGTCCTCCTGGCGCTACTCCAAGGCAAAGCCCGAAAGTAGATCTTCAAATGAGCATCGTTCCTCCACGTGTCCTGGACTTCCCAAAAATATTTTGAAATTTGTCTAAGTATGGGAAACCCAATGGAAACCTCCACGTGTCTCTTTCCTGCCAACCCTCCATGTGTCCTCCCGTGCTACTTCAAAGCCAAACCAAAAATTTGATTCTCAAACGAACGCCATTCTTCCACGTGGATGCATTTTAAAAAGGAGGATTTTCATGGAATTTCTGAAGTATTAAGCTGATCCACATCCAACCAAGAGGTGCCATGTTTCCCTATCGACTGAATGATGCAAATTTGACCGGGAGAAATGCCCATCAAACCGTAAAACACAGAGAAACATCCATTCAAGCCAGAAAATGAGGTTTTCTTCAAGGAAAAAGAATTTAGACTATTGCAAGGCTCAAACACAATCCTTAGGGACACATCAATTCATTTCTCTTTGAGTATTTAGGGAAAAAATGACAGGACAGTAGATCTTGATCTGTGGAAAATGGAGGAAATGGGAAAACATGAGTTTTGAAGGAACAAAGCATGGGAGACTCAAAATATAGAGATTTTTAGAGGAACAAAGGAACCATGAGACAAATACAGACCCACACATGATCCTCGACCCAGGAGTAGACTAAAAATGGCAATAAGACTGGCCAAACACAATACGGGGAAGGATAAAATGACAAAGGCCGTGAATGAATAATTTTTCAAAGGCACAGATGGGGCGAGACCATTTTGAGCACCAACACGATCAATTAAAAATTCATGCACCACTTTGTTTTGTTGGCATACCAAAAATCTCAGATGTAGTTAAGCACCTAACTCTTGAGTCCTTTCTAAAAGAACCTTTCTATAAGTTTCTTGTATGTCTTGAAGTATCTTGAATGACCCAATTTGATGGAATGTCATGAATAACCCTCAATATCTTCTATTTTATTTTAGATTTTGACACCAAATAGACCTTATCCTTGTATAGAATGAGCCCATCCACAACCTTGTACCTTTCATCAACAATTTCACCTTCAAAAACAGCATTAGTGAACTTATTCTTTGCATACTTAGCTGTAATTAAGGACTTCCAATCTGTTGTTATTTTTGACATAGAGCAGAATTGTGCCCTTTTTGGAAAAGTATCCTTTACCAAATAGTTTATTTGAGGAGATATATTGATCATACCTTGTAGTAAACCCTCCTTTTTATTATTTTTTAACTTTAACTCCATGCTTTGGTAGTTGAGGGTGAATTCCCCCAAAGAGTGCAACCATTGAACCCTAAGAACAAGATACGTAGCACCTATATCCATCATATATAAAATCATCACATACCTCATGCCTTCCAAGGGTGATATTGAGCTTTGGAATCCTCTTGGTGCATGGAATAGAAAACCCATCAGCCATGGTCACTTTGAAACCCTTGAAGTCTTCCACTTCAAGCCCCATCCTAGCAACCAAACCCTCATCAATGAAATTATGTGTAGCTCTACTATCAATCAAAATTGTTACCTTTTGACCCTTCAACACACATTTCACATGAAAAGGATGGTATTTAGGGGCACCAGATAGAGTGGAGAGAGGGTTATCCATGTCTTTATCTATTTCATGCTTTGACAACTAATTAATTTCATCTGCTTCTTCACAAGCTGAAAATGATTCAATATAATGTGCATGCCCCTTACTGAAGAAACAATAATATTGTGCCCAAGGATCTTTAAAATTGAATCACAACCTTTTTCTCCTCAAATCATTCCTTGTGTCCCATGCATTACTTATTTTAGGTGACTTCTTTTGCATTCTTGGTACCAACTATAATGGCTTCTTTGGTTTCCCCAAAGGTGTTACTTTGGATTGCCCAAAATGTCCCTTTTGTTCCCAATTTGTTTCGATGTCCTTGGCTGCCCAAACCCCAATGTTGTCCTTGGCTACCCACTAACCAAAGTGGTTTTAGGCTGCCCACTAATCATGGTTGTCCTAGGAGCTGAATTTTCTAAATCGGGGATTTTTATTGCTTCTTAGAGTGAAAGAGGGTTGAAATCTCTTACCAAACCCTTGAGGGGGTCCATTAAACCCTCAAAAATAAAAACACAAGTCTCTTTGTGGAAAAATTCTACACCATCACAGAAATTATTTAAAATTCAACCACATATTCCTCTATGGAGCTACATTGTTTCAATTTAGCCAACTCCCTAGAGTGCACTTCTTTATGGTAACACCACTCATGTGTAACTCCTTCCAAGTGGAAGGTGTCAAATTTGAGTATCTCATCTTCATACATCAAATTCAAGGAAAAATAAGTATCCAAATTTTGGATCCATGCCCTAGTCGAATGCTTTGTTGATCCATCATATGTAGGTAGAGTTATTTTCCCCAAATTTTGTTGAATATCTCTCCGGACACTGATCACTATGTAGTCTTCTTCCACCCTTATGACCATTGCTTGAATTCAAGGTACAAAAATCATGGGAATAAATCTATTGGTAGATGAATGACATAAAACCTTGGTATTCCACATAAAATGGGGTTGTCTCATCATCCCCATCTTGTTACCCTACTTCCACTTGTTCCTCTTCCCCTTTGTAGAAATTTAGCTTGGAAGGTTCATGTGGGAGGATTGATGGAAGTTATTTAATTGCTAGAAGAGATGTTCTCAGCTATGATTTTCTTCAATTCTAGAGCAAGTAGATCATCTCGTTAGAAGGTGGAGGCATTTGTTCCTTATCCCCTACGTTATTTTTGGATTCCTTGTTTGGTATACGTTGAACCCTTCCTCGCCAAAGATTTTATGAAATTTGAAAATCTAAATGTAACCTCACATAGGATGGGATGAATGATGCTATAATACCATTATAATGTCCCTTTCGGGATCAAATTTGAGGAATTTAGATTCTCCCCAAAACCCTAATGGGATATTCCTGGAATTTATTACATCCACCTATATAAATCTGATTTTTATGACAACAATCTAATTTGATGCAAAAATTAGGGCATCAACCTATTTTAGGTCCCAAAAACCCTAATAAACCCAGATAAAATTCATATTTTAGTATTTCCCACCCACAAATCTTCATAAATACATCAACAACATGAAACCCTTGATAAATGCATGCAAAATAAATGCTTCAACAACAAAATATAGACTACTTGAAATAATTATTGCTTGAAAACAACTAAAACTTCAAAAATCCATATCTTCATTAATACTCAAAGATAAAATGCCAATGATAACTCAAAATGACCATAAAAATTATTGTTATATAATAAAATTAAGATCACTTTTTCTAACCACAAAACCCTTGAAAATATTCTCCCGAAATCTCCAAATGGGTCGAAATGAACGTGGTGGCCCCAAAAGAGAATTCCCTAGATGGAATTTTATGCCCTAACATGGATGGAAACCCTTTTCATTATAAAATTATGAATTTTAAGTTGACTTGTGACTTCGAGATGAAGCCACCAATGCAACAAATGATGTTTTTTGTCCCCAAGTGTTGTGACTATTGAGGGTTTTTTTCCCCAATAGGATCCAATGAGGGTTTTTATCCCCAAAGGTTGAAAATGAGAGCTCAATCCTTCAATTCCCAAAGATAAATATAAAACTCGTCGATGATCCTTACAATGAGCCCAAACATTTGCTTTTATAGCCTTTTCTTTCCTTTCCTTGTGGAGCGCTCCATATAGGCCTCTTTATTTCTTTTTTAATATTTATTTTTCCTCCTTAGAGAGGGATGACCTCCCCTTTCAAACATTCTTTTCTATTTTGAAGTTGGTGCTTTTGCACTTTTAGCCACCAACATGCTATTTTAGTGTTATAATTGGCAATTTTCCTTTTTACAAAAATATGGCAATGCTGAAAATAGCAAATTGCAATCATAACATGAATGTAATTCCCGTATTTTCTCCCTTAAAGCCCACATGAAGTAGAAATGGGCCCCATGTTCTTCAAGTCAAACTAGCTTAGAAAAGGGGACATTACACGAGATGACAGTGATCCACTTCCAAGAAGACTTTATTTTCTTGGATTTGGATCTAAAATATCACATTGGAGACCACAACAATTTTAGTATTTACAAAGAATTATATATCCATAATTGTGTTGTTAAAAATAGCCAAATTTATGGATTTTCAAATCTGAAAAATAATTTAAGCTTGAATTTTTTTGCTATTAGATATTATATTTTGCGAGGAGCATGACCAAATTCCCCAAGAGAACCATTTTCCAAGTAAAAAAATTAGGGATTAAAGGTTGGAAATGGGTATAAATCCACTTCTATAGAAATTGGGCACACGAGCATAGCCAAAAGAGGTGTTTAACGAATCTGTTATTGGAAGTCTCGAGCAAGTAGGGATCAAAACCCCTATTTGTTTAACCCTATCTCATACAAGGAGGACTGACACATAAGACACCACAAAAATGATCTCTTACTAGCATGGTTTTACCTTTGGTTTCTTGATTGTTTCAAGGGTAACAACCGAGCTTGACCTTGATATGGTGGGGTTTCTAGGATACCCATGATGTTGATTGTGTATGTTTGCACACCATTTAAAACAATGGATCAAATCTTCTTTACCTGTAAACAAGCCTACAAATCATGCTTTAGACAAAACAATGTTACTTTTCAGAAAACACTCATGCTTTTATTAATGTTTATGATTGTGCTACAAAATGATAAGATAGAATTGTGATTATCACTTATTTAGATTAGATACATATAGCTAACATTAGTCATGATTTAAATCCATAATTTAGACTCTGGTCTTGTGTAGAGGTTTTCAGACACATTAGATGCTACAGAGTCAATTATCTCTTCCTCTTCTTCAGTAAGGTCAGAATCAGGGATGGAGATGTAGTCCTCAACAAAGAAGTTAGAATCCTCCTCCTGGGTGTTATAAAGATGAGAAAATGTTGTGTCAGTACTAGATATGCTGATGTGACTATGGGTGTCAAACTCTAAAGAGTGCGGTAGTCCTCATCTAAGAGCTCTAGGCCGGTCTCGTAGCGATGCTCGTATTGAACAAGGTCCTCTTGAAGTCTTAAAGCTTCATCATACACATCCTAACAGGCATTAGTGACTTCTCAGATATGCTGGGTGGAGGTGAAAATAGCCTCTAAACATTCAAACAAGGATGCTTGGATTGCGTAGAGTTCAAGATCATGGAGCAACTCATATTGCTCCTAGTAAAGTGGATGGCAAACAATGGGGAAGGAATCAACAAGTGGGAAGATTAGTACCACCTAATGCCATATGAAAACATCATGCTAGAAAAAATATTATCAGATAACAAGACAAAGCTAGAAATTTTTAGTTAATTATGCAGAAATTGTGAAAAAAGTAGAAAACACAAGAATCACTGGTGATTAGGGAAATCGCTAGTGATTGCTGCTAATTCTAACAATTGATAAAATAAAGTTAAAATAATTGATTAAGCTATGAATTTTGATGAAAACAAAGCATTATCAACATATGAATGATGTATAAACAAAAATGTACCTGTTGTTAGTATCTAAAATGAACAAAACAAATAAATTACCTTGTAGAATGAATCAATTTGATGGATGGATGGAAAAAGATGGTTAAACACTTAAAAATGAGAAATTTGATGATGGATTCGATCCTTTTGGGAAAACATAGAGTTGGAAAGAGTTGATATGAAGTGCTTGGATGTTTGAGATGTTGGAATTGAGATAGAATGCACTTACAAAGCGTGAGAATCTATGTTCCCAAATAAGGTTTGAAAACACATATTTATAGATCACTGATGATCGGGAAAATCACCGGTGATTGTAGAAGATCTTAGTTTAGTTAAAAAACAAGTGATTTTATTCTATTTCGAACAAAATATGATAACTTCAAAGTTTTAAGGTGGTGGAACGGGTAAAAATGCACGAACTAATTTGATTAGGATAAGAGGGGTTAGCCTTTTTTGGAAAGATTTTGTTAGCGTTTTTAGAAGGTTAGTTAGTTAGGAATAAGTTAGTGATTTTTAGGAAGGTGGTTTTAGAGGTGGTTAGGTGGTTAATGAGGTGTCATAGTGAGGTGTCTTAGTTAACATAGTAAGGTGTAAGGGGAATTATTTTAATTAATTAAATTAATTAAATAATTTAGATGTGAGGGGTGTGTGATTAATTAATTAACTAAAGATGATTTAAGAGGGTGTAATGTCGTAAATGTGGTGCTTTCGATTGTGAGTGTGTCTAAGTTGAGGGATGTAAATTTTGGTGTCTACATTTTCCCCTTTTTGTCTAGCAATTTTTGACAATTTGCTAGACAAAAATGATGAAAAAGAATTGTGTCGACATGGGTGAGTCTATTGTAGTGCAATATAGTGATCACCAATGTTTTGTGTATTGGAAAAGGCTTGCTCCAACTATGGAGGTGCAAAGCAAAATGTTGGAGAATCAATTGATAGGGTGGCCAAAGGGCTCGATACCTATAGACATATGACCCTAACTAGGTAAAGTTGTTTGAGTAGGAAAACCAAGTGATGGGGGCCAAAGGGCTCATCTCCCATAGACGTATGACAAGTCCCAATGTTGTGACTATGTTGTTGTAACAAAATATCATGAGGGATAAGATATTTTTTAGAGGCATGGCACACTTGTGCAAAGGGTAAAATGACATGTTCTTGAGTAATGTAGGTGTGGAATCCTAAAATAATTGAATCATTGGAGATTAGGTAAATCATCGATGATTGGGTAACTCGTCAAGTGATTTCCATAATCACTAGCGATTGGGTGCATGGAAAATTGGGGGTATAAATACCCAAATGTATTGTTTATTTATCAATTTTACATTGTATATGACAATGAATTTGTCAAAGTGGGAGAAAAATGTTTTTGCGAAAAAAACTGTCAAATGGCCTCCTCTGAGAGCTGCAAACGAAGCCATCCTAGTGAGGTAGGCCTTTAATCTTGTTTTTGTTTTGTTTTTTTTTTTTTAGTTTTTAGGGATTTTTAGGGTTTTAGGGCCATATTTAGGGTATCGGGATGCACGTAGATGCCTTAGGGAAATTTATAGGAATCACTAGTGATTCCTTCAATTGCTAGCGATTGAGGTGAATCATCAGCGATTCACTTGAAACCAAAATGGTTTGTGTTTTGAGTGAGAAAATATGGTTTTTGATAAAAGTGTTTAACTTTGTTGAATGTTTAAGGCTACATTATACATATTTGATTGTTAGGCTTATGTTTATGAGGGAATTTTATGGTTGCAAATGTTTATTTTTCAGAATTTTTATGACATTATTAATGTTTACTTTTGTGTGTGTATTTTATAGGTGGATGCTCAGTTGACTATCCGAGACCATATCCCCTTGATGTTAGATGAGATCAAGAGGATTTGTCTGATGATGATTGGGACCATTTGGAGGCTGTGGGATTTGGTGGGATGATATTTTATAGGTGGATTCATAGGTCTGCCGTAACTTGATACTTGCATTGCTAGAGAGGTGGAATCCTTCCACCAATAATTTTTGGTTGCTACAGGGGAGATGACCATCACCCTAGAGGATGTTCATCATATTACTAGATTTCCAGTTAGGGGGGAGCCTATTTATTTTATTTTAGATGCAAGAGAGAGAGATACCATGCAATGATTATATGGAGGCCCGAGGTGTGAGATATTCCTCAGAGCTTTCATTATCAGGCCCTATATGAGTATGAGAGAGGGGGTGCCCACAGATGACTATGATGATGTTGGGCATTTCATGTTTTACACTTCTAGATTCATTAGGGTGGGAGATTCCCATGGATGATGATGGGGGTAGTTGCGAGATGATGGAGCACCGTACTTTCTTTGAGTGGGATCCTACCTTATTAGCACATACATATAGAGAGTTGTGGGCTTGGATGACCCACAAGCGCTATGGGATTGATGTTGGATTTTTACTACAATGTTGGGCCCATGAGAACATTTCCATTACTCTGTCCATTTGGATTTCCTAGTGTTATTAATGTGAGGCACCTAAGATTCATGAGATGGAGTGTGAGTCTTGATAGAGTAAGGAAGGCCAAGGGCCTACCTATTACAGAGACTTGATATCTAGACTATAGGTTGGTGATGTGATTTGGTATTCGTATGTGGGTTTTCATGATTGGATGGATTTTTTGGGGATTTACTGTATTTACAATAGGACATCTAGGTCTAAGGCCATAGAAGCTAGAGAGGATGAGTTGATACACTTTAGTCGGGTGATGAGATAGTTCGTGGTTGGTTCAGGATATACCTAAGGAGCTAGTTTTGTATAGGCGGAGGATGGGGATACTAATACCCCACAAGAAGTTGTGATAGGGCAACACCCATTATTGAGCAGCTAGGTGTGATGGGTCTAGATGAGGATGGTCATGTGGTGCTGATTGATGATGTGGGGTCACCCCAGATTTTGTTGCTTGGTGGTCCCATTCATTGAGGAGTTTTGAGAGGATGAGGGAAATGAAGAGGGTGGCCTGATTAGTTAGATGAGTGTGGGCTTGAGTAGAGGAGGAGTTGAGGAGGTGGTGAGGTTGATGAGGAGAGGGTTGAGCTTAATGTTTTCTATAGCTCTAGATGTTGCTATAGTGATGACCGAGAAGGCCATAGTGGAGGTAGAGAGAGATGTCACTCATAGAGAGTGAGATGACTTAGTGGGAGTGTGAGATACTCTTATTGAGAGAGAGATGGTTTTGATATTAGAGTTTGATGAGATCCACACACAACTTGTACAGGTCTCTTCTAATAGAGACATGTACAAGAGTTAGAGAGATAATTTTAGGAAGGCCTTGGGGATCATGGGGCCTTCTATTTCTACACGGAGCTATTGGCGTTGGTTAGACAAAGAGGAGCATCTGCAAACACCTTCTGGTATGATTTTGGTGTCCCATTATGAGGTTGTGAGAGTGAGAGGGACTATTATGTGGATATGATCATCAAGAACTACCCTAATGCCACTTTTATGTTGACTATATAGCTGCCCAAGGGGGGCCACAACATCAAGCTAGGCCCAGTGATAGTGCGGTGAAGTGTGGGGCACCCATCTCAAGACCTCCAAGAGGATATGATCGTGTAGGAGGAGCCAGTGGTGGTGGTAATGTAGTGGGGGCACTCCCGATCCTATTTTGATGGATTTACAATTTGATTGTAGGCTCATAGAAGCCCTTTTTCCTATGTATGACATTATTTTGATTGTATGGACATGGATATATATATATATATATATATATATATATATATATATATATGATGGTGATGATTTTAGTTATTGTGTTGATAGGCTCAAAGAAGCCCTTGATGTGATATGGTTACTTGATTTTATTATGATGATGATGATGATGATGATTCTTGTGATTTTATGATGTTTATGATGTTCTTTTTATGCATATGTTGTATGAAATATGTGTTGGATATTGTTTTTATTATGAGTCTTGATGTTCAACTATCCTTCAGGAAATGTGACCTAACCAAATATATCATATTAAAATGTGATTTAAATAAAATGAAGTAAAAGTGGAAAGAATTCTCCATTTGAATAATATGTGTGTAATGGGTTTTGATAACACTTGCACTTGTAGCCCTTCAAAATGCTAAATGAGACTATCAATGGAAATTCATACTAATCATGGTGGACTTTGGATAAAAAGTACAAAGGACCATATGAATGCATGTATTTGTGGGGAAGAAAGGTTCTCCTTTTTAAAATTTAGAGGAATCAATGCCCCAACTCTTTATGAGAAGAAAACTGATAATGTGGGAAGTTTTCTATGGGAAAGTTGATCGATGCGGGAAGCTTTTTAGGATGATTTTTGATTTTGATATGTTTGTAGAGGCTGATCAAAATGGGAAGCCTTTTTCATGGGTAGCCATCCTTTGAGGGTATGGTCTACATCTTATATTTTGATTTGACATCCGTCCTTCAAGGGATCGGTCCATGACTTAAAAATGGTAGCTGTCCTTCAAGGGATCAATCTACTTTACTTTTAACAATATGATGTTCAATAGTTGTCCTTTAAGGGATCAATCTATTTTAATAAGGAAGCATCTATGTGTTTTTGGATTTATTTTGAGCTGAGAGCGAGACCCTAATAAATCATTTGTTAAGGAGGGATAGATGTATAGGGGCACACATCCATATGCCCATGTATTGATGTTAGGAAAAAGGGTAATGGAATGATTCTGAGCTTAGTAAAATGGAAGGTTGTTATTTTGATAAGATCTTATTAAAACTGTTGTTATATGATAATCAATCATTTAATAGTAGAAAGGCCACAAGTGCAAAGCATTTAGAGGTTCTTGTTCAGGTTCTCCATCAAGAGAAGTGAGATGATACACTCCTAACCCATATTTGTGAGTAATAATGTAGGGACCAATCCAATTGGGGAAAACTTACCACATTTACTTCATTCTAATTTAGTCACATTTTGATTTTCTTTAAGTACCAGGTCACCAATTTTGAAGTCACATTCCTTGACATGTTTTTTGTATGCTCTACTAATGCATTGTTGATAAACTTGGTGATGTTCAAGGATGTTAGATGCTTTTCATCCAATAATTCTAGTTGTGCAAGATGATTTTGGCGATATTCTTCATCGGGAATGAAATCCTTTAAGGATACATGGAGTGATGGGATTTGAATTTCTATGGGTATGATGGCTTCAAATACATAAATGAGTGAATAAGGCATAGCGTTGGTAGGTGTGCGGATACTAGTTCGATAAGCCCATAGAGTGAACAAGATTTGAGTATGCCAATTCTGCTACATCATTTACAATTTTCATGAGGATTTTGTTAAGTGTTTTGTTGGAAGCCTTAGCTTGTCCATTTTCTTGAGGATAATATGGTGATGAGAAGCTTAGTTTGATGTTAAATGTATCACAAAGCTTTTTAACCTCCTTATTTTTGAAGGATTTTCCATTGTCTGTGATAAGCTTATGTGGAATGCCAAAATGACATATGATGTTCTGATATATGAAGTTGATGATAGGCCCAAATTTTTGAGGTCAAAGGAATAAATTCAACCCATTTAGTAAAATATTCAATTGCAGTGATGATTGAATGATGTTTTTGAGATGATTTTGGATTAATTTCACCAATGAGGTCTAACCCCATTGAGAGAAAGGCCATAAGTCTTGAGCGGGTTTATAATGCTTGACTAGGGATATGGATGAGATCATAATGAAGTTGAAACTTAACACTTTTTTACATATGCAAAATATTCTTTTGTGATAGTGGTCTAGTAATATCCTAGTCGTATGATACACTTGGCGATGGTGTTGCCGCTAAAATGGCCTCCACAAATGCCATCATGGACCTCTTTGATTGCATTGGTTGATTCATGTGATTTAAGACAATTGTAATAATACACTGTCAAAACTATGTTTGTAAAGAATACCTCCTATGATAATGAAGCGAGTGACACATTGAAGGAATGATCATTTAGTGCCTTGTGAAAAATTTGGTGGAAGTTTAGATTCAGTAAGATAATCAAACATTTGGGTGTACCATAGATCTAATGGATTTTTGTCAATGATGTTTATGGAAGGTATCTCATTTTTATGTGAAGGATGGTCTAATCATTGAATGAATACAGAAATTTTAGTTTTATCCTTTGATTTTTTTTTTTCAAGGGCACAAGGGATCCTAGAGAAGCCATAGTGTCTGCAAACCTGTTAGAAGATCATGGAATGGTTTGAATGGTATAATGGTTGAATGCACCAAGGAGAAATTTGACAATGGCCTTATACTTTTGAAGGACTTCATTTTTACATTGGTACTCTCCTTTGACTTGACTGATGACGAGTTGTGAATCTTCCATAGATTTCTAGATCGTGGACACCTAGGAGAATAACAATAGTTAAACCCATGATTAAGGCCTCATATTCTTCCATATTATTAGTGCATTCAAAGTTGAGTTTGAATGAAAAGGGAATGGGAATATTCCATGGTGGTATGATGAAGACACTGGCCCCTCCACCTTCTTGACATTTAGCATCATCAAAGAAGAGGGTCATTTTAATGGGGACAAAGTTTGACTCATAATCGTCGATTCGTTAATGTTATTGATAGATTCATCAGGAAATTATTCATGGGGTGGTTGATTATCTAGAAGAGGTGCCTCAACGAGTTGATCAGAAATGGCCTGACCTTTAATAGACTTTTGTGGTATGATTTCAAGATCAAATTCAGTCATAAGCATCAACCATGAGTTATGCGGTCATTGTGGTAGGGTTTAGCATGCATGGCCTTAAGTGGATTAAAACTAGTGATAACATATGTTTTTGTGGTTGAGGAGATAATGTCAGAGTTTGGAAGTAGCGAAGTATAATGCACAACATAATTTTTCAGCTTTAGAGTAACGTGTTTCATATTCATGGAGGGTGTGACTAATGTAGTACATGACCTATTCACGACCTTGATTATCGTGGTGAGTGAGCATGGCTCCTAGGGCATGCTCCAAGGTAGAGATGTAGAGATAAAATGGTTCCCCTTCACGAGGTGGCATAAGTATAGGTGGTGATAACATATATTATTTTATTTTGTCAAAGGCTTTTTGCAGTCAAAATCCCAATGAAACACTATGTCTTTGTGGAGTAGATGGTGAAATGGTTGACAACAGTTGGAAAGTTGTGATATGAAATGCCGTATGGACTGTATTTTTCCTTGTAAGTTGCAGATTAAAGGGTGGAGGCATTTTGATGATTGCTCTTACTTTATTGGGATCGAATTCAATCCATGAAGAGATATGATAAATCCTAAAAGTTTTCGTGAGGACACCAAAAACACATTTTGCAAGATTCAAGTGAGACAAAATTGGATGAGATGGGTGAAGATTGATTCAAGAACATTGAGATGATCCTTTCGTGATTTAGACTTCCCAAGGAGATCATCAATGTAATCTTCAACAATTTTATGAATGAGATCATGGAAAATATACATCATAGTGTGTTGTTACATTGTCCCGAACATTTTAAGATCGAATGGCGTGATGTGGTAGCAAAAAAGGTTCCCTAAGGGGTTATAAAGGTGGTTTTGTGTTGATCATCGGGGGATAAGAATTTTATTATAATAAAAAAATCCTTCCATGAGGGAAATCATTTCATGTTCGGCTGTTAGGTCTATGAGTTGATCTATGTTTGGTAGAGGGAAATCATCTTTTGGACAAACAAGATTGAGATCCCTGAAGTCTATGCAGATACGAATTTTACCTGAATCTTTAGTTACTGGGATGATGTTGGAGACCCATTGTGGATAGTCAATGGGTATGATGAAATTGGTAGATAAAAGGCACTGCAATTCTTCCTTGACAAGGAGAGCTATACGTGGGTGCATCTTACAGAGCTTTTGTTTGATTGGCTTAACATTAGGATATGTGACAATGTTGTGTATGAAAATGTTGGGATCTGATCTTGGGCATATCACTATATGACCAGGCGAAGGATTGACAATATTTTTTTAGGAATGCAATAAAATCATTCAATTCTTGTGGATCAAGGGATTGGATGACCTTGACTATGTGGGGGTCCTGAGGTGTTCCTAAGTTAATATCGAGTGTGGATTCATTAAGAAGAGTGGGTGTTTTGGGTGGTAGGGATTTTTAAAGGTAACGATCTTTAGCTCCCATATGAGATAGGATATCTTGGTCATCTTGACATTGAAGGATGTCTATGGTTGTGAGTCTTCTTCAACCATTTTGGATGAACAAGTGGTAGAGATTTAGTGGAGTGGCTAGATTGATATGTGAGTGGTCCCAATGATATAGAATTGATTAATTAATTTTTAGGTGGAATAGGTATGACATCGTCTATGTTTATGGAACCTTGAAGGTTTATGGGTGGTGATTCTGGTTCAGAAATAATTGTGAGGCAGTTGGTTTAGATGTATTAGCTTCACATGCTATAGGAAGGGGGTTCTTATAACCTAGACCAAATTTCTCATGAGGTTTAAGGGAATGTAGAACTGATGATCATGGATCCCTTGTTCATAATGCCCAAGACCAAATCCTTTCCATACACAGTGATGGAGATACATACGAGAAAATTTTGGATTATCAAGGGATTTGAAATCCAATGTGAAAGGCATGGTATGATGTGGATTGATAATGTGAGACGAGAGGATGGTTGCGTCCTCCATAGACAAGATTGGTTTTAAGATAAGCGGGACCATAAGAGATAATATATCTTATGTTAGGGTCATACATGGGTTGTTTGTCGGGATGACCATATGTTTTTGGTGAAGGGATAGAGTTGAGCATGAGGAGGTGATATTCCCCAAGCGTGAGGCGCTTCATGGATTCTCCAAGAGAAGAATATTCCGGTAATTTGGAAGAGGGGATAAAGGTGCTAGTAGATGCTTGATCGATTATTCGGGCATGGACGTAGGTACACAAAACGTCATTTGGGAAATACATCATATAGCATTCAATGAATGGATTCATATCAACAGGGACAGTGAGCATCTAGCCTTCATGTTCATACTTGAGACAATGATGAAGGGTGGAAGGAACACAGTGCATGGTCCATATCCAGGGGCATCCTAGTAACATGTTGTATTGAAACTCTCCTTCTATAATGTAGAAGAGTTCGGGTAGAGTTTTAACACCAACCTTGAGCAAAAGTATAATTGTGCCTATAGTAGGTGCGATAGTGTCATTGAAAGAGTGTAATAGAACCAAATTCGAGTGATAACAATGTTGGGTAGTTTGATTTGATCAAAGGAAAGGGATGATATGATGTTGATGGCGGAACCACTATCAATCATGACCCACTTGATGGATACTTTATTGATTTGAGCGATGAAAAAGTGGTAGGTCATGATCCTCTAGTCTAAGAGAGGGAATTTTAGATGGTTCAAATGAGATGGCGGTAGATGCTTTTAAGGCACCTATAAAATTTGTAAAAGGGGACGGATCATCGGCTATGGGATAGTGATTGATTGGAGGGCCTCTAACATGGCCTATTTGTGAGTTGGTAAGGTCTGCACAAGTTCATAAAGAGACATCCTAATGGGGATTGGTGTAGCTATTTAATAGTTACTTTCTACAATGCGGTGAGTGGAGACATAGCTGCTTGTATTGAGAATATACCTTTAGATGACGCTATTTGATTAGGCTCTTTAGGAGCTAATGAAATGGAGACCTTAGGTTTATCATGATGGTGCTGATAATTCTAGAGGTGAAGGTATGACAACAAAGTCTCTATCTTCCTTAGACCCGATAGATCTTTGTCGTAATTTTGCAAGTGTGTGGTGACATGGACAACATTGACTTGGTGGTTAGATGCTTTAGGGGTAGACTCTTCTAAAGGTATTGAGGTTGATGTTGATGTTACGTGAGAAGGAAGGAAGAGTGAACTGCCAATATTTGGAAATTTTTGATGAAAGGCTCTACAGTGATCCTCTCGTGGTATGGCCTCGTGTTACATGGTAATGACAGAAAGTATAAATTTCATACACTGCAAGATTCCACCCATGGTGATTTGACGGCTTGGGAGGTGGTAATGTGATGAGTGATTCTTGTAATAAGTTATCCAAAATGGTGGCATAATGTCCTTTAGGTCTGAATGTAGCTAGGCATTCATTTTTCTTAGGAGGAAGTGAAGTGGGTTGCTTGGTAATAGGTTTTCTAGTTGGTCGATGTGGATGCTTTTTAGCCATTGCAAGTGTTAGGAAATAAGGGATAAAATATGTGAAATAATCCCTTACGAATCGTAATGCCCACTAGAAACTAATATACTGAGAAATACTACAGATCTCAAATAAAGTGCGAATAAAATAACACAACACAAAGAGACAATATTTAACGTGGTTCACCCAATTTGGGCTACATCCACAAAGAATCACTTTCTCGAGACTTTATTATAAGCCACCGCTCTCTCAATACAATACCGATCCATTTGGATCTATGCTCAAAACTCTTGAATTCACAATGAATTCAAAACACATCTCGCAATGTTTACATTATGTCTACCATATAAATAAAAGACTTCTAAGTATTTTTACAAAACCGTGGGTATTAAACCCATGGGCCAAAACTATCCCATAAACATATGGGTCAAAAAACCCACTAATATGAGAAAATCACGTTTCTGATATATCGGGCATGTTTTAAGGCCCAATTTTTTTTTTTTTCGGGTTGCGCCCCAACTCTACTCGAGGCCCATCTAGGGCTCTAAACCACAATGCGACAACTCGGAAAGTGTACGGTCTTGAACACTTTCTCACATGAAAATAGGCTCCACAACCTAACAAAGATCAAGTGGATGCGGCGGTATGGAGGATGGTTATGTTGTATAGAAGGAAGAGGGTGAGGATTAGATGTGGATACCCACCGTGGGGTATCATTTGTGAAATAAAGACTCATAATGGGGGTATGATGTATGGGGTTTTCCCCTGTAATGAAAGGGTGCTTAATCGGTATGATAAAAGAAGATTCATGCAGAGGATCCAGATCCAGGGGGGATAATGATGGTTTTAGGATCCTCACGATGCTCAATTCAGGAGGTCTCATAGGTCTTAGGTCGATGTGATAAGAGGATTTTCAAAAGTGGAAAAGTGAGTATGCCTCTTGGATGAAATGAATGAAGGAAAGGAGGAAGACTGAGAAAACGATAAGTTTCATCATAATAAGAAAGTATAAATAATTGAACGGCACCCTTCTTATTATGTCCTCTTGATACTTTAGATGAACTAGGTGTATTTTTCAAAGTTGATGCTAGCGAAGAAGAAGAAGTTTAGACGGTGTGGTCTAAATGATTTGTATATTTTGGATTGTTTACTTTCACAGATTGGGGATGGTCATGTCCTATGGTTGGCTTGGGTGGGGGTGATTGTGCTAAGAATGTTTCAAGTGGTATCATAGTTATATTTGTAAATCTAGGTGCAGGCCTTTGGTGTAGTTGCGTTAGAGGGTAAGGGTATGGACTTGGTAACAAAATCCGATGAGGATACGGGTATGTCTTCAGTAGCAAGTGGTGGTTCGGAAATTTCACGCTTGTAAGATTTTGGCTTAGACTCTATGGGTGTAGGTGACAAAGAAATAGGGAGACTTTGAGCAATGTGTTCAACAAGCGAGGTTTATGTGTTCATGGTTTCAAACTCATTGAGTTCTCTTGTTGATCCCGTATGTTGTTTCATTGTGTGATGAAGTGGTCGAGGAAGATGCTCAAATTTAGTTATCATATTAATGGTATGAATAACGTTCATTTGTGGTTTCTCGGAGGAAGAGGTGTGATTTGGAAAAGGATGCTTTAATATGTCAAGGCCTTGATTTGGAGGTGAATTTGGATTATCTAAGTAAAGGTCACCCTTGTCAATCAATTCTTGAAGCACATTGCGAAATGTGCGACACCTTTCATGTCATGACCATTGACCCTATGGTACTTACAGAAATCATTATCTTGATACCAAATGGGTTTCAAAACTGATATGTCAATGGGTCGAATGGTTGGAAGTGATATTAGATTGGAGGCAATGAAGTTATCAAAAATTACACCATGATTTTTAACTATGGATGTATACTTGCATTGTTGATGAAAGCATTCGGTGGTTGGATTTTCCTTAGGAGCGGATTTGACCATGACGACGTTGGTGGCTGATTTAGACTTATCTGAGTTAGATGGTGGCTTGGATGGGAAATCCATTTTTTGTTTCTTAGGACAAATTTTTACCCATCCATCTTCTAGGGCTTACAATTATAACTTACGGGCCATGGTAAAAGCCTCATCAAAATTTTGGAATGACTAAATTTGTAGAGTAGACGAAATGTGTTTGGCACATGCATGGTAGAAAATTTCAATTAGCTTTAGCTATGGTAATGTAAAGGATAATTGATTGGTAGTGGCCCTCCAATGAGCTACAAAATCAGTGATGGATTCATCTTCAAATTGTCTAATGGCATACAAATCATTAATAGTGATTTTATGGGCTATGTTTATGGAGAAGTGGTCTAAGAATAGTTGTGCAAGTTGTGTGAAAGATAATAGTGAGTGTTATGGAATGTTGTTATACCAGTCTAGGTAGGACCAAAAAGGGACATGGGAAAGGTCCTTAGCATGAGGTCTTGATCATGAGCTATTAGATAACACACGTGACGAAAGGCGCGAATGTGTTGTTGGGGATATTCTTTGCTATAAAACTTAGTAAGTTTTGGAAGCTCCCAGTGAGGTGGATATGGTTTGTATGGTATAGAAGGGTGAATGGGCTCATTAAAAATCTGATCATAAGAGAGCACATTCTTGGATGTTGATGAAGTGGATTCTAGGCTAGATATGCAGCTTAGAAGGGATTGAAGAGGATTGGCTTGCGTTTATTGTTGTAGGGATGAGCTATGCTGATACAAAGATGATTGGGTTATGAGTACACTTGATACTACTACAAAATGTTTTGTTGGTAGGGGAGTGTTACCAGGGAAATGTTATGTTGGTATGGGAGATTATGCTGATAGGGGTTGTTCTACTATAGGACATGGTATGATGGAATATTTTGTTGATATTCGTATTGTTGAGGCATTTGTTGTTGATTTTTTTGGGAATGTTTTGATGATGAAGGATGTTGTGTTGTGGAATGTTATGATGGGATGAGGATCCTTCTTTGTGAAGTGATAGGTTGTGAGGCTTGAACATATTGGTATTGCAATGGCATTGATACATGCGTAAGAGGTTGTGAATATGTAGGTGTTTGTTAAGAATACATAGCCAAAGTGGCGAAATATGGTGCCTATTGTGGAACACTTTGTTGTGGGATACCGTATAGTGGGATGTTCTATTGAGGTATAGATTGGGTGTAAAGATCAATGGTTGTGAAGGTTATGGTATGTATTGTGAAACATGATGTGTACTAGTAATGACACTAGTGTTAACCAATGATGTTATTGTGGGGATGGACATAGTGATATTATGGATGGGAGTAGTAACTTGTTGGGAAGACATAACTATGGAAGGGGCGACAAAACTCAAGGGAGGTGTTGGCACATACGAGGTGATTGGAGGAGTGGATGATGAAGTAATGACATTGTTTAAAGGTGGTGTGGATCCTATATAATGACCTCGGGAAGATGCGGGTTCTTTGAGCATATGTGTTTTGTGACATGATCATGTGGAGATTGTAGAAGGGAGCTGAAAAAACCTCGAATTCCTCTGGTTGGATGATGGTATATTTTTGTTCAAAGTTTCAAATGGATTTGTAGAGGTGAGAGATACTTTAGGTTGGATATTGTTTGATGTTTTAGACTGACTCGAAGTGTATGGATATAACTGTTGGACCATAGTATCTTGATTTTGATCAATAAGGCCCATAATGGCAGAGGATGAATTATAGGTGTGTTGGATAGATGGAGGTGTGAATAGTTGCATCTAAATGTTTCTTACTACTTGATAAGCATTAAGGGCAATGGGATTTGAATCTAACATTTCCTCAAAAATGGGGTCTCCCCTATTGTAGAAAGGGAGTTCATATTCTTGAGGATTGGAAGAAAGGAAGTATTCCTCTTCTTGCAATCTAGGTGGAGGAGGATTTGACTATGATACCGATGTGGGGAATGTGAGATTTTTTGTCCATTGTATTGCTATAATTGGCCCCTACTTCATGCCAAGTTTGTTGAGTGTCTGAAAAGGGGTTAGATGTGTCTGTTTGATAGTATGGAAGTTGTTGTTGCGTTGGGGTAAAAGGTGTTGAAGTGAAAAATGGGATATTTTTTTGATATGTAGGTGGGGTGGACATGTTTTCAAGGATTTGATTATGGGCTTGTTGTCTAGTAAGTACCATAATAAGAAAACACATAGAAAAAACCCAAAAAGAAAGGAAAACAAGTGGATGTGTTTCTTTACAAATCAAGCAAGAACAATTAGAGAGTGATTTTATAGTTATCTTGATTAGTTACAAAAAAATGAAATGTGTAAGATGGCTAACAGGGTCCTAGGAAGTGGTCGTCTAGGGATGGTTTTAGGTGTGTTTAAGGGCAGAGTCCTCAATATACCCAAAGGTACGTGAGGTCAAACTCTATACTACTATTGGTATGGGCATGGTATTGGGGCCTACCCCTCACTTCATGGTCCTACTGCGATAAGGGAGTCGGGTGATGAGCCAATATATACCGACATACATGAGATTATACTCGGCCAGAACATCGAGTTGGCTTCCCTGTAGGGTGATGAAATCCCAATTAGTTTGACCTAGGTGGGAAATGTTTAAATGAATTTTAGACTTTGATAGTGATTTGGTTGTGTGAGGGAGGAGTAAGTGGATGTAACCAATTTTACCTCCTAATTAGATTATGTGAAGCAAGAAGAATGCAATTGTTTATTTTAAGCTTCTGAAATGAAATGTTGGTTTTGATGAAGACAGATAGACAAGAATGCAAGATGGGAAGTTAAACAGAGGGCTTTAGAACTTACCACGAGCACACTCCTTTTTTAATTTAAATTTAATATTTTCTTAGTGAATCTCAAAGTACAAATCTCTCAGAGAAAAAAACTGTAATCGATTAAAAGTAACAAAAAAAAAAAAAGACACTTTGCGAGTTGATAATGAGATGTTATAAAAAATAAAGGAATCATTAGTGATTGGGACAATCACGGGTGATCAACATCGGTGAAAAAAAATTAAATTGATGATAAAATGAGGGAATCAATAGGGATTCAAGGTCCCATCGGGTGCTAGAATGTCTAGCATGGTTTTACCTTTGGTTTTTTGATTGTTTCAAGGGGTAACCATAGAGATTGACCTCGATATGGAGGGGTTTCTAGGATACCCGCGATGTTGATTGTGCACCATTTAAAATAATGGATCAAAGCTTCTTTACCTATAAACAAGCCTACAAATCATGCTTTAGACAAAACAATGTTACTTTTAAAAAAACTCATGCTTTTATTAATGTTTATGATTGTGCTACAAAATGCTAAGATAGAATTGTGATTATCACTTATTTAGATTAGATACATATAGCTAACATTAGTCATGATTTAAATCCATAATTTAGACTCCTGGTCTATGTAGAGGTTTTCAGACACATTAGATGCTACAAAGTCAATTATCTCTTCCTCTTCTTGATGAAGTCGAATCAAGGGCAAAGATGTAGTCCTCGAGAAAAGAATTCAGAATCCTCCTTACGGGTATCGTAAAGATGATTTTTTTTTCAGTACTAGATATGCTGATGTGACTATGGGTGTCAAACTCCGAAGCGGTACTGTAGTCCTCGTCTAAGAGCTCTAGCTTGGTCTCGTAGCGACACTTGTAATCAACAAGGTCCTCTTGAAGTCTCAAATATTTTTATACGCATCCCAAAAGAAATTAGTGGCTTCTTAGATACGCTAGGTGGAGGTGAAAATAACCTTTAAACATTTAAACAAGGCTTCTTGGATTGTGTAGAGTTTAAGATCATGGAACAACTCATATTGATCCCGATAAGCAAATGGTGAATAATGAGGAAGGAATCATTAGTGGGAAGATTAATACCACCTAATGCCATATGAAAAAATCATGCTAGAAAAAATATTAGTAGATAAAAATAAAAATCTAGACATTTTTAGTCATATTATTTTGAAATTGTGAAAAAGTAGAAAACACAGGAATCACTAGCAATTAGGGAAATCACAAGCGATTCTTTGCTAGTTCTAACAATTGATAAAAAATAGTTAAAACAATTGATTAAGCTATGAATTTTGATGAAAAAATGGAATTATAAACATATGAATGATGTATAAACAAAAATGTACCTCTTGTTAGTATCTAAAACAAAAAAAACAAATAAATTACCATGCGAGAATGAATCAGTTTGATGGATGAATGGAATAATATGGTTGAACACTTAAAATGAGTAATTGTATGATGGATTCAATGTCCTTTGGTTAGCGTAAATTTATAAAGAGTTGATATGAAGTTATTGGATGCACGAGATGTTGGAATTGAAACAAAATGCACTTATGAAAGCGTGAGAATCTGTATTCCCAAATGAGGTTTGAAAACACATATTTATAGATCGCTAGAGATTGTGGAAGATCTTAGTTTAGTTAACAAAACAAGTGATTTTCTTCCATTTCAAACAAGATATGATAACTTCAAAGTTGTTAAGGTGGTGGAGTGGGTAAAAATCATGAACTAACTTGATTAGGATAAGAGGAGTTAGCCTTTTTTTGAAATATTTAGTTAGTTAGCATTTTTAGAAGTTTAGTTAGGAATAAGTTAGTGATTTTTAGGAAGGTGGTTTTAGAGGTGGTTAGGTGGTTAATGAGGTGTCATAGTGAGGTGTCTTAGTTAACATAGCGAGGTGTAAAGGGGAATTATTATAATTATTTAAATAATTTAGATGCGAGGGTGTGTGATTAATTAATTAACTAAATATGATTTAAGAGGGCGTAATGTTGTAAATGTGGCACTTTCAATCATGAGTGTGTCTAAGTCGAGGGATGTAAATTTTTGGTGTCTATAATATTCTAGTGGTGATTTAGATAATCACCAAGAATATTCTAAGAGGAAAGGTGATGGTAGCCAATATGGGGTTCACATTGAGAAAAAGGGGTGCTCGTTGACCAATTCCAATCTCTCCATGAGGGTACACTAGAGGAAATGTTGATTTTGTGCAGGAAATCATCGGTATAGAATTCATAATTTTTAGAAATGGACTCGGTGTCCTCATTTATTACTTGAAATATAGTTTAGAGAATATCCCATGGAATCCATGCTAAAAAACATTACAAAATAAGTCACCAATAACTTTGATTCCCTTTTTAAAAGCCTAAGGATTTTAATCCAAGGTACTATAACAAATGGGACATTATGAAAATTTAGAATAGAATGGAGAGACCAGAGAGAGAGAGAGAGAGAGAGAGAGAGAGAGAGAGAGAGAGAGAGAGAGAGAGAGAGAGAGAGAGAGAGAGAGAGAGAGAGAGAGAGTTTATTGAGAGTATATATTTGAAGCCATCCCCAACCCGGATGAGATTGGATTTAAGAAGTTCCCATGCTTTCCATATTCTCTTTGCAACAAAAAATTCCCACAAGTATTCACATTGAAAGTTTAAACCATTTGAATCTTGTCAACCCATAGAGTCCCTTGAGTGACACAATGCCAAAGAAGAAATTTACAAGATTAAGATCCTTTAATAATTTGATCCATCTAACATTGAGAGAAATCCTTTGCAATTTGATATCAATTAGTTCCAGCCCCCCGCTTCTTTAGGTCATAAAATAATTTCCCACGCCACTATGGAACCCTTTATGTCCCTCAAAATTGGCCCATAAAAATCTATAGCAAGGTTTTTCAGCTTGGTATATGCTACTTTTGAAGGAGCCTATTGGTGCTCCATCCAAGCCCCTGGATTGAGATGGTTATTTTCCTAGAATTTATGTAAATGTAACTGATTATGTGTGTATCATATTGTTCCCGTTCTTGAAAGATCATTACGAGTAGAGGACAATTATCAATTTGTGAGAAATTTTGTGCCTTGTCAAAATAAAGAGAAAAGATTCAGCGGAACTGGTTAATGAAATGGTTGATCAAAGTATAAAATATTTAGAATTGTGGGTGATTGGGACATAGCCATTTTAAAACAATCACGATAGACATATTAGCGCCCGTAAAAGGTCTACATCACCAAGTCATTCAAATGGTCACGATGAAAGGGCTACATAGCTAGATTTCGGGTCTCTTTAAGCTATTTGGGTTTCACGGACTTCAAGTATGTAAAACAAATCAAATACAATATGGTTTCGGCTTTGTGACATGGTGAACAAAGTCGAGACAAATTCAAGGGATAACTTCAAAAGCTAAGAGGTAGACAGTGTCATTATTCTAGCATAGAGGCGAGAAAATAGACAATTGCGGAATTCAAGTCCATGGAATGGTCCAAGTTTTATAAGGGCATTAGGCTCGAGCATAAGTTAAAATTTTCCATGCGACGGATTAGCCCAAAGCAGTGAAAAGTAAACAAAAAAGTAAAATAGTATCACATTGCAAGTAGCATGGGGATTCCTCATTGGTTGATGCTTTGCAGTGGGTAGAAGAGGTTAAAGAAAGGACCGATCACAGGAGCATGGATTTTTCAATTGGTTTTGTTTCATGGTTGTCGATCAGTACTATCAAAATATTGAATTGTAAAATGGCATGGAGCTTTCCTATTGGCTCATGCTCCACAATGGATAATGAAAGACTTATTTGCGAAGTGATGTGGAACTTTCTTATTGGCTCGAGGTTTCACGATGGATTAAAAATAGTTTGACATTGTGAAGGTGCATGGATATTTGTCATTAGATCACACATTGTAGTGAGAATAGTGCATATCAAAGGTATTAAATTGGACACGTGGCATCATTTTTTCATACTTCAAGCCGATAAATGATGGGTGTCATTATTCCCTTCATTTAATCAACTCATGGTTGATGTCATATTCAAACCAGGGGTGTGTATGAAACTATATGTAACAAGAGAAATATCACTGAACTAGTAATTGATTATAGATGTTTATTATTATTTATTTTCTAGGGGGTTTTAGAGTGTCTTAAGATTTCCTGGCCAAAGCCTTATTAAAGCTAAACTATAAGAAACTTTCTAAAATAAACACACATTGCTGAAATGAACAAATCTTGCAGAATTGAACACACTACTTTGAAATAAACACACTTTGCAGAATTAAAAACATTTTGAAGATTTTGTTTAAAATATTGTTGAAGAAATAATAACATATACTAGAACACCTACAGGGACAATAGATAACTTATGTAACTGATTTTAATTGAAGCATCAAAAGTACTTCCAGAACTGCTTAATAACAAGTTTATACAAACTGCTTGAAAATATAAATATAAATACCAATAGAATAAAAGATCCTTTTTCTTAGAGGAGTGGGCTCTTGCTCCACCTTGAATCAGAGTTAACACAATATGCTACTCTTAAAATCAAATGGCTATATTATTATTGAATTGTTCTATATTACTAAACTTAAATGTCGATATTTGATCTCGGTGTGTGTGTGTGTATATATATATTTTCCCCATCGAAGATGCATTTACAATTATGAGTGTTCAATATCTTTCTACGGATTCTAGTGGAACCGAATAATGCCTAAAGTAGATACGGAAAACTAATTTGGACATATAGCATGTTGGTCTCACATATGTATTTTTGTAGCATGAAGAACATGAAATTTTTGGTCTATTTATGATTGGAAGGCTCCTTCTTTACTCCATAATTGAATTTTATAGAATAAGGAGATTCCCATTGATTATGGAACTTTGGAGAAGTTTCAAACCAAAGGGAAACCTTTCGGCACTAAGCTTGCTAAATTCGAGCTAAGTGATAAAGTTCCGAGCTAAGTGACAGAGTTTCGGAGCTAAGCGAATTTTGGCCATCTTCCTCGAAAAGGTTACGTTACCTCATACTTAACTTATGTAACCAAATATGACCTGTTTATTCAAAAAACTGAATTTACACATAATTCGTTAGGAATTATGGAGTTTTAGACATTTGAACTAAATGAAATAAAAGATGGAAAATTACATCCTAACTTATTTTTAGATCAAACAAAAGTCATAAAATGGAGACAAAATTGATTAAAAGGGGAGTAAAACGAGAGTATTTATCACACATTAATGAGACATATTTTAGCCTCATCAATAAACTCCAGGTGGACCACAAGCCCGGAATAAATGGAATTTAGTAAAAGGTGTTGGGTCTAGAAAAAGGAAAGGTAGTCAAAGACAAAGAAAGAAGACACGTAAGTAAAGCTCATCCTTGAAACCAACCAAAGATCAACACGTAGTGAAGGAAAAGTAAAGCACATGTAGATAAAGGTAATATCCAAGGCCAATCAAAGGCTACCACGTGTCATTCTCCTGTTCATCCTGACACGCAAAAAATCAAAAGTCCATATCTTTTGATCCCTTGCTCCAAATCTTATAAAATTCATATCATTAGAAAGGTCATTTTGAGCCCTTTAATTTGGAATCATTTGATTTAGAAATTGATGGTAGTTTTTGGGATAATAAGAAGAAAATGTCCTCGAGAACTAAAGATGTAGTTTCATATTGATCTAAAAATGGTACTTATTTTTCTCTGTACTTTTAAAATTTCTGGATTCTAATTTTTTCCATTCACAATTGATAAAGAGTGCTTAATTGAACTAATTTGGGTGTTTTGAAACTCCAATTTTCAAAACAATTCTTTATGATCAATTACTCATTTAAAATCAAACTTCTAAAAACAAATGAAATTATTACAAATCCTTAATTATGATAACAAGTTGAATATGAAAATGCACTCAATCTGATTTTAATTTCAAAAATTGAAATGTGCATTCAATTTGACTATTGTGGATTGTGGATTGCAAAATTTTCCAATTAAGTCTGATTTCCCATTTTAATTGATGAATTGCTTAACCAAATTAATAAAAATTCAAAACTAAATTTTATCTGATCAAAAGCTTCATCCAAAAATTGAAATAAACATCCACAAAACAAGATTGTTAATGGAGTTCACCCGAAGGCTACATCTCCAGATTCCGAAAAGAGAATCGATCTATTAAGTCCAATGAAGTACAAATTTTACCTTCAATAATGACAATTAATCTTTAGAACTTGCAAATGGGCTAATCTATGACTTTGAGAACTCTACAATTTACCAGAAACTATTCACAAGTCAATATATGGCCCCTATAGTGTCTTCACGATGTGATCCCCCTACAAATGTGCTAAAAAACACCCACAAATGGATATTTTTAAACACTACATGAAAAAATTGTATTTCTAGAATCCTCTCATAATTTTGAATAGTTTTTCTTTTTACACCAAGTTGAAATTTGGTCTCTAAGTGCCTCAAAACCTCTGTTGAATGAAAACTGCTCCTTATCCTCACCTTGCTACCTCTAACACAATCTCTACACATAGATTTTATAAAACACAACGGGCCCATTTAAAAACTTGTTGAGCCACATGGATGAGTTGGCTGTGAGGATAGGTTTCTAATGGCGATGTGGTGGGTTTGAGTTTCCCGGCCTCCTTTTGTGCCCGCAACTGCTTGCTTAATATGGGTAATATCCCACCTGGTTCTGTGGGAGGTGGGTTTGAAATTTAAATATAGGATTTGAAGCATATCTATATGTGGAAATAGCCACATTTGCTGTCATTTTTTTCAGTGACCCAACTATATTGAGCCTGCATTGGGCCGGTTGTCATTTCACGCTCTGAGTTGTAGTTTGACTACAACATCATTGTGGTGAGTTGTATTGCCATGTCCTAGGGGTTATTTGTGAATAGCCCAATGTGTGGGCTGTGCATTACCTATTTTTTTATCCACCTTGAGCTATATGAACTCCCCCTGAGCCGCGGGGATAAGATATATCCACTGTCGAGTTGTATGGTGTGCTGTGTTATCCATTAATTGTCGAGTTAGTGTGCCACCGAGTTGTTGGTTTGATTGATCACCAAGCCATTGGGGATAATACCCACTCATATAGGAAAGTATAATGTAATCTTGAACCATAAAAATATAAGCCCAAACATAGTGGATAATAGTGTGATCAACTCGGCGGGGAGTTGATCACCCCATCGAGCTAGTAAAATAGCTTGCCACGAGAGATTCAATTCACCCTATAATGAACCAATCAACTCTAAAAAAATAGTCCCACATTGGGAAATTTAGAGAGATATATGGCATATAAAATCGAAAATATGATAATGGAAATATGACGTAAAGGTGTCAAAGGCACCCTCCTTCCTATAAAAGAGAGTACCAAACCTAGCTTAGGGCCCCAACCATCAAAAAGTGGGGCACACCAATTTTTTGACCATTTGTCGAAGAATAGAGGTCAAAACAAAAAAATTAACCTTTTTCACCTTTTACCATTTTGCCACGTGTCACGTTGGATTGGGTTTGTTGACCAAGTTTGACCACTTTTCAAAACAAACTTTGACTGCAATATCTTTTGCATATGAGCTTTGTTTTTTGAGTTCTACCTATCAATGGAAAGATATCGAAACAATCTATAATAATGAAATGGTTTAGGGATATTTAGGGAATATGCAAATACTCAAAAATCCTCCAGATCAATCCTCCCCAATAAGATCATTTTTTCCTCAAAAGGGAACTCTACCCAATCGAATAATGCTATTGATCCTCTACATATCAAAAATAGTAGATTCCAGTTTATAGCATGGTAAATTTTTAAAAATAATTGCAATAATTGAAAAATAACCATTAATAGTAATTTCACCCATGGCCATTACTTACTGCAATCGAGATGACAACCGAATCGACATACTCCTCATACATCGATCCTCGCGCCAATGTCAACAATGCAAATGTAACCTACATTCACAGCTTGTTAGTGCAAAATTTGTACATACTATTTATAACTATGTTTGACAGTTACAAATATTTAATCCTAACATTAAGACTTATACATGTGCAAACATCATGCATAGCAACAAAAAGTTTGTATAAATTTTACACACACAAACAATTCCTACATGAAATAATTTGCACTCCAACAACATACTAAATACAATTTTCCAAAATCGACATCTGATTCAAATCATGCCCCATGAAATAACATAATGCTCCTATAAAAATGAAGTTTCCAAAACCATTAAAAAGAGAAATACACCCAAGTATGCTAACTATGTCCTGGATTTATTTTTCAGTTACTTCACCAACACCAAAGCAAAATAAATATGGAAATTATCCTTTTTACAAATTAACAGAATTCCAAAAACTACTTTGTTAGTTTACATCTATTCAACAATTACACTATGCAAACATAAAACTGATGAATTTTCTACCCACCTTTTTAAACACATTTTCCTGTTTAGGTGGTTGATTCACTTCGATTTTACCTGATTCACATAAGTGGTCATAATGCTTAGTTTAATATTGTTATCCTTCTTAACAAATTTTAATTTTTGTTCTGGATGAAGATGCCAACACTTGTCAATTACATGACCTATTTTCTTATAGTGACCACAAATTCTTTGATCCACTTTTTTAGGATCCACATTTTTAGGAAACCTACCTAGAATGCTTTTAGCCAAGCTAGATTTAGGAGAATGAACTTTCTCAATCTCTTCCAAAAAGATTTATGTTTCCTACATTCGGCCACACAATGATTAGACAACCCAAAAAATGTGCATGGGTAATTGTATAACATTTCTTACATATCATCGCCAAATTTTTCCAATGTAGAAAGTGGATTATTTTGTTTACCTTTTCCTTTACGATTATGGTAAACCAAAGGTGGAGGAATTTCAATACCTCTCCATGGTGAATTATTTCCAAATCCTTCTCCTGAGGATGAATCACCTGATGCTAAGGGGAAGCCTCTTTGCTATTAGAATCTTGTCTTCTTCTAGCGGTCTTGGAGCCCTCTCCAATTTCCTTTTCCCCTATAATAGCATACCCAAGTCCTACATAACGAGGTCATTTATCAACTTTATATGGGTTTATTTATTCCTTGATTATTCTTACCAATGCTAATTATATTAAATCCCATGCTATTCAAAATTTTAGATCCTATACCTCTAGTGTGATTTTGAAAATCACCAAGCACATTTTCTAAATCTAACTTTTCTTGGGGAGAGGAATTAAGTGTTGAAATAATTACAATGCATTCATATGTATTAGTGGATGCATCAATAATAATTGGTACCTCTTTCTTGGGTCCATCAAGTTGTAACACCATTAAGAGCTCATTATTAGATTCTAGCTCCTTTTTAAGACTATCAATTTGCTCCTCAAGAGCCAACAACTGACATATTAGGAAGGAATTTTATTCCTGTATCCACTAATTGTATGATTAAAATTCCTCAAGATTTTCCTTGTTTAACAATTTTCCCAACATTTCCTATAGATCCGTTCTTCCAAATTATGCACACCTATGATGAAATATCAAGCCAGAAAAATGTAAAACCCTTAAAATCAAATTAACGAAGTAAATCAAGAGATAAACCTTGCTTTGATACCAAAATTGATCCAAAAATGGTACTTATTTTTCTCTATAATTTTAAAATATATGTGTTGTCGTGCAAATGTGTAACAGGGAAATTGGAAGTTTCCAAGCACGACAACTATACCCCTATGTCGAAAGTTTCATGTTTTATCATTCTTAGGCACCCCGTGTCAAATTCATTAGTTTGGTAATCCCCTATTTGATTTAAAATTGGTCTCCTAAGTGACTAGGAAAGTCCATTCATCCCCCTAGGTGATTTTAGGGAGTTTTGAAAAGATGTTATCTTCTGCGGTATTGGGAAGGGTTATCACCGGGTCTTCTTAGGACTGGATCAACCCTCCCGGAGAGCGTAATGAAAGGGAAAATTGAACATGGATGTGAATGGAAGACCTTATAAAATCGGGAAATGATTTTAGAATTTTGGGTAAGTTTTGAAAGACTTGGAGCAATTTGAGTAAAAACCATGGTTCACAAGCCTAAGCGGTACACATGCCAAAAATAGTTGCGAAGCTTTAAAAGAAGATTTCAAAAGATCCAGATGAAGTTAGAAGTAAAAAAACATATCTGAAAATAGGATTAGAAGAAATATATGAGGGTGAAATCATATTTTCACAACACCTTGGCATATAGGATTTGCGGGCGGTTTTCTTAAGCACAAGAGGAGTCTCAAATCACAAATCCAATTTTTCAGGGATCAAATGGTTAAATAAATACATAAAAATCCCACCATTGGATTAAAAATTCCATTCAAATTCATTATCATATAAAATTTCACCAAGAAATTCCACCAGGAGCTCAAGTTATCATCGTTCCAAGTTGCCCTCTCAAAGGCAATTCAGGAGTTAGTCAATTTTCGAGAGGACATGTGTCAACACCAAGATCCCAGGGAGATTTCATGTCCCAGGATGTCTATAAGTTTAGGTAAAACAACCTTGTAAAAATGTACCCAACCCCATGTGACCTCTGGGACCCTCATATGACCTTCAGACTTGACAATTCAACCCCCAGGTGTAATTTTGGAGCTCAAATCCCCTGCTATCGGATCAAGGACATGTGTCAGCTCTAGGATTGCCATGAAAAATGATGTCCCTCATGTCCCTCATAGGTCAGGGACATCATAACTTTAAAAATGCACCCATCCCTCTAGGAGAGAGTTTTGGTCACCCATGTGACCCGCTTCCAGCCCCTTAGTGCTTTAAAGCTGATTTTTGAGCACTCATCCCCTGCCGTCGGATCAAGGACACATGTCGTGTCTAGGATTATTATGAAAATTAATGTCCCTTATGTAAATTTTAGGTGAGGGAAATCAGAGACAATAAAATGTGCCCAGTCCTCTCCCCCTATGTTTTTAAAAATTTTAAATTTTGACTTGCTTCCACTGTCATGCACAACCATACATACATTCTTCCTCTGCAACTTTCTTCCATTACTCCACCATTGAAAAAATCTCAGAACAGATCAAAAAAGGAACTGAAATATTTTTCCCATGGTGATACGAAGGTCTCAGAAGAATTCTCATCAAGCTTAGAAGGAAAAATAAAGAACAATGAAGAAGAGAACAATAAAATCTCCATAGCTAAAAAACAAAAATCTGAACAAATCTTGCAAACCACTTTACACGAATCAAAAAACCATTTGTTTCTATTTTTTCCTCTATCCAAGACCATAAAAACATACCCTCAAACTCTCCTCTTGTGTGACAGCATCCACAATGAAGAAATCTCCTTTCTAGCTCAACGAAGAAAGAAGTGGGATTTCGTCAAACCGTTGGGCGAAATGAAGTAGAATTACACGTGAAGCATCAAAAGAAAAAACCCACATAATATTTTTTTTTACAAATGGAGGAGAAAACTAGACCTACAATTTTGAGGTCCATTAATGGTTGCCACGTTTAGAAGCACCTTCTAAGCCCAGAATTTGAAAGTTTAAAATCTCCTGGACTATTAAGTAGGAGGGTCTGAAATTTCAGAGGGGCGATATTAGGGAAAAATCCATATCAAAAAACTTCATTCCATGTCAATCTGACATCCAAAAGCCCACTTTCTAAAAATAGTAGGTCTCCTACATAGAGGACTACTATTTTGGGAAAGTTAACAATAAAAGAACTCATGAAGAAGACAAATACATTAGAGGTGCCTTTGCTGCAATTGAGAACTCGTAAGAACAAACATTTTTGGCACTAACTAAAAATAGTAAGTGGTCCCACGGAACTTGCTAAAAATAGAAATTTGATCTAAAAGGAGGGAGGAACTCAGGGAGAGAGGGAAATCAAGGTTGCAACATCCAATTGAGATTCGGGGAAGTCACTTTTTCATACTTACTAAAAATAGTAAGTTGCCATTATAAGGAAATCATGAAACAAAAGTGGACGGGATAGAAGTTGGCACAGCCCTTCACCTGCAAGTATGAGATAGAAGACAATGATGTCTTATACATGGACCTGAATGACCTAAGAACTCACATGACATCCAGAGACCAAAATAAGATCAAAGATCAGATATTCACAAGTGGCTTGTTCATTGTTGTAGGACATCTAGTGTTTGTCCAAAGTCATGAGTTGGTCCTAGCCTACTCTCACCACTATGAGCTTGAAACATGAACCATCTGAGCTAACAATGGTACAACGATGGTGGTCATCAACCCTAGAACCATCTCACTTTCTCTGCAAATACCGACATCACCCAACATGGTCATCATCTCAAAGGATAGGGCCTTGCATGATTGGGAAATGATGGATGCATACATGCAAGGGGTTGCATTGGGGTCATGGTTGAAAATGAGGAGAAATCCCTCAAGAATGCCTAAGAATCTTCCAAGGTGTGAGTTTTGAGAAGGATATTTAGATGTCATCACTCTCCTTAGTAGAGTAATGGGTGAAGCAAGCACAAGAGACTTCTATTACTGAATGGGCCTTTTCATCCTAACATTGATAGAAGGAAAGTAAAGAATTGACTGGGGATAGATCATTAGTTATAATCTCCATCTCTAATTTCTCTAGGTACCCATGATGAATAAGTTCCACATGAATTCTTACTTGGTCTACCTCCTGCTAGGTCCGAGATCATTCAAGGGATTTTCTCTCATGCAAAACATTTCCACCAAGGTGCCTATGTTTGAGAAACTTCCATAGGTGGTGATGGAGGAAAGCCATAGGCATTTTTCTCATGTGAATGATGCATTCATGATGTACATAGTCCAAAACTTGGAAGGAGACCTAGAAGCTAGGATGTCGTCACAAGTAGCGTCCTTGATCAAGAAGTATGGCTCTTATTTCATATAATTCTTGAAATTATCCTACCTGTGAGTTGTTGGCTTTGATCAAGCACTGCTAAGGCTGCCCAAGTACCTTAGTGACAAAATTGTATTGTTTGAGATTTGTAGATAGATCATTCAGGTGAATAACATGCTCAAAATCAGGAAGAAGAAGTTGATTCCATATCCTATATCTCTCGGGATATTCATGTGTAAGATCTCAAATGAAGCATCTCATCTGGAGGCTGATTTCGCTCATTTGAATCTACATTCCTATATGGCTAGGCTTAAATTTGACATCTGAGAAGATCTCTACTCTTTCCATGTCCCAAAACTCCAACATGAACCATAAGTCCAGGATTACTGGGCCAATTGCACGAGATAAATTTGAAGTGCATAAAAGGGATCATATAAGGATGATAATCAACAAAATGAAGAAATTCAATTTCTCCTGGTATGAAGATATTCTACAAGATGATGGGATGGAGATGTATGATCCTGAGTATGCAGCAACCAAGATGTCCCCTATACCTCCAATCAACTGGTATGTTCGTGAATCAAGAGATATATTGGAGCAGACTGAGAAGGTCATGAGGAGAACAAGAAATTAGTTTTAGAAAAAGAGAACCATGATCATCTAGTCACGAGGAGTTCCTCCGAGTCAGAAGCAAGCCTCACATCAATCATCTTCAAAATTCATAGAGGTGACTTCCAATTCTAAACACTCCAGAGAAATTTCTAAAAGGAAGGCCATAGAATTGGAAACTTCTCCCCACGAGAAGACACCAAAGAAACTTAGAGTAGAAGAAGGCTCATTTTCATCACTACTAGAGAAAGATTTGATGGCATAAATGTAGGAAGAACACCCCATGGCGAAGGCACAAGTGGATGAAGAACACATGGTTCAAGATTCAGTCTTCAAGCTACCACAGGAGGTTTCCCCTCTTGATGACACTCATGCCTCTCTCATTCAGGATTTTCCTCCTCCTTCAGAATAGGGTACCATCGGTGCACCTATCATTGAACCTAAGTCTAATGAGATGTTTCCTTGGATGTAGGAAACAATTGTCCCTGACACCTGTACTATGCAGCAAGTGGAAGCCCCTGATCTATTAGCAATTGTCTCATTGGCCAAAGAAAAAGATCAAGGAAGCTCGCACATATAGCCTCACGGTTATATAGTGGGGAAACGGGTAATCAATACATCGAAGTATCTTGGCCCAAAGTAATCAATCCAGTGGATGAGATGACACCAAATGACTATGAAATGAGCACAATTCAACTGGGACCGGAAACTCATGAAGGGGATTTGCACATGTATCAACAATATTCTACTCACATGGTGGCAAGGAATAAGGAGTATAAGAAGAAGATTGATGAACTGAAAGATTAAGTGAAAACTCTGTCATTCTATGTGTAACATCTAGTTGATCCTAATGCCACAACAATTCCCACTGAGGAAGTTGTGCCCATTAGTAGCTTCAATCTAGAATCCATCAGGAAGACACACGAGTTCACAATGCAGGGGCAAGTGAATAATGAATGGATCAACTCAATCTCCAAAAAGGGAAGTTTGTGCTCCAAGAAGCAGTCAAACTCTTTGCTTACATGTGTGCAACAAAAATAGGACATGGACACTCAAGAAGGACTTGGTGAAAGAAAGGGACTATTGGGAACCTTTGGGCCCAGTAGTAGAACAAATGAGAAACACTCATTGCCGGGGAGTTGATTGATAGGAAAATATTTGAAACCCCCTTAGAAGACTTGTCACATGTGTGGTGAGGGCCTTGGAAATCAGGTTTGAGGCAATCAATCAGGCCATCACAGAGCTAGGGGAAAAAGAGGAACAAGCATACAAATTACAGGATAGTGTAAATCGAGAAAATTTAGAAGCTTGGAGTGCCTGCAATGGGTGAAGATGTAACTTTCGATGAGTTGATTGGTCCATTTGAAGAACACGTCAAGAAAGAGGCAGGTAACCCATCATCCTTCACTAAGGATACCCTTAACTTCCTCTCAGAGATTCAGGCCTCCATTGCACTTATCACAGAGAAACATTCATCATGGTTTGCAAAGTGCAAAGACATCAACAATGTGGTCAATGGATGGACAGAAACCTTGAGCTGCATTCTCATTCCTCATGCCGACAAAGTGGAGCCTGCAGCTACTCATTTAGAGTAAAGATCTTGGGGAACAAAGGCCTTCTCGGGAGTGTAAAGTGGAAACCGGTCGGGGAGCGAGATCAAATCCAGTGCAAAGTGGATCATAATTCCACATGATTCTTCTTCTTCCTTCTTCTTCCTCTTCTTTCTCTCTCTCTCTCTCTCTCTTTTCTTCTCATACAACACTCTCTCTCTTCAATGTTATATTTTTGTGTTGAGGGTTACAATTTTTAATATGACTTAAGTGACTTTAGAAATATAATGTAACTTTAAGTCACCTTGCTATTATAAAAGGGACTTAAATATTTAAAGTGGAATATGAACAATCTTAAGTCATATTAAGGTATTTGAAAAGTCACTAGGAAGATGAAGAGTTGCCTCCACTTCTATAAATTGTAACAAGCTCCTCATTTGAGCTTCTTCTGAATTTTCTTCTTAGATGTTGGAGCTATTTTTGTGAATTCATGAGAGAGATATCCTTGTGAAGAGAGAAAGAGATAACAAGTTTCTTCCATTTCTCCTACTAAAAATGTCTTCTACTTCCCACACTATGTAAAAATTCTACTTGAGCTTCAATAAAGGAAGAAGGAATTTTAGCCTCTTTGATTGAGGAGTTTATTGGTACTTTATGTTCATTAAGCTCTATTTAGTCTTGTTGCTATTTTACAGATTTGTTTTCTTCTAAAATACAAGTGCATGTAATGAAACTTCGGCTAGTGTGTGCAAGTCTCTGATTTTCTACTTGCAACATTAGTTTCTCCTTTCTAAATATTCTCACTCCCCTTTCCCACCTTCATAGAAAATTCCTCCCTTACAGATACCTACAAGCATTTTCCATAGGGTCAGTGGAGTGCCCTTGTTGGATCCTTGACCGAAAGGCCACTAGGATAAAACTCACATTTTACTCACGCATGCACATACAATAGCTGCACCGATTAAGTAGAGGGACTTAGACTCCCAAAGTGTTGGCAAGATAACCACCAATTTGTCCTCGATAAAATTTCTCACCAATATAATGGATTCTAAATTTTTCTAGATTCACAATTAATCAAGAGTGCTTAATTGAACTAATTTGGGTGTTTTAAAACCCCAACTTTCAAAACACTTCTTTGGGGCCCTACCCCTATAGTTTGTGTCGGTAGAAGATCCATTCAAACAATGGGGATTAGATTTTATTGGTGAAATATCAGAATCTTCAAGTGTTGGTCATAAGTGGATATTAGTAGCCATTGATTACTTTACCAAATGGGTTGAAGCCATTCCTACTAGGAAGGAAACTCATCAAGTAGTCATGGATTTTATTCTCAATAACATAATCTGCAAATTTGGGGTTCCTACCAAGATAGTTGCTGACAATGTCATGAGCTTCCGAGAAAAATCCTTGGTGAACATGTGCCAGGAGTATGGAGTAAATTTGGCTTATGTATCAAATTATAATCCTCAAGGAAATGTCTAAGAAAAATCAAGTAATAAGAACTTGCTTAAGATCCTCAGAAGAACACTAGAGACAAATAAAAAGAAATGGGGTGAGCAACTTAAATTTTCACTATGGGCAGACAAATTTACCACCAAGAGGTCTATTAAGAAGAGTCTTTTTGAGTTAGTTTATGGAATTCAAGCCATTTCCCCCTTGGAATTACAAATTTCTGCCTATCAGTTCATGCAAAAATTTGAAGATGGAGAAGAAGTAAGTCCGATGAGACAAGGATTAATCAAATTATAGAATTGGATGATGAAAGAAGAGAGTACCATCAAAGACATGTCAAGTTTAGAGAAGAACTAAGAAAATATTTGATAAGAAGGTCACTCCAAGATTTTTCAATGTTGGAAACTTGGTCCTGTTATGGGACAAAAACATGAAGACAAAGGGAAACATGGGAAATTTGATGCCTTGTGGATGGGACCATATTATATTAATATCAGGGTTAGATAACATACTTTCTTTCTAAAAGAATTAGAAGGACATTTTTTGGAGTTTCCCATCAATGATAGGCATCTAAAACACTTCTTAGACTAAAGTGGTCACCCGAAGGCTACATCTTGAGACTCTCAAAAGAGAATCGATCTATTAATTCTAATGAAGTACAAATTTTACCTTCAATAATGAGAATAGATCTTTAGAACCTGCAAATGGGCTAATCTTTGACTTTGGGAACTCTAGAATTTACCAGAAACTATTCACAATTCAATCCATGGCCCCTACAAGTGTATTCACGGTGTGATCCCCTTAACCGTGCTAAAAAAATACATATAAATGGATATTTTAAAACACTACATGAAAAAATTGCATTTCTAGAATCCTCTCGACTCAATAGTTTTGCTTTTTACACCAAGTTGAAATTTGGCAGAACTTCCTCAAAACCTATGTTGAATGCAAATTTCTCCTTATCCTCACGTTGCTACCTCTAACACAGTCTCTACACAAAGATTTTATAAAATGCGGTGGGCCCATTTAACAACTCGTCAATCCATGTGGGTGAGTTGGCTAGGTGGATAGGTTTCCAATGACAAGGTCGTGGGTTCAAATATCCCAGCCTCCTTTTGTGCTGCAAGTTGTTTTCTTAATGTGGGTAATATCCTACATGGTCCTATGGGAGGCAGTTTAGCATTTAAAAATAGGCTTTGAAGCCTATCTATATGTGGCAATAACCACATCTCTTTGCCTTTTTTAGCGACACAGGCATGTATTGAGTCCAGTTAGGCCGAGCTAGTTGTTTCATCTGTCGAGTTGTAGTTTGACTACATCATCATTGTGGCAAGTTGTATTACCATGTCGTGGTGATTGTTTATGAATAGCCCAATATGTGGGCTGTTCATTGACTCTTTGTTTATCTGCCCCAAGCTATATGAACTCCCCGAGGTGTGGGGATAAGATATATTCATTTCGACCTATGTGGTGTCTTTGCTATCAATTAAACGCCGAGCCGATCTGTGCCATCAAGTTGTTGGTTTGACTGATCACTAAGCCATTGGGGATAATATCCACTCATAGAGGCAAGTGTAATGTAATCCTGAACCATACAGATATAAGACTGAACATAGTAGATAATATTGTGATCAACTCAATGGGGAGTTGATCACCCCACTGAGCTAGTAAAATAACTCTTCAAGCTACAATTCACCTTGCAATGCACAAATCAACTCTCCAAAAAAATAGTCCCACATTGGGAAAGTTATAGAGATATATGGCATATAAAATTGAAAATACAATAATGGTAATATGACGTAAAGGCAACAAAGGCACCCTTCCTACAAAAGAGTGTGTTGAACCTGGTTGAGGGCCGCTAGCCAACAAAAAGCGGGGCCCACAAAATTTTAACCATTTTTCAAGTACCGGAGGTCAAAACAACAAAATTTAACCTTTTTCACCTTTTACCATTTTACCACGTGTCGAGTCCGTTGGAATGTTGAGCGAGTTTGTCCACTTTTCAAACCAAAATTTGACATGTAATATATTTTGCGTATGAGCTCCATTTTATGAGTTCTACATGTCGATGGAAATATCTCGAGACACTCTATAGGCCTGCAATGGTTTAGGGATATTTAGGGAAGATATGTACACTAAAAATCCTCCGGATAAAGTATTTTTCAACCACCCATTTTAGTAAAGTATAATGATTGTTTCTTCTCAATAAACACGAAAACATGAATGAATGACCTTTTCAGGATGCTCACACCCCTTTTCGAAACTTAATTCATCTTATTGGTGATTGAAAAGGAAAACTTAGTTTTATCCTTTTTTTCACTCTTTCACATCTTCTATATATTGTAAAAGTCTTTCATTTGGAGTGAGAGGTGGAAGGGGGTAGTCGTAGAATTTTGTTGATCAAGTTTAGTTTCAAGTTCCAGCTTCCAACATTTCAATTTTTTTGTACTTATCTAGTTTTGTGAGTAAATTTTAAGGTGGTTGTGTTATACAACCATTAGTAGGTTTTATGTCATTAGTCTATGTCTCCTTACCAAAAATTACAAGAATAGGTTCTCTCTATTTTGATGAAATTATACTTTCTTGTTTCTCATGTTTTAAAAGTATGAATGAGGCAATATAATTTCTTTAAAATCTTGCACTATCTTTACTTTTTTAACTATACAAGGTCCTTCTTCATTTCTGCATTTTTTTGGTCACTATGAATATTATAGAGTAGAGTATACTTTATAATAGTTCAATTTGGTTGTAAAATCCTAAGGGATACATCACTTTTGAAGGGTTATTATTATCACTTAAGGGTATTTTGGTGTATGAAACAAGTATAAAAAGAAATTTATCTAAATTCTAACTCAAGGATTTGTAGTTAGGATTCCGAAGACTATCGATAACATTTGTGCAAATTGAGTATCAATGAATGCAAATGTTATTTCACATATTATGTTAAATTGATTTTTCTTTTCAAGCATCACCGATAAGGATGAATTATTTCCATGGGAACATTAACATACAAAAGTCATAAAATAAATTACCTCCCCTTAAAATATCAATTAAAAACAATCAGTTATCTTCATACCTACTAAGCATATCATACCTGCATACCATACATATGCTTATTCTGCAAATCTATGTTTAGCAATTATTTATTACCAAAATGCTTTCTTGAGAATACCATCAAGTATGTGATCTAATATCATTTAAATCACCCTTGTTTTATACTATTGTATACACGTAATATCCAAAGTTGTTCATTATCTGTCTGTATGATTTGTATTTGATGTGTAAAGTGTGTACAATAATCAAGTGGAAAATCTTACATGTGAGTATTGTATCTATGGCTGCACTTACTTCAAATTAATTTACACTAATCATAAAGGAAACCAAGTTAGGAAATATTTTCCTTTATTCAAATCCTCCAATTAGTTCCTCTCACCTTGGTCCAGACAGAGCCAAAACCAACTTAGCTAAGCCGTCCCCTTTGTTAAGGTTTCTCCCACCACCTCTCATATTTGAGTCAGTAGGTTGAGTGTTGAACAAATCCCTGGCTATCAACGAAAAATATTTTTCATTTCTCATCACTCCCTCTCACCAACCTATCCCGGTTAGATTCTCAATTCCTTGCAGTATGATTTCAAGATCCAACACCCAAGTGGTGCGGTTCTTTGGGGAGATTTACATTTATCTCATAGTTATCTTTGAGTTTTGTGTGACTCAATTTTTCTTATAAAGATACTTACATGTTTAAAGGTTCCATCTATTTCTATAATTTGATATTATAGAGGTGAATCCCTAAAGTAAATGGGATAGACTGGTTTCATCCGATTTTAATTACTAATTTGTTTTCTATTTTACATAACTAGAAGGATTACAGTCTTCTTTCAAATTTGATCCCACAAATAAATTGTTTCTTGAGTTCAAGTCTATTTGGAAAAGGAATAGATATGAAAGCTTGTAATTGATCAGAGTTTAAAGAGTAATTACATTCAAGTTGATAAGCTTGATATTCCACTAGTTGAGGACCACTCTAGCATATCTGAAAATCCTGATGCATTTGGTTCGAATTATCATTTACATTATTTATACAAACAAGATATTGATTCTAAGGCTATACTAGGTAAGCCTAATCCTAGTCTTTCATTTACTAAGGAGAACCAGGGATTTGGTTTAGATTCTAATCCTCCCAAAAACTCTCATTAGGTTGTTCAAAATCTGTTTGACCAACGAACCCCTATTCGAATTGGATACACCATCCTCCACCTACAGATCCCATGAAAAATAACATGGCTGAACCCCCTCCTAGATAATCTTTCAGAGTTAACACATATAGACCTATTAATTTTAATGATAGGGAAGGTTACCCAAATGAGGTCCCCAATGAGATTAGGATGAGGTTTCCTAAGTTTCAAGGAAATAATGATATCAATGGTGATCATCATTTAAAGTTGTTTAAAATGTGATGGATGATTATGAGGTTGAGTCGAGGATGTATATGTAAAGTTTTTGTACACAATCTAGAATAAGATGCTCGTGAATGGCTCAAATCCTTTCTGGTGGATCAATCGATTCATGGCGGTAGATGAGAAATGCATTCAAGGTCTTGTATGGTGATATAAATAATCCAAGGTTTATGTTTTCAAAGTTTAAAAACATCAAGAATAATCCCATTGAATGTTTCTAAGACTTCAATACCATATTCAATAAAATCCTGACAAGGTTTCCCAATAATATAAGGCCCAGTGATGAGTCTTGTCTTATTAAGTACTTAGATGCATTTGATAAGAAGGTAACATACTACTTAAGAGACAAAAATTCTCGGACCACGAGACAATATTTCACCATGGATATCCAAATCGAGAATAATATTAAAGCTATTGGGAAGCCACCAAAGAGGGAGGGTGTGGAGCCGTGGTTAACCCATATATTCCTCGACTAGCAAGACAATTGACCTTGAAGAAGTTTTCAAAACTGTGGCGGGGTTGTTAAGGAAATTTCTTATAAGTTGGCATGATATGAAAAAGTGATTGTCCCCAATCCCTAAATCAAAATCAAAACTCTGGACATAATAGATTTTTAAATAAATCTAAAGTAAATCACAGGGGAGAGGATAGAGGAAAAGGACCTATGGGTTACACTGGTAAACAACAAAATTTTAGAGATAACAAAGTAGTTCCTGACCCTTTAGTGGGAAGAGTAGATGTTATTGAGGAAGAACATGCCATTGATTGGTGTGACAAATGATTACTACCCCATGTGCCCTGTGATCCACTGTCCGCAGATGATGAAATTGATGAAACTGATTTTGGTGATGTGTGCATGATGGAATGTCAACCAGAATGTGAGAAGAATGTATCTTCTTTTGACCTTCTTTGAGCCCAAACTGTGGTTGATTTATAGACTTGTGTTGACAAGGTTAGGTCCCTCCCTATTGAAATAAATGTTGAGGCTGATATGGAAAAATATTTGTAATTTCCTAATCATGATATTGAGTATTTAATAGCCTTGATGATCAAGACATATGATGGTGATGTTCCTTCCCATGAGGATAAAAATTACTAATCAATGTTGTAGTTGCTCAAGAAAAGGAATAGAGTCTCGAAATAGGTAAATCAAAGGACTGCTCCTATATCCAAAGAAAGGATTCCTATTATTTCTAACATCCCTAAAGATGCTCCTAAGAGGAATGTGTTAAAAAGAAAACCCGTAATTCATCCCGAAATGAGAATTTTTCTCCAATCCCCACTAAAAGGAACCTTTTTCCATCTGAAAAAGCAATCACATTGCCTTCCAATGCTCCTCTTTCTAAATATAATATTTGTGATATGGCCCAAATTTTAAGTCAGATAAAGATTACAATTCCCATTATAGAATTATTAAGGATACCTAAGCATAAAAAGTAGGCCTTTGAGTATTTGGGTTTAAAAAGGATGAGATGGTTACTAATAAGGATCCTATTGATGATAAATCATCCCCATAATTGTTGAAGCTGAAGTATAAGGAAATGAAGAGGATATGGAAATTACCCATAAGGTATATCTGGGAACTTCTTTGGTGGAAACATAATTAGATGTCGACCCATTTTTCACATACCTTATTATAAATGGGCGAGATCTTACACAATTGTATGTTTGATTCTAGAGCTTCATGTAACATCATGCCTCTTGCAGTCATGAATGAGTTAAACCTTAAGATAACTGTTGATTTTGGGAAATTTTATGCTATGGATTCTAGGGAAGTACATGTGGTGGGATATGTGAAAGGATTGATTGTACAATTGGTAGCACATCTAGGAAGTAATTGACTATGAATGTTGTTATTGTTGATTGCCCTACCAAATGGGGGATGTTTTTGTCAAGAAAGTGGGCATTAGTTTCCAAATGGATATGTCCTATTCCTCCATACCATTGGAAGGGAAATTTGTCAAGTTTTATAGAGAAGATAGAATGTTACATCTCATTGAGTATCCTAACAATTCCTCTTATGAAGTGATTTTTTACTGATGTAGACATGGAGAAATTTATAGGAAATGCTGATTTTGAAGATAAATGTATGGATGAAAATGTTCAATTTGAAGATCCGAAGCAGTCCATTGGACGATGTTCTTTGATGGAGTATGCTCAAGTAGTGGTAATGGGGCAGGAGTGGTGTTGAGTTCTCCAAACAACGAGTCTTTCAATTTTTCTTTTAAATTGAATTTTGAATGCACCAATAATATGGTTGAGTATGAGGCACTCCTGTTAGGATTGATAATTTCTTAGAGGCATGGCATAAATAACCCCCTAGTTAAAGGGGATTCTGAGTTGGTGATTAAGCAAGTAAGAAAATTATATGTGGCAAAAAATCAAAGGTTAAAACAATACAAAAATGCAAAATGGGATCTCATTGAATATTTTGATTCATTCAATATTGAGTAGCATGAGAGAAGCCAAAATTCAACGGCTGAAAAAGTGGTAGTATTTGGTTCACTATATGACAATCGAGGATTCATCCCCTTATTATATGTTTAAAGTGGAAATATTGATTCGACCTTCTGTACCTAATGTTATTCAACACTAACAAGTATTTGATGATGATTCACACATTAAAAAGATTTTTGAATCACCAATGTGAGTTTACTGACCATATCATTGATTTGGAACCCATGGTAGAGGTATGCGAAGGAGGAAAACCCTTTTTGGAAAAGAAGAAATTCAATTAAAAACTATTGTAATCCTAAGGGGATTAGTTAGTTTAGAATCCGCCTTTGATAGTGCTGAAAAAGTAGTTTGTAAATATGCTACTTTACCAAGAGGCTATGTTGTGGAGTGCAATCTGGGTTCATGCCAAGATCTTAGAGATGTATGTTTAGGGAGCAATTTGAATAAGGAAGAAAGGGAGGATTATACTAAGTTGTTAAGAAAGTATCAAGACTACATTTCATGGTCTTATTCTAAGTTGAAGGATTACATGAAAGATTTGTTTGATCATGAGATACCCTTGGCACCCCACATTAAGCCTTTTAGATAGAATTAGAGGCATATTAAACCTATTCTTAGATGCAGGAATAATTGACAAAGCTAAGGGATGGGGGAATAATACAACCCACTAGGTACCCCTCATGGGTGGCAAATTTGGTACCATTCAGAAAAAATAATGGAGACATAAGGCTTTCTATGGATTTCAAAAATCTCAACAAAGCATCACTTAAAGATAATTACCCATTGCCTAATATGGACAATATGTTACAAAAGGTAACATGATTAGAGTTATCTACATTAGATGGTTTCTCTGGATATAACCAAGTGGTGGTGAAATAATCGAATAATTCAAAAATTCTTTCACAACCCCATAGAAACATATGCCTATGTTAGGTTTCCTTTTGGATTAATGAAATTTGGAGAAATTTTTCAAAGGGACATGGATGTGGATTTCTCTAGTCTTATCAATGATTTTATTACAATATATCAAGATGATATAACTATTTTCTCTAAGAAAGGGGTGACCACCTAGGGCACCTTGAAAAGATGTTGCTCAGATGTAAAGATTATGGGATTTCATTAAATCCTAAGAAATGTTCCTTTAGGGTGCAAAAGGAAAAGTTAGGACACAAAGTGTCACAAGGAGTCATAATAGACCCTAAAAGAGTATAAGCAATTAGTAACATTTCCATCCCTATGTCCAAGAAATACATTCAATCCCTTTTGGATAGATAAATGTTTTGAGAAGGTTCATCTATAATTTTTCTGAGATCAATATCCCCATCACAAGTATGTCAAAAATGGATCAGGTCGTTAAGTGGGGAGAAGGGGTTGTCCAAGAATTTGAGGGAGTGACGGATGCACTCAAAACTTCTCATGTGTTGGCCATTCCCAATTATAGACAAGATTTTCGAGATGTTTTCATTTGCCTCTCGTGTGGTTATAGAAAGATGAATAAGGTCATGAAAAGCTTATTGCATTGTTTAGTAAGGATTTTCAAGGGTCGAGTTGAAATACTCCATAATGGAAAAGAAATATTTTTATCCGGTAAAAGGCTATCAAGATCTTCAGATTTTTTTATTTTGAGTTACAAAATTGTAGCCTATGTACCTCACACAATGGTATAGGACATCTTGTCTCAGATGGAAGTATCCATCAAAAGGTGCAGATGGGTTAACAAGCTTCAGAATATGACATGGAAATACAAAATACCAAGTCGGTGCGGGGTGTATGTCTTAAAAATTTGATGGTAGAGAGCAATCTGCAGGTAGTTGAGATACACAATGTTGAAGAATATGGGCCACACCCTCATGAAAAGGTAAGTACTTCAGCTTAGTATAAAGATATAGTATATTACTTGATAAACTTAAATTGTCCTATGTACTTGGACAAGAATCAAATGGGAAAATACAAGATAGTTTCCCAAAAGTATATTTTTACTGATCATGGGTTGGCTTGAAATAACCTAGAGGGAGGTTTTCTAAGATGTATCACTGAAGAATAGGAACCTATAGTAATTATAATTTCATATGGTAGTATGTGGAGATCATTTTCTTAGGAGAGTTCTTTGCTCATAAAAATTTAAGGGAAGGTTATCAATGGCCTTGATTGTTCAAAGATGTTTCCTTATTAGTTAAAAAATGTGAGAGTTTTCAACATTTTTCTAGATGATTGAAATTCTTTGGGGACCTACCCCTATAGTCCGTGTCGATAAGATCCATTCAAACAATGGGGACTAGATTTTATTGATGAAATATCAGAATCTTCAAGTGTTGGTCATAAGTGGATATTAGTAGCCACTTTGATTACCTTACCAAATGGGTTGAATCTATTCCTACTCGGAAGGAAACTCATCAAGTAGTCATAGATTTTATTCTCAATAACATAATCTGCAAATTTGGGGTTCCTACCAAGATAGTTGCTGAAAATGTCATGAGCTTCGGAGAAAAACCCTTGGTGAAAATGTGCCAGGAGTATGGAATAAATTTGGCTTATGTATCAAATTATAATTGTCAAGGAAATGTCTAGGAAAAATAAAGCAATAAGAACTTGCTTAAGATCCTCAAAAGAACACTAGAGAAAAATAAAAGGAAATGGGGTGAGCAACTTAAATTTGCACTATGGGTAGACAAATTTACCACCAAGAGGTCTACTAAGAAGAGTCCTTTTGAGTTAGTTTATGGAATTCAATCCATTTCCCCCTTGGACTTACAAATTTCTAAATATCAGTTCATGCAAAAATTTGAAGATGGAGAAGAAGTAAGTCCATATGAGACAAGGATCAATCAAATTATAGAATTGGATGAAGAAAGAAGAGAGTACCATCAAATACATGTCAAGTTCAGAGAAGAACTCAAGAAAATATTTGATAAGAAGGTCAATCCAAGATTTTTCAATGTTGGAAATTTGATCCTGTTATGGGACAAAAAACATGAAGACAAAGGGAAACATGGGAAATTTGATGCCCTATGGATGGGATCATATTATATTGATATCAGGGTTAGATAACATACTTTCTTTCTAAAATAATTAGAAGGGAATTTTATGGAGTTTCCTGTCAATGATAGGCATATAAAACACTTCTTAGATTAAAGTGGTCAATCATGTATGATTTCTATACAGTGTATAATTTGGTATTTGTGTTTTGTTTGTGTTATTGTTTCCATTTTTGTACTTTGGTCTATAGTGAACAAGTTTCTTTAGTTATCAGTTTGTCCTTAGCCTATTATGCATCTATTTAGGAACCATGTGTTTTTTCCCCCACGTCTCCTTACCCAATGGACTAAGAATTTGGTCTATGTCCTTGTAACATGCACAGGGGGTGCCCATCCTCAAGCAGGAGACACTATTGGTGCTTGATTAAAGCCCCTAGATTGAGCTGATATTTTTCTCGACTTTCCGTAAGTGTAACGATTTTGTGTGTGTAATATTGTTCCCTGTGCTTCAAAGATCATTATGAGTAGAGGGTAATTATAAATTTGTGAGAAATTTTGTGCCTTGTCCAAATAAAGAGAAAATATTCAGCAGAACTCGGTTAATGGAATGGTTGATCAAATTATAAAAGCTTTGGAATTGCGAGTCATTGAGACTTAGCCATATTAAAACAATCCCAATAGATGTCCTGATACCCTTCAAAAGGTCTACATTGCAAATCAGTTCAAATTATCATGATGTGAAAGGCTACGTAGCTAGATTCCAGGTCTCTTTAAGCCATTCCGGTTTTGCAGAATTTTAGTCCGTGAAACAAATCAAACATAATATGGTTTTGGGGCCGTGGTGGGGTGAAAAATTCAAACAAAGTCTAGGCGGGCTTCAAAAGCTAAGATGTAGAAATGTGTTATCATTCAAGTTCGGGGTGAGTAGAAGAAATTTCATGGACTTTAACTCCACGGAATGGCCCAAGTTTTATAAGGGCGTCAGGTCCGAGCACAAGTTAAAAGTCGTCATGTGAAGGAGGAGGCCCAAACCAATGAAAAACAAGCACGAAAGTCGATAGTCGACATTGAAAGTATTGTGGGTGATCCTCATTGGTTGATGCTTTGTAATAGGTAGAAGAGGTTAAAGAAAGGTTTGAAACTATGAGGAGTGTGGAGTTTTTCTATTGACTCATGTTCGTGGTTTTCATTTAGGGGTTATCAAAAGAGTAGATTGAAAAGTGGTGTGGAGCTTTCCTATTTTCTTAGGTTTCGTGATGGATAAAGAACGATCGACATTGCGAAGGTGTGTGGAGCTTTCTCATTTTCTCTCACATTGCAACCACAAATGGCGGTTTAATCACAATATTACAACTCGTACAAGTTGCCATTTTTATGCATATAGAATTTATACATTCTCCTGGCAGTATAGAGAATGATCAATTTTTTTAAGAGAGTACAAATTTTATATCAGTGATGATCGTACTCATTCTATTGAATTTGTGCAAGGGTGTTTCCAGTTATTTTATGGAAACTTGTTTGATAGGGACATCCACTTCAAACAACATTATATATGGTCAGATAATTGCACGTCTCAGTTTAAGAATGCACGAATGTTTTATTGGATGAGAAAGATACACATCAAGATGAGTGTGCAACATATTTGGAGTTTCGCTGAGGCTGGACATGGAAAAGGAGATCATGATGATGCATGGGCATTTGTGAAAAGAGCTCTTGCAAGAGAAGAGTTGAAGTACATAGATGGTGCTAAATTGAAAGATGCAAAGAGCATATTGGAATGGTGTATTGACAACATGGCCCGAGGTTCTCAATAAAATTCCATGGTTCACAAATATCTTTGGTCGATAGACGAACAACAAATTGCTAACTACGAGGATTGTATGACACTCATCTGGGTCCAAGTGATATGTACTCATTTTGTAGCTCAGACGCTACTTCGTGGGCCATATGGATAAGAAAGTTGACTTGTTTTTGTGCATCTTGTATTGAATTTTTCACTACTGAGTGTGATTCACAAGAATGGGTGGATGGATGGATTTGTAGGCCTCTAACTCCGCTTCCTAGTCATCAACCTCCACAAACATTATGACTTGTTTTTATAGATGAAGTTGTAACATCCAAAAACTTTGATGAAATTTCGATTTTGGTGCGAAAAGGTATTTATGGTTATTTACAATTTTTGTATTGAGTTATGTCCATTGAAATTTTAATATGTACAATTTAAATTTGAGTTGAAACCTTTTTTTGTAGGACATGTGTTTGTAGTTATTGTGACAGAAGACAATGAAGAAGGAACATACTATTTATTATGTCATTGCATCGAGGAAAGAAAGAAGTTGACTTCTCTTGTTATAGATGATGAAGATATTGAGTACCCTACAGGGTCAGTGGTAGTTACTGGAACTTGGCTTCGACGATATCCATTAAAAAACTCCTCTATTTGGGTGTTTGAAGACTTTGAGACACACAGGAAAATACTCTTATATTCGCATCTAGCTCTAGTGATAAATATTCAAATTGTATAGATATCGAGGAAGGCCTAATAACAAGATTCTTTGGAAGGTTCGAGAGTCGATCATGAAGCAATCTTTTCCGCTATTTAGAGTAGATCTGATCCTCGATGGTTGATATAATTTCTTTGGTATATATAAATTTGTTAGTTAGATAAATTTAAGTTCATATATTTTATTAAATTTGTGTATTTTGTATATATCTAGTATGGTTTTGATTTGAAACTTAAATTTCTTTGACTAACACTTTTATGTGTAGGTTAGTGGTGCTAGAAAAGCTTCCACCTTCACGTGGTTGGCACTATTAGTAGAGAATTATAAATTCTTGAAGCTAAGAGAAGCTTTCATTATTTTACAAGAAAAGAGAAGCAATTAACAATGATTTATGTACCTGTGGAGGGGGTTCTTGGCTCCGAAGGAGGTAGCCTAGAAGGACTTGGAGCTTAGAGAACCAAAATGATGCCTCCCAAGTGTTTACAAGACCATCCCTATGTGTGTGCACAGTCGGTTTGGTGCCACGACCCACCGTTTGCAAAATATACCATTTGGCAAACTTTACACTGGCTCAAACCGCACTATTCTTCACTTTTGCAAATAATAGGGAAGTGAGATCAACGATCTGAGAAGGAAAAAATAGAGACAGGCTATTATAGAGGGTCACTACATTGAGGTGTAGGATCAGACGAGATGTCTCTAGGTGCCACAGAGTGCACGTAGTCACCCATCAAAGTTGAACAATTTTTTGGTCTCAGGGATCTTAAGGGACTACGCCGAATGAGGTAGCCTGTAAATAACACGCGTTGTCGCACACCAAAACAATGCCTCTTTAGCATTCACTTGGACACTCGAACATGTTGACATAGCTGGTTTAGTGCCACGACCCACCGTTTGCAAAATATACTATTTGATAGCCTTACACTAGCTCAAACTACACTATTCCATGCATTTGCAAACAATAGGGTAACGAGTGCACCGATTGGAGAAGGAAAAAATGGAGACAAGCTATTGTAGAGGGTCCATACACCAAGGTGTAGGATATTATGAGACATCTGTAGGTGCCACGGAGTGCATGTAGTCATGCACGTGTCGAAGTTGAATGATTTTTTGGTCTCAGGGCTCTTAAGGGACTATGCCCGAACGAGGTAGCTTGGAAGCCATGACATCATTGTGCACTGAAATGACACCTCCTGTAGTGTTCACCTAGCCACCCGGATGTGTCGGCGCATTCGATTTAGTGCCATGACCAACCGTTTGCAAAATATCTTGTTTGTGACCTTTACACTGCTCAAACGCACTATTCCGCGTTTACAAACAATATGGTAACAAGAGTACCGATTGGAGAAGGAAAAAACTGAGACAACATATTATAGAGGGTCCCTACACTGAGGTGTATGATTAGACGAGATGTCTCTAGGTTCCACGGAGTGCACGTAGTCACCCGTCGAAGTTGAACGATTTTTTGGTCTCAGGGATCTTAAGGGACTACGCCCGAATGAGGTAGCACAGCAATGAAATTTTCACACATTGAAACAATGCCTCCTCTAACATTCACCTGGCCACTAAGATGTGTCGGCGTAGTCAATTTGGTGTCACAACCCACCGTTTGACAACATTACATTGGCTCAAACCGCACTATTCCGCGCGTTTGCAAAACAATAGAGCAACGAGAGCACTTGATTGGAGAAGGAAAAAAGCTGAGATAGGATATTATATAGGGTCCCTATGTTGAGATGTAGGATTTGATGAGACATTTGTAGGTTCGATAGAGTGTGCGTAGTCACCGTCGAAGTTGAACGATTTTTTGGTCTCAGGGATCTTAAGGGACTACGCCCGAACGAGGTATCCCGGAAGTAACGACGTTGTCATGCACCAAAATGACACCTCCTCTAGCATTCAATTGGCCACTTAGATGTGTCGGTGTAGTTAGTTTTGTGCCATGACCCACCATTTGCAAAATATACCGTTTGACATCCTTACATTGTCTCAAACTACACTATTTGGCGCGTTTGCAAACAATAGGGCAGCGAGAGCACCGATTGGAGAAGGAAAAAACCAAGACATGATATTGTAGAGGGTCCCTACACTAAGGTGTAGGATCTAACTTGACATTTTTGGTGCCATGGAGTGCACGTAGTCACCTATCAAGTAGAATGATTTTTTGGTCTCAGGGCTCTTAAGGGATTGCGCCGAACAAGGTAGCCCGAAAGAAACGATGTTGTCGTGCAAAAAAAAGACACATCCTCTAGTTTTCACTTGGCCACCCAAATGTGTCGAATATTTGGTTCAAAGTGCCACAATCCACCATTTGTAAAATATACCATTTGTGACCTTTTACACTCGGCTCAAATTACACTATTCCGTATGTTTGCAAACAATAGGGAAATGAGATCACCGATTGGAGAAGGAAAAAAGCTGAGACAAGATATTATAAAGGGTTTTACTATGGAGAGGTGTAGGATCAGACGAGACATCTCTAGGTGACACGGAGTGTGTGTAGTCACATGTCGAAGTTGAATGATTTTTTGGTCTCAGGGCTCTTAAGGGACTACGCCCGAACAAGGTAGCCCAGAAGCAATGACGTTGTTGTGCACCAAAATGACACCTCCTCTAGTGTTCACCTGGCCACTCAGACATTTTGGCATAGTCGGTTCGGTGCCATGACCCACCGTTTGCAAAATATACCGTTTGACAACCTTACACTTGCTCAAACTGCACTATTCCACGCATTTACAAACAATAGTACAACAAGAGCACCGATTAGAGAAGGAATAAACCGAGAAAAAATATTGTAGAGGGTCCCTATTCTGAGGTTTAGGATCCAACGAGACATCTTTAGGTGCCATGGAGTGCATGTAGTCACCCATCGAAGTTAAATGATTTTTTGGTCTCAGGGCTCTTAAGGGATTGCTGAATGAGGTAGCACTGGAAGCAATGATGTTGTCATGCACCAAAACAACACCTCCTCTAACATTCACCTAGCCATCCGAAATGTTGATGTAGTCGGTTCAGGCCATGACCCACCATTTGTAAAATATACCATTTGACATCCTTACATTGGTTCAAACTTAACTGTTTGGAGCATTTGCAAACAATAGGGTAGCGAGAGCACCAATTGGAGAAGGAAACAATTGAGACAGGCTATTTTAAAGGGTCCTTAGGATGAGGTTTAGGATTAAACGGGACGTCCTTAGGTACCATGGAGTGCGTGTAGTCACTTGTCGAAGTTGAACAAATTTTGGTCTCGGGGCTCTTAAGGATCGTGCCCGAATGAGGTAGCCCTAAGCAACAAAGTTGTCACGCACTAAAAAGAAACCTCATCTAGCATTCACCTAGCTACTCGGGACGTGTCGGCACAATCGATTTGGTGCCATGACCCACCATTTGTAAAATATACTATTTGACAGCCTTACACTGTCTCAAACTGCACTATTCCATGCATTTGCAAACAATAGGGCAGCAAGAGCACCGATTGGAGAAGGAAAAAACTGAGATAGAATATTGTAGAGGGTCCCTATGCCAAGGTGTAGGATCTAACAAGACATCCTTAGGTGCCACGGAGTGCGTGTAGTCACCCATTGAAGTTGAACAATTTTTTGGTCTTAGGGCTCTTAAGGGACTATACCCGAACGAGGTAGCCCGAAAGCAACGATGTTGTCACGCACCAAACAATGCATCCACTAGCATTCACCTATCCACCCAAACATTTCAAAGTGTAGTCGGTTTGGATCCATGACCCACCGTTTGCAAAATATTTTGACATCCGTACATTGTCTCAAACTCGCACTATTATGCACATTTGCAAACAATAGGGCAGCGAGAGCACTTGATTAGAGAAGGAATAAACCGAGGTAGGCTATTATAGAGGGTCCCTACACTTTGAGGTGTAGGACCTAATGAAACATATGTAGGTGCCACGGGGTGCACGTAGTCACCCGTCAAGGTTGAACAATTTTTGGTCTTAGGGTTCTTAAGGGACTTCGCACGAACAAGGTAGCTCGGAAGCAACGACATTGTTGCGTCTTTGAAACAACACCTCTTTTGGTGTTTACCTAGCCACTTGGACATGTCGGTGCGGTCGGTTCAGTTCCACGACCCACCGTTTGTAAAATATACCATTGACATCCCTACATTGTCTCAAACTACACTTTTTGGGGCGTTTGCAAACAATAGGGCGTTGTGAGAGCACCGATTGGAGAAGGAGAAAAATGAGATAGGCTATTGTAGAGGAACCCTATGATGAGGTGTAGGAATAAACGAGATGTCCTTAGGTGACATGGAGTCTGCGTAGTCACTCGTCAAAGTTGAATGATTTTTTGGTCTCAGTGGTCTTAAGGGACTCCGCCCGAACGAGGTAGCCCAGAAGCGGCGAGCGTTGTCATGCACCAAAATGACGCCTCCTATAACATTCACACTGCCACTGGATGTGTCGGCGTATTCGGTTTTGTGCCACACCCAATGTTATACAACCTTACATTGTCTCAAACTACACTATTTGGGGTGTTTGCAAACAATAGGGCAGCGAGAGCACCGATTAGAGAAGGAAAAAACTAAGATAAGCTATTGTAGAGGGTCCCTTTGCTGATGTGAAGGATCAAATAGGACATCCTTAGGTGCCACGGATTCTGCATAGTCACCCGTTGAATTTGAATGATTTTTGGTCTCGGGTCTTAAGGGACTCCACTCGAACAAGGTAGCCCGTGGCAATGACATTTTCACGCACCGAAATGATGCCTCCTCTAGCATTCACCTAGCCACACGGATGTGTCGGTGTAGTTGGTTTGGTGCCATGACCCACTATTTGCAAAATATACCATTTGCCATCCCTACACTGTCTCAAACTACACTATTTGGGGCATTTGTAAACAATAGGGTAGTGAGAGCACCGATTAGAGAAGGAAAAACCCAAGACATGCTATTGTAGAGCGTCCCTACACCAATGTGTAGGATCAAATGAGACGTCCTTAGGTGCCACAGAGTCAGTGTAGTCACCCATCAAAGTTGAATGATTTTTGGTCTCAGGGCTCTTAAGGGACTATGCCGAATGAAGTAGCCCGGAAGCAACGACGTTATCGCATACCAAAACAATGCCTCCTCTAGCATTCACCTAGCCACCCGGATGTGTCAGTGCATTTGGTTAGGATCCATGACCCACTATTTGCAAAATATACCATTTGATAGCCTTACACTGTCTCAAACTACACTATTTGGCATGTTTGCAAACAATAGGACAACGAGAGCACCGATTGGAGAAGGAAAAAACTGAGACAGGCTATTGTAGAGGGTCCCTATGCTGAGGTGTAGGATTGAACGAGACATCCTTAGGTGCCACAGAGTCATAATTATTGAAAAATTTGAATTTTTTGAAAAATTTGTAATTGTTGAAAAAGTCACAAATTCTTCTCAGAAACAGAAAAAGAAGAAAAAGAACAAGAACAAGAAAAAGAAGAAAGTTGTAGATTCTTCTCCTTTGCAACAGGTTCCTCTTCAACAAACTCATTCTGTTTTCAACAACTTTTTCAAATTTTTCAACAATTACAACTTTTTCAACAATTACAACTTTTTCAAGAAATTATTGAATCATAAATTGAAAGAGAAGAATAATATGGTTATGAAATTATTGGTTATTGTGAATACTCTCCCAACAAAGATCCTAAATAATCTAGATAGATGATATCAATAGTTACTCTTGTTTAGTGTTTATCCACTCATAAAAAAATAAATAAGCCTCTTCTTATACTTCCTCATATTTTTACATCAGTGACCATTTTAAGAAAGATAAAATTCAAATATCTGAATATGAGTACATAAAAAAACACCCCAAGCATTTTGATAAACTCGTCTAGTTTATCAAAGGAAGTAGTAAAAATACATGTTCCAAGAATCCTACCAACACTAAAGAATCACTTCCCACTCCTAGAACCTTCTTTCCTTAAAATCCTCCTCTTCTAGGAAATAAGAACCTTTCTATCTTTCCTTGTTGGTCAATGGACCTATAAATTGAATAATTGCATTATTGACTCCACACCTCTGACAATGTCATGCTTATAAAATTTGCTAACTCTATTGGTATTACTCTCAGCCTTACTATTGGCCATTGTTACTACATGAAAACAAAATAATTACCTCTTTTTGGCTAGGTGAAAGATTCTCAAGTAGAATTTGCAGACTTCCCTGACAAGAAAATCAAGATGGAAATACTTGTGGAAGACATGCTAGCTACGTATGGTATATTGTTGAGCCAAAGTTTCTATCATGATATTGGTGGGGATATAAAGATGGATTGGTCATACACCACCATACTCATCAATGGATTTTTCATGACTTAAGAGGAAAATGATAAGTTTCCCATGTTGATGGAGGAATAAACATGCTTCCATTAATTTCTTAACAATTGTACCATGCAATGTTGCACCATAGTAATGTTATATTCATATATGTTGCACCATAGTTTTAAATTTTAAATCAAACATACATATAATATACATACATAGAAGGATATCATGTGCAATGAATTCGAATCAAACATAGAAGTAATATCGTTATGAAAACCAACACATGGATATATAATGTATCAAACTAAGTGTGCTTTGAATGCACGTCTATGAAAATATAAGTTCATAACATGTGTACATCTCGAACCAAGTGTGTCATACATATAGGACCACATGTGGTCAGCATAAGGCTATATATACAATGTCCTATGAAGAATCATGAACTAGGACCAGTTGGCCCATATATATATCTATGTACATCCACGTCTTATGAATCTAATCATGAAACATCTTCCCTCTCTTCGCCCTACTAGAAGTAGCATGTCCATGACCTGGGGATGTAGTGGAGGGAGATGCCACTATGAATTTCATCTGTGTGGTCCTAGGCGTCTCTAAGCAGGCCTGCAACCTAACCTGCACATTCATAAACAACAATTTTTAACACCCATATTTTTAAAATACATTCAAAATTTAGAAGCTTAGAATTTAGTTAAAATGCATGTCATGTCATGATCCCTATCAATTTGTCATTGACGCATGACAGGGATAACAAAAGAGACTCACGAGAGGTAAGCTACATACAAATAATTAAATTTCAAATTTAATATTTCTTGTACAAAATTTGATATTGTATATTTCAGTAATAAGCAATAATTCTAAATAAATTTAACAAATTTGAAAAATTGTACCTCGGTTGTGGATCTGCAGATGCTTATGACGATATCTACAGCCTCCATAGTCTGCATATATGGAGAAGTCTCTCTGGCAGTCATAAGCTATACAAAAACATGTACAAATCAATATTAATTTACATGACTTTCACATAATAGAAAGTCAAAGCATAATCCACGTGAACTTCCACAATTAGAAAAAAATTGTAAAGAGAAACTAACCTGCGTAAAAGTCACGTGAGGTGTGCCAATAGCCTCAATTCCCAAAGCAGATGATGACCCGCCAAGCTCCTGCATATAAAAGACAAACATATATTAATATGTACATGTACAGGTGAAACATTATAATAATAAAAGTGCACAATCAAATGAAATTTGAAATTTAAGTACAACTTGAAACTTACGTTTGTAACATGCCCAACTTGTAGTAGCTAGCATGTCGACGTCGGATGTTTCCTTCACCGGCTCTTGCTATTTAAAATAAAATAAAAAATTAGTTTTTACATGTATGTACATAACGTATAATGAAATACATATATATTAAAATCTCAAACATGAATTAAACTATTGTGTGTGTATATATATATATATATATATATATATAATATTTATTTGACATTTACCTGTGAAAGACCAAGATCCTTTGCACCAGTTCCAAAAACATCCACCATCATCTCATCTAGAGAAAAGAAATCATGTGATCCAGCAAATGATGTCTCACCCACAGTGCATATGGCACCACATGATCCACAGTGGTGTGGTGTGCTAGAACTAGCACCTCCACCAACATCACTAGATGCAATTTACTCACTATGTTGGGTTACAGTGTTAGTGAGCTCCCTCAATGCATGTAGTGTGTCAATCTCCACAACCTCCTTCACTTTAGGAGGGACAACTGAAGGTAGCGGGGTTTTGGGGCATGGGGATCCTTGGTTGACCTACACATGCACCAGGTCTACTCTGTGCAGAGCCACCACCTCGCCCATAAAAATAAGAAAAGTCAAAATAATTTGGCACCTCATTAAGCACGAACTCACAATATAATTTCTTTAAAAAATAGAGAGGAACATCATTGTTTTTTCATGGTGAATAATAAAAAACCATCCACCATCAGTCCTAAAAACTGTTCTTGATTTGGTCATCGTGGCACCAATGGATTGGGAACCGTTTGCAAATAATTGCGGGCGGCATTGGTTCTTGGGTCAATAAATAATGCACAAATGTGGTCTTTTCCATTTTTTTGTCTTTTATGGCCACACGGATAATTTATCTACATACCACTTTACCTCTGAATAACCTCTAAAGGTATTCCATCTGTCTATTTTGTTGGTTATGGAGTCAACTTCACCAATCAATGTTTGCAATGTGTTGGCTAAAGTCATGCGGGATGGATTTGTGGCATGATTTTGTCTTATAGTCTGAATAAGGTTCTCAATGACAATTTTATTTTGTCGGATTCTTCCAACGATATCAACTTGTGTTCCTGTTGGTTCCGTGGGGACAGAAGGAGCCACAGGAGGCAGATCTATGTTTGGAGGAGGGTTTTGCGGAATGTTTGGAGGGTTTTGAGGATTTTTTGGAGGGTTTTGAGGAATATTTTGATGGTTTGCAGGATTACGAGCTTGCCGAGCAACTGACAAAACAAAAAAATTGTATACATAAACAAAAAATTGAAAAACCCATGAAAATCACAAAAAAACCTAAAATGCAAACAAATTGATCAAAATGAGGGCTTACCTCTTTGTCTTAGCGGCATGGTTGAAACTATCGCAATCCAAAATTCTGAAGACTAATTTTTAGGGGGTATTCAAAGCGCGAGTGCTAAAGGTCTAGGACAAATCATGGTTGGAAAGGAAAAATGGGGAAAATGAGGAGTCACGGTCTATTTTTGTCTCAAAGGACCGCGATCATGGTTTTAGGTTTGGAAATCACCGAGCCTATAAAAATAGTGCGAGTGTGGTTTATAAACCATGCTTGTGGTACCTAAATTTCAGGTTTTTATGTCCACTTAATTGTCCACCAACTTGGTGCACTTACCCTGTTGCTTGAGTGCATTTATGATCGGTAGCTCCGGAGACGAGTGTCATTTTCATCCTATTTTTTAGTTTGAGCTTACATTAGCGTTGGGTGTTTCCATATATATAAGATAATAGGTAGGAATTCATTCCTGCTGCGTTTGAGTCTCAAAGATGTTTTTTTAACTTTGATTTTTAAGCAACTTGTCTAATTTTGATGTTTTTAGAAACTTGCAAATCTATAAAGAAAACCATCATACGATCTTAGCCAAGAAAAATAATGATAGAGAAACCTTGTAAACATGATCACATGACTATAGGAAACTTTCTTATGTTATTTTCTTGTTAAGAAACTGTTGGTGGAAAAATGGTGTTTTTCTCTCCTCTCTCTATCTCTCTCATTGGCTTCAAAAATGAAATGAAATGGCAATTGTATTATCTTACTCTCCTTTGAAGTGTAATAAGTATAGTCTCATTAATGTTAGAAAACTATGAAAATGTAAATCATGCTTGATTGTAGTTTGATGCCATGCCAGTAGTTGTGTTGACCATGTGGTGGTTGTAGGTACCCGAGACTGGAAGAAAATGGTAGCATTTCTTGTGCTTTTGTAATATGGGATATCGTTGAAATGTAAATGTAATATTAAATATATGTATCAACACTATTGTAATGAACATGAATGTTATTTATTTATTTTTTTGTGATGTGTAAGAGAGTGTAGCACATTGGTGTATTGGGGAAAATAAATATTCTATTTTGGGTGTGATTTGATTATGAGTTTGTATGTTGCTCTTATAGTTTAGATGTTTTGAAACAATATGCTATAATGTTAATTATTGGTCTCTCTCTTAATACTTGCATTGTTGGTAGAGCCTTTCATTTCCTAAGCTATCAAAATGAACCATGTTTTAATCCTTGTCATACTTCCCACTTGTAATCAAGTCTTGTTCATTTTTTTACCTCTATCATTTGAAGAAAGGATGCAAACCTATAATAGCTCGTCTCTTGTCTTACACTTTGAATGATCTCATTTAGATACCTAATAGATGTAAGTGGAATTGTCTACCACTTTTCTTATACATTAAACCATGTGTTTGACTCCATTAACCCCTTTCTCATGTTTAATTGATCTTAGAGAGGTTGGTTTGTTCTAATACTAACTTGTATCAAAATGTAGATCCCTTGTATTATAATGGGAAATAATTAAACCTAGTAACCCCATTTACAGAAGTAATTGGCAAACAAAACCCATGTTGATTTTTATATATCAAACTATGTACCGTCAATGTTGAGCTTATGAATAAAGACAATCATGGTATTCAACTCCTTTAAACTCATTATCAATCTCATCCTCGTTCCAATTGTAAGCTAAGTTGTCCCTTATAGAAGGATGAAATAAAAATGTGACCTTTTTTTTTAACATGGGATTCATATGACCCATTTGTACCTCAAAATGCATCTTATTATCATATAATTTAGTAGCCTAACTTCACAAAAGGAGATACAATCTCAAACCCTTGCTACCATAGGAACATGTTTGTTAAACACCTATTTTTGCGAAACCACCTTTGGATTTTGAAACAGATAAATTATTATCTTCCTTCATAGTCCTAAAGTCTTATGGATATGTAAGAGTTGTGCGTTTCTGATAAAAGCTCTGATAATAAGAAATAAACACCGAATATTATAATATGTAAATTATATTCATCCGCGATATCATTGATATTGATAGAGGTTACATATATAGTGTTTGATCTCCTATGATGGTGGAGTCAACACTCATCTTCAATCCCTCATATCTCTCTCAACAAATCTCTCAAACTTATCTCCTAATATCTCTCAAACATCCCTAGGATCACTCACACACGACTATTAACTATATTATTAATATGAGTTGAATTAACTCATTATTAATAATATTACAATTTATTAATAATGTCGCAATACATTTATAATATTCACTCCCCTATTGTTAACATTATTAATTCCCAATATGCACTCCCCTAATGTTGACAAGGTCAAAAAATAATCATACTTCCTTCTGCAGCTTTCCGCCTATGCGTGCTCATGATCTGGATGGTTTTGTAGGACAACCAACAACTTGCAAGGATGGTTTTCCAAGGACAGCCAACAACCTCAACAAATGATGGTTTTACAGGACAACCAACAACCTCAACAAGGATGGTTTTACAGGACAACCAACAACCTAAAACAAAGGATGGTTTTACAGGACAACCAACAACCCAAATATCATGCTACTTGATTTTCCTTTGTGATTTCATCTATCCACTATGTCTTTCCTTTAGGGAATATGTAGGAACCACTGCTCATTGAATACAAACTAAATAGAGGGAAAATTGAACATTGAGACCGTGTTCCAGTTCCCCCTCAATGTGAGCATTTCACTTATTCAAACAGGAACTCAAATCATACTTTGCAAATCTGAATTAAAAGAAAACACTTATACACACAAACTACCACCACAACTTTATGCGGACCCATCATTGGTCACCGACGAGAGGTCACAAATTTATCTCCATCCTCTGTTCTCTCGTCCTCCATGATGTGTCACTACTTACTCAACAGATTAGACCATGGAGTTCAAATTTGCACCACCTTTTGTCGATGCATCTTCCCCACATATTTTCAATTTGGTTCTAAAATTCCAAAGCAAGGGTCTAGGGACGGAAGCCCCCAAAGTGGGGTCAAGGGGAAACACCCCTTATAGGGTCTCGGGTAGTGCCCTAGGTGCGCTCCCTGTCACGGTACATGACGGGGTCGAGGGGTGGAGCCCCCGAAGCCAAGTAACTTTTCCTTCTTTGAATTCATCGAAATACAATATTATTCACCTCATTCTCCAAAAACATTGGACATCGGGTAACACCGAAAATGTGTCTGTAAGGCAATTTTTTTTTATTTTCACAACTTTTAACTTTTACACTTGACACACAATGACTCTTAATAATAATCTTATTGAAAATTGACACTAACTTCACAATGACATATGATGAACTTTAACAACTCCCTATTGATCATTAAAAATGTTTCAACTCGACACTTAACAATGATGATGACTCTATTACACAAAAATATTTTTTTAATAACAAAATGACACAAGAATATTAACCTATAAATGACATAAAAATTAAACATATAAAGCAATAGACACAATATTGACTCAAAGAGGATATTCAACATATGACTGACTCTTTTTGGTTTGCATTATAGAGTCCAACACCTCTAATAAACTAAAGTGAAACTTAATCGACTCATGATACAAAAATTTAAGTGACCCTATATGTTTTCATAAAACCTAAACAATTAAAATGAAATTACTAATAATCTAAATGACTTAACAACTCACAATATTTCCACAAGTCGTGGAAGTATCACGTTTTGGCACGAACCATGTATATCTTCGCCTTGTATTGATACCATGTATTCCAAATGCAGGCAATGACTACCGTACCAAGGTGGAAATCTGATGCAAAGTGAGAGTTGTTTGCCAATGCAACTCAAAAATACTACACCAAATCTGAGTCGAAGGTCATTTTCCACCGAGATGGTGACTAAAAAAATAATGGAGATCTGAGTCTGGGGATCCAAAGCGGTGCCACGGTTGCGGCATGCAGCAATTAGATCTCCCGAAAGTGTTTGGAAAACTTGATTTGCATGCAAAGAGACTTTCCACAATCTTCAGACCATAAAAAGAGATTGTGAAACCAAGAAAGTCGATGAGAAGGAAATTCAATGTAACTATGTTTTGTCATAGTAGATCCAGTATAATATGTTGTTGAGCCTAAGTATGTCAAGAAGGGGAACCAAGCTGTTGGTATTTGGAAGGCCAACAACGTCCAGAAACAATACAGATGAAAAATCGATCTGCCCAATGGAGACGTGATGTAGAAAAATAGAACAGATTACTTAAAAGACTACGTATTTTATGACACAAAACATGTGGACATACAAGATCTACAAAGATTTCATCTCTAACGAACTTCATAACTAGGGACAATCGATCCGTGAGGAAAATCTCTTCATTATAGATCTGCCTTATGCATACACATTTTTCTTTGGGAATCCTACAAACCGTTGAAGCCAAGCTCGAGTCTAGGACAATAAAGCGCTGAATGTGACAACTAGAATGGAAGGCCAACAGTGAATAGTTATTGTAAAGATGCACACACATTGAATCGGCAGAAATAAATATTTAAGCAGATTTTACATTTTGAACCATCTGATCCAATAAAATGTTATGTACCAGGTAGTATACGTTTGTACAATATTTCTCAGGCTCCTCACATGAATAAAACTCTCATTCGACCGACCATGCTCTAATACCACTGATAAAAACTACACAATAATAAATAAACACCGAATATTATAATATGTAAATTATATTCATCTGGGATATCATTGATATTGATAGAGGTTACATTTATAGTGTTTGATCTCCTACAATGGTGGAGTCAACACTCATCTTCAATCCCTCATATCTCTCTCCATGAATCTCTCAAACTTATCTCCTAATATCTCTTAAACATCCCTAGGATCACTCACACACAACTATTAACTATATTATTAATATGAGTTATATTAACTCATTATTAATAACATTACAATTATTAATAATGTCACAATATATTTGTAACATTTCCTCCCTATGAACCTAGTAGGGAGTTTTCTTGTGGGTATGTTATGGTAAAGGATGCTTCGATGCAAGGTGTAACGTTAGTTTGTGACATTTAGGATGAAATTTATAGTATGAAATCCGTATGGCTATTCTAGCACTAAACAATATTAGGAGGGAAGATATTGTAAGTGTTTTGGATCGCAAGGATGATTAGGTTATACATTAATACACCATTAAGATTATGTTGGTAAAGGAAGTTTTGTAACTTGCTCTTAGTTTTGGAATGTACCCTTGTGTTATCATTCTAAGAATGTTATATACCAAGGAGACTTCTTGTAACTTAATAAACCCTTCTTATGATGTGAAATAATCCACATGAAAACAAGTAATGGAGAAACACATAGTTTCTAAATTGGGAAGCTAAGCTTATGTTGTGCAAAGTTAAGTTACTTCTAATTAACAATCACATTTTATAATGATATTATATAAGCTAAATGAACTAAATTGGATGTAAAAATTATAAGTGTTGGATGAACCAAAAGAAATGTGGTAAAAAAAAGAAGAAGGAAAATGTGTGCCTTCATGCTAAGTACTCTTTATATCGTTAAGGTTAAATAATGAAACATGAGTATGATAATGTAGTAACCATGAAAATGTGGTGATGTGGAAAGTGTCCATTGGTGATAATAATATTATGGTGGGATCATGGTTTTGTTAATTCCAATAGTGTGGCTTGATGTGCTTCTAGTTTCATCATATCATTTGTATGTTCTTCATGTTGAAGTAGTTGTATAATGTGATGTGGAGAAATCTCTTGTTAACATAAGTGGTGTCACATAGTGTTTCAGTAAATGAAAGTAAAAACAAAATCCCGGTTTATTTGGTCTTGTGTTTGGGTTCCACATGGGTGGGTGCTACACATTTCCAGTATTGTTCAACCACTTGTTTTAATAAAGTATAATGTTTTTTTCTTCTCCAACAAGAAATACATCAGGAATGAATGACCTTGGCAGGATGCCCATGCCCCTTTCATAAAATTAATGCATCTTGTTGGTGGTTGAAAAGGAAAATATGATTTTCTCCTTTTTTATTCTCTCTCTCATCTTCTATATATTGTAAAAGTCTTTCATTTGGAGCGAGATGCGAAGGGGGGTAGTTGTAGAATTTTGTTGATCAAGTTCGGCTTTGAAGTTTCGATTTCCATTTTTCGCAAAACATTTTGTATTTATCTAGTTTTTAAGGAAATGCTAAGGTGGTTGCGTTGTATAGCCATTAGCAGGTTTTGAAGGCATTTGTTTGTCTCCTTAATAAAAACTTACAAGAATAGATTCTTTTTTTTTTTGATGAAACAATACTTTCCTGTTTCTCATGTTTTAAAAGTATGAATGAGGCAATATAATTTTTGTTACAATATTGCATTGGATTTAATTTCTTAAGTAGGAAATTTTCCTTCTTCATTATTGCATTCTTCTTGTCACTATGAAAATATTGTAGAGTAGTGTATACTTTACAACAATTCAGTCTGGTTGTAAAATTCAAGGAAAACATCACTTTTGAAGGGCTATTGTTATCCCTTAAGGGTATTTTGGGTGTATGAAACAAGTATGTCAATTACTTTATATAAATTCTAACTCAAGGATTTTTAGTTACGATTCTGAAGACTGTCGATAACATTTGTGCAAATTGAGTATCAATGAATGCAAATGTTATTTCACAAATTATGTTAAATTGATTGTTCTATTCAAGTATCACTATTAAGGATGGATTCTTTCCATGGGAGCATTAACATACCAAAGTCATAAAAGCAATTACTCCCCCTTAAAATATCAATTAAAAACATCCAATCATCTTCATACCTACTAAGCATATCATACCTACATACCATACATATTCTTATTTTGCAAATCCGTGTTTAACAATTATTTATTACCAGTGTGATTTGCTAAGAATCCTACCAAGTTTGTGATCCAATATCATTTTAAAAAACCTTAATTGATACTATTGAGAAAATGTAAAATTTGAAGTTGTTCATTAACTATCTTTTTGATCTATATTTTATGTGTCAAGTGCATACAATAATCAAGTGACAACTCTTACAAGTGAGTATTGTATCGTGGTTGCACTTGCTTCAAACTAAGTTACACCAATCATAAAGGAAACCAAGCCAGGATAGCTTTTCATTTATTTAGATCCTCCAATTAGGTCCTCTCGACCTTGGTCTAGATAGAGCTAGAAGTTGCAAGGCTAAGCCATCCCATTTTTTTAAGGTGTCTCCGACCACCTCTCAAATGTGAGTCGAGAGGGCAGTGTTAAAAAATACACCGGCTATCAACGAAAAATAATTTTTCATTGCTCATCACGCCCTCTAAGCCAACCTATCCTAGTTAGCTGCTCAATTCCTTGGGGTGTGATTTCAAGAGCCAACATAGCCTAACATGATGATTAATAAACATGAGTGGAAACTATAACTTTGGATCAAATTTGAAATTTCCTATGAGAGAAAGAGGCTTGGTGACCTAATAAGTGGTATTTTCTCTAACCCTTAACAACACAAAACCAAGTCTTAGATGGCGAAGATTTAAAAGTAAATTATTTTCCAATAAATTGAATTACATGCCTAGTTTAATCCATTTCCATTTTTATCCTTTCAATAATGGAGGATTGGGGGTAAGGGACTTTCTATTACATCGAGTCTTTTTCCATTATATAGAAGAGCCAAAGGAAAGAAAAATATATTCAGACATTCTATGGAATTTTTTATTGAATCTTCTTCCTTAAGCAAAGTGATAAATGAGTCATTAGAAAAGTGGCCATTAATGAGATGTTCATAAGAACAAGGGAGAGAAAATAATTTAACCAAGTCTTGAAACAAAGAGCTAGCAAGAAGATAACTAAATCCTTCAACAAACAAAACATAAAGGGAGGGGCTTGAGGAAAGCCTTTTCTGATTGATTTGAATAATATAAATATGGAGGATTGAACACCATTGATTGAGATGAAAGCTACTACAGCTTTGAAATAACATATTGATAAAATGAACAAAGTGAGTTCCAAAACCAAGTAGCTTGAACCATAATAAGAATTTGACTAAACTAAGACTAAATTTAGTTAAATATATAAGGAAATTGTGTAACACCAAAAAGGTAACCATTCTAAGGTGTTGTTAGAGGAATACAAGTTTTCCAACCCAAGGGTACACCCATAAAAATCAAAGAGGGTTCATATCACTCGATGAGTGGGGTTAAAGCCCCATGAGATGCCATTTTGAGAAATATGAAGTGCAAGAAACACGATGACCTCTCCAAAACCAGGCTCATGATTGGACATATGGATAATAAAACTTGACAAAATAGTGCAGGCAATAGACTGGAGAAGAAAACTAGAAAGTTTAACTTTATGCATTCAAAATTTTTTTATATTGCAAAACTTAAAAAAATAGTCCTTGACTAAATATCAATGGGTCGATTTAGTGAGTCCATGAACATTTCACATGTATACAATCATTAGGAAACATCAAGGTGTATGGATCCTTCATCATCAAGATATTTGATTTAATGAAAGTAAATTTTCACTAGGAGGGAAACATAAAATAAACAACCTATAAAGGACACCATTTATCTTAGGCATACTCTCCATCTTCGTAGGGAGAAGGAAATCAAGAATGGTAGAGCATGAATTTTCATTGAAGTGAGACAACATTTTCCTTTGGATAAATCACCCTAGAAATGGGTTACAATGCATGTACATTAAGTATATAGGGCATTACAAAAGAAGTAGCTAATGGGGTGTGGGAGAGTGACAATGGATATTTAACATATAATCAACATAGCTTGTTGGGAAGTGGCGGCAGGAGGAGCCAACTCAAGGGTACCAAAAGAGGTAAAAATATTGTGGAGGTTGATTGCTACCATGAGAAGCATTTTTATTTGTAACAATTGTCCATCCTTTAGATGCATTCATGGGGGATTTAGATTATGTCGAGCTCTTTTCTTGAGGAGGTTGATGCGAAGCAACCATTATAAGGAATTCCCAAACCATATGGTGTGAATCTTGGCACCGAAACACGTATTCAAAGGTTAATGTGAGTGTTACCTATTGGAAATGTGTTGTATATTTTCCATGAGTTACACTCTTCTAGACTATATAGCCCGACGTGGCCGTGGGGGCTAGCCCACGAGAAATGTTTTGGGGCCCCTATTTTTTAGGCTTATATTAGCATTTTAGCCTATATTAATTATGGGTGGTTATATCACTCATGTTTATGGGGATCCATTATGGGTTATATTCTTGGCCCATAGTTTTGGTACCCATTATTTTGTAATATTGTTGCAACAACTACATATTAATGTGCTTACATATAGTTGGACATGTAGTAGGTTTGAGCATAACATAGAGTAAATTATTGTATGGTAGATTTGAGTATTTTTTCCCTAAAAGGTTTCCTTGGACATATCTTGTGTACTATGTTATTTTGTGTATGTCTTTTCTCTTTTTCTAATTATTTTAAATATTATGTGAAGTATTTATTCTCTTGTATTTGCTTATCGATCAAATTATCTTCATCAACAATCCATATATCCATGGTTTCCTTGAGGTTTTTGGCCAAATTGATTTCAATGCATACATGTTTTTTGAGGACAGTTTGCATAGAACTTGGGATACTCTTGGAAAATTCTTTAGGGTTTTGATGAGTTTCTCAATAAATCCCCAAAGGGAGAGAGGTAAAATAGGGAATTCTACCCATACACATAAATATCTTATTCAATGGGAAAATATGGCCAAATTGTTGTGAGTAAACCATGAGCCATGATTGAAAATGGCTTTATAATGTTCAATGATGTTAAAAAAACATAAAAAACCCTTGTTTAGATTTTGGAATCCCTCAAGCTTGAGACCATGGGACTCGCTTAGTGGTTATAAACCCATTTTTAAAGAAATATCCCCTTAGGGGGCTTGGCTAAAAAAACCTGAAAAGCGTAAAATATTCAATCCAATTACATGCTTTATCAATTTTTAGTAAACTAAGAATAACATCAGAAAAGTATAATATCCCCAATGAAATATTTTTTAACACAAAGGGAACACCCGAGGATTCTCGATTTATTACAACACACCGGAAATAGAGATATTAGGATAGTAATGTGTTTTTCACAAAATTCGATATCTAAAACAAAACCTATGTAGGATGAGATATTATGGAGAAAAAGAGCCACAAAATACCTTGAATAAGATCTCAAACTCGCTTAAATCTTATGCCGAAATATTTATAATAAATTATGAATGCAAGAACACTAAAATACTAAATTTTGGAACCCAAAAAAGAGATCTAATTTTTGTTTGGACTATAAAAATATAGCTTATAGAAATAACTTGAAAGAAGTGATCCCAAGCCCAAATCCTTTAACATAAAGTTGAATATGGCCTCCAAAATCATAAAAAAGAAATTGGTGATGAGATCCAAAACAACGATGCCCTAGAATACATCAAAATCCACCCACAAGGGTGTAGATAGCCCTAGATATGGTTGTCAATCATTCCTTAGCTATCCTTATTTGAAGTCTTGGCGGATGTCTCTCTACTAGCTAAATTGCTTTGCTTACAATGCATATCCGAAGTGGGAAAAGTAAAAACGTGCCCAAAAAGCATGTCCTAGCTCTAAAATATTGATCTTTTCCTCCGAGAATCTGATATAATATCAAGTATGATCTTCGGATGAGACCACCAAGGAAACATTTAGGTTTTCATCCCTAAAATCTGAATGCTAATGCGGGATTTTCATCCTCAACAACTAGCCAATGAGGGTTGTCATCCCCAATAGCTGAAAGTATGAGGAATAAGCCCAAAATCTCCTAAATAAAATGTAAAAATGCCAAAAAGTGTGTCAAATGAAACCCCAACCCATATTTTTATAATTTTCCATTACCTTTTCCCAAGTTAGGTTCTCCATGTGGGATTAATAAAGTGACTTTCCATGTTCTAATTTATTGTTGGATTTTAATTTATTTGGAAAGTCACCTTTATTTATATTATTTTAATAATAAAGCTATATTAAGTTTTCACATTTTAAATAAAAAGTGAGTGACTCAAAAAATTAAAACATTAACTTTTATATTTTTATTTATTTGAAAAAGGGGACATGAGAGTTTTCCTTCCCAAAATTACTTGCCTCAAGAAATTATCAGCTCAATTATTCCAACTCTTCCCAACTTGCCATTGTTGTAATCCCAAGATCCCAAATCAATATTTGTTCCCTTTTATCTTGTGACATATTTGGATTTTTTTCAATTCTTTGATATAATGAGGAACTTGAGGCCCGGTACTAGGTGATGCTTCTCTAATAGTCTCATTGAGTGAACCTATGATCACTAAATTATGAGTTAGATAGGATCTAGATTTTTTTGAAAACCATCCCCATCTTCAATTAGGAAATTGGTTCCTTAACTTGATCCCTCATCATGTTGTCCTAATACTATGCAATTTTTCCCTTTCATCTTTAGCCAACAATCCAAAATAACATGGATAAGCTCAACTAGAGCAATTCGATGTAATAAAAAATATGAAATATCATAACCTTGGCTCTCCATGGATCCTTTGCTGATTTGGAAAGTCGTCCTCTCAATATATGATGCAAATTAGACTAAGGATAGGTTGGAAACAAGTTATAGCAGCCATAAATCACTTGGAATTTTATCCAAATCAGGGCTATCAGATCTGATTCATTTTTCTTCTTCTACGGTAACCTTTTTTCCACATCATCCAATGATGGAATCCTTTTTAAATGTGTAAGCTCACAATTGTCCATGACTACTAACAATAGTCCCAAGATTGGTTTTCTCAAACTCAGCCATATGAAAATGGTATAAAAACTACCAAACTAAAATCTTATTGAGAAAAACAAAATCATGAGCAGTGTAGAAAATGAAAAATCACCTTACAAGAATTGAAAATTTGAGAAAAGAAAATATACAATTGAAAATGGTAGTCATATTGGTCCTTAGTTTGAAACTCATGCAGTCCATACTTATCTCAAATTCATGTAGAAGATGGATATCAAGAGGAAAAATCCATTTTGCACATAATTATTCTAGTGTTCACTATGGGGAAGTATTACTAAGTGTTTCCGAAACCAACCAAAAATTGCCACAATGGAGTATCTCTGTGCATTGAGTTCTTTGAAAATATATATCTCTTTCCTTAGTGGTAACCATGCTTGGAACTTTATCCATTATACCTTGAAATATTGCTTTCTTTTCTACATCTTTGAATGTTATTATATCCTATCAAACAATTTCAACCAACATATGTCAATACTTATGCTCACCTCTTTTTATTGTTTTTACCTTGCTTATTTTAGGTTCCAAATGCTACCTCCATACTGCCGCACTGAATTTTCTTTAAAAATTAGCTCGGATCATACCCTATGAGTGTTGGTGGATGAGTGTAACAGTCATATATAGCCATGGAATTATTCAAATCAGTCCACTTGTGACTATATGTGATTATTAGCAAAAACATCAACTCAAAATCCTTGGATATCAGTAACATAAGAAAGGTGCAACAACTGCAATACTGGAAATCCTTCGCACCAATTAGTAATCATAGTAGTATAGGGACTGGAAACAACCCAACTATGACTAAAAACACTTTATGGGAAGCAACATTATTCAATTTTATGATTAACCACATCTATATGGCTGTTAATGAGGCATGGTAGCTATTGGAATTCATAATGACATCAACTTTCAAGTTGGAAGTTATATTCCTCATCTCTTTGGTTGGTAGAAGATCATCAATGTGCACTCTTAATTATTTCCTAAACATTTAGAAGGGTGTTGGAATATTAGCACTTAATGATCCCCTCAAGTGATCCCTTTCACACATTGTGTTAGACCAAAATAATGTCATCATATTTGTTAACTTGCAACCATCAAAGGAGATTACTATTATCCCAAAACATGAATTTATAAAGAACATCATACCATGGCTATAACATTGTATTTTATCATTCAACTTTAGGTTTTTGTTGGTTGGAATCCATCTTGTACTGCAAAAAAATATCTTTAATTTCCGTGGATGAAATATGCATCTTATTGGTGACAAAACCTTCTTCTATTGCTACAAAATGTATAAGGAAAAGTTGGAAATGTGGAATAAAATAGTCCAAAATTTTGTGAAAATGCTCTTTTAGAACCATAGGTTATGTTTCTTGTTACCCATAACTATACCAAATATGTTAAGTTGATAACATATGACTGAAAGATCCCATTTTACCCATGTCTCACGCTTCTTGAACTCTCCTAAGCAACTTGTTGTCCCCACAACAGTGATTGTCTTGTTAATCAATTCCTCAAGCTTAGAATTTTTCTCTAAGGAGTGACTTATGAATTGGTCCTTCACCCCTTTATTATAAATCACAACATATCATGTATGATTATTCATGATTTTCTTTCTTCCTAGGCTAAAATAGGAATTTTTGAGATACCATTTATACTTCTATCCTTGAGACCTAAAATTTTCTCCTCAAATACATGCTTACAAACTTGTTGGCCATTCTATGGTTGTGTTCTAATTGATTTCAATCATTATTTATAGAAAAGGGTGTCTTGGTGTTGTATGTGTCCCCATATGATGGTATTCAGGTTTGTCAAGTATGAAGTTCATGAGGTTTGGTGAAGTTCGGTGTAGTCCTAGTGCTTGGTTGAGTGAGATAAGTCACTATTTGAGCTATCTAGATTTGGTTGGGGTTTTTAATTATGTAAGAAATGATCATACATGTGTGTCATGAGTATATATGGGTCTACATTGTGTCATCATGGTCAAGTCATGAGTTTTTAGTAGCGTGTTAGGTCATTCCAAGCTTGTTTCTAGCCACAGGGCATGTAGAATGAGTTTGAGATGTGAGTTTTGGGCATAATCAGTCTTTTTGAGCATGGTTTCAGAATTATGTTAGTATTCTTGAGGTGTGTGATTATTTTCAGGTCATAATTCAAAGGTTTGGTGCTTCTATTAGGTCCTTGGGAAGCAAATAAATGAGAAACATGTAAGTTTACATAGGTAAGTCATTGTGGCTGAAGATTTTGAGCAATATATGAGATAGATGGTGAGTATTTGCAGTTATATCAGGTTTTCATGGTGCTTCATGCCAAATTTTAGGTTATTTTAAAGAATTGTTTTGAAGTTATGCAAGTTTTGATGAAATCGGGTAAGTAACAATGTGATTTTATAGCAAATATGGAACTTCGATGCTCGCTATGAATTTAATAGTTTGCATGGGGACCTAATATATTTGGAATATATTATTAGGTAAATTATTAAGCTTTAAAAAAATAATGAGGAGGTTGTATTATCACATTTTGATGAATGATCATTAAGAAGGTAAAGTGGTTTGAAACCCTAGCTAAACTCTAACTAGGAGCAGACTTGCGAAAAGTGAGTATACAAAGCCAATATTGATTGATAGTTAAAAATTTATGATTTTATGTTGTATAGGAATCTTCCATATTTCTAGAAATTCATGTTAGAGCATGTGGTCATATGAGGGCCCCACTTAAAACTCGCTGCCATTCAAGAGTTATAGTTTGAGGAGAAAGTTGTCAAATGAGGTATGAAATAAATTGCTATTTTGTGATTTATGAGAGTTTTTAATGTAAAAAGAGGTTTAATATCACAGTGATTAATTTTTATGGTCAAGTATGCTTCATTTAGGTTGACTGGTTAAAGGACAATTTTGGAGCAGTTAAAAGCAATCTTCAAAAATGGGAAAACAGAGCTACACGTGGATTTAGGAGGTGATTCAAGTTGTGTTGGAAAGATAATTCAGATATATTTGACATTATATAAGTTTTGATTCATGATGATGAGTTTTGATATGGTTTCCAGGTCATTTTGTGAATAAGATTATTTTTGGCTATCTAGGACAACTGTTTTTCTGAAGAAGTGAGTTTTTTGGAGCATGAGATGGATGAGTTTAAGCTTGATATTACCTGGAAAGTGAAGAGGAGTGAATTTTTAATATATTTTGTGAATTTATAAATATTTAAAGTATCAAAAAGTGTGTTCATAGCTAAGTTTTCAAAACAAGTTTTTGGGAAGCTTGATTTGGTGAAGACAAAAGTTGTTGTGGTTTGAGAAGGTAGTTGTTGCATGAGATATAAATTATTTACTAAATTTTCAATAGAGTTATAAAATTCCATATTTAAGGTCATATTGAGGGGTATTCAGGCTCAAATTCAGATTTAGGGTGTTGGAAGCGATTATTTGGTGAAGGTAATTAGCCACTGGGCCCACTAAATGAAATATTTTGATTGGTTCATGTAAATTGAGACCATGGATGATGTTTAAAGGTTATTTTAAACATGTGCGATGAATTTTAGAGATTGATTAAAAATATTTATGGAATGAGGGGATTTTTTTCATTCCAATGCAAAGGTTTTTAGGATTTTTGGTGCATGGAATTTTTTTTTGTTAGGCGGACCTATATGGGTAATATATGACCATTGTATTGATGATATTTGAATTTAATAAAGGTTTATGGGTCAAATTTATCAGAGAGGAACCTACCTCCTCTAGGTTGATGAGAAGAAAAGGCTATAAAAGTTTTGTTTTAGCTCATTTTGAGAGATAGTCTTGCCTGGTGAGAAGTGCGACCCATGGGTGAGTAAATTACAGGTATGAGGGAAGATTTGAAGAGATGATAAGATGTGTTACAGGTTGAATAATTTTTTAATATATGTGTTTAAGTGTTTAGAGGAAATACAAGTCCAAGAATACCTAGAGAGAGTTAAGTTTGAAGAAGGTTTGTTTGAGAAAGGGTTTGAAGGAATTTGGAGCTGAAATTTGGGATCACTATCAGTTGTGCTATAAAAATATTTTTAGTGGTAAAACTTCTACAAAATATCTTACAATGAGTCATACTCATAGGATTCTCTTGTTGTGATTCATATCAAAAAATGTTTAGGGGTTGGTGCTCCTTGTGGGGTTGGTACATCACCAAAGAAATCTCTTGTCATGTATACTATTCACCCGATTCCTTTGTGGTGTGTAAATCATAAAAGGTTTAGGGGTTGGTGATCCTTGTGGGGTTGGTGCCTCACTAAAAAAATATTATAGGATGTGGAATATTCTTGTAAGTCCTTACGTTGAGTAATATACGCAATGGCCCCTTGAGGGTTTCCCACTTATATCTAGTGTCTTGTGTTCTCTCTCTTGATTATTGCACATGTGATTGTTTATTGCACACATAATAATTTTACATGGTTTATGTATATTGAATGGTTAATTTGAATGATGAATCTAAGCAATGGAAAATGAAGTTGTAATTTTTAATGACTGATTCACCCCTCTCAATCACCGTGATTCCAACAATTGGTATCGAGAAAAAAATATGGAAAAGAAAATCATGAAAGAGAATTAGGAATTGAAAGCCATGGCCAAGAAGCATGAAGAAACTATAAAATATCTCAAGGTTTAGTTGGATAAGGTCATTTTAGATTTGAGAACAAAGGAAGAGGAATGCGAAAGACTCAGAAATAAACCCTGTGATGTGTGTGTGCATGGAAAAGTTGAATTCAAAGAGGTGGTATTTGATCTACAAGAATATTTGGCATTTCATACGATAGAGAACATCAGATTGAATTCTGAGGTCAAATATTTGACAACTACTATTAAGGCCAAGGAAGAAGAATGTGACAAGTTCAAGGAAGAGGTAAAATCCCTAAAGGAGAAAGAGGAAGCATGTTATAGGTATGAATAAAAATTGAAATTACTTGAATCAGATTTGAAGGATACTCCCAACAGGTTGAAAATGTATGAGAAACTTGAGAAGAGCTCCAAGGCTCTTGATGAGTGTTTAAAATGTCAAAGAGATACAAATGACAAAATGTGCCTAGGGTTTAATAGAAATCATGATGATGAAGCTGGTCCAAGTTCAAAATAAGATTGAAGGTGACTAAGAGGACTGATTTAAGAAGGTATAACTTAGTTAGAAAACCTAATGTTATGAGGTATGATTCTTTATTAAATGGATATTGATTTAGTTGTCATGATTTTGGTCATAGAGCTAGAGATTGCAAAAGGAGGTCTCCTATGAATGATATAGCTCTATTCAAAGGTAAATATTTTTCATGTTATGAGTACGGTCATAGAGCCAAGGACTATGGATGGAATCTAAGAGTGTGTGGACCAAGGAGACCCAAGAGTGGTGTTGTATGCTATAAGTGTCACAAACAAGGACATATTTCAAAATTTTGTGTCCAAGATAGAACACCAAGAGGTGTTAGCAGATTTCAAGCATCAAATGGAAGGGTTTTCAAGAAGAAATTCAGATCTATGAATGAATCCAAGATTGGTATGTCAGATCTAAAGGCCAAGAAGGATGTTAATCAAGTCAAGGAGGTCAAGAACACTATTTCTCAGCCTAATCTAGCAATGTTTGTCAAATAAGGTTCTTATAGCATCAACGAAGGGTTTAAGTTAGGCCAAGGAAGCATGTTTTTTCTTGTTGAACAAGACCATATGTGTCTCCATCATGCAAAGTACATTAAAAATTGAAGGATCTAAGTGTATTGGACATCTCAAAAGGCATAAGGTATGTGAAGTAATACTTTCATGAGTAATTAATTATGTATAGTATTTTTCTCTGAGTTTTGGATCATGTAGTCTTGAAAAATATTGCTAGTGTCCTATATCTATCATGTTAAGAAGTGTTTGGAGACATTAGTAAAAAAATTAGTACATAAGTCTGTCATGCATATTGTGGTCATTTCAAAGAAAGAAATATGTTTTGTGTTTTGAATTGGTTTTGTGTCTCGCTTATTATCCGATTCTATAATGTGGTGATGGTCTCTATTATGAAGCGTAAAGGTACTTTGAGTCAAGGCTTGTCAAGTGTGTTATGAAGTTATATGTTTTATTTGTCATGCAAATGAGTCCCAATGTTTGAGTCATAGTCTGAAAGCTTGTCATGGTGGTTGTAATAATGTTTTCTTTGTCTTGTCAAGTCAAGGAGTTTGTTGTCTCTCAATGTCGGTAATGTTGAGTACATGCCCTGAATTTTTAAGTCATGGTAATGTATGAATGTGTAAAGCAAGAAGTTCAGTAAAAATGTTGTCCATATGGTCAAGTACCAAGAGTGTTTGTGCATTTAAGTCACTGGTCATAGGTCAAAACTATTTCTCGTGGTTGTTGTTGAGTAAATTGTGATTAGAAATGGTGGCATTTGGTCGTGTGTTTCCATCATGAAGGTATGTAAAGGTATTATGTAATAAAATGAGCATGCTCCCAAGGGAGTTGGGTCTAAAATATTTAAATAATTTTGTAATCCTCTATGAATGTATCTTAATTTCTTTAGGTCCATAAGTATGTCATCATGCTAATTTAACAATGACAAATCATCATTCGAAGTCAAAGTGTAAAGGTGTTCATGTTCTTGGTTATGGAGATCTGAGGTCACTCCAAAGTGTTAGCATGAAATGTATCTCAGTTTGAATCTTGGGATTAATATTTGTGATTAGAATGCCTTTAGTAGGCGTAGTCAAAGTTTGAATTTAAGGTTTTGAGCCCATTTCTCATGTCGTCATAAAGTGTATGGTCATGTTGTGTCAAAGAAGTTGTCATGGTGGATTTTCAAAATCTCCCATGCTTTGAGGTGTAATAGGACTATAAGAGGGCTTAAATCACGAGTCTTAGAAGTGAAAAACGTACACTCGGATGGTGTTGTTTCAAAAATAATATTGCATAGACATCAAGCATGAAGAATTAGTGATATACAGTTGGAATAGGTATGTTACTATAGTGTACTTAGCATTTTGGATATGTTAGCATGTTTTTTTCGGGATTGTAAAGATCTATGACATTAGTCTACAGTAAGATTAGGTATGTCTTCGATGCTATCTCGGTTACTATACAATCATGATAGAGATATATGTGTTAGTAGAATAAGAATTCATAAGAAAGGGATATCAAGGTAATCATGCATCTCTCCTATCATCTCATAATGATCATGCACAATGAATAAGGTCTATGTATGAGATTAAGTAAACTCAAGTAATTTTATTGCATAGTGGCTTTAGTTAAAATTATGGGTCTATGTTGTAAAGTAAAAGTCTCAAGATATCTAAAATAACATGATGATTGGCCTAAAATTACTAGGTCAAGATGAAAATAATGAAATCTTAGGTTTGATGAAATCTTTCTTGGAAGAGGTGGTATTAAAAGCATGATACATGTATATTCATGATCTTTGTGTGGCTACAGGGTAGGTCTTAGTCTTCTTTCAAGGATAAATGTATCATCTAGAGGTGTTTTCTTCGATTAAGTTGAGAAGTTGATAAAATTGGTTGAATACTTGTTAAGAACTATGTGTAGAGGTCCTAAATGCTTACAGATCTAGGAACAAGGCCATAAAGAGGTTTAGGGGATTGGGAAAACATGTCTTAGACAAGATGATGATGCTAGGGATTCCCATAGTCCGTGTATTAGTATAAAAGGTCTATGATGCATAAAAAGGTTGATCATGCAGAGATGTGCTCTAAGTTGTGGCCTCAATCTAGAGGGAGTCAATGAATTAAGGTTAAAATTGTGTATGCTAATCAAAGGTGTGCTAAATCATGTCCTAAAGTGGTTAGAGATCTAGTATTAAGTCATTGCTTTATGGGTGCAAGGACTCAAAATTACAATTTTACATGGTATAGAGGGATAATACAAGTTCCTACAAGTGGAAAAGTATGATAAAAGCCTAACAAGGTGTAAATTCGTCATGAGGGCATTCAAGTTATACTCAAAATATGTGAAAGTTTGTCTCGAGATTGCAAGTATACTCACAATGTGCATCATGTAGGCAAGAGTCTCAAACAAGGCTTACATGTGTATAGTGGTATGTGAAGTCTTTCCATAAGAGCTAATGTCTATTAATTGCATCAAGAGGAGTTAGTTATGGTTTAGTATAGTCATAAATCTTCAAGTGTATTGTTCAAATGAACTCAAGTAGTATGTTTTAGGTAAAATTTAGGGTCATCATCTAACTTTCAATGAAAGAGTTGAATTTAAGGTAGGAGATAGGTCTTCTCAGATAGTTGAAGACTATGATAAGGAATTTCCACCTAAGATTGACTATGTCATAACTTGAAGTTATAGAAATCATACCTACATGCATGAGTGATCTAAAATTGTAGTTGTATATGTTCTTAATTATCATCATGACTAAAGGAAGAGTTGTGTACATTATAGTTAAATTATGGTAAGGAGAAAGATTTGGTATCATTTCAAATGAAAATGAAAATATTCCTCATGATCAAGGTAGATATGTTTATAAATTTGTCATTTTTTTCTCTAAAGATGTTGTTTTGGGAAAAAGACCTGAACTTGGTTTTGAAATTTTTAGAAGCTATGAAAATGTGAAGATAAGATATTAAACTGTGAAAGAGGTTTTTTAAACACAAAGTAAGCTAGAAAGCTAATAATTAAAGACTAATGATACAATTATTGGGATAGAAGAAAAAGAGATACATATTGGAGCATGTATTGTAGTAGGGAACAAAGCATTTGAATGTGATAACTAGCCCAAGGATTCATTATCATTTGAAAACCTTGAATGTTTATCTACATGTCTAAGAGGAATTTATAGATTCAAGAAGTGAAATAACATGGTATTTCTATATATAAGTAATGTAAAGGTGTTTTGGATCATGATGAGAAATAACATGAAAAGAGGTATTGCACACTCGAATTGGCTCTTCAAGGATTGAGATAAAAAACTTTTTCATATTCAAGCCATGTAAGTCGGTAAGAAACAATTTATTTTTCTTCGATTAGAGAAACGATGTATCGTCACATGGGTCATGATGCATGAGGATGTCTAGAGCCTTGGGAATTTTTCAAAGTTACACTAAATAATTTTTTTAGAGACTACAAACCTAAAAGGTGGAAATGTTGAGTTAGAGACAAAATGTGTGCTTATAGGCTTAAAACAGACTTAGAAAGTGATGGAAAGATTGAATAAGGAAAAAATGAAGAGTATCAGTTCAGGGGAGCTGATTTGTTTCCTATATCAGGTCCACAATATCTTTATTTGTTGTTGTTGGAGTCAAAGATGAGAAATTTCGGTTCCACAGGGGAGCTTGTTTGTCATATAAGTCAAATTTTGTAATGTTTCCATTGTGCATAATCTTGTGTTTTCATTTTTCATGTCTAGGAGTCATAGTATCACTTTTCATATATGGAAAATGGGGAGAGAAACATAAGAAACATGAGAATGATGTCATGTAGGTGTGTTTGTCATATGGTTGCCATCAATGTTTATGAAAATGGTTGCAATTAGTGACAAAGGGGAAATTGTTGGCCATTGTATGGTGTGTTGTCATTGATGTCAACCCCCATTGATGGAAAAGGGTGTCATGGTGTTGTATGTGTCCCCATATGATGTTATTCATATGTTAAGTATGAAGTTCATGAGGTTTGGTGAAGTTTAGTGTAGTCCTGGTGCTTGGTTGAGTGAGCTAAGTCACTATTTGAGCTCTCTAGAGTTAGTTGGAGGTTTTAATCATGTCATATATGGTCATAAAGGTGTTTCATGAGTAGATGTGGGTTTGCATTAGGTTAGCATGGTCAATTCATGAGTTTTTAATAGTGTTTTAGGTCATTCCAGGCTTGTTTCTATCTGTGTGGCATGCAAAACGAGTTGGAGATGTGAGTTTTGGGCCTAATAAGTCTTTTTTTGGAGAATTTTAGAAACATAATGTTTGTATACCTAAGGTGTGTGATTATTTTCAGGTCAAAATTCAAAGGTTTGGTGCTTTTATGAGGTCCTTGGGAAATAAAATGTGAGAAATAGGTAGGTTTACATAGGTAAGTCATTGTGTCTGGATAATTTGAGGCATATATGAGATATATGGTGAGTATGGAAAGTTAGATAAGGTTTTCATGGTTCTTCATGCAAAATTTTAGGTCATTTTGAATAATATTTTTGAAGTTATGCAAGTTTTGGTGAAACTGGGTGAGTAACAAAGTGTGATGATATAACAAATATGGATCTTTTAATGCTCACTGTGAATTGTATGCTTTGCATGGGGACCTGAGATATTTGAAATAGATTATTAGGTAAATTTTTAATCTTTCAAAAAAAATAATTAGGTGGTTTTATTATCACATTTTTATGAATGATCGTTAAGAAGGTAAAGTGGTTTGAAACCCTAGCTAAACCCTAGTTAGGAGTAGGTTACAAAAAAGTGAGTATACAAAGCCAATTTTCATTTTTAGTGAAATAGTGATGGTTGGATGTTATATAGGAATCTTCCATATTTACAGAAAGGTATGTTAGAGCATGTGGTCATATGTGAGCCCAACTTTTAAATGTAAGTTTATGAAGAGTTACAGTTTGAGGATAAATTTTCCAAATGAAGTATGAATTAAATTGATATTTTGTAATGTATGTGATTTTATATTTATGTAAAAAGAGTTTTTAGGTCACGGTGATTCATTTTTATGGTCAAGTATGTTTCATTTAGGTTGACTTGGTCAAATGGAAGGTTTGGAGTAGTTGAAAGAAGTCTTTAGTAAAATGGGAAAACAAGAGCTGCAAGTGCATTTAGGAGGTCACTCAAGTTGTGATAGAAATATAATTAAGATATATTTAAAATTATATAAGTTTTTATTCATGATGTTGAGTTTTGATATGGTTTCCAGTGTCAGGTTTGTCGATAAAAATATTTTATGGCTATCCAGACGTAATGATTTTCTTTAAAGAAGTGAGTTTTTTTGGAGCATGATATGAATGAGTTGAAGCTTGATATTACCTAGAACGTGAAGAGGGGTGAATTTTTGATATATTAGGTGCATTTATAAATATTTAAAGTATCAAAAAGTGTGTTTATTAGCTAAGTTTTGAAAACAGGTTTTTGGGAAGCTTAATTTGGTGAAGACAAAAGTGGTTGTGGTTTGAGAAGGTGGTTGTTTCATGAGCTATAGCTTGTTTAATAGTGTTGAAAATATCCTCAAATTTCAATATATTTGTCACATGACATGTTTGAGGTCGTTTTGAGGGGTATTGAATTGATTCAAGATGCTAGAAGTAGTTTGTTTGGTGAAGGCAATTAGCCATTGGGCCCATTAAACGAAATAATTTGATTAGTTCATATAAATTGTGACCATGGATGATGTTTAAATGTTATTTTAAACATGTGTGATGAATTTTAGAGCTTGAATAAAAATATTTTTGGAATAAGGGATTTTTGTCATTCTAATGCAAGGGTTTTTAGGATTTTTAGTGCATGGAATGTTGTTTTTGGATAGGCCGGCCTATATGGGTCATATGTGACCATTTTAATGATGTTATTTGAATGTAATAAAGGTGTATGAGTCGAATTTATCATGAGGGACCAACCTATTTTGGTTTGATGAGAAGAAAAGGCTATAAAAGTGTTGTTTTAGCTCATTTTGAGAGCTAGTCTTGCATGGGTGAGAAGTGTGACCCATAGGTGAGTGAATTACAGGTATGAGGGAAGGTTTTGAGATTTGATCAGATTTTTAGAGGCTGAATAATTTTTTAAGACATGTGTGCAAGTGTTTAGAGGTAAGACAAGTCCAAGAAGACCTAGAGAGAGCAAGTTGAAGAAGGTGTGTTTGAGAAAGGGTTTGAAGGAATTTGGAGCTGAACTTTGGGATCACTATCAGCTATGGTATTAGCATATTTTCAGTGGTTAAAACTTTTCAAAATATATTATGATGAGTCATATTCATATGAGTCTCTTGTTGTGAGTCATATCAACAAGGGTTTAGGGGTTGGTGCTCCTTGTGGGGTTGGTGTCTCACTAAAGAAATCTCTTGTGATGTGTAATATTCACTTAAGTCCTTTGTTGTGTGCAATATAAAGAAAAGGTTTAGGGGTTGGTGTTCCTTCTGAGGTTGGTGCCTCACTAAAAATCTTGTAGGATGTGTAATATTCTTACAAGTCCTTGCTTTGAGTAATATAAGCAATGGTTTTAGTGGGTTTTCTTCCCCTTGAGGGTTTCCCACTTATATCTGGTATCTTGTGTTCTCTCTCTTGATTATTGCACATGTGATTGTTTATTTCACACATAATAAGTTTACATGGTTTATGTATATTGAAGGTTTAAATCGAATGATAAGAAATGCAAAATGAAATTGTAATTGTTTAATGACTGATTCACCCCCTCTCACTCATTGTTCTTCCAACACAACCGAGTCAAAAATATATATGAAAGGATATTTTTTTCCTATCTAGAATGACTTAGAACTAATCTAGAAGGAAACCCTCACAAGAGATGTATTAACAAATGCAATCCAATTTTGAATATCAAATTTGAAGCTAACAAATATTGTATGAGTTGGTTTACCTAATTTTTGAATTGTTCCATTGTTGCTTACTTTGATTCATTGGACAACCTATAGTGGATTCTTAAGAAATTTTAGAACCTAAGCTTCTACCTTCATCCTTTTTCCATTTTCTAAGTAATGGAAAGGATGGATTAATTATTTGATGTCCTCACCATAACTCAAACTTAAATTACAAAGGGTGATTACACTCTAGACAACAATATGAAACTTCCACAAAGATGAAGGACTAACTATGGGACTTGACCATCATTACTTGGGATGTCATTATAATGCTTATCTCCCTTGACTGAAGTAGAAGATTTTGTTTTATTTATCTTATCAATACCATTCTTTTCAAGTTCCCTTCCATAGTTATCTTGAAAATCCATCTCATTTGGCCATATCTCAATATTTAGAACGCTTGGAAGATGGATAAAGGCTTCTTGGAAAAGTTCCTCTTCCCATTTGGCACCTTTCATCTTATCCTAATTGTTAGAATAATTCTTATGATGATAAAAACATTGTAAGGACATAGTATGAGAGCAATGCAATAAATCCTTTCTATGGAGACAATAAACTTTCTTACCATTAGTTTTTGCTAGGAAAATTCCAAAAGTTAAACATCAACCTTATCATTTGAAAAATTTGGATTTAACCACCAAATTCTCTCCACAACCTTGCAGATTAGATTTTTCTTCTTTCTTATGCTCCACCATCAAAATTTCTTCCTTCTTGTCCAATCTTCTCCGACCAACCTTTTCATAAAAATATTCAAAAGTAAAATCAGTCTTTTTATCATTTATGGGAAGCTTGTGAGTGATTCCTTTTTTTCTACTTCTTTTCAAGTGATAGAATTCCCTGAATGATAACATCTCACGTGTTGCAAAATTTAGGGCTGCATATTCTTCACCATAAGTGTCCATGTCTTCTACTACATGTGGTTGCTCCTGTTGAAATCTTCTATTCTTTCTAGTGCCCTTACTACTCTTCAATTGGAAGAAATATCTTAAGGACAACATATCTCGCACCCTATAGTTTAGGGTGGAATATACTGACACCATGCCTCTAGGTCCTACATGTCACTTAGCGGATCTAACTTAACTGGAGTTTATTCTATTTGAAATAATTTGGCACGGAAGAATTGAGAGGGGGTCTTGTTTGGGACCCTTTCTCTATGTTTGGTAGAAGATATCCCTTGACCATTATTACCTTGATTTCCTTGGAGATTTAGTATGGTAGTCCTCATCCCTTGTATAGATTGAATCGAGATCAGAAATAACTTCTACAAACAAGTCTTTTATATCCCTCTGAGCATCCAAAAATGCGTTTTTAATTATCCATTTCCTTTAGTGAACACTTCATGTAAATAACTCATGTCATTTATTGGTGGATTCCTTTCTCTATCACACATACATTCCTTTCTTGAAAGTCTTCTTGTGTAGTGATATTTAAAACCCCATTCAATCGTGTCCATGCAAAACTGATCTTCTCGCTCATGTTCTAGGATAATTATAACTCGATACCACTATAATGAACAATTACACTAAAACCTTGAGTTATTAGTCAATCCAAACAATAGGATCACAACATCCCACCACTCTTCGTAGCCCAGACACATGGTTAGATTTGGGCCCATATAGTGGGACTATGCCCAACCCTATAGAAGCCCCAAACAAACACTATAATGCTTTGATATATCCACTCATGTCGAGACTCAAATCTGGTAGTCACTCTAATATCGTTTTAATGTCCCTAATGGAATATTTTTTAACCCAAAGGGAACACCGAGTATTTTCATTTATTGCAACACACTGGAAATATTGATATTAGGATAACAATGTATTTTTTCACAAATAGAAATTTGAAACAAAACCTAGGTATGATGAGATATTATGGAGAAAAAAAGAGCCATAAAGTACCTTGAATATGATCTCAAATTTTATGCCAAAATATTTATAATAAATTATGAATGCAAGAACACCAAAATATTGAATTTTTGGGACCCAAGAGATGGGATTTTATTTTGAAAGGAATGATAACCAGATCGTACCAAGCCAAGAACACAGATGCTAATAAAACACCACGATCAATAAGATGAAAGCAATTCGCCATAATAACTTTACACAAAACCTTTGCAAACAAATGAGCAGCAATATCATATATTATTATGGAACTCAATGCAATACATTGAGAATGTGCCTTGCTTAAATAGGCAAGGAATAATAATCTAAGAACCAGTCAAGGTCATAGATCAAGCCATAAATCATGGAAATAACTAGTCATCAAAGAACTAGTCAAGTCCATAGATTTATGAGAGAACTATACATCAAGGATCTAGTCAATACCATAGATCAAGGAAAGAACTATACCTAACAACTAGATAATATCTCCTAATATCTAAATAAGATAAAAGAAATATCCACACACATAAGTGGGTGAGGATAAATACAATAAAGGTAAATAAAGTACCTAGGTGAACATGAGCTAAGGTAAATACCTACTCTAACACCCCCCCTCAAGTGAAGCTAGGGGCCAAAATAGAAGTGGCATGTCCACAGTATGAGTCCCGGAAACTAGGCCTGATGAGGTACTCATGTACAATAACTAGAAAAAAGGGACACTACAAGGTACCCAAAACCAATAACAACAAAGTAAAGAGAGTAAAGACCCGCTCCAAGGCATCCCAAGAAGCTCGGCTCAAAAAACTCATACAATGTTGAAGAAGTTTTGGTCTGAATCCACTGCTCGATCATAGAACTCAAAAACAACTGACACTGGGCTTCACCAGAATAGCTCCATACAAGGAGATTGTCAACGGAGTGATGTCGAAAGTGTAAAAAAACACGAAACATAATTCGACCAACTGCTGCAAATAGGTGTGCCACGATCCAAGAACAATAACCAAAGCAACAAGGCAAGGACACAAACTCCAGAGTGTCACGATCCAAGAAAAGCCAAGGTAACAAGGCAAGGAAACGAAACCCGAAGAAGCAGATCAACATCACACCCTCCCATACTGCTGAATGGGTGGAGTGACGCTAAAAATCTGTATGAGTTGTCAAAACAACTACTTGAACACTGAAAAACTAACACTGGAATGCACTAGAATAGATCCCCCATAAGAGATACTATCAACATGCCAAAAGTATCGAAAATACAGATATAAAATCTCTCAACAAACAAGAAGGATACACTACACCTGCTAAAGAAAAATTCTCAAAAAAAGAAGCATCGCAATGCAGAAGGTATAGAAAGTGGAGCAAGAGGCCAAATGGTGGAGGAGCCACACCTGTAGAGTCCTCTCAATGAATGCCTATAGTGCCTCCACGAGTGATCAGATATCCACCCAAAATTAACACAGATGGATGAAGAAGATGCTTGTATATGACTTGGTGCAAAATGCACAATGGGTGCATGCAAAAGAACATCAGAATGTGTGTCAGGTTGATCATGTTTGATAACTGAAATCTCAGGTTTCTCAAGCCTGAGTGAAGATGTAGAACTCATGTGTTGCTCAGGATCCTCAGAAAGAGTCGAGCAAACAAAAAAGGAGCTCTGTCAATGTGTGATCCCAATGAAGTATCTACTCGAAAACCAATGTCATGACGAGAATTCCACTTAACATGTGGAATAGAGGAAACAATACCCTGTGAATTTCTACCAATGACTCCTCTAGTGAGACCCATAGAACGGAGCATGCGAGAATTGAATGCAGTGGTATGCTTCTTAAAAAGCCATGCAGCTGAGTAGAAGTAGGATACACAACATGTGGTACTGTAATAGGCACAAATGTGGAAGAGCATGCATTAACAAGTGTCATAGGTTTAGAAGCATCAAAAGCAAGTTTAGGCTCAAAGATTGGTAAATCAATGTTAGTGGGTACAAGAGCAACAACTGCAAGTGGACTAGGAGCATGGATATGGTTGTCCACAATATGATGGTGATGATGTAGGCTAGCAAGTTTGTTCTGCAGGAGTGTATTATTGTATCCTTATCATGAATGAGTGATTGTAGAAGAGAATTTCACTTCTTGAGTGATCTATTTTCTTCCACAAATTTTACAATATCCTCTTGAAGTCCACATACTTCAGAGAAAAGCATATCATTCTCAGAATCCATGATAGGTACAAATTGTAACTCCCAAAAATTTAGGACGTTGGGCTCAGCCAAAATTGCGTCCACAATTGATTACAACACTCCTCCATATTTGGCACTTTATAATTATAGTGCAAGTCTCAAAATAAATAACTCCAATGGAAAGAGCATGAAAAAAAAACAAGCACTTTTACAAAAAATGACACTCAAAACCGAGTTACCGATCAAAAGTTACAAGCTTTTTAATATTTTGCTTTGTTATTTATTTTAGGTGCCACTAAAACAAAGTAAAATGTTGTTTCCTTCACCACACAAATAAAATTAAAGGGGGCTGAAGTTAAGCACCTACTAGTAGGAATCACAAGTTTTAAGCCCTCATATGACCATACCATATGACCAAGGGCTAAGGATTTCAATGGGTGAGATCAAGCCATAAATCATGGAAATAACTAGTCATCAAAGAACTAGTCAAGTCCATAGATTTATGAGAGAACTAGACATCAAGGATCTAGTCAATACCATAGATCTAGGAAAGAACTAGTCAATACCATAGATCAAGGAAAGAACTATACCTAACAACTAGATAATATCTCATAATATCTAAATAATATAAAAGAAATATCCACACACATAAGTGGGTGAGGATAAATACAATAAAGGTAAATAAAGTACCTAGGTGAACATGAGCTAAGGTAAACACCTACTCTAACATATTTTTGACCGAAATAAAACTTATAGAAAAAATGGAAAGAAGTGATCCCAAGCCCAAATCCTCTAAAAAAATCTGAATATGGCCTCCAAAATTATGGTAAAGAAATTGGTGATGAGATATGGAACAACTATGCCCTAGAATACATCAAACTCCACTCACAAGGGTGTAGATAGCCCTATATATGGTCACAAATCATGCCCTAGCTATCCCTACTTGAAGTCTTGACAGATATCTCTCAACTAGATGAATTTATTTCATTTAAATGAAAATATGAAGTGGTAAATGTAGAAAAGGTGCCCAGAAAGTGTGCCCTAGATCTAAATATTTGATATAAGCTCAATTTTGGTCTCCATATGAGACCACCAAGGAGAAATTGAGGGTTTTTATCCCCAAAATCTGAATGCTAATGAGGGTTTTCATCCTCAACAACTAGCCAATGAGGGTTTTTGTCCCCAATAGCTGAAAGTAGGAGCAACAAGCCCAAACTCTCCAAAATGAAATGTAGAAATGCCAAAAAGTGTGTCAAATGAAACCCCAACCCCTCCTTTTATAATTTTCCATTGCCTTTTCCCAAGTTGGGCGCTCCATGTGGGATTACTAAAGTGACTTTCCATCTTCTAATTTATTGTTGGCTTTTACTTTATTTGGAAAGTCACCTTTATTTTTATTTTAATAATAAAGTTATATTAAGTTGTCACCTTTTTAATAAAAAGTGAGTGACTTGACAGCTTAAAAACATTAAATTTATTATTTTTCCTTATTTGAAAAAGGGGACATGACAGATTGGGGTATCTAGGTTAGAAGCAATACCTCATATAATACCTTTGGGTTAAAGTTCATTGCCTTCTTTAGTGTCATTTTTATCTAGAGTTCCGTCGATGATACCTACATAACATGATGTAGGAGGTGAAGGTATGACCATTAATAAAGGATTTTTACACCACCAAAAGGGTTAAGAGGTGTATTGTTTCTATGCAATAAATGTGTAGATCTATCAAAATCCCTCTTTGATCACTAACAAATTGATAATGTGATATCGGGGCCTAGGTTGTACAGAGCCTACAACATTGAATCACATAAAAAGAAACAAATAGGTATTTTAGGACCATATGGAGACTTTATGTCAATGTCAAGACCATATAAAATGACTTGTTCAAGCCCTACAAAAGTTTAAGTGATATTTTAGGTTTTTTACATATTTTTTATTTTTCATCTTGTCTCAATTTTTGTGCTTCTAATTTGAATATATGAAATGAAAAATTATTACAAAACTGAGATGAGGGAGGATTTAATTTAGGGGTATACATGGATAGGGTTAGTGTTTTCCCTTTTGATTTATTAGGCCTCTCAAAGTGTATATAAGGAAATCGTAAGTCGCTAAATATAAATTGTATAACAACAATAACATGATACCCTAATTTAGTGAAGCACCAACTCCATAAGGACACAACAAATACCTAGGTTTTAGTGAAGCACCAACTCCATAAGGAAGACTCAAAACCAACTTAGCCACCCGTAATGTTTGTCTCCTCAAATTTATTGCTGATCAACCGATGATGACACTATCTTATCTCTTCTCATCTTCTTCTCTCCTCAAACTTCCATGGTATTTATTTTCTCTAACTTCTTTTCTTCTTCTTCTTTGTTTTCACTCTATCTCTGATATATCATCACATCATCATCATCTTAGGCATCTTCAACATACTATGATCCTCAAAATCATCTATTATTTATATCCTTTCTCTATTGCTCATGAATACTTTTAAACTTCCTTGTTTTCTCACCCACTTATCTTCTTCTTCAGTTTCTCATGATCATAGAAAAACTTCCTTTCACAGTTTGGAAACCTTCATGTTTTCAACATGCATGCATTCTTCATGGTATTTAGGACTTCATACACCTCTCTCCATATAATCTAAATCAATCATATTCTAACTCACCTCCTCATGTGGTTTATAAGACCTTATTCTACCCTTACATACAACATTTTTTCTCGCTATTTTGATTTACTCATACAAGCTTCTCAAATAAGCCTTTATATACATGTCTTAAGATCAAACATTAACTAGGTCGGTCAAATATAACTAAGACAACTTAGGTTGGCCATACAAAATTTCAAAAACATCTGAAAAACATAAGATAATCAATACATAGGCTTCATCTGAACTTTCATGACCAAATTATGTCATTTCAATCTCCATCTGCTTGAGTTTGCTCTTTCTCTTCTTCTTAGTAGTTCACACTTTCCTCTTTACATCTCCATTTTCTATAGTAAAGCATCCAGTCATCGAGAAAATAGAACATATGGAACATTTTAGTGCCAAAAATAGAGACTGTTGGCCAAAAACAAGAAAATCACAAATCTTCTTTCAAATCCTTTGAAGGTCGGCCAAACATGATCACAAAAATGATCCATAAAACTTAGAAATGCATTGCAACATTCGGCCCAAACTAATGGTCCCAAATTAAAGAAAACCATAGACTTCAGACAAAATCTAAAGCATTTATTTCAGACTCCAAAACAAATACAACAAACTTTAGACAAAATATGAATCATTATAACATACTCTAGATAAACACCAAAGTAATAGAATAGATTTACAAGCATTTCAGGTTAGACTCTAAAGCTTTATCCTTCAATACTCTTTCAACAATCGCTCTATTTTCTTCATCTAGATCTTTTAGAGTTTAGTCTTCTTTTTCAATTGACCTGCATACCTCTACTCATGCATTCTAAACCATGTTCCCAAGCTCAAACAATGTCATACATCCTCTCATGCCTGTGTGCTCATCTTGCCAAGATACTATGCCCATACCTTCTTAAGAATCATAATTGTCTTCAAATTATCTCTCTCTCACACATTTCCAATCAACCTTCACACATGATGCACTTCTCTTTTGACATCAATGATACATCACAACAATCTCCACATCATCCTTTGGCATCAACTTGACATCAATGATAACAACATGCTCTACAACTATCTCCTGGACATTATTGACAACACTTCAACATCATTACCTTGACATCAATAAGGCCCATACTCAACTTTGACATCAATGAGAACAACATGACATCCTTACATTGACATCAATGAAATCACTTCAACAATTTGGAGCGATATTGAAAAGTTTTGAAATAAAATTAAATGCATGACGAATTACAAAACTTCACCCCAATTAGACAAGGGTGCAGTTTTGGAATTCTCTTGAATTTCAAATATCCAACCAAAAATGCATGAGGGCCTCCAAAAATATTCCCTTTCTAAGAAGGGTGATCTAAAGGGGGAAAACATGAAGGGAGCATCAAGTTTTTAAATTTTTGTCAACTATAACATAACCAATAGGAAATATGCACATATTTGGAAGGGGGTATGCAAATTTCAACTATAAAACAAATTCATGGAGCCTCCCAAAAGGATGCGCCAATAAAATTGTTTCACTTGAACTTGTTGATGTCATCACCACGATGAAGAATTATAACAAAAAGTGACTTTTAATGCACCTAGAGTGAAAATGCAATTTTTCTAGGAATGTAATATATGGATTTGATTGGAAAACACAAAAAACTTTATTTTAACCATTTTCAGAAGCTAAAAATTCCTCCTTTTTAAATTTTGAGCCAACTCACCCTTTTAGTGTAAGAAGGAACAATAGTGAGTTGAGATGCCACATGAACTTGAGAGGATTTGGAAAAAAACTAATGTGGGCCATGAATAGGGTTCCATGAGCTTTCATTTGACTACTTATTTTCATTTTGAATCCACCTGAAGCTCCCAAAATGTCTAGTTCAAGATGACCTTTCTTTGGAGATCAAAAACACCTTATTTATAGAAAGCTCTACATGTGAAGGGTTCCCAAGTCTAGTCAAGAACTTCCAAAATTTGAACTAAGTAATACTAACATGAAGTAAAATCTGAAACCTTTCTAAATACATAATCGATTTCCAAAACCACGTGAAACTCACCATCACTTTGCCCAAAATTGTCACTTGCAAAAGGAAAAAATTGACATTATGGACCAAGTTTCTTGAAGGGTGGCATTTTTTCTGTGTTTTTCAAGAAAAATGGTTAACAACATTTTTCATTCCAATAGATAGAAAATAACAAGATCACTAGTTCCTTGTAAATATCTAAAAATCCACTTAACCACAATCCAATACTCTTCCCATATATTTTCCATTTATATGCTTTCTAGTCCTACTACATGTGCAATGTTATGTCTTGTGCAGACCATTGCATATGTAATGTTTCACAACACACTCTAATATGAAACATGTGCCATGTCCTCCAGCTCCTCTTGTGTCTCTGGAAATTTTTTGGTAGAGAGTTTCTAAACAAATGGAAAGGGTGTAATTACTAGCTTCTTTTGCTATATCTTGAACCTTTCCAACACCATCCTCACATATTTACTCTAATTTAGCCAAATTTCTCTATTCACATGATCTACTTTTATCTCCATGCCCAAAATTTACTTTGCAGAACCAAGATCCTTCATTCCAAACTACTTAGAAATTTGATCTTTCACTTATTTGATCATTTCCATATTGTTTCCAACCAACAACATATCATCCACATAGAGCACTATGATGATAAAATAATCCCCTTATTCTTTGAAGTACACAAAAGGATTTTATTTGCTTCTATCAATTCCAAATTTACAAACACATCCATAAAAATTGTGAGTCCACATCATTAATGATTGTTTTAGGCCATACAAGGACTTCTTCAAGAGACAAACCATGTCCTCTTTACCCTTGAATTTGAAACTGTTAGGTTGCTTCATGTAGATTTCTTCCTCAAGATCCCCATGCAAAAATGTTTTTTTAACATCCATATGATCTATCTCTAGATCATATGCAATAACAATAGCTAAAATAAATATGATAGAAGTCAATTTTGTAATAGGAGAAAATACCTCACCAAAGTCAATTCCTTTAACTTGAGAGAGCCTTGTATTTCTCCAAGTTTCCCAATACATTAAACTTATTCTTGAAAACCCATTTGCAACCCACTGATTTTCTTCTAGGAGGTAGATGTACCAAGTCCCATGTATCATTCTCCTTTAGAGACTTCATTTCCTCCTTCATAGCCATCATCCAAGACTTACTCTCATCTAAACCAAGAGATTCCTTCATTGTCATTGGATCCTCATTATTTGTTACTGATAATAGAAATACTAAATGGTAAATAGAATGGATAACATTATGAGGGAATCTTCAAACTCTTATTGGCCTTCTAATTCCGTAAGAAACACTATAATCCAAATTGGTTTCTAGATTTTTCCTTGGCATGATTTCAAATTAGTCATCTCATGAAGTCCTTGTTTTATCAAGTGATCTTGACTCCATTGTATCACTTCATTATATATGAATTTCCATTGTAGTGAAACCTCTTATTCATCTTGATTCTCAACTCTCATAGCCTCCCCTTGATCTTGTAGTGAGACCACATCTATAGATTCTATCTTTGGTTTCTTTACCTCTTGAACAATCTTTTCCAAATATTTTTCTACCATGAATTTGATGGCTTTAAATTACTTGAAGACAACATTTTTGATATAAAAACCATTTTGGAGTCATGGATACCATATATTATAACCTTTGATACCATTTCCATACCTAATAAAGATGTATTTCTCAGATCTGAAGTCAAGTTTCATTCTCTTCTCCTTACGTTTATCTCTATATGCTTCAAACTAAAGACTCTTAGGTTTTCAATATATGGTTTACCTCCCATCCAAGATCATTGTGGGGTCTTATCCACTAATGATGATGTAGGTGATATGTTCATCGAATAACATGTAACAACCATTGATTTATCCCCACAATTATGATCCAAGCCGACACCACTTAACATACTCAATGCCTTATCCATTAACGTTTTTTCATGCACTCTCGAATCTCCATTCTAATGTGGGTATAAGGATTTATTTATCTTTTCCTGATTTTTCCAAAATTTTCACATAATTCATCAAATTCCTTTGAACAATACTCTCCTCCATTATCCGTGCGAAAAACCTTTATCCTTTTCTCAAACTAGTTCTCAACTAGTGCCTTAAACTTCTTAAAAGTTTTGAACACTTCATATTATTCTTGAGAAAATATATCCAAGTATTCATATAATAGTCATCTATGAAAGACACATAAAATACCAACTTTCCATGTGAGGGCACCATCATTGGTCCAAATAAATCACAAGTGTATTACCCGTAACATGCCAGTTGAATAAGTAGTAGAAGTGGGATACTTTACTCTACTCTGTTTTCCATACACACAATGTTCACAAAATTTAAATTCTAAGGGACAATTAAAAATTCCTTTGACCAAACCTTTTATTACAATACATGCAAATTCCTTTTTCGCCAATATGTCCCAACCTTTCATGCCAAATAATTTCTTTCTCCTATAGAATAAAATCTTTATTTTTCCATAAATATCATTGTAGAGATATTTCTCTGACAAGATTTGTTTCACCCACCATATCTCATCATGTGGTGATATTTCATTTAGCTTTTCCTCTAAATTTTTTTCTCTTTGATCTAGTACTGGAATACGCTTCATAGTCTTTTCCTTAGATACATAAAATTTGTTGTGTGCACCAACCGTTGTGCTTGTATCAATTTTAAATAGAGTTCATATGCCCAATCCTCTTTCTATAACTAGACTTCCATGCACCATTTTCAACCATCTTTATTGAAGGAGAAATGTACTCTAGAATCATTCATATTTCTTATAATTTTTTTCTAGCAAGTCTTTTTATGTGTAAAACACAAGGGAATTTCTTTGTCCTCCCATCTCTAAAATTCAAGTTTACTCTTCCTCTCCCCAAAATTTTGTAGGTTGAATTATCTGCCATAAACACTTGGCTGCCATTATGCACCTTGTATTCATAAAACCATTCCCCATGAGGGGTCATATGTAATGATGCAATTGAATTAATAATACATGCATTGGTGCATACATGTGTGCTCAGGATGTAAGGTAAGAATCACCATTATCATCACTTCCTTCTCTTTCTTCAAAACATAGACTATCTTAAGAAAATTTTCCCTTCTTCTACCTATAATCCTTCTTAAAGTGCCCTATTTTACCATAGTTCCAACATTTCTTCTGATTTTTATTTCGAGTATTGGATCTATTTTTAGACTTGGACCTTTTATCTCCACCCTTTTTAATCTTTCCTCACTCTTTCTCTCTCCCATGAACTGAAAAATATTCCTTTGAATGATAATCATTAGAAAAATTTATTCTCATCTCTTCAGATAGTAAAGTTGCAACTATTTCACCAAGCTTCAATTTTTATTGGTACTGGTAATAACCATCACCAAAATTTCCCAAGAGTTTGACAAGTAACAAATAATATTAATACAACTCTCCACATAATCCATCTTGACATCAATAGACATTAAATGAATTATGATAGAGTTAAAATTATTTAGGTTCTCTACAACCGAGTCACCATCATTCATCCATAAAGAATACAACTTCTTCTTTAGAAAAATATTTTTCACCAAATATTTGGTTTGATACAATGTTGTCCCTAGCTTATCCCATAACTCCTTTGCTATTTTCTCAGTAGAAACATTCAATAACATACAATTAGAGACACATAAAATGATAGTAATTTTTACCTTCCTATCAATCTTGACCCCCTCATCTTGTGTTAAAATTATAGGATGTATTTGTGTAATCATTATGCAATGATCCATCTCTGTAAAAATATCTTCCATCTCAAATTTCTATAACTCAAAGTTTTTTTCCATAAAACACTTATCCCAAATCTTTTGCTACTAGACTCCATATTAAAGATTCTACTAAAAACTAGGTACGTAACTCAAAAAACCATTAAAATGAAAACAAGAAAATCCCCACCAAGTTTACAACCTGGATCTAATAACAGAGGTTTATATTTTGTGAAAACATCCAAAAATAAAATAAATCAAAAATGCAAAAATAAGTAGACCCGAAATAAAATAGAACATACCAAGAATATTGACATACTTTTTATTCTAGGAAAACCCTTTTGATAAAAAAACCTATCAAAACTTCAACCTTGTATTAACTTGAAAATATTACAAATACTATAACCAATATCCAAAGTTCTAGCCTCTAACAATCAATCATTTCCTGCATAACTCTATCAACGAGAGCATGTAATTTTATAACCAAAGCACATTCTATAATTAACCTTGCTTGGAAAGCAAGCTAAAGTATTAAAATATTATTTTAAAGCATATCCACTACTTTTAAAATGAAATCAAGTTATAAAGCTAAGTTAGCTTTACTATTATTAGAACAACCATTACTTTAAATAAAAGCACCTAAAATATCCCAACACCTTTGCATGGGCACTACATGGGTAGGAAACTACCAACATAGCGTAGACATGATCATACTATATGGGTTAAAATGGAATAAAATTTTCATGGCTACATTTGTCTTATGGTAGCAATTAAGGGAAAACTAGTTTTGTTGATACTTCATCACATTTCTTGACCACCTCGGAACCATATTAAAAGATTTAAACATGGTTTATATGGTAGCATAACACCATTACAAACTAGAGTGAGAAGGAAAAATTCTTAGGTTTATTGTAGCACATGAAGGTGTGACAAGGAACACTTACTTTGACAATATATTTTCAAGGCTTATCACCCATTATAGAACTCATGGAATAATATAACTATTTCGAGGTTCCTTTCAAGCATAATCTAAACAACTCTACTTAAAATCCCTTTAGCATTATAGAACCAATACTTGATTAATATCACAATGATGAGAACATATTTGCATAAAATATGCCTTATACCTATTTTGTGCGTATTCAATAGAATTCAAAGGGTGTCAAGATAACAACATATCCTTTTCAAGTGGATATAATATGTTTTCCAATTTTGTTTACACCGGATCAATGGAACATTCATTATTCCTTTTGTATGTTACAAGTTGTGAATAATCAAATTAACGAGTCTAGAGACCTATGGTTTCCTTACTTTCCCATCCATTATTAGTGCCTCTACCACATATCATATTTCAACTCATCAACCTTATCAAACTTCACCATACACTTTTCCTCATGATCTATACCATTTTAGTGTATTTTTATCAGCTTGAGGTCAATGGATCCATTGATGAATGAACTCTTGGAGATTTTCTTGAGTCACTCATGAATATCCTTCTCATTCCTACATATAGTGGCCCTAACTATGTGGATTTCCATAAATAATTTATTAAATCATTTTGTAATTTTTAACTAAACAACAAACAATTCTCATAGACTTAAATTTCTAGATCTTTGAAGGATATAAACTCATTTATACTTTCGGTGAGTTGCATGATATTTATATGTATGACTTCATCAACTCCGATTTGGTACAGCTTAGTTATCTCCATATAATGATAATATTTTAGAATTTATCGTAGTTTCAATGAGAGATTTTTTGGTTTTTGGTAGTTGTGAATATTCATGCCATTTTTGGAACCAAGATCCGATGACCTTGGTTGCAGCATCATGGAAATCAAGGAATCTCATAATAGTTCTTGAGTTCCTTACTTGGTGTAATAGATCAACATTAAGAAAACATTGAAACTAGGCTTGATTATGCAAATGTTTAATCAAAGTTTCAATTAAATTTTGGTTGCACCATTGGTTTTAATAAGGAACAAGGTTGTGTTAAATAAAATTCATAAGAAATTGTGAAACAAATTTGAAAGGATTTTATGGGGAAGATAGAGCTTTGTGTGTGTGTGTGTGTGTGTGTGTGTGTGTGTGTGTGTGTGTGTGTGTGTGTGTGTGTGTGTGTGTGTGTGTGTGTGTGTACACATAACTTGGGCTCAATTATGACTTAAAAGGAGGCGAGACTTTGTGGAACATGGATTAATTAAATGAATATTATTGGGAATTTGATGACCTATTAGAGAAACACATTTTAAAAAGTTTTACAAAGTGTCAAGACTATAGGAAACAAATTTCTACCATGAAGTGCTTATTCTCAAAATTCATTTTCCGAGTGAGGCTAATAAAATGGGATCAAAATTGAATTTTTTTGAAAAGGTAAAATTTTCACGTGACAATAACTCCTCCCTCACCTCTATCCTCCATTGGATTTATAGTGTAATCCATCCCATCCTTCACCAACTTGTATTTTTTTCACATCCATTGTGTTACACCTTCCGATAACACTTCCAAAACCTTCTAAATAATATATGACATATATTCATGGACATTATATCACACAATAATTCATCTCGATACCTTCATATCTAGGACTTCACTAGACACTACTAAGTTACTAGTAAATGGTGTCCCTTTTGAAATCTTTTAGAGATTATGAAACTTAATCCTATTCAACCACGAATTCTCTACCATATATTTTACAACCAAATTAGTGACTCTCCCACTATCCACAATCAATTTACACACTTTAACTCTAGAATTTCATGTTCTAACAATATGTGTTTGAACATCAATGATTATCCCATCTTCGGTCTTCTCCAAAATATTACAAATCATCTTCATCACCCGTTGTAATGTGCACACTTCCCTCCCACAATTTTGGGTGTACAAGAACTCAAAGTATCTATTCCCTATTTCTCCACACCTATAATACGGTTCATTGAATTTATAACATATTATGTGTCTAAAGTATCCCCTTACTCTATATATATTTAATTATCCTCTACATGTTCTTTCATTGCATGGCATAGAAATCCCCTCACCTTCATGATTCATAGAATTTATGATTCCACCACCTTCATGCTTTGTCATTTTCACCCCAAAATATCTTCCACCTTCGGTTTATACTAATAGGCCTCCTAAAATGATCTTACTTGGATCATTCCAAACTATCTTGAATCACAATGCACAACCCATTCACGTACATTAACTTATTCTCTATGTCATCTTTTGCATGTCTTGCTCTAATTGTGATTATGTAAAAGTCTTTAATGTATTATTTCACATTGATATTTCTCTATCATAAATTTTTAAGCTTCTTAAACATACTTAACCGGTAATCCATGAACAAGAAATTTTCCTTCAACTTTGCAACCACCCTATGACATGTCTTTATATTCTATTTTCCTCTTTGTACTTTATCTATCTCGATATGCTCTCACTCTAAATCTACACGAACCTTAAAAATTTGCAAGAAAATGTGAGTTTCCTTGGATCTTACATGTTTTAATACTAAAAATACTTCTTGATCTTCATTACCCAATAAATGATATATATATAGGTTTCAAACTACCGAATAACATGGGGTATCTAATCTAGGCTCACTCCTCAATATACCAATTATGTGTAACAACCTATACTCTAGTATATTAAATTTGCATCCTCTCCTTCCTCTACATTTGACTTCATGGCTTGCATTCATGATTGTGTGGGTAATCCTTCATCATCACTATGATATTAAAAATAACACCTAAGCATTGTGTGGCTTCCATGTCCTAAAAATGGGATTTCATAGTTAGCATCAATTAGGACAAATCCTCAACTCTCACAACTTGGTCTCTGCAACCTTAGATAACATTAATCTTGTGTAACTTTGTGTTTCATCAAACAAATGTGATCTCCACATTCCTTTACACCTTTTACCCAACAATTACTTGTTGGAATATGTCCGCGAAAATATTTTCTACCCATCTTTATGAAAGTGGAAAATTGCCAATGTTTGTTGTGTAATCCTCACATATTTTTCGAAACTTGTTGAAAATGTCTACAAATTTCAACCCACACTCATAAATGTATAAAAATACCAATATCTATTGTTCCAACACTTTAAAGGAAAGGAAAAAATTTCTTTGATACCAAATGATGAAGATGCAATTAGGGTTCTCAATGAAGAGATTACTTAGACCACACTACCCTCAGGATCAAGTGCAGAAAACATACAAATAATCATGTAATAAAAAAAATTAAATTCAAAAGTATAACAACACATAAAAATATTTATTCAAATACTTATGAGAATAGAACAAACAAAAATAATCGCCAATGATATAGCTAATATATCATATTATTATTCTTCTTATAAAAACTTACTACTTTAAGCATTAAGATTGCATCCATACTCTACTTTAATTCAAAAAGTTCACACTACAAACTACCAATAACTACATCTCTAATACAATCAATATTTATTTGTATAGGAATACAAATCACCTATTTCAAATCCTATAATCATGGAACAATATGAATTTAAGGCCCAACGGACTATTATAAACTTAGTCAACCTTCTTGATACTTTTGTGGCTTCAAATGATATTCCTTCATTGCTTTGTAGATTTTAAACAACTTTATATTGTTATGCGGATCCAAAAGTAATTTATGACTTCATATTCGAATTATACTATTGTGCAACTTCGTTAGGATTGTGTGGATTCTTTATTATTTATTAGTGTCTACTAATACTTGAGAGAAATTCAACAAATTGTGTGACTCAAGAAAAGACTCAACAAAATGGAAAATACTACATAATAGATTAGACATTATGTAATAGACTTACTCACAACATTGACATTACACAATGGACTTGTGCACTACACCAAAAACATTGAATGCAACTCTATTATTTTGTGTCCCACCAATAATATAATTTCTTAATAAATATGGCCCATCAATAACACAAAATGTAAAATACAATGTAACAATTTTTCCTCCAATTTTCAATTGTTTTTAGTTGATACATGATTTCCTGTGAACTTGAATGCACTTGCATCCATTTTAATTTTAGTGCATCAACAATTTTTTTCATTTGTTTCTCTTATCCCTTTTCTTTGACAATTTTTAGATTACGTAGTTCGTAATAGTATTAGGAATAGAAATAGAGGATAAAAATCTCTTTAAAGGTTTTATTTAAATTTAAATCCCCAAACCTAATAAGAGATCCCATATTATATTGATAGTGAAGTAATATTCATGGGTGGAAAATTTCAACCACGAAAATTTTGGGATGCTTAGTGGGACCATTATATTCTAGTTACAAAATATGGCATTACTATTTGATACACTTGTATATTTATTTTCAAGTATCTAGCTAAGTTTTGGTGCGTCTCCTAGATCATCTGGTTTTGTGAACCATATATAAGCATATGGAGAATCCACCCTACTCTACTCAATTTTCAAAGATCTAGTGGCCACAAAACATGGGAATAATAGTGACACAAAGTATTGCTTTATGAGAGATACATTTTGAAATTTTGCATCTTTCTTCTAGAAGGAGAAGTAAACATGTTCAAACGGCGGCTTCCTCTCCCAAAATTTTTAATCCATTTGACCAAATAGTCCCTTCCCTACTTTCCAAAGAATTATCCATGCGAAAATCTCCATGTCCGAAAAAATAAATCAGCCTTTTGTTATCTTTAATAGAGGTATCCGTTTAGCCTCAACTTCATGGAATGATATCCTTATATCTATTCTTATAATCCTTCCATATTTCACGAGTGAAATTGCAGTACCCCCTATCGACCATATACAATACATTGCCAATATAAATTCATTTTTATCATGTCATTTAAGATGATGTTTATATGAGGTTGTTAGTTACTTTACTCAAAGGAAAAAATATTGAATGTTATATAAGTATACTCCCCTAATTTAGTGCATGATTGGACAAGCTATGAGAAAAATTGTGTAAACACTTTTAAGAAAAATTTGACAATCTTCCTCTCATGGAGCAGCTTAACTTGTAAACACTTTTAAGAAAAATGTGACAATCTTCCTCTCATGGAAAAGTATAAATCCTAAAAAAATAGCCTAATTCAAGATGGAAAAGTATCTTCTAGGCCTCCTATGCCTCTAGGTATTAAAACTCCAAATTTTAACATAGCTATAACACAACCTCTGGCTAAAATGACCAATCTTGAATATGTTCAAGCTATCCCTATTAAATCCTCTAATGAGATGGGAGAAATCAAATCCATGTATTATAATATTATAAGTGAGTTGAATTCCATATAAGGTAATATTCCCAAATAAATCCCAAGTCATTCTAACCATATAACTCATCTTATCACATGAAATAGTATCTACTAGGTCATTGCAATAAAATTTCATTTATGTGTCTAAACCAAACAAATCCCTAGTCCCCCTTTAGAAAAACATAGCCAAGAATATTAAACGGTTATACCTATGTAGGTTGCCACATGATTCAAATATGTATGCTTGTAGAAATGCAAGCCAAATGTTGATGGTATAAATCTTCACATGACAAAATATCCCACAAGTTAAAGTGAGTCAACCACCAATGTCACCACATAAAGTAAATCTAGCATATTGGTTCAAAAGAGAATTATGTGTAGGAAATAATAGTGGATATATCATATCGAGTCCTTAGGTTCACTTAGACTATAATACATGAGAAAAAAATTTTATTTGTCACTCCTCATGATCGGCTAAAGAAATAATTTCAAATAATGTGACTCCACTGCGATGCCTAAAGGTTTGTATCCCCTGATAAATTAGACGAGGAAATACTGGTTCACGTAAAACAAAAAGGCCCCATCCTATCCCCTTAAACGTGGTTAATAAATTGAAGAATACCAACAAGAATGTCACAATGTAGGATGCCCTTGTCATGCCCCAAAAATGGTTATCTTAAAAGAATATTTGAAATAAATATATTGTACCTCTAATCCATCTAAAAAGAAAATATACAATCTTTTTACATCTTTTTAACATCTTTTAGTAAATCCCATTTAAAGAAGGTAAAGAGATCCTAATCCTTTTACATTTCTTTGATTATGTCGAGAGATATTCTACAATGTTAACATGGAGTGAAAGAGTCTCATGTCTCGTTGTGAAAGAAAAATTAGAACTACAATTATTTAAAAAAATACTTTATAAATATTATAACTTTACATTAGCATACTCAACATTTAAAAATCAAAATGAATATCAAAGACTAGAGAAGATTATTTTACAAAAGAAAGAAGGGATAAAATAAAAATCAATATGTTCTAAATTATTTTGTCTTAGTTATACATAAATCATAATGTTTTATAAGTATTTTTATATATTTAGTACATCATTTTATTATTATTTACATTTAGTTTAAATATTGATAAATATTGTTAGTTATTATTACATTTAGTTTAAATATTTATAAGTATTGTTACATATATTATTTAATTAATTTTGATGTATATTATAAATGTTGGTTTAAATATTTATAAATATTTTTAGCTATTATCACATTTGATTTAAATATTTATAAGTATTTAAATATTAATTTTAGTTTAAATACTTATAAATATTGAACTAATTATTAGTACATTTAGTTTAAATATTCATAAGTATTTATACATTAATATTAGTTTAAATATTTATAAATATTGTTAGTTATTAGTACATTTATCTTAAATATTTACAAGTATTTTTATATATAATTGATGAAGATGACCATGAGCAACATGTAAAATATGTCTTTGATGTGTACAAGAATATGACATTTTCCATGGAAAGTGTATCACTTATTTATGTCGCTAGATCTTGGACATATAATCCACATAAAAATGAGATAAAAATGGAAGGTGATGAGTTTTTCATCTATTGTGAGATTATTTCAAAGGTTTTCCTCCATCCCTTCGTGTGAATCACATAAATGGGTTGATTTTTGTTGGTCAAAGTTATTGCTTTACAAACCTTTTCGTGATATACAAGGAGATATTGGACTTGATTCCAATTCAATAAAATCAAATTGGGAGTCACTAAATTATAATCCTTGGCATGTCAAGAGGACTATTATAGAAGATGTTGATAATAGTATTGATTATGAAGATGAAGTATATTTATTATTGATAAATGGTTTTAAAGGGGACCATACCCAGTGGAACAAAAGGCTCAAAAGCTAGAAATAACAGTGAAAGAGTAGTGGTTTTTTGATGATTGAGGGACATACCCCAACGAGAAAGAGCCTATGAAGGCTAGATAGAACAATGAAAAGTATGGTAGGGAAGACTACCAACAAGGAGCCCAAAAACAACCAAAAATTAGCTCAGAATAAATAAAACACCGCAAAAACACACAGAGAAACAACAAACCAAAGACAACTATTTTAGAAACTCATTAAAGACCTTCTGAGCTTCTTCCACGGCCTTGAAAAGGTTAAGAGCCGCTTGTTTGGATTCTTGTTTCCCTTTGTTAATGCCTTCTTCTTGGCCTTACCCTCTTTCCAAATCTCCTTAGAGATACCACTAATTTCACAAATATGTTTAACGTGGATGTGAATGAAATTGAGAAAAGCTTTATGCATAACAAGATGTTTGTAAACTACCTAAAGTTTGAAGCATTCAACCTTTCATGAATGTAAAACTAACTTACGCATTCATTGCGGCTTTATTGAATAAAAATTCCTATTAAAAATTAAATACGGATCCAAATATATCATTTGACAAGTGGATGTTGTTATAGCTATCGTATTACAAAGAAAATATGATTTCTTCATTTGAGAGTTACACTAGAACTTCTCTTTTAAATTGTGAGAGAGTGTTCTTATTTTCTTTTTATTTAATACTTTGCTTCTTCAGTATTAGTTTTTCCATGTGTTACAATGAATAATTTGCCTTCATGATCTAAAAATACCTTTAACCTCCAAATATTTGATTATATTTGATAGTTGGGTATCGAGTAGCGAATCTATCAACTGTGGATTGAAGTCTTGATCCTCGAAAGGAGTCTTGCATTTTCTCATAAGTCCTTTTCTTTTCAGGAGTCCTACACTTTCTTTGGAAGTCATGCACTTTTTGGAGATTCATGCATTTTTCTCCAATTATTCAAAAGATAAGCGATGAAGTCTAGATCTTGAGACTTAGTCAAAATTAAGGATTTTGATCGATTTTTCTTGTTGTAATTCTTATCTCACTAATTTTACATGATAAAACATATTTTCCACAAGACCAATTAGGATTTAGGAAAAACAAACCTCAATGCTATAAAGGTTATTTCACCATACATGTACCATACTTAATCTTTAAAATAGATAAAAAGACTTGTAAACATGATTAATTACATTTCAAACTTACTTAAAATTGAGGAATTAAACCTTGTCAAGATAAGATTATTCGATGGTAAAGATGGAACTCCTTCGGGTGGGCTGCGAATTTGAAATTTCAGGCGGGCTGCGTGAGGGTTTCGAAAGCGCTGTTTCAGCAGCTCTGGCTACTGAATGTCTCTCAAAGAACTGTGATGTAGCCGCTAAGGAACCGATAAAAGAGAAAAATGTGATCATTGGTGGCAGCTTCGGGTCTAGAGCCTGGGCGAAGTTGTTAAGACTCCTCCTGACAAAAATGCGAAACCTCAGGCTGCATGTGATTTTAAAAGTACAAAAGATGCTGAAGGGGTGACCCACTTACAGTGCCTGATGGATGTCTCAAAAAGAGCTCTGGAGAAAACCAATCTGGCACTTGTCGGTAAATTTTTGGGGGCACGACCTAATGTGGACACCATTAGGAAATGGGCCATTCGTAGATGGAAACCAAAAGGGGATTTAATAATCACCACTATGGCAAAAGGTTTTTTTCTGGCCAGATTTAATCTCCAATCTGATGTTGACTCGGTTTTGTTGGGTGGTCCCTGGTGTCTGGGTAATATGGGACTATTTTTAAAAAAATGGTACCCCGGATTTAATCCATTTGTTGAAAATATTCATGCCATACCCATCTGGTGTAGACTCCCAGGGCTTCCTCTGCATCTTTGGGATGATGAAATCCTCCTTCACATTGCCAAATCGATTGGTTCACCTATTGGCCTGGATGGGCCCACGAGAAATAGATCTAGGCTGGCATTTTCTCGGTTCTGTGTCTCCATAGAAATGGATCAGAGCTCCCTGATAACATTGTTCTGCAATCCAAATTTGGAGAATGGAATCAGCAAATAGAATATGAAGCTTTCAAGTTAAGATGTAGCAAATGCCACAGATTAGGGCATTTTGCCAGCAAATGTCCTGAACATACAGTTCAAAAGCTGGAAGATTTTTCAGTTATTCCTGAAGATCATGGACAGAATCAGAGAGATAAGGCGGATAAAGAACTGATTTCTAAACTAGCTACTGGAAATAGGCGTTTAGAGAGGCATTCCAAGCTAAAAGAAAGGGAAAAAGTTTTCAAGGCAAAGAGACCACCGCTTTTACGTAAAACTTTGGAAACCTAAGAAGCGGATTGAGTCTCAAAAAGTATTAGATCTGGGTCCGAATGAGGAAGAAAACAAAAGGGAGATCTTAGTGGATTCAATATTGAACTCTTTGACTCCAAATCCAGTAAAGCTGAACATGGAGATTGATGAAGAAAATGAAAAAGTTAGCATTTCTCTCTCATACATGGAAGAAGAGGAAGACAAAATCAGTGCCCATCAAGAGCTGCTAAGGAGCAGCTCTATGGCGAAACTAAAAATGAGACAAGAAAAAGGCAAAGAGGATCTAGAATCCATTACACGAGATCTAAACCAAGAGAAAGAGGACACAAATGTGGAGGAGCTGACTCCTAAAATGGATAAGCAGACTGATATTACCACAGGAAAGGAGGATGGGGAAATTACCCCAATTAGTAAGGAAAATGTTTGTGATAATGATGGATTCATCTTAGTGAAAAGAAAGAAAAGAGGTTCAAAAAGCCTAGAAGAAAAGTAGCTTGGAAGCTGGGAAGCTTCCACCTCAAGAATCACAAGGGCCACTGCTAGAAGAACTACAAATTTTGGAGTAACCTTTAGAAAAGGCAGGCCATCTAAGAGAGAAGCAAGAGAAAAAGAGACTGAAAAAGAAATTGCAGATGGTACACAGAGAATTCTGAGCCATCCGGAAATGCATCTCCAATTTTTTTAATGAAGGTTATTTCTTGGAATGTCGAGGCCTCGATGGAGGGCCTAAGCAAATAATGCTTAAGGAAATTAAAATAGAAAAAAACCCAACATTCTTCTCATTCAAGAAACTAAAATGAAAAGTAAAGCGATTTGAAGACTTCAAAAGACATTTTTGGCGAGAGCGTTGCCTTTCTTTGTTGACTCTCAAGGGCCTCTGGAGGTTTAGCGATCTTTTGGGATACAAAGATGGTTGACGGTAAGGTACTCTCCTCAACCCAGAATCATTTAGCTATTATCTTTAAAAGCCTTGAAAATAATCATAGCTGGATCTTATCTAATATTTATGCGCCCAATACTGCTACTGGTAAAAGAAGGCTATGGAAAGAGTTAACCTTGTTCTGAAGCAAGGTTGAAAACATGAACTGGTTGGTTGTGGGAGACTTCAATAATCCTTTGAATCTAGGAGAAAAGTTTGGAGGAAGCTCTGAATTCTCCCTTGGTATGGAAGAATTTTCTGACTTCATCTCGACTCTTAATCTTATGGACATAGAGCTTCATGGTAATCAATTTACATGGTCTAACAGAAGATTAGGAGAGAGCTTAATTTAGGTTAAACTTGACAGAGCTCTTATTTCTACAAATTAGATCCTGGACCAAAATTTCCATCTTTCTACTCTCCCCAGAATAGGATCTGATCATAATCCAATTGTCCTCAATTTCTTCAATTAGACAAAACCTTTTCATGGTAATTTCAAATTTGAGAAAATGTGGTTCTAGAATTAAAGAGTGGTGGGTTTGGGAAGGCACAGGGACGGCCCAATTCAGGCTCCTTTAGAAGTTAAAGAATGTTAAACAAAAGTTAGAAAATGGAATAAAGAGGTTTTTGGAAACATTTTTGAAAAGAAGAAAGAACTTAAGCAACAACTTGAAGAGCTTGAGCTAAATGTCTCCATGAAAGGTATGACCCTTGAAGATCATCACGGGAAAAAAACTCCTATCAGATCTAGCATAATATAAACAACCATGAAGAAACCTTTTGGAGAATGAAATCTAGAGCCCTTTGGCTTAAGGATGGAGACAGAAATACAATTTTTTTCACCGATGACCATCAAACATAGAGCTTGTAACAGAATTTCAAAAGTTGCTAAAAGAAATGGAAACATTACTAAGGATCCTGAAGATATCAAAATAGAGGCGCTAAATTTTTACAAGAACCTCCTCACTGAAGATTCCTCCTACAATGAACAAGCGACATCTTTCCTCTTAGACTCCATTCCTAATAATCTAATACCTGCTGAGAGATTTAAAAGTCTTTCAAAAACTGTCACCATTGAGGAATTAAAAAAGGCTGTCTTTTCTTTAGAAGGGGATAAGGCTCCAGGTCCAGATGGCTTCTCGCTAACTTTTTCCAAAGATGTTGGGAAATATGCTCTGAAGATCTCTTGAAAGCTATCAATGAATTTTACAGAACGGGAAATCTTATTAAAGAACTAAATAATACACACATTGTGCTTGCCCAAAAGATGGATGCAAAAGACTTCAAAGATTTCAGGCCTATCAGTTTGGTTAATGTCATTTATAGGATCTTCACAAAGATTCTCACCACTAGAATGCAACCTATTCTCATGGAGATCATTTCTCAATAGCAGAGTGGATTCATTCAGGGAAGAATTATCCAAGATGGAATTATCATGGTTCATGAAACTATACATTCTATGGATAAAAGTAAAAAGGCGGGGATGGCCATCAAACTTGACATGCATAAAGCTTTCGACAGAGTCTCCTGGAGATTCATGGATGAGGTCCTGTCCAAATTTGGTTTTCAAAGCAAATTCAGAAAAATCATTCACTCTTGCATCTCTACCTCTAGATTCTCTGTGGTTGTTAATGGGGAACCTGTGGGTTTTTTTGCCAGTAATAGAGGTATACGGCAAGGTGACCCAATCTCCCCTCTTTTATTCATTATTATGGCTGACAATTTAAGCAAATATATTTCCAAAGCTATTGACATTGGCATGATAAAAGGCTTCCCTCCAACTACTCGGTAATCGAGATCTCATCTCATCGCAGTTTGCTTGATGACACTCTCTTCTACTAATGGCTTCTATTATTGAGGCAAAGGCCATTAAAACTGTCCTCGATTTTATGAGGAAGCCTCAAGGCAAAAAGTTAATTTTGACAAAAGCTCTATTTATTTCTTTAACACTCCCGAGGAGAGGCGAAGAAAGATCGCTAATATTCTAGGATGCACAATTAATTCTCTACCAGCTACTTACTTAGGGTTACCTTTAAGTACTGGCAAGATTTTAGTGGAGGTATGGAATGATCTTATTAAGAGATTTCAAAGAAAGTTGGTTTGGCTGGAAAGGAGCAGTTCTTTCAAGTGCGAGTAAGTGTCTTTTGGTTAAAAGCACGCTTCAAACTTGCCTATCTACATACTTGTCAATGTTCAAAGATGCCTATAGCATGTGATGAGCAAGATTGAGAAGATTCAAAAACACTTTCGTGGCACGATCGAGGACATATTCAGATATCATCTTGTGGCTTGGGAACAAGTTTGTAAACCTAAGAGACTAGGGGGGTTAGACATCAAAGATATCAAACATATGAGTACCGCCCTTACTTGCAAAATTAGGATGGAGGCTTATAAAAGAACACAGGACCTTGGGCAGTTAATTAAGATCAAATATCTTTCAAATCAAAGCAAGATTTCCTTTATTTATGATCAGTCCCTTCCGAGTGGTTCTATTTTCTGGAATAACCTTCTATGCAGCAGACACATTCTTTCTCAGGGGTGTAGCTGGAAGCTTGGAGATGGGCAAAACATAAACTTTTGGACTGATAAGTGGACGGATTCTAACTGGATTTCTGATTATGATCATATTAAAGATAGCTTAATTGCAAAGTATGGACACAAAATCCAGGGGTACATTGAGAGGAATGGAAACAAAAGAAAATGGAAGCAGCTAAAAGTGGAGAATGATAATATTCAAGCTGATATTATATCTCTCCAGAATCAACTTTCCCTAATCCAGATAAGTAATCAAAATCTTAAGGATGAGCTCATCTGGAAAGATTCTTTTGATGGGGATTACACTGTTAAAGCAGGATATAATTCTTTCTTTGCATCCATGGCAAGCAAAATTAAGTGGCACAAATTGTGGATGCTGGAGCTAACCCCTAGAGTGAACTTCTTTTGGTGGCTAATTATTAATGGCAAGATCCTAACTAATGATAACCTCATCAAGAAGGGATTCATCATGCCGAATAGATGTTGCATGTGTCAGCAAGAGGCTGAAGATATAAAGCATTTATTCCTCCATTGTGAGATTGCTTCCAAAATTTGGCAGCTTGTCTTTGCAAAATTTAATCTGAGATGGATTTTTCCCCTTACCTGCCTTCAGGCTTGGGAGCAATGGAGCTCTCCATTCAATCATTGCATGGTGAAAAGGCTATGGAAACTTGTTCTACCCCACACTATGTGGATAATCTGGAAGGCTCGTAATGATAATATTTTCAGAAACAATAGACAGGCTTGTAACAAAGTATATAAGGAAATTATCATTGTTGTGCAAGATAATATTGCTAGATTTAAACCCCCTAAAAATAGACTCTACCCGGAGAATGAAGAATGCATTCTGACTGAATGGAATATTGCCACTGTCAATAGAAATAACAATGGTAATCGAAAAACACGATCGATGGATTAAACCCCCCACTGATTGCACAAGTTAAATTTTGATGGGGCCTCTAAGGGCAATCCGGGTGACTCTGGAGGAGGGGGAATCATCAGGGATCAAAGAGGCTGTTATGTTGCTTTGCTTTTTCTGGGAGAATGGGTAGGCAGACTAATCATTATTCCGAAGCCATGGCGGCTCTTTGGGGTATTAGACTTGCCAGAGATTGTAATATTCCAAATATCATAATTGAAGGTGATTCTCTAAATATTATCAATCTCCTGAATAAAAAGCAACACCCCAGCTGGTCTATTAGGGATTATATAGAAGAAGCTATTGATATATGTAAAAGCTTTGTGAATGTCCAAATCACCCACACCTACCGGGAAGGAAATAGGGTAGCTAACAGTTTGGCTAACTTCGGTGTTAATAATCCCTTTCAAACTTGGATTGGAGGGGACGTTCTGCCTGCTCATGTCAATAAAGCCATAATCATTGATCTTCATGGCAGTGAAAATCATAACTAACGGCTATTTTTTAGATGCTAATGTGCGGATCCCCAAGTACATGTTGATGACATCACAAAAGATTTGGATGATTGTTGCGATCTGTGCGGGCTGGGCTGTCATCATTTCTTGGCATAGGAGGAAAGCCGAGGCACGGGGCAATAATAACAAGTGTAGCATAATAATTAAATCAGCTTTCACGGGAAGGAAAGATTCAAATTCCAAGTTCAAATTTTGGCCTATTCCGCACATTGGTAGCTATTTTACCATTGAGAACAGGAAAAGGTGCAGAGGAAACATGGGGGGGCCGCCATGCAAAACCGAGCCGACCCACAATCCTGAGTGGAAAGAGAACACGGAGCTCTGGGATTACCTGTAAATCGGGGGCCTGTCTAACTTCATTGAAAGGATCCAAGGCTTCGACCAAGACATCTCTATCAAATTCACCCGGGGTTGGAAGAATGAATAGTTAAATACAGTAACATGAAAATGGAAATCACGGAAGAACTCATAGCTCAGATCACGGCCTCAGCCTAGAAGGCACAAAATTCTTCAATAAGAAGGTAGACAGGGAGGTGGAAACCAAGAAATTTCTGGAAGAGGGAGAGAATCTTGAGTTCGTGACTGCTGGCCTCAAGGTGGAGTCGATCCCTGAACCGTTTGCTGAACTAGCCAAAATGGTGGTAAGATATATTACCCTTGAAGGAAGATATGTTACTATACCTCAAAAACATCTGATTTTTCTGAATCATTTTCATAGAAATAACATTATCAGCTTTCCTCATTATCTGATTAACTCTCTGGAGAAATCTATAAGGGAAGTTCAAAGCCACTCTAGGGTTGTCCCTTTGCACCAGGGCCTTATCCTCTTGATTCACCGACATTTCTCCAGCTGCCCTCCCGTGAATCCTATCCCACCTCCCTCTTCCATACCTCCACCTGCCCACACTGCCCCACTCCCCCTGCTAAAAAGAAAGAATGAAGAGGCGGTCTCCAGCAAGAAAAGAAAGAGCCTCAAAGCCAAAATCCCTACTTCCAAATGAGTCCTAAGGAGCCACAAGGACTTAGAACTAGCTGAAAACCTCCTGCATATCAGTAGGCCGATGGAGGAGCCCAAAGAGGAGGAATTACTGGATAGGGTGGTCAGATTAGAAAAGGAGCTGCAAGAGCTCAAAGGGGCTATAAAAAACATGGAAAGAGTGAAGGGTAAAAGGATCCTTCAAAGTGAGGAGGAAGAGGGGGTTATTGGTGAAGTCTTCAAGAAACTACAGTCCCTAGATGGCAGATTGGGGAATGCTAAAAGCCAAAATGACTACATATTGTCTACCCTCAAAAGCATCTATAATTTCATTGAGCAACATGTCCACAGTGTTTGCAGTTTAAGTGGGATCAATGAGGACATATGGGCCTTAAAGAGAAAAGGGACATTGCAATTGCCCAAGCTGATTTACAAGACTCCTCTCAGGCCACTGCCATTGCCTTCTTCATGTCACTGCAGGCTATCAAGACCAAAATTGACAGAGCCATCAAGTAAAGGGTTGTTGTGATGCTGTTTTTTGGCTGCGATGCGGCTGTCATCGGGCGGTTCTGGAGCTGTTTTGTGGCGGGGCTCCTTATGTTGTTTCTCTTTTGGTTCCTTTTTGATCTTGCCTTCTTTTTTCTGGATCTATGTACGTTTAGATCCTTTTTTCACCTATATTGTAATATTTGGCTGTTGAGCCTTCCTTGGTTGGCTTGTTTTGCCCTTCTCTGGGCTGCTTCTCTCATCTTTGCTATCTGGCTTTTGAGCCCTTTTGTATACAGGGTATAGTCCCTTCAAAACTATTTGCCCTTAATAAAAAAAAGAAAAAAAGATAAGATTATTCAAGCATCATCAGTGTGTATCCTGAAACAATGTTGGCCACCATATATCACTTTATATTATCTTACAAAAAGTCAATTTTCCTCCAAATATCCTCCTTCCATTCCTTTATTTAGTTCCCTAAGTATAGTTCCTCTTTCATGTTTTAGTACTACCCTACGTAATATTCAAACTTTTCCTGATTTATACAAGAATCCATTATTAATTATGAATAGTAATTCTCTGGTAACCAATTGTTTTCTCCATTTATTTTTAATGATCTAGTCAAACCCCATATTGTAATAATTTTGTAATCTCCCATAATTATTTTTTAAATATGTTGACTCTAAAAATTGCATATCTAGAGAATTTTCATTTAGTTCTTTCATTTATTCCCGGTATTGACTCATCTCAAATGATTCATCCCCACATGTTCTCTCCCTAGTTTAACATTAATTTTTAATTTGTATTCTTGAAAGAGAATCAACAATCTAGAAATTTTCCTTCTCACAATGAATTATTAACAAAATACTATAGTGATTTGTTATCAAAAATAATTCAAATGGTGTCACAAATAGATATTACCTCAATTTATATGATGTGAATACCATACCTAGAGCCTCTCTTTCCATGGTGGTATAAGTATTCTCTATGGGTGATAGTTTTTGGCTTGGAAAGTGTATACGGTGATCAAGACCTCATTCCCTAGTTGCATGAGTATTTTGCCAATTACATTTCCTAATGTATCTATATGAACATGAAACATTTTAATCATGTTTATAAATTCCATTATAACTATAATGGATAATTTATACTTCATTGAGTAAATGTAATCTAGCTTTCTGGTTTCCATTCAAAAATATCCCCTTTCAATAGAATCTCTTCCATTGGTTGTGCCATACTAACATATCCCCTTATAAACTTCCTATATTACATGGTGTCCCATAAATAAGTGCACTTTCAAAGGATTTATCGGTGGTTTAAGAAAAATAATAACTGTAATTTTTCCTAATATACTAGAATCTTAAGTTTTCAAAAACCATGTATGATAGGAAAAGTTGGATTCTTAAATGTAAGGATAAAATCTAAGTCCGAAACATGAAGTAGATACTAAAGGTTCTCAAAGAGTGCTAGTGTCATAATTCTAGAGGATAATGACCCTAACCCTAGGATAACTATAGGTTTTCAAAGGCCCATGTCTAAGATAAATATAGGTATCCTATTAAAATTCAAAAAAGGAATGAGTCAAGAGATGGATAAAGCTAAGGGCCATGATAAAATAAGACATTGAATAGATAAAAGTAATCATACATATAATCTATTCTACAACAATGAATGCAATTAAGAAAATCATTACGATTATCGATATGTCAAAATGATTTTCTTGTGGCCACGATCATGATGCAATTTCTTGAATTTTTTTGGGGTTTTTCATTTGAAAAATATTAAGGTTTGAATATTGAGATATATCATGTTAAAAATAGTTATAAGAATTTATATAAATAGTAAAGGGAGGAAATCATTTATAATTGAGATTGGAGAGAAACTAAGCTACGAGAATATCATATTTTAGTGATTTTAGTGATGACGGGAGAGTGCAAGGGGGTGCAAAAGGTGGTCGAGATGGGTCATGTAACATTGTGAATCCTATGGTAGGTTTTATTTTTAAATTGGAAAATGGTAGCTACGTGTAAAATGGAAAAATATATATCGAGGAAAATTTAGCTAGAAAGTTTATCCCCAAAGATAGTCAAAAGGTAGATCAAGTTTAGTTCTAGGTTGGTTTAGGAGAATTTTATTTTTAGATTCATTAGCTTGAGTTTTTGAATTGATTTCTTAGAAAAGTATCGCACCTCCAAATGCAGACAAGATCATTCATGTTAGATCATCTCATCATATCATTTTCGATGGCATTGAGGTTATTCAACATGGATGATGGTGTTTATTTTTGGGTGGTGATACCATTAGATTAGTCAAAATTTCTATGATATTCAAAGATATTATTCTAGGGTGGTCAATTTAGTAGAAGAAGGTGATGCTATGCATAGTGGAATGATCCTTTAAGGACTTATATGGATGATGGTGTTAGAAATTAATTGATTGTTTTGATTTTTGGTAATCGAGTTGTATTTTTATGATTATTTTGAGATGGATATCTTATGGGGTGCCAATTCCACTTATGTCACAAATTAAAAATAGGCACCTCAAGAATGATACACATTGTATATATCTCCCCCTGTAAATATAGTCAAGAGCAGAAGAATATGGAAATCAAGGAAAATTGAAATCCTTCATTTCAGGTTTTGAAAGTGCATTGCATGGTCAAAAACCTGACATTTATTGCATCACCAAGTGCCTCTAGTGCACAAGCACAAAGTGTCGACATGGAAAAATTTGTGCCTAAGGTGCAGGTTGGAAGCACACATCACAAAGTGTCGACATGGAAAATTCACGCCCAGGCGCAGGTTGGGCGCACAGCACAAAGTGTCGACATGGAAAAGTCACGCCCAAGGCATAGGTTGGAGGCGCACAGCACAAAGTGTCGACATGAAAAAATTTGTGCCCAAGGCACAAGTTAGAGGTGCACAACACAAAGTGTCAACACCACATTTTTAGCACCTATGGCGCACTTAAGAGTATGTTGACATGAGGATAGTTGTGCCGAGGCACATCTTCAGGAGGCGCAACATTTTGAGCGTTGACACCCCAAACCTGACAGAAAGCAAACCCTGACGTAAATATTCAAATGGCCATAAATTTTCACAGGGAGCTCGAGATTCACGCAAGGTTGGAATTTTCGGAAAGCTTGCGAGGTCCTCTGTCTAACTACAACTAGATATATTTAATTGGGTGAGAACAAGTTCTTCAAAAATGCAAAATGCAATTCGCCATTTTTGGGTTTGCTAAGGTTCTCACCTACCGCCATAATGAGATGAATTAAATGCAACTTGGAGGTGGTTGGGGTAGATTTGGAATTCCTCTCTCTTTTCTCTCTCATTCTTCCTATAAATTATAAGGAGGGGCTTCTTTCTAAAGGTTGGACATTCTTGTTTTTCCCCTCCCTTCTTCTCTTTGGCAGGTGAATTTGTGGAGTTAAAACCTCTCATCTAAAACTATAATGCAACTTTGCCTCTTGGCATTTTGTAGTGTATTGTATCAATATTTGGAGCAAATAATACATGTATGTGGATGATTCTCAACCCTCTCTATGTTCATTTACATCCTCCTAATATTTCACTGCAAATCTAGTTATCTGTGCATGATCTTGCATTGCATTTTAATGGTTTGTGTTTATTGGCAAGACAGGTGTTTCTTCATTCCTCGGTGCATCACCTTTGTTAGTTTAGGTTTATTTTTATGCATCTTCTTACCCTGTCTCCTTGGCAAGTTAGATTAGGTTTTGAGTAAACCCTCTACATTTTATGTGTGCATCTGAACAGAGGAATAGGAACCGGCCTTCATCCAGAGCTTTCCTGATTCACAAGGTCCCACACTTGGGAAAAGCTCCATGTTATGCAATCGCACTAAGAGTCTCAACCCATCGAGTTACAGACATTTAGGGTGTTGTGATTCACTATCAACGATTCACATGCCGGTGGGACCAAGGGGTCATTCCACAAGATTTGAAGGAATTTTCAAGAAATTTGGAGTTGGAAATTGCAAGTTTTACAATTTCAATTTTTTTACCTTCCAGGCTGAACTCCAAAATCAATTTTCAAGGGCTTAACTTGCTCAAAACAAGTCAAAATTTCACCATTTTATATATCGGAGGATAATCTTCAAAAGGGTATTCTTAGATTTTGATATTTTGACTTTCAAAATTTCATAGTTTTTAGTATTTCGGGTTTTCCTAGTTGTCAAGCATGTCCCGAGTTTCATCTATACCTTTCGGGATTAGTGGCTACACAACAAGACCCGATAACCAAATCAAAGAATTGTATCTTCCGAGTCCTTCAAATTTTTAAATTCTATTTTTAATATTGTCAGGTTTGGTGTGTAACTTGGAAAAATCCAGCCTTTTGAGGCTCATTCCCCAACACATCTGGCGACTCAAGGGATAGAATTCAGTGGTATAGCAACACAGGTTGCCCAGGTACATGAGAAGAATTTGAACTAGGTCTGATACTTGAGAAGAAGGGTTATTTTCTACATGCAGCTATCACCAGGAAGAGGAAGGAGAGGAAGAAGACCACAAAGATCACCATCTCCACCTAACAGGACTTTATCAACCCCTCCACCTGGTAGACCTTTCATCCAATCAACAAGGGTTCTCAGGCCAATCAAAATGGTGCAACAAAACCCTTTTGTCAACTTCACGCGAGCCCACTTGCCCTCAATGCACAGAATCCAGTTCCAATTGCAGCATTGAAGAACATTCCATTTTTCACTGGAGAAAATCATACCACTCCTGGTGATCATGTCAAAGACATTGCTAACATTTGTGCAATCCATGAGATAAATGAAATGGATGTTGCTGTCAAATTGCTTTGGCATCTTCGTTCAAAGGGAAGGCATTGCAATGGTTTAGGAGCCTTGGAGTGGTTCTATCCAAAATTGGAATCAGTTGTGCATAGATCTCCATGAGTAGTTTGGAGAAAAGGGAGACAATTTGTCTCTACTAGAACAATTGACAACTATCAAGAGAGCTCCCAATGAGCGGTGGTGACTTCAACTTTAGATTTCAAAGGTCTTGGGATAGGATTCCGGTGGGTACATTAGGCCAACAGTTGAAGGTGCTTTTCTATATTATCTTAAGGCTTTGAATTATGATATTTCTATGTTAATTCAATCTATGGGAGGCACAACCTTACCTACTACTTATAGCATTTCCATTAGGGCTGAAAAATGTCTTATTCAAGATGGTAAGCTGGGTCCTAGGCCTCCCATGCCCTTGTATCCAAACTTGGAAAATCCAAGCACTAGTCAAGCACCCACTTTGGCTCCTATTCCCACTCCTAGAAATCAAAGTTCAAATGAAACTTCTACTTCATCCTCTAGTGCTTCAAATGAACTCCAAGAGGTCATGAAACAATTACAAAATTTGGGAAATGAGCTGGTTACACTCAAGAGGCAGCAAGCCCAAATTTTTAGACCTTCTTATCAACCTCAAGCTCAACCTAATAGGCCACCCAACCCAGCAGCAAATCAAAGCCAAGTAAGGCCTCCCACTAATAGACCATTTCAGACCTATAATCCTAATGTTGCATCCACTTCTAAAGCATTAGTGCCGTGCAAAACACCATAGCTCAAGAGTATGATTGGTGTTTCCCATGCAATGAACCTCACAACCAATCTATGTGCTTCAATGGTGCTTTGAACCAAGCCTTGATGGTGACAAATCTCTGCCGTAGAGGGTGAAGTAAGTCAAGAAACAAATCAGCAACAAGGGACATCTCAAAGTAAAGCACAACTCCAAATGATACCGCACTTGTGAATTGGCAAGTGAGGATTTTGTGGCATGAATCAAACAATTTCTCGAGTGTAGTAGCTAACACAAGATCAAAGAAGAGGAATATTGGTAAAGGGAAGTCATTGTCTCGAGTGATCTACAACCTTCCATCACTCCACAAGGTGTTGGTAAGAAAAATACAGTTCCAAACACGCAAGGATAGCCCAAACCACCTTCTAAGCCAACTCAAATGCCACCATTTTTTCCCATGTGCGCAAGAAAGGAATGTGCAACGCTAAAGGATAGCAAAGAGATATTTCATCCCCATTTAGCATCATTGATCAAATGAAGAAGACAAATGTGAATATATCAATGTGGGAATCTTTATCCATCCCAGGCCAAAGAGATCTTCTACAAGCTGCCATGAAGAATTGGTCAACTTCAAACCAGCAGGTCCATATGCAAGAGAATGTCCTCACAAATGCTGCTCAGCCTGAAGGGAATCATGGAGGACAACAAGGTAAAGTTTTGAAACCCCCTCCATTCTATGTTTCATTAATCATTGGGGATAAACTAGTACACAATTGCATGATTGATTCTAGGGCAAGTAGTTCTGTCATGCCCAAGCAAATAGTTGATCAGCTGGGTCTCCAATATGAAGTCATATCAAAGGGGGTAGTGCAATTGGATGGGACAATAGTAGCAATGGTGGGAGTGATTAAAGGTTTGAATCTTACCTTGCATGCATGCCCCAACGTTACCGTTTTGCAAGATGTGTCAGTGATAGATTTGCCACCACTCTTTGCCCTATGCTTATCAAGGGATTTCACAACTAGAATTGGAGGCTACTTATCTGCTGACTGGTCATACATGTTGTTTAGAACAAGATATGATACTAAGGTCACAATCAGATCCGAACCAATTGCAAACTTTCATATTGAGCCTCATACTCTAAGCCAAATCAATGGCAACTATTCAACATTTAATCAAGAAGATTATCTAAGCACAGATGAAGCTGACACCAAAGTTGGAAGCATCCCAGATTTGACTCTTGATGAATGGGCAAGTAAGGTACATGCTTTTGATCCCTACCAAGAAGTAGAAGAATTTGAGCTAGGAGTCTATTGCATACATGAAGAAAACCAGCCTATTCCTAGCATCACCAAACCAGACCATAAGGATGACAATGAGGTATGGAAGTTATTTTTCGATGGATAAAGGAGTAGGAAAGGTGCAAGAGGAGGAGTTATGATTGTTTCACCTCAAGGCATCAAATATTATTCAACTTTCCATTTCTAGTTTTCTTGTTCAAACAACACAACTGAATATGAGGCCTTGATTCATGGACTTCATTGGGCTAGGAAAAAGGGCATAAAGAACTTGCAGGTGTTTGGAGATAGCAAGCTAATCGTCAACCAAGTCAGGGGACAACATGCTACAAAGAATGACCTGCTAAGGAACTACAAGAATAGGGTATGGGACCTCGTTAATTATTTTGAAGATTTCAACATCGTGTCCATACCCAGGAAGAAAAATGAAGCCGCAGATAGGCTCGCAGTAGTTGGAGCAACATTTGATGTGGTTGATAGCATTAGAAGGGAAAAAACATAACCACATATGCATGTGATTGTGAGGCCAGCAGTTCTAGATAATAACACAAGTTGGCAAGTGTTTGAGAACGATCAACAAATCGTCAATTTTTTACAAGAAGAGGTTGAATTCTCAGCTAGGAATCAGGACAGACTAGAGCAATAATATGGGGATCAAGTAGTGCTGCTGCAGAAAAACAAGCTTCCTAAGGGTTTAGTAACGTTGGAGTCTATATTTAACCCTAACAACCAGTTCCGTAAGGAAAAGGCTAACATACAAGTTAAGAGAGAAGATTCAGAGCCAATTCTGGTTGGGGAAGGCAAAACACTTCAAATTGGTAAAGTGGCCATTGAGCAAGAGAAATCAGATTTCATACAACTTTGCCAAGAATTTCCAGATGTCTTTGCTTGGAGCTATGAAGACTTGAGAGGATTCAATCCAAAGTTGGCACAACATACCATAGAATTGGATCCAAATGCTAAGCCCATCAGGCAGAAGCAAAGACCAATCAACCCTCACATTGAGCCTCTAATGAAGAAAGAGCTAAACAAGCTAATAGAGGCAAGCATTATATTCCCAATCAAGCACTCAAGTTGGGTTGCAAACTTGGTTCCGGTTAGGAAGAAGAGCAGAGAAATCAGGTTGTGTGTGGACTTCCGAGACCTCAATAGGGCATCTCTCAAAGACCATTACCCACTTCCTTCAATGGAACAAATATTGCAAGTGGTGTCCGGTTCGGAGAGATTCTCTCTCCTAGATGGCTACTCAGGGTATAATCAGATAATGGTGAAAGAAGATGACTAGTTCAAGATGGCTTTCACCACTAAATGGGGCACATATGCCTACAAGAAGATGCCATTTGGGCTATCAAATGTTGGAGCCACTTTCCAAAGGGCAATGGATATGGCATTCAAGGGATTGATTAACAAAATAGTTATGATATATCTTGACGACATCACTGTATTCTCAAAAAATGCAGTGGATCACCTCTTTCATTTGAGGCAGGTATTTCAGAGGTGTAGAGGATTTGGGGTATCATTGAATCCCTAAAAATACATATTCTTGGCTCACGAAGGAAAAATTCTAGGCCATATTGTTTCAAACGAGGGGTTGACGATTGACCCATAAAGAGTTGAAGCAATTCGAGCATTGCCACTGCCAAGTCATAAGAAGGATCTTCAAATCTTCTTGGGAAGGATCAATTTTGTCCACAGGTTTGTTCCAAAATTTGTAGCTCTCATAAAGCCAATAACGCTGATGTTAAAGAAGAGCATGGAATTTAAGTGGACATCTGAAGGCAAGGCAAGTTTTGAGGCAATAAAAGAGGCTATATCTCAATCTCCGACTCTCGTCAATCCAGACTTCTCCAAGGACTTCATGTTATATGCCTTCGATGGTGGAGACACAATTTCTACAATCCTGTTACAAAGAAAACAAAGAAGCGATTAGAACAACCATTGCTTTCTTCAGTCAAGGCTTGGAGGAATATGAAACTAGGTACTCTTTCATTGAAAAGCATGTCCTTGCAGTGATCAGGAGCTTAAAGAAATTCAAGCACCTAGTCTCAAATAACAAGATCCAATTATTGGTCTCTCATGTAGGAGTCAAGGAATTCCTTCTAAAAAAGGATCTAAATGAGAAACATGCAGGATGGATCACTCGTGTCATGGAATATGACATCGAAATTAAGGTCACTAAGCTGGTCCGTGGAAAGGGATTATGTGAACAACTAACCTCAAGTCAGCAAGTTGAAGCAGGTGATGAAAAAGAGACTATCTTGGTATTACAGGATAGAAAAGAACAAGAGAATGATGATGTGCCCGCTCGTTGTTGGACTCAAAATATGATACACTTCCTACAGGCAGGCCTATGCCCTCCAGAATTGAGCAAAGCAAAAGGAGATACTTCAGATTACAAGCCATTCCATATGTGCTTGTTGATGGTGTTTTGTTTAAAAAGACATCAATAGATTTCTATTGAGGTGCATTGGGACAGGTCAAATTGAGAGGGTGTTACGAGATTTTCACAATGGAGATTCTGGAGGAAATTTCGCCCCATGAGTAACAACTCTCAAGATAATGAAGGCAGGGTATTATTGGCTGACAGTGTTCAGTGATTGTTATACATGGATAAGAAAGTGCAAGAAATGTGCACTCTTCACGGGAAAAGAAAGACTAGCAGCGCTTCCATTGCACCCAATTTTGGTTGACCAACCATTTATGCAATGGGGATTGGACTTCGTCGGGTCATCAATCCAAACTCAAGCCAAGGCCACAAGTGGATTCTCATGGCAACAGACTATTTCACCAAGTGGACCGAAGCAGTAGCGCTCAAAGAAGCAAATGAGTCTAACATACTAGACTTTTATGAAGGAATAGTGACCAGGTTTGGTGTGCCGGCCACTATCATATCAGACAATGCATTGGCATTCATAGGTTCCAAGATTACAAAATGGGCTGTCAAGAATGGAATCTATTTGAGCACCTCTTCGAATTATTACCCACAGGGTAATGGACAGGTAGAGTCCACGAACAAGAATTTGTTAAGGATCATCAGAAGGACTCTAGATGAAAACCAAAGAACATGGCATACCAAGCTAAAATCAGTGTTATGGGCTGACAGGATAACACCAAAGAGGTCTACAGGTAGTTCTCCCTACAAGTTGGTCTATGGGAAAGAGGCAGTATTTCCTATATCATTAGAATTGCCAGCATTAGAGCTCATGAAGCAGTTGGAGTTGTCTGAGTTCGAACCAATGGAGGCTAGGTATGCAGAGTTGATGGAATTGGAAGAAATAAGAGAACATGTAGTTCAGATGATTGAGAAGGATCAGGCCTTAGTAAAAAGATGGTTTGATAAGAAGGCAAGAGCAAAGACCTTCCAGGAAGGGGACCTAGTTCTGAAATGGGATGCAGATCGGGCAAAACCAAGAAGGCATTCCAAGTTTGATGCCATTTGGAGTGGCCCCTACATGGTCATGGGATGCAAAAGTAGTAATGCCTTCCAATTGTCTACATTGGATGGAGAAGAATTTCGATTCCGATTAACAAAATCTATCTTAAACATTGCTACTAAAAGGAAAAGGTTTACCCTTGTAAATATTAGCCTAGATTTTAATTCCTCTAAGTGCAGATGCACATTGTCTTGTTGTAGTTAGGTTTCAATTTCCCTAAGTGCTTTAGCACAGGTTTTTTTGCTCTCGAGTTGAATTTCTACAGTCTAGCGTGCTCTCGAAGAAGGAGTTGTGGTATCAGGCTCGGGATCAGAGATCAAGTTGGTTTTAGGTTATTACTTATGACTCCATGCCCAATGGATTGCTAAAAGGCCACTGATCTTCTACCTAAGGTAGTGATCACAACACAAAGTGTCGACATGCAAAAATTCGTGCCCAAGGCGCAGTTGGAGGCGCATAGCACAAAGTGTCAACATGTGAAAATTCGTGCCCAAGGTGTAGGTTGGAGGTGCACAGCACAAAGTTTTGACATGGAAAAATTTGCACCCAAGGCGTAGGTTGAGGCACACAACACAAAGTGTTAACATGCAAAAATTCGTGCCCAAGGCGCGCAGTTGGAGGCGACAACACAAAGTGTCAACACCACATTTTCAATGCCTATGGTGCATTTAAGAGTATGTTGACATGAGGATAGTTGCGCCGAGGTGCATCTTCAGGAGGCACAACATTTTGAGCGTTGACACCCGAACCCGACATAAAGAAAACCCTGACGCATATATTCAAATGGCCATAACTTTTCACAGGGAGCTCGGATTCACGCAAGGTTGGAATTTTCAGAAAGCTTACGAGGTCCTCTGTCCAACTACAACTAGATATATTTAATTGGGTGAGAAAAATTTCTTCAAAAATGCAAAATACAATTCACCATTTTTGGGTTTGCTAAGGTTCTCACCTACCGCCATAATGAGATGAATTAAATGCAACCTGGAGGTGGTTGGGGTAGATTTGGAATTCCTCTCTCTTTTCTCTCTCATTCTTCCTATAAATTGTAAGGAGGGGATTATTTCTAAAGGTTGGACATTCTTGTTTTGCCCCTCCCTTCTTCTCTTTGGTAGGTGAATTTGTGGAGTTCAAACCTCTCATCTAAAACTGTAATGCAACTTTTCCTCTTGGCATTTTGTAGTGTATTGTATCAATCTTTGGAGCAAATAATACATGTCTGTGGATGATTCTCAACCCTCTCTGTGTTCATTTGCATCCTCCTAATCTTTCACTGTAAATCTAGTTATCTATGCATGATCTTGCATTGCATTTTAATGGTTTGTGTTTATTGGCAAGACAGGTGTTTCTTCATTCCTCGGTGCATCACCTTTGTTAGTTTAGGTTTATTTTTATGCATCTTCTTACCCTGTCTCCTTGGCAAGTTAGATTAGGTTTTTGAGTAAACCCTTTGAATTTTATGTGTGCATCTGAATAGAGGAATAGGAACCGACCTTCATCCGGAGAGCTTTCCCGATTCACAAGGTCCCACACTTGGGAAAATCTCCATGTTATGCAATTGCACTGAGAGTCTCAACCCATCGAGTTGCAGACATTCAGGGGTGCTGTGATTCACCATCAACAATACCTCTCAAAGCATATTTTTCATATATTTATCTAAGATATGTATGCTAGTATCATTCACAGGTGTCTCATTGTATATAAACATATAATATGTAAAATGCATCTAAATGTGCAATGTACATAAGATAAGATTAAAAATAAAGAATTATTACATATGAATCAAAATGTGAAATGCACATCACATAAAATGAAAAAATAATAGAATGAAATTTGTACTACGTATATGACATTATTTATCTTTAAAGTAATTAAGTCTTTCTTAATTTACCTATTTTTTTAAAGTAACTTTGCTTTCTTCATCTTTTTAAAAAATCATATGTAAATGGCACATAATATTCTTAGTCCTTCTAATGAATTTACTCAAGAGATAACTACAAATGTTAATATCTTTCTTTCCATTTATTTTATATCAATTGTAGCTTTGGAAATAATCAAACTTTATGATTTATGTATTGTTAATGCCCAACCCAACCTTAAGGGAAATTGGTGTATGTGTCCCATTTGCCACTACCGAGTTGTTATATTATGTTTTGAATATATCCTAGAGCTCCATTTATAATACTTGATTTTCTAGAAAGGTTCAAGCTTAACATGGACCTTACATTACTATAAATGAATAGATCAACATCAAGCTCATCATTTGGACCTCCTATTATGTTGGTGGTACCTATATTAGTTGCAATGCTACCAAAAATAGGTCTTTTCAATGAATGTAATTTTATTTTGTTATGGTTATTCACGTTAATCTTTACGAAAAATGTATGATTTTTTTTTTTAATTCTTCATTTTTATATTTGTTTAATACTACATTTGTTCTACTCATCAATAATTTCTAATCATCAATTGTTAGATTCACAACTATGAGATTTGTGAGAAGATTTTGAAACTTTTTTTCTCTTTCCTTTCTCCTTCTTGTCTAAATAAGTTGAGCCTCTAGATAAGATAATTTGGGGTGGTCAATAAATCAACTAAATCCAAATAGGGGTTGGAAGAAAGGATAAAACAATGACTATGAAGGGTTATAGCTTAGCTTGGTAGAGCACCTCGCTTACATGTGTGGAAACTCAAGTCCAAACTTCAATGTACCCTTGGCTACATTGGAATCATCTTCGACTGTGGGGAGGATAATCTTGTCTTAACATAATTATATGTCAAGTAAGGGCAGATCAACTTGTCGATGAATTCAGAGTCTATGTTTTTAACAAATATTTTCTAGTTCTTTTTGTGCCTTAAATTATCATAAATAATAGAAAGAAATTTTGATGTTGATGATAATGTGTCATTATTATATGAAGTGTTTTGAGCACCCAAGGTTTCATAATTGACATTTGGGTCTAATTCATTATCTATAGGTAACCCATTATTCTTTTATGGTGTTTAGGAATTTAATATCTTTATTTTTGTATTTATTTCCTTGATATTCATTATTCCATAGTTCTTTTCTATCAATATCTATTCTTCCCAACATATCTATTTCAGCTTACTTGCAAAATTTGACTTCTCATTCATGTTCCATTGTATTTTGTTGAACGAGATGATTAACTTCATCTTCAAAATCAATAGTATTATCAACATCTTCGATAATAGTCCTCTCAACATGCCAAGGATTATAATTTGGTAACCCCAATTTGATTGTATTGAATTGGAATCAAGTCCAATATCTCTTTCTATATCATGAAAAGGTTTGTAAAGAAATAACTATGACAAAAAAACCCATTTATGTGATTCACATGAAGGGATGGGGAAAACCTTTGAAATACTCTTAAAATAGATGCCAAACTCCTCACCTTCCATTTTTATCTCATTTTCTCCTTGGATTATATGTGCAATATATAACAACATAAATAAGCAATGCGATATGATTTCTGATTCATGTTCCATTGTATTTTGTTGAATATGATGATCAAATTTTTCTTCATAATATACCCTACGCCTTAGCTCTTTGGAATCTTATTTTTGAGAGATTTGACATTGTTTGGACCTTTCCGAATGACATTGTTTAGGCTTGGGAACTTTAGTAACTTCCATTTAAGCACAACTTACTCGTAAAGGCTCTAGTGGTTCATCTTTCCTCATACTCTTTGGAGGATATGGAAGGCTAGAAACTCTAATATTTTCAGAAACATCAATAAATCCTGCAAGAGACTTCTCAATGAAATTACAATTGATGTCAAAGATAAAATCCTGAAGTTTAAGCCTCACAAGAACTCCAAGTTCCCAAAGAGGAGGAGAGGTTTCTAAGAAACTAGAATATTGAGATTGGTAGTGCTAACGCTTAAGCTACAAGTGTAGACAAGTCTCTTATCCAATGGATCCCCCTCTTGAAGGGTGGTAAAATCTCAATTTTGATGGAGCTTCCAAGGGAAACCTAGGGAATGCTGATAGTGGAGGTATCATTCAAAATCATCTAGGTCAACCCATCGTTGCTTTTGTAGGACCAATGGGCGTCAAATCTAATCACTTTGCTGAGGCACAAGCACCATATGGGGGATAAGAATAGCTAAGGATTACAATGTAAAAAATTTAATAATTGAGGGGGACTCTCTCAACATTATTAATAACCTTAAAACTACCCATCCCCCTAGTTGGACTATTAAAGACTTCATTAACAAAGCCAAGGAGATTTGCAAGGAGTTTGATAATGTAATAATATGCCATACATAACATGAGGGAAATGGTGCAGTGGATGCTTTAGCCAATGAAGGTGTTTTATCTAATCAATATAAAGTATGGTGTGATTTCATTGACATCCCTCACATAACTTGGATCATCATTTCGAAGATACCCGAGCCACTGCCTAGGCCAATAGTACTCGACGAAAATCTAAGCATGTGTGTAGTTTCATCTTGGGGTACACCACACTTGTGAGTTTTAACTCTTTCAAAAGTTCATCATCTATAATACGGTTGGGTGTTTATGTGAAGGAGACGGCTGTTGAAAAACAATTATGTTTCTACAAACTATCCTCTAGAGCACTAGGTGAGTTTTATTTCTTAACTATCAACATTGGTGCTGTGAGGAATCTTTCATTAGTGGTTCTCTAGCTATCATTATTATTATTTAAACCATGGGTGACCTTCCTGCTATATGGAGCCCATTTTTGATCTAATATGGAAATAGAAAATTGATTTGTGGAATATCCTTGATGTAAACAACTTTACTAATTTTATGCAAAGGATAAAAGGAAATGATATCCAAATTTCCCTAGCCTTTTCTCGTGAATGGAAGGATAGGGTCATCACTTTTAGGGGAAAATAATTCACCATTACTGAGAACCTTATATCCTTCATCATAGGCTTAGGAATGGAAGGCATTAAATTTTATAGAACAAGTTTGACAAGGATGTTGAAGAAAAGAGGTTCATGCAGGGAAATGAAGTCTTGTAAATTGGTAAATTTGGATTTCTTTTCTCTTCTCTCCCCCCTTCAATGAGGTGTCCAAGATGGTGATTAGGTATGTTACTTTGGAAGGGTGCTACTCTATGTTTCCTCTTCATCATCTTGTGTTGTTGAATCACTTTAGGCACTCTGCTAAGGTTAGTCTTTCTCACTACATCCTGCATTCCTTAGAGAAATATGTTTTATAAGTTCAATCCCATACCAAATCCCTTCCCTTGAATTAAGAAGTTATTTTCCTTTTGTGAAAGTATTTTCATGATGTTTCACTCCATGATCCTGCTCCCCCTCTAGCTTCCCCCCGCCCAACATCCCATAATTTGATCTAAGAACCCATGTTTCCTTCTACGGCCCCCTACTAAAAGAGTGCTTTGTAGTATGGATAAGGGAAAGGATATTATGGTTGAAGGCATCTTAAACATGAGACAATCTACCCTTGAACCCAATCTTAGTATTGACATGCAAGCCCAATCACAGCATGTACTGTGTTAACACCATTAAAATAATTAAAGAAAATGGGGATTTCCTTCTCAAAGATAGCAGCATGAGTGACTCAAGCTCCATAGATTTTTCCAAATTGGAGGAAAAGATGGAAAATATCTCCAAACATTAGCAAGACATGGAGAAGGCTATGAATAGATAACTAGCAAACAAAACAACCAATTATAAACTTGGGAGTTAGTCAATTTATAAATATATAGTAGATACTCTATTTGGAAGACACATGGAGATAATATAAGTGGAGTTTTCGAATAACTATGTTGAGCATCCTTGATTAGTTTTACAAAAAATCCAAGGCGAAGAGAAAGGGCTACTCTCACTCAACTAGGAGGAACATTTCTTAGTATTTTCATTAGTTAGTTTCATTTCCTACATACTATATTTAAATAAAATGTAGAACTATATAAATAGGTCAATTAGTTTAAAGTTCATTCAACTTTTTTTGTGTTTAAATTAACAACTTATTTTAGTTACAATATTTCAATAATATTATACCACTTTGATAATATTCATATGTTATTTTCTTTAACTCAATTTAGTAGGATTTTTGGGAACATAGTTTATCATGTTACTTATATTAGATAGCCTTGGATGCCACCCTAGAATTGATATAATTAACTAAAGTGAAGGATACAATGACCCTCACCACTTTTTGGCACCATTTCTGGGGATAGGTATCAATAGGTATTTGTTGAGCTAGGATGTTGTGAGATAACTATTGTAAGTTTGCATTAAGAATGTTGATTCCTTACTTCTAGTAATAATTTAAGCACTTACATGTGATAACGGTGTAAACCTCATGAGCTCTTTGAAGTAAGTGGAATTGGTAAACTCCCACAATATCTTAGTTTGGGGAAATATTGACCTAACAATGCCTTTAGTATCTCTTTAGTTAAATATAGGATATTAAAAAATTTTCTTAGTTCATGTGTAGGCTTAGAGATTCAAAAGGAAGATTCATAAAACATAATCCCCCAAAATCTAACCATAGGTTAAACAATTGAGGTTGTGCCATGATAAAAAATGGAAGGAGTAGAAAATGAATCTCTTCCATAGGGAAGAACATTCACCTACCCCATTATGATAAAAATGAAGTGAAGGCTCTCATGAAGAAAATTTCTCCATCAATATTGCCTACCTTTAGGGAATAGCTTTAGAGAACCTTGATCAATTCTTCTTTCAGTTTAAAATCCTATGTCAAACTTATGACTATATGTTGGATATTTTTCATTAGGGAAAATTAGGGGCTTTCACCAATGCTCTGGGACTAGGTCCCTCTGCTTAGGAATGGGGCAACTCCATTTATTGAAAAATGAAATATTTACACTATTCTAACCATTGTGGGTGGATTTTCGACCAAGGATCACATATGAATACTCCAATAAACTTGTGTGCAAAAGGAGGTGGAGGAAAGGTGTGTGTATGGAGAGAGGGGATAAATTGAGAAGGGGGTTTTACTCAATAAATAACAAGCTGAGTTTATTGACATAAAACCAAAATATTTCCAAGTTATCAATGAGAAGACACCATGTCAAGGAAAGAGGAAAAAATGTAAAAATTAAATTTCATTTGCATAATATTGCACAAGTAACCATGCTCATGGAGTAAAGTTGAGATGGAGAGGAAAACATAAGACAAGTAGATAGAAGAATCATAGTTTATTGCTTGTAGTAACATAATGGGAGCTATCAAGCGAGAAAATTTAACCCCTTAGAATGGAGAAGCCATTCCAATATATAGCTTTACAATATATCTTTTCATATACCCCTCACATGACCTTTAATAGTCCCAACACTTGTGACCTTTCACATTCCTCTAGGATAACAAAATAATTTCATTCCTTATTATAGAAAAAGGTAATTTTAGAGTGAAAAATGACAATGGTAACTTAAGTGAATACATTGAAAGAGCCATAAAGTAAAATTTAAAATGGATAATTAGAAAGTAGAGAGAGAAATAAGAGAGAAGCGATGTAGAAAGAAGTGGAAATTCGGAGACGAGAAAGATCTTGTTGATGAAAAATATACTTCGATGACTCATGAATGAGTTTCATTGATGACCTGAATTTCAATAGAGTTATTGATGTTTCAAATCTTTCACATACCTCAAAATGTTATTAATTTCACTCGTTGTCAAAATGACCATATTTCACACACATTGAATTACTCTGATCTATTCCTTTCCATGGTGTGATTCATATGATGTCCCATATCCTTGGAAAGAGAGCTAAGCACAAGATTGGAGTTGGAATGAGAACCTCACTTTCCTCTTCATGACTCATTTGATCTTCAATTCTCACTTTTGTGAAAAATATGCCTCCTCCATGGAATGGAATCAACCTTAGAGACTCAAACACCTTCTTGTTCACTTATTCTTGATTGAGGAGGTCTTCTTCTCGAACAGGGGAAGGAAGAGGCCCCACATTCAATATCATACTTGATCAAACACATTTCAATGTTAGATGTGGGGAAGATGATGGAGAATTGAGGTTCACCTTTGCATAATTTGTTTGGCATCACTTTCCTCTCATGGTTTACATAATTTTTCATCCAAGTTGAGTGGTGGCAAGCCGGGTGTCTATACACCTTATCATTACTAAATATAGAAGTGGCTCCCATACTCAATTGAAGGTATAAATTGTGAACTTCTGATCTGTCAAACCACTGTGATGTTCCCCAAACTATCCCAAACATATCCGGGTAATATGTATTTAGCAGAGGGTCTCAACATCCTTGTTTTATAAACAATGTCCCGACACTTACTATGTTTAGTAAGTCTTATTTAGATAAGTTCATTTTAGTTACCCGTTGCTTAATTTGGCTCTTTTGAATTTCCTTGATGTTTAAAGGGAAATGCCAACTCGAGAATAAATTGTTTGCAAAATTTAATATTTATTGTAGTCAAGATTAGGAAGGATTTCTATTTTTAGAAGCGGGTCTTCCTTGTCGGATATGAATGAAATTAGTATCAAAAGGTTTTTTAATTCACAAGGAGGCTTTGCTCCATTTTTGAAGGATTTCAATCGCTAGGTTTTTGTAGATATGAGAAATGAGTATTTTTGGATTAAAATTTAAAATGGATGTATAAAATTATATAGAGCATCAATGGATCCTACATGTAAATATTCCTCTTAAAAGTGTTTTCGTAAGGAATCTACAAAAATTCATGGAAAATAGATATGTGGTTTGGGAGATATGAACAAAAGAAGGTTTTTGGGCATGGGGTTGTCTGAAGAAATTTTGGTAGCATAACAACATACCAACAGAAATGAGGGATATAAAATAACACAAATGAGGCTAAAAAATGGTTAAGTATGGAGTTAAATGACTTTCCCTCTTTCAAACTTGTTTTCCCTCTCATTTGCACATCTTAACCCAACTTAGACTCAATCTAGCTAACCTGGGTCAGTAGAGGTTAGAGGTGTGATTGCACCCTAAAAATAAGGGGAAAATGGTCAAATGGACATCTATCCCTCAAAACATTTATACAGTGCTTGCTTCATGAGGATGGGGCAAAAATTTGTGAAACATGTGAGTTTATAACACCTCCCTAGCACTCAAGTTGTCACTTTTAAGTGACAAAATGTTTCCTCCATAAAGGGAGAAAAATTTTGTGTCTCCCACATCCCTTTATCAGTTGGGAAAGGGAAAAGGAGACATCACGCATTTAAATGTATGCCAAGGGTCTATCTCTCATGAAAAGTGGCCAAAATTCAACTTAAAGTGAGTTTATAACCTCCATTTAACCACTTAAGTTATCACTTAAGTGAGAAAACAAAATCCTCCCTAGGAGGAGCACAATTTGGTGTCCCCCATGTCCCCTTACACACTAAGAAAAATGTACAAAGGGGCATCGGAATCCAAAACCCCGCCCAAGCTTCTTGGAATGTTGATGTCATCAATCTTCAACATGAAAATAGACTAAGGAGTGAAATTTTGGGCCCGAGAGCAAGACATGGAGTTCGGAGGGCCAACCTTATATGATTTTTCACTCCAAAGGACCCAATGAATCTATTACCACAATTTTCAAGACCTGATTCTTCTTGAAATTTTCCTTTTCAATACACTTTCCATTTTTTCCCATGCATGTGCATGTTAGAACTATAATATTAAGTGCATCATAATATTTAGTTTATAGTTAAATAATATAGAATAGTTTATATTATTATTATTTAAATATAAACTTTAGATTATGTTTGTTAGTCATTAATTAATTAACTATTTATTAAATCGGGATGTGCCCGTCACTTAATAGACATAACCTTGGGGTTATTTATATATGACTATGGGTCATATTTAATATAATCACGTGAATCTTTACTGATCACGGGTAAATATAGGGCGTAGAAGGAGGGAGGAGTTAGTGGGCTGGGATGTAAATTTTTCTCATTATAGTGGATTATTATTCGTGGTTTTTTATCCATTTACTTGGTTTTCTATGTTAAAATATGTCTCAATGTGTTGTTGTCTTTATTTTTTTATTTATTTCATTCATTATAATGTTTGGTTATAATTTTTAATTAATATTTAATGTTATTTCATTTTTAATATCTCGGCCTTGACGTGGTATCAACGTGAGATAATTAAATTTAATCTAAGCATCTAACCTATTAAATGAAACCATTGGGAAGTTAGTAGTTGGGTTGAAATATTAAATAACACTCCCCCTCCCCGCTTCGAATATTAATTAAAGTGTGCACATGTGAAAGGGGCTCCAAATATTTACCTCTCGTGAAAATCACATATGAGATCAGGTAAAGGTTAATTACTATATGAAATATTTTCAATTTTTCTATAGTTCATGTGTTCAGGTTAAAAGTTATTCAAAGGTAAAAATACAAAGTAAATCAAGGAAGGATGAGACAAGATTTGGTAAAAATAGGGATTGTAATTTTCTCATTGGAAGGTTGGAAAACCTTATCCCATGGTAAACTTTCAATTTTTTTATCTGGATGCACTTCTCTATATCCCCTTGTTAATTTGGTATATTTTCTATCTTGCCCATGTCATTCAGCCCCGTTTGAAAGTAAGTATTGAATTTATTTGAAATTTTTTTGTAATTTCTATAAAGGATAAAGGTTGAAGTCCTCCACAACAAATATTGAGTCCTCCATAATAGAGATAAAGTCCTACATAACAAAAATTGAGTCCTACACATTCAAAACAATTTAGAGAAATGGAAAAGAAAAAGTAGTCTAATCCAGAGAATGATACTGGACTCATACATTATGAATTCACCATAGAAATATTTGAGCACACATGATGGTTATGATTTATTCAAAATTTTAAAATTTTTAATAAAGAGATGGTTGAAGAATTTGTAATTCATTTTTAGGGATGAAAGTCTAAAGTCTAGAGAAAAATATTAAGGTAGGTATTGAAATTGTAATCCAAATATATTAAGTTCCAACTATTGAGCTAGTTTCTATTAGTGTAGAGTTCCATACAATGAGATTTTCTCAAAATTTAGAACACAAAAGGAGCCTTCCTTAGGTTATGCTAGGATGAAACTAGTAAAGTAAAAAGAATTGTGAGAGATAGTTTTATTGATCCATGGAAGTAAAAGTCCAAGTGGGTTATGAAATACCTCACTTGTAATGGTCAATACCGAATTGTACTTGGTCATATCTTGTGCATTTTCAACCATTTAATCCATGGGGTAGAATAGTTAGAGTAGGTATTTACCTTAGCTCATGTTCACCTAGGTACTTTATTTACCTTTATTGTATGTAACCTCACCCACTTATGTGTGTGGATATTTCTTTTATCTTATTTATATATTAGGAGATATTATCTAGTTGTTAGGTATAGTTCTTTCCTTGATCTATGGTATTGACTAGTTCTTTCCTTGATCTATGGTATTGAATAGATCCTTGATGTCTAGTTCTCTCCTAAATCTATGGTCTTGACTAGTTCTTTGATGACTAGTTATTTCCTTGATTTATGGCTTGATCTACGACCTTGACTGGTTCTTAGATTGTTATTCCTTGCCTATTTAAGCAAGGCCCATTCTCAATGTATTGCATTGAGTTCCATAATAATATATGATATTGTTGCTCATTTGTTTGCAAAGGTTTTATGTAAAGCTATTCTGGCGAATTGCTTTCATCTTATTGATCATGGTGTTTGATTAACATCTGTGTTCTTGGCTTGGTATGATCTGGTTATCGTTCCTTTCATGGTATCAGAGTAGGAGATTGTTGTTGACATCCGTCTGTAAGTTTTATTTTGCAAATAAATTCATTGTATATTCATATATTTGGGATTTGGTCATATTTTGTTGCTGCATGCATTTTTATGCAAAACGGAGGCTTCCATTGGATCCAAAAGGTGGGAAAACCCTAAGATCGACTATAAACTTGACCATTTATGGGGAAGTCATTTTTTTGGGTTTTTTGTATTGTTGCAGGGAAGTGCACCGATCCGCCTCATAGCATAAATGTTGGAGGGCCTTATATATGTGGTAAGTTGATATTAGCTTACCCCAAGGAATTCATGGAGGCCTATATGGCTAGTAATACTTGAGTTGAAAAACTTCTTGTGTTAAAATTTCTATGTTCATAGATTTATACTTAAGCATGATGTTAAATTCCTAATCAACTTTTTCACAATGGAACTGCAACTTAGGGACTTGACATTAAACTTGAAAAATTAAGAGATATGGGGGAAGAAGCTTGAAGAGTTCCACAATGTTCAATAAAATGCAACTTTACTTATGAGGCATGAATTTCCAGGACCCAAAAATTAATCCCGACTTTAGAGCTCAAGTACACATTCCCTAGCTCAAATAATATTATGTGGAAAAGATAGAATAATCCATCAAAGAATTTTAAAATGATATATTCTTGGCATCTTGAAGAGCATGTAGGAAAAGACAGAATGATCTGCCAAAAATATGAAAGAAGGGAAGTAGTATTACATAACAATTTAAATTGGACCTATATAAGAACACAAAAGCTAGCTACCATAATTAGTATACTTGAGCATGAGTAGATCAAGATGCATTATCAACTACCACTACTTTGGGCACTAGTACCGACATAGAATTCCTAGGAACAAAAATATGATAAGGAATTTGAAGGATGGATAAAATGGGTTATATCAAACAATGGTTATACTATAGACACAAAATCGTACACTTTGGATAATTTTCTATTCCTAATTGCATACTACTATATATGATTCCTAACTAAGAAAAATACTAACTAACCCATATATTTGACGATATTTTCTTTCTTTCTATTGTTACTTTTAGTCTTATACTCTTTATAGCTCAGTCTATATTTTCATACCTCAGAATTTCTCATTCTAGACACCAAAGGTGCCTGTAAGGACGCCAACACCAAGTGCCCTCATCCCCTTTGGATGCTCCTAACCTCTTTATACTTTTTCACATCTCATTGGGTCATTTCTATCCATTTGATAATATTATATTTTTGTTATTCTACCTTTTTGGGATTAATTACAAAATTCAAGCAAGGGATCATATAAATATAAAGTTTGTGATCATAATAAAGGACTAAGAAATAAGCATTAGCTATCACCACCTAAGGTTACATCCAAAGGTTATTCAAGATCATTCAAGAATCCGTTCAAGGGAAAGATATCTTTGCATTATTTTGCATACAATTCATAGGATATGAGTCTATTCTATTCCATGTACACATCTACTTACATCTTCTACATCTATCTACTTTTCTCGCTATCAACTATGGCACGCATAAGAGTCACCTAGGGCATGATTCCGCACACACACATAGAACTACATTGGGTCTAAAATGTAGTGCAACACCGAGTTGTAAGATCATTTGTTTGATAGCTGAGGATAGTTTGACCCCTCATTTTGTATCTTTAATTTTTAAGATTTGATGTCTCTTTGATGGTTTTCCGGTCATTATTTCATTGCGGGTTTGTAGTGACCTCGGCGAACATTTTATGACATACTAAAGCACCAAATATGAAGGAAAATGAAAACCTTTCCACAAAAAAAAGATAGTTTTATGATCTTTTTACATTCATAGTCACCTACTACAGGTTTGTGGTGCCTACAGTGCCTTTGTACAACTTACTCCTCCGCATCCACATTTTTTGAGCCTCGGTGTGACATTCAATGCTTAAGATTTTTCAATTTTCCATCTTTTTGCACCTTCAATGTATCTGAAAATACTCTAATTCATCCTATCCCTTCATTGCAACTAGAGTTTCATATTTTCTAGCTTACTTTATTGCGTTATGTGTTGTACTTAAATTGTTATTTATTTACTGCTATAATAACAATAATATTAAGCATTTTTCATAGCTTTTATTCACATTTTACTTAATCATTTTGGTGAACCCAAACTTGATCTAAACATTCTTAGGGTCCTCATACTTTTATTTCTTTTATCTTCCTAGGATCATCTCATCATGAATATTTCTATTCATGATTTCCTACTCATCAACCTTGAATTAAGAGCTAAAATCATTACTCTCTTAGCTACTACTTGAATTCCTTTTGATATTCATCTGGATATAGTATATAACACATTTGTAGATGCATTTTCTCAACATATTGATTTCCCATCTACCCTTACTGACAATCTTACTATTTTTACAATGATCCACCTTTATACATAATGATTTGTATCAATAATGTGGGTGTTAAATGAACCATCATTGATAATGGATCTGAGCTTAATCTATGCACTTTATCATTCATTGAGGCCATCAGCCTTTCTATTGCTTATGTTAGTCCTTCCTCCATTTCTCTTTGTACTTATGATGGTTCTGTTTGTCCATGCATAGGCCACATCACTCTACCTATCACTATCAGACCTAAAACTCTTCTTACGCTTTATTTTTCATGGAATTCTTAGTTTAATATAATTACCTACTTGGCCAGCCATGGATTCATGTCATGCAATTTGAACCCTCTACAATGCATCGATGTGTTAAGTTCTTACATGAAAGTGTTGAATATATAGTCCCCGTGATCGTGATCCATCAAAATATTGTAACCATAATCCCACCATTACACTTCCCACTCCAACATCTGTTACCACCGATGAACCACAACCCATGGATACCCCAGCTCATTTACCACCACTTGAAGGTGTTATTTTCATGTTAGATATTGTCTCATCTATGCCTATGCCTCCCCTTGCTTCTACTACTTGCCATGATTCTTTATCGGGGGCTTGTCTAAACACTAGACATCATGCAACACCATTTACCTTCTTATGAGCAACCTCCATTTACATATACACTTTTCATGAATGAATTTTATTGGGAGCACATTCCATTTGATCCTAATTTCTTCGATACTATATGCACACATGATGGGTTAACTCGATTAGGATTTACAGTTGATGACATATTTCCTCCGCCTCATGATCATCATCTCTACAATGGATTTTTCCTATTACCACTACTTATGGTCTTTAAGTCTTTTATATCACAATTTTTCTTGCACATACTCCCCACACTTCTCCAATTACACTCGATAGTCTTGGCTTGATTACATTAGGGGCACATTAGATCCTGATCATACTGATATATCATTTCCCATGCCATTTGGTCGTGTTTTCATTTGTAATGACTCATTTCTTGGTTATTCACCAAATCATACTTGCTGGTATGCACATGGTTGTCCACTACCTCCATTCACTGATGAGGAATATGTTATGGGCATGTAAAACTTACGCCTAAATGGTGCTTTACTCGACCAACCTGATACTATCACTTATCAAGTTTCAGATGCTTCACCATTCAAGCTTTGACCATGACAATGATGACCTTTTAGATGACATTACTTGATCATTCTTATCATCACATACTTGGGGGCATCACACTTATTCTTCCCCCATTGTGCCAATAAGTGTCTTATTTTCTCATCACTTCACATCTAGACTTTCACATACAACATACACATCTTGATACAAACTTGTATCATCATTACCCGATGATGCACTCTCATGATATGGTTCACACTTGACTTGTGACACTACACACACACACACACTACACACTACACACTACACACTACACACTACACACTACACACTACACACTACACGTGTTCATCTCCTTCTCAACATCTATTGTGCATTATACACATCAGAAACTCTACATTGTCACGATATAGCTTTTTGGCATCAAATTTCACAAATCTGCGGTCATTACTCTATGAAGCACTCTAGTTCCAAAGTCCATAATAAAATGTTGAGGGCCTACAAATCAAATGGACCTCACCACACTCACGTATTCACTCACTCACTCATTCAATCACACGCTCACATTCTACACTTTGCACTTTTAAAATCACATCCTTTTAGTAGACACAATTCAAACCATTTCCCGATGATGCACTCTTTTTCTACGGTTCATTCTTGACTGTTGAGGGGGAATGTATAAATGAACCTCATCTCATACATACATATTTGCTTGGGGGCATGCTGATCCTATCATTCTCTTTGCATTCCGTTCCATTTCATCCACAACATGCTATATATCTTGGTCACATTTAGTCTTTCTTAAATTTACTTACATGTGCACTTTACTATACATGCTAGATAGATATCTTGTATGTCATTATATATATCATACACACATGCACGTTAACTTGCTTTTTAGTTGTTATCATAAATTTTACAGATCTATACATAAAGCATGGATGCTTGGCACAATACCTATTACCAGTCCCACAATGGCTCCCTGGGGCATCCACTTTAGACATTACATGTGCTATTGTTTCATTTTTCATAGCACATTACTTTATTGGATTATACACACCTTGAAATAATTTTAATATTTATAACATGCTAATGGGTGCTTCATGTGCAACATTTGTATTGTAGGTATATTTTCTTCCATGGTTATCTATTACATTGCATGTTCTTTCTTGTCTTTGTTTATCATTGTTTGCAGGATTTTCCCTTTGCCTTGTGTGCACACTTGTATGATTATGGGCCTAATCAGCCTTCATTTTCTTGCGACATCATGAGTGATGTCCCATGTTTGAAACCCTCTTTTTGTGGTCTACATTGTCTTCTTGCATTTTAGATTGCACATTGTCTGCTTGTTTACTACCTTACATTTTACATGCATGTTTTCTCATACTAACACTTGTCTCCTATCCACTTAGTTTCATGTTCCTTGGTTTCTACCAAGCACACTCCCTCCCCCGCAAGGTACAGTTTGACACAACAGTCGGTCCTCCTTTGGACCACATTCTCCTCAATGACATCACATGCACCCCAAATGAGGGGGGGAATCATTTGGTGAATCAGTCACCCCATAAAATAGTCTATAGAAAAATTTCAACACAACACAATACTGGTACAACACAGTCATTAACATCAGAAAGGGATCAAAATCTGACTTGGGTTAGTATTATAACACATACACTAGCGCCCATACTAGGAAAATAGCACTGGTTCCTTGACCCTTCCTAGACACATGTGACCAGGGGGCGCTTAGATAGAATTCTTCAAAGGCAATATAGTGTACAACATTCCACATAATGGATTTTACAGACAAATATTTCATAACACCCATCATACATTCAACATTCAACATTTTCTTCTTCAACATTGGATTGTAATTGGTCAAAACAGATCAAATTTTTACACATCATCTGTAGTGGTGTTACATATTGCGGGAACTAGTTAGAGGTTGGAGGATGACACCAAACTATTCTCCCTACACTTCTTCCAAATCATTGGCATGAGATCGCCTAAAAAAATCAGTCTTCTACAACATCTACAGGATCCTTTCTACACTTTTTCCTTATCATAGATCAGGTGTGCATGTTCCTTTTTCATTTTTTTCATTTTATCTACTTATTTACATGCTTTTTACACATATACATGTGTATTTGAATACTTGTTCGTTCTTCTCTTTTGTAGGTCCGTCCATATGGGAAGCGATAGTCAACATCATTCAACAACAACATCAACAACATCACACACGTCAACATCGACATAAAAATAGACATATTGGCAATAGATCCACAATATACGTTTGCATCCTAGGGTCGATTCTCATCACTTTTTACACTTTCTCATCTTTAGTCTCCACGCTCCACCTTTTTATCACTCCATGATTTTCCTTGTCTCTCAACACATTTCTCTCCATCAATCTACATGGTTATCAAGTACGCATCTCTATCTACTTTATGTTATCGAGCATTCACTCAACAACATAAAGTGGGGGAAAATGTAGACACAAAATCATGCACTTTGGGTAGTTATATATTCCTAATTGCATACTACTATTCATATGATTCCTAAGTAAAAATATTATAATTAACCCATGTCTTTGGCCATATTTGATTTATTTATATTACTATTCTATTTCTTATAATCTTATAGCTCATCTGTATTTTCATACCTTGGAATTTTTTATTCTAGACACCAGTGCCCAGCCAGGACGCCGCCGCCAGGTGCCCTCGTCCCCTCTGGGCGCCCCTGACCTCTTTATATTTTGTTCACATCTTTTGGGTTATTTATATCCATTTTAACATCTTATCATTTTGGTAGTCATCCTTTTTAGGGATGAAATTAAAGAAATGGAATCATATAAATATAAAGTTATGTGATCATAATAAAGGACCAAGCACTAAGCATTAATTATCACCACCTAAGGTTGCATCCAAAGGTTATTCAAGACATTCAAGCATCCATTCTAGCATTCATTCAAGGGAAAGTGACTTCATTATTCTGTATACACTTCATAGGAGGGGAATCTATTATATTTCATGCATACATCTACTTACATATTCTACATCTAGCTAATTTTCTTGCTATCAAGTGCGACACACACAATAGCCATCTAGGGCACAATTCGATGCTAAATCTCTAGATTTGCATAAATAAATTCAACAACAATAAATCAAATTAACTCATGAAATGGAAAGTATAGAAAATATAGAGAAAATGAAAGTAGAATGGAGAAATTTCTATTGAATATGAGAGGGCATTTTATACAATTTCTTGCTCCTAAAATCATGGAGTCAAGTCTTATCATTTTATCCCCAAATCTCTCCTTTATTCCCTAGTCTTACTCCCAATCCCAAGATATTCTCATACATTCCTATCTCTATGAGTTGTGCATGACAACTAATTGTGCATACTCACATATTATTTAAATATTAAATAATGCTAATATTTAAACCATATCTTCATGCTATGGACACTAATTTCCTAACATTCACCCCCTTAGTGTGAACATGGGTGAATTCTGTCTAAAGACCTACTCATGTTCTACAATACGATAGTTTCCAAAAGAGTACCATCAACTCCAAAAGGTTTTCTATTGGTACCATTAACCACTCTATATGTGATTTTATAAGAGATTCACAAAATCTCAAATTGTTTTTCTAATGGACAACTAACCACTTTCATAGCAGCGTATACGTTTCCTCATCCATAATTTACGAAAGAGAAAAAAATATAGGAAAATATGTTCCTTACTATGAACAAGAATTATCCATCTATTCTTTATTTACTACCACACATGCTGAAATTAAACACACCAAACACAACTGAAAAAACATGGCCACCAAAGCAATATTGCGGCCTCATTGATGGTGCCTGACGAGAGGTCGCTAAAACGCCTCCTTCCTCCGCTACCCAACCTCCATGGTGATGCTACTTAGTTAGCAAATGTAGCTTTTAGGATCATTACACAATTTTTCTAGGTGTCAAATTCAACCAATAATGCACCCCCTAACTATGGACGTTGTGTGCAAGTGAAAATGTGTCTAATTAAAAAATTACATAAATGTATTATGCACCACATTTTTTTAGATCCCTATTTTTATTTCTAGTGTTCTCTTAAACTAGAAACTAGGTTTTTGTAAAATTTTAATAGAAGTTTTCATGATATTAAATTAAAAAACTCAATAAAATTCATAATATTTTGAATTTGGGTTTTTAGATACATTCAATCTATTAAACGTTTGTTTTAAAAACAAAAAAACGTTCACTCAACTTACATAGAAATTTACGCATAGATACAAGATGAATCAAGATGATGTAAACTAAAATATTGTGTTCCTTGTTCTTATCTTTCTAGAAAAAACAACAAGATATAAATCGGATTTCATATGAGTAAAATATGTTCTTTTTACTATAATGTGTTTGCTTTGGAAATGTTCTTATGGAATTCCTTCAACCTTCTTCTTCTTCTTCTTCTACACTTACGTAAGGAAACCTGATCTGCTACCAAATGATGCTAAATATATAGATTTGCATAAATAAATTAAAAAAAAAAAAAAGCAAATCAAATTAACTCATTAAATGGAAAATATAAGAAAATACAGAGAAAATGAAAGTAGAATGAAGCAATTTATATTGAATATGAGAGGGCATTTTATACATTTTCTTGCCTAAAATCATGGAGTCAAGTCTTATCATTTTATCTCCAAATCTCTCCATTCTCATACATTCCTATCTCTATGAGTTGTGCATGACAACTAATCGTGCATACTCACATATTATTTGAATATTAAATAATACTAATATTTAAACCATATGTTCACACTATGAACACTAATTTCCTAACTAATTTTGCACACACACACATAGAATTACATTAGGTATAAAATATAGTGCGGTTCTTAGTTATAAGATGACTTGTTTGAAAGATGAGGCGTCGACCCTCATTTTACATCTTTCTTTTTTCAGAATTTGATGTCTCTTTGAGGGCTTTGTAGGTCATTATTTCATTCTAGGTTTCCAATGACCTCAATGAACATTATGTAACATACTAGTAACCAAAGGTGAAGGAAATTGAACACCTTGTGATAAGAAAATGATGTTTTTTTAGCATTGTTTGTAGTCATAGGCATCTACTACAGGGTTTATGGCACTGTAGACGCCCCTGTCCAACTTACTCCTAATATACATTTTTCTCGAGCCTCATTGTTACAATCAGTGCTTAAGAGTTTTTAGTTTTCCATCTTTGTGCACCTTTAGGGTATCTCTCAAACAACTATGTCAATCTATCCCTTCATTTCAATTTCATATTTTCAAGCTTAATTTTCCTAGGTCATTTGCTTATAATTAATTTATATTTATTTACTAGGTAATTACACGTTGGGGGCCAAAAAGTGGATAAAAACTCAAAAAGCAAAATGCGTATGCATTCTATTATAACGCGATCGCATTTTAAATTCTTAGGTTTGGGATTTACCAAACCATAACCCATGCACTTTATAACTTGTACACATTATGTCTACTATAAATAATAAAGAGGCACTCGAGCCTCTATCATTTTATCTCCCTCAAGCGCGAGTTTCAGAGATTAACCGTGCCCTTGCGTTTTTTCATTCAGTTGGATCTCAAGATCAAAGGATTGTTTCTGGATCACTAGGAAGATCTGAATCGACGATGGCACCACAGAGAAGAGGTAGGCATAATTCTTTTCTCAAAATTGCATTGAAATTTGATAATTATAGAGTAGAATTGGAATTGAATACATTTTGTATTGTTACATTTCGAGATCAAGGAATCGACCACAACCAAACCTTGCTTATTCCCTGTCATCCCTCTCAACCTCCCATAGTTTCTCAACATCCCCCGGGTATTCAAGAAGATTTATCAGCCCACATAGTTGAAAACAAAAATTGAAATTGAGGATTTAATCAAAATAATGAGGGATTCACAATCTACAAACCCCCATCACGCCTCTCTTGCAAACACATTAGAGGCATTACTTTCTCAAGTTGACATGACAACGGGGAAAATTGATCATTGGAAAACTTACAAAGAGGGTTGTAGGGTTTATTATTCCAAAAAATTGTCATAGGTGGATGTAAAGAAAAAGAAATTACAAAAGTCCTCATATGCACCTTATTCATAGACCCCCACACTAATTTTCCCCTGTTTCATCGTCATGCAAATGGTTTCCCATCCATTGGTGCAATAATGATTAAAAATAATTTTTGGGACCGATGGTGGATGGTGTTTGATTTTCCACCTTGCAATAACAATGAGGTTCCACTATACTTTCTAAGGAAACTCTATTGCAAGTTTATCCTCAACGAGATCCCAAATTATTTTGATTTCTAAGATTTCCAAGGATGAGGAAAAGGATCTCGCACAGATCAACCAGTGCACAATGTGTTCCTATTCGGTAGGGTAGAGTCCCCACATATAAGCCCCCTCACCCTGAGACTGCTCCTCTAGCGGTGAAGGAGACAATAGAGATTGATACACTCCATGCGCTTCAGGGGCTATCTGCGACCCTTGTTCGACATACGAGGGAGATTTCTGAACTAGATGCTTGTGGAGGTACATAGAGTATTCCCTCGAAGTGCTAGCATGAGGCCACATCTTGTCTCGTCACGTGGTAGCATATTTTTGGGGCCCGTGGAGGATGATAATTTCATGTGTACTGATTTTTATGGAGTTAGTGATAGGGGTGCACATGATAATGTCACTATCTCAGATGCCTTTTTGAGTGATAAATTTGGATTACAGTCATCGGCATCACCTTCGCAGGTATTTGTTATGTGTGTTACAAAAATTTCGAAGTACTTTATTTACTTATATATGTTAAATTTTGGAAATAATTGTATTTGTACATGTACATGCACTTGATATTATAGCGCAGCGGAGGGCGAATCTTCATCCCAAAAATAGGTGGCAAGCACCATGCGTACACATACATTCAAAAAGGTAATTTAAAATGTTATTTGTGTAAATTTTTCACACACACACACACACACACACACACACACACATGTGAAAAATTCAAATATATGTATGTTCTTGTATGTTCATCTAACTCACGTGATACATGTTTGATAGAGATGCTTGACTTCACTAAACACCCCACCATCTCTCGTGACAGTAGAGAAAGGTGTTTCGCTGCAATTTTATTTGCGCAACAACTCACCGAGGTATTCAAACAACATGTAATTTTTGTTAAATTTCTCGTGTAATTCATATTATGTTAAATTACATGTTAGTAATGTATTTCATTGTAGAATTATTAAATTATGTTAATAATGTCCTTCATTGTGTATATGCAGGAGTTACCTACGAAAAGTAGCATCCATGTTCACTTAATTTAGAGGTGTGGCGGGGTAAAAACAATAGTTCTATATTGATAAAATTAGTTGAAATATTGTCATTACACATACATGTACTTAGTTCTATTTTTGCTAATTCTGATGTTATATTTTCTGATCTTATGTGTATGTAGGGAACTTTAACCCCCTCTATTTTGAATTTGAGGGCACAAACTCTTCCATCTTGTTGTCTTCGTACCCCTATTCATACTCTAGGATCTCTCGATGACTCATCTGAGCATGATATGTAGATTTTGTGTGCTCAAAATATTGCGGTAAGTTTTTGTATTTATATAAATACTTTCATTCTAGCATGGTCTCAAATACATGTTGAAAACATATATAAATTAAGTTTTGACAAAAAAACATTGTTTGCATTTACAGGTTCATCTACAAGTGAGTATTCAGCGGAAGAGGACTCGTAGCATGGGCTCAGATGATCCAAATTCATCTCATAGATCTCCATCTTCGTCTAAGGGAGGGCCTTCTTCGAGCAAGGCCAAGAGAGGGATAGATTTTGATGATTAGGAAATATATATGTCTTACATGACATTTTTTTGTATGCCTATATGCATGACATTGTATGTACGCCTATATGGCATTTGAACTTGATGGTATATGACCTATTTGGGCAATTTTGTATTTATTATGCACATTAAAATACTATTTGGAACTTGATAATTTTGTATGAGACCTTACATTTTTGAGATTATTTTTACATGAAACTAATATGATGTGCACTTGATAATATTTAAGACATTATGATTATTTTTTCATTTATTGGTGATGTACATGTACTAGCGTTTTCAATGTATAATATGCATTAAACTTTGGAAATCAATATTTATATAATGTATGTATATAAAGATTTACCTAATCGAGTAATTATTCATTTAATTTATCAATGTGTATATGTGTATTTTACCTTACTTGCACTTCTTCTTGCTCATGGTCTCTTTGTACGGGTTCCTATCTTATCATGCACCTACTACATTCTTCAATTCTTCTTAGTCTTCTCCCTGTTAAAACACTTGAGAGTTGTCACAATTTGATTCCTTTCATCTATTGATATTTTGAAAATGTCTCTCCTATGCATTACTCCAATGCTTGAGAATGTCTCCAAATGCAATGACATTCTGATTTGCACACTCAATGATTCTTGATTGTCTAATCCTATTCAATTCTTGTTATTACCTTAAAATCAGAGGCATTTCAAGTTATTTTGAAATCACATCACACCCTTCACTAGGCTTGATGACTAACCCTATATTTTTGAAGGAACTTTTGAAAGCATCTATGCATTTATCATAGCATAAATTATCAATGAATGGAAGGTCACTAAGTTTGTAGGTAGCTAACTCCCATTTAAAATTAAATAAGAAAGATTTACTAGGTGATTGATAACTCTCATGTATTCTTATAAATTCCCTATCAAATTTCATTCTTAATCCAATCTATTAATTGAACAAGAACTCCTAGATGAGGTGTCGGATCTGATGATATGTCTCTAGGTGCCACGGAGTTCGAGAAATCACATGTTGAAGATATAGCGTGTTTTGGTCTCAGGGCTCTTAAGGGACTATGCTTGGACGAGGTAGCCCAAAAGTAGGAGGAGCATATGGAACCAAAAATAGCCTCCACTAGCATTCATCAAGCCATCCGGACATGTTGGCACAGACGGTTTGGTCCCACAAGCTACCGTTTGCAAAATATAGCGTCTGATAGCCTTACACTGACTCAGACTACACTATTTCACGTGTTTGCAAATAATAAGAAAGTGAGACAACTGAATAAATATGGATAAAACCATGATAGGATTTTGTATAGGGACTTGACATGGAGGTTTTGGATTTGACGAGATGTATCTAGGTGCCACGGAGTCTAAGAAATCATATGTCGAAGATATAATGTGTTTTGGTCTCGGGAATCTTAAGGTACTACGCCTGGGCGAGATAGCCTCAAAGCACAAGGAGCATAGGGAACCAAAAAAATACTCCACTAGTGTTCACTAGGCCATCTAGATGTGTTGGTGCAGACGGTTTGGTTCCACGAGCTACCATTTGCAAAATATAGCATCCGATCAAATGTACAATCGACTTAGACTACATTATTTCATACATTTGCAAACAATAGGACAACGAGAGAATCAAATTGACATGGATAAAATAGTGAGATGATTTATTAGAGGGACAATACCTAGAAGTTTTGGTTCGACGAGACATCTCTAGGTGTCATGGAGTCGAGAAATAACCGTCGAAGATATAACATGTTTTGGTTGGACAACCTTGAACAAAAGTCTATTTTACAAAAACTCATATAACTTGAAAAAATGACCTAAATTTGACCTAAAATTTTGTAGGAAGCATCATGAAACCTTCCTCTATCATCTCCCATAATTTATAGAAAATAATATTTCTACATTTTTCTATCCCATCTCATTTACATGCTACAATAGTGTAAAAATTTGTTTGATGTAATATTTTGCAAACAAAATCTCTTTACAGACCAACCAATTACGTAAAAATGTTTGGGTGGCTAGGTAAATGCTAGGGGAGGTGTCGTTTTGGAGGCCAAAGCTCCAGGTGCTTCCGACTACCTCGTTTGGGTGTAGTCCCTTAAGATCCTTGAGACCAAAAACAACTATATCTTTGAGGAGTGATTTCTCGATTTTGTGGCACCTAGAGATGACTCGTCAAATTAAAAACCTCCATGTCGGGGACCTTCATGAAATCCTATTGTGGTTTTTCCATATCCTTTCAGTGTTATCATTGTCCTATTGTTTGCAAATGCGCGAAATAGTGTAGTCTGAGTCAGTGTAAGGCTGTCATATGCTATATTTTACAAATAGTAGCTCGTGGGACCAAACCGTCTACGCCAATACATCCAAATTTTCCCTGTTCAATGCTAGTGAAGAATTTTTTTCAGTTCCTTACACTTCTCATGCTTTCGGGCTACCTCATTTGGACATAGTCCTTTAAGAACCCCGAGACCAAAACACACTATATCTTTGACATGTGATTTCTTAGAATTCGTGGCACATAGAGACGTTTTGTCGGATCCAAAACCTTCATGACATGACCCTCTACAAGAGCCTCTCATAGTTTTATCCATCTCTATTTGTTTCTCTCGTTGTCCTATTGTTTGTAAATGCATGAAATAGTGTAGTTTAAGTTAGTGTAAGGCTTCCAAACACTATATTTTGTAAACAATAGCTCGTGGGATAGAACCATCCATTCCAACATGTCCAAATGGCCTGGTGATAACTAGTGGAGAATATTTTTTGGTTCCATACACTCCCATGCTTTCGGGCTACCTCGTCCGGGTCGTAGTCCCTTAAGAGCCCTGAGACCAAAACACGCTATATCTTTGACATGTGATTTCTCGAATCTGTGGCACCTAGAGATGTCTTGTCAAATCCAAAACCTCCATGTCAAGAACCTCTACGAAATCCTCTCACAATTTTATCCATCTCCATTAGGTTCGCTCACTTTGTCCTATTATTTGCAAACGCGTGAAATAGTGTAGTTTGAGTCAATGTAAGGCTTCCAAATGCTATATTTTACAAACGGTAGCTCATGGGACAAAACCGTCTGTGCCAACACGTCCAAATGGTCTGCAGTGAATTCTATTGGAGGATTTTTTTGGTTCCCTATGCCCCGTGATTTTGGGCTATGTCGTTCGGGCGTAGTCCCTTAAGATCCTTGAGACCAAAACACACTATATCTTCAACATGTGATTTCTCGGACTCATGGCACATAGAGACATCTCGTTAAATCTAAAACCTCCATGTTGGGGTGATCTATGAAATAATATTGTGGTTTTATCCATCTCCATTGGGTTCTCTCATTGTCTTATTATTTGTAAACACGCGAAATAGTGTAGTCTCGAGTCAATATAAGGTTATCAAACGCCACATTTTGCAAAAGCGTAGCTTGTGGGACCGAACCATCTATGCCAACACATCCAGAGGGCATGGTGAACACTAGTGGAGGATTTTATTGGCTCCTACGCTCCTCGTGCTTTTGGGCTACCTCATCCGGGCATAGTCCCTTAAGAGCCCTGAGACCAAAACACGCTATATCTTTGACATGTGATTTATTAGACTTCATGGCACCTAGAGATGTGTCATTAGATCCAAAACCTCCACATTGGGTCCCTCTATGAAATCCTCTCATAGTTTTATCCATCTCCATTTAGTTCTCTCATTGTCCTATTGTTTACAAACACACAAAAAATAGTGTAGTCCGAGTCGGTGTAAAGGTCATGGGATGCTATATTTTGCAAACAGTAGCTTGTGGGACCAAACTGTGCGTGCCAAAATGTCCCGATGCCTTGAAAAAAACTATTGGAGGCTTTTTTTTTGTTCCCTACACTCCTCATGATTTCGGGCTACCTCGTCCGGATGTAGTCCCTTAAGAGCCCTGAGACCAAAACACATTATATCTTCGACAGGTGATTTCTCAGACTTCGTGGCACCTAAAGATGTCTCGTCGATCTGAAAGCTCCACATCGGGTCCTCTATAAAATCCTCTCGCGATTTTATCCATCTCTATCCATTTATCTCGTTGTCCTATTGTTTGCAAATGTGTGAAGTAGTGTAATCCGAGTCAGTGTAAGGCTGTTAGACACTATATTTTGAAAATGGTAGCTCATGGGACCAAACCGTCTGCACTAACATGTCTAGATGGCCTGGTGAATATTAGTGGAGGATTTTTTTGGTTCCCTTTCAGGCTACCTCGTCTGGGCGTAGTCCCTTAAGATCCCTGAGACCAAAAAATTATATATCTTCTACAGGTGATTTCTCAGACTCCATGGCACCTATAGACGTCGTCTTGTCGGTTATGTAACCTCCATATCGGGGTCCTCTATGAAAGCATTTCACAGTTTTATCCATCTCCATTCGGTTCTCTGGTTATCCTATTATTTGTAAACGTATAAAATAGTGTAGTCTAAGTAAACTTGTAAGGTTGTCCATTGCTAATCACCCGAATAATATAGATGGTTCATATAATATAGGTGGTGAAATGAGAATTTCAATAACATATTTTTATAATATAGGTGGTGAAATGAGAATTTTTGTTTGTTGTTCCTTTCTAATATTTAATTTCTCTTAGCTTCACTTGGCTTCGAGAATAATAAATTCTCTACTTGTGATTATGAACCACGTGAAGGTGAAAATGTTTTTGCACCACTAACCTACATAAACATATTAGTAAGCAATTGAATAGAATTTTAAATCATACAAATTTTTTAAAAAATCATTAAAGTAGATATTCAAATTAAATTCATGAAGAACATACCTTTACAAATTCAATCCAATGAACAACAAGGATCAACTCTACTCTTGAAAGTAGCAAGAATTGCTTCATGATTTGATTCACGAACCTTCCATAGATTCTTGTTTAATGGCTGACCTCGATATTTGATCAATTTAATATTTGTTGTAAGAACCAAATGTGAATAGTGAAGTATCTTTCGATGTACTTCATAGTCTTCAAACAACCAAATGTTTGATTTTTTGATAGGATATCATCGAAGCCAAGTTCCAATGACTACCACTGACCCAGTGGGATACTCAAGGCCTTCACCATCAATGACTGTGGAAGTCAATTTTTTTCCCCTCTACACAACGAGACAAGAAGTAGTTTGTTCCCTCTTCATTAAATTCCATCACAATAACTACAAAAATGTGCCCTACATCACAAAGTAAAATTGAATTCAAATTTAAAATACATTAAGAGTTGACCATTTAATAATTTATAAATCTAAAACATGTCATGTACATATATGTATGTACCTTGTTGCACTAAATCAGAGACTTGGTAAAAGTCATGTGATGTTTTCATTTGATCTGAAAACTCTGCAAGTTGTAATGCTCATGGAACTTGATGTGTGTCGAGTGGAATTATAGGTCTACAAGTCCATTCATCCACCCACTACCGTGACTCACATTCATTCCGCACAAAATCAATGTATGATATATAAAAACATGCCATGCACCTAGTATAAATAGTCCAAGCATTTGCATTTGAACTACGGAATGAGTGCATATCAGTTGATCTAACCGAATCATACAATCTTCAAAGTTTTCCGGATGTTGTTCCTCTATCAACCAAAAATATCTATGAACCGTTGATCTCTCTTGATATTCATGGCCCATATTCTTGACACCCCAATCAATAATTTTTTTGCATATGTAAATTTAGCACCATCCTATAACTTTAACTATTTTCTTGCAAGTGCTCTTTTCACACATGCTCCGCACCATCGTGCTCTTCTTTTCCATGCCCCACCTCGTAAAAATATAGATATGTTTTACATTTGTTTCTTTGTGCATCCTGCTTAGCCAATAAAACATCCATGCATTCTTGAATTGTGACGTACAATTGTTCGACCAAATGTAATTTTGATTGAAACTAATGTTCCTCTCATTCAAGTTCACATAAAACACCTAGAAACACCCTTATACATATTTTGTAGAATGTGTCCGATCATCACTGATGTAGAAATGATACTCTCTTAATATTTTTTGATCTTGCTCAGTGCTTTCTGGAGAGTGCATGAATGCTATATGCATGAAAATAGCAACTTGCACCGAGTTATAATATTGAGACTAAACCTCCATTTGTGGCTACAATGTGTAATTCTTTGCGAAGTCAACTACTAAAACAATAGTACCAAGTGGGAATGTATCCTTGCTTAACTTGAATTTTTCATCCAACCATCAAGCTCTATTTGTGTGCCTTGCATACTCATAAAAACTTTCCTCTCTGAATTTGATCATATATTACGATACAGTAATTGTTTTGTAACAAGCTCACACTTCTTAGATTCTTTTCAATCTTTTAATTGATATGCCACCGATTTATAGTTGCCGACACCAACCAATTCTTTTCTTATTGAATATGTACTCTCCTCATGGATACAATTTTTAGATTTGGCAAGCCACCACATACATTGCATGTTCCATCCAAATATGCTTTGTTATACAAAAATTTTTAGTTGATTTTTACAAAATATTGTCAGAATAAATTCCCTTGAAGATTTTGGTAGGGCATTTAATCCACACTCTGTAACATGATGTTAGTATGCAAAACACAACGTATTTGACATCAAACATCATAATGCATTGAAAATTCAACATGATGCTGCAACAACAAGTGGTATGTGAGTGATTGATTTTCACATAAAAGGGTTTGCTCATTTCAAACAATCTTTAGCTAATTTTAATTTGTGGATTTTTTATCTTAAAATTAGAGAACAATTTTGTTTGAGTCATATCTAATAAATGTTTTGCACACGATTCGTGATTACAAGAACCTATTCTTCTTTTTATTGTATCTCTTCTATTCATTGACACCCATGTGTTCTCATTCCAAAATTTTACAATTAATTCTTTTAGAATATCGATGTATTCTTGTCTTTCCATGGAAGTCTCTAGAGAAATCCCAATAGTCGGTGTTATTGAATGACTCGAGACATTTATGTCTCTCTATTTCTTTCATTAGTGTGTTTCTGTTTAGCTTCAAAGCACTTTGCTTGTTTTTCTAATCAAGTGTTTCTTATAAGTTTTATCACTTACAATACAATTAGTAAGTGCACAGAGTGTAGCATTACTATCTTTGGTGCATCTTTTTCCACCTATAGTTTGGTATGCTTTATGTATGTTTTCAACAATTGACGTATTTTGATCAGGAACATTAGATGTTCTTAACCCCAAGGTCTTCATTATAGGTCTCATCTTAGTTAATTTCATCAATGTAACAAATAATTGACATCTTTGTGTGCCATTTAAATTCTCAAAGTAATTATCCCAAATTCCACTAGCTTTTCTTCTTGTATTTCTTTTAGACATTTTTTTAGGCATTGGTTTTATAATGTTTTCATCAATTTCAATTAAATGAATTGGTTTTCTTCACAAAATGGAAGGAGGTGTTCTTAGAGATGAAGATTATTTTACAAGGTTACTTTCTTCATTTAGTGTTTTCATACAAATTTCGAGGTTACCATTTGGATTCTCGTAAGGGTTTAACAAATGGATTCATATCAATTTCTTCATCCATACCAACACTATCATTCAATTCAATATCATTATCCATTTCAAAATCATTATTCATTACAAAATCATTATTCTCTACATTTTCATTATGTATTTCATCCCCATTTTCTAATACATTAGCTACATTTGATATAACAGATGTACCTTGCCTTGCATGAAGTTTTTGCATTCTCTTCAATTTCTTTATTCTCATCTCTTCCAATTTCTCCAAAGTGTTTTCTTCTTGACTTTACCCTTATCCTTAGCTCAACTTTTATCACCCATGATTAGAAAAAATCAACTAGTGGGGTAGGGGACAAAATGAACTACTAAAAATTGTGTAAGAATGTACAAAAAGTTGCAGACCAAACATAATGTATGTAGAAATCTTGTGAAAGAGATGAAAGGGACGTTGGGGGACCATAGTATATAAACAAAGCATGATGGGTACGCATTATAATGCTACGCGTTATGATTTTCCCTTTTCTAACACATAACTCAAGGCTTGGGATCCGGTTTGGATCCCCAAGCCTAAGGCATGGACTGCACACAAACATAGTAAACCACGTGTTTTTGCGAGAAAATATAAAAAATCCAACCTGTATGATAAATCAACATCAAATGATCGATTTGTTTGAAAAAATTATACCACGATGTAAATCGAGTTTCTTCTTTGTATAAATATTATTTTTCAATTTTTCTAACAAATATAAGGTTTCCATATTAATTATTTTCTAAATTTTCCTTTTTATAGTTATTTTTTGAATTTTAAACATGTCTATCTTTTGTCGCGTATCATTTTTTTGACTCATCGAAATTGAATAAAAGTTTTTAGGCACAAACTAGGTGTAATTCTATACATATTAAAAAAAAAAAAATTAATATTTTTTGAGGTAGTTAGGGGGCACAATCGGAGCTCTATTATTTTTCAAAACATAAAATTTTTGTACTAGAAAAATCATAAAAAAATACTTGCTTAAAAATCTAAAAAAAAAATCTAACACAAACTAGATGCTCCTAGCTATCTTTCTACTAAATGGTTTTCAAAAATACTAAATGGTGCTCAAAAAATGGTGGGGGGCATGAAAGTCACTCTATTATGTTTTTTAACAAAAACAGGAGCACCTATTGGTATTTTAGTTATTTGACCCACTTAAACTTATTTGTTTTCAATAAAATTTAGTATCTTAGAAACTAGACTAAAAATTCTACGATTCATATTTATACAACATCTTCCAATTTTGAGTGTAACTATTTGAAAAACTCGTACAAGTTGAAGTTTTTATCTTTCAGAAAAATGCGCCCACTTAAGACCCCATTTTGGCCCCCAACTTGGTGCACTTACCCTCTTGCTACAATAGCAATTAGATTAAGCATTTTTCATATCTTTTATTCACATTAATCATATACAACTCGATGGGATATACAACACATACACCCAAAATTATTATTGTTGCGGGATTGTTGAGATAATTTGAATAGGGGAAGATATGAAACTTGTAGAGGGTCCTACAAGATCTTAAGTTTGGGGGAGTGATGAGACTTGAACAATCTCATCTTAATAAGGCTTGATTCCTCAATTTTGAGTAAGTTTGAAATGTACTTAATCATGTTTGTAAGTATTTTTATCTATTTTAAAGATTAAGTATGGTACATGTATGATGATTAAACTTCATAGAATTGTGGCTTGTTTTTTTCCTAATTCCTAACTTTTCTTGTAGAAAAGATGTTTTTCATGTAAAAGCAGGCAGATAAAATTACAACAAGAAATAAATCAATCAAAATCCTTCATTTTGAATAATTCATGATATTTTTATTTCATCATTTTGGACTAAAGGGAAAAAATCACACGGATCTTGAGAAATCATAAGACTTATAAAGAAAGCATATGAATTCCGAGAAAAGTGCAAGAATCCTTTCAGGATCAAGACTCTAATCCACAATTGATAAATTCACTACTCGGGTGCCCATCCGATAAAGCTAATCAAATATAAGGAGATTGATGAAATTTTGTAGATCATGAAGGAGAATTATTCATTCTGAACATATGGTGGTCTAATCTTGAAGAAGTGGTATTTAATAAGGAAACAAAAAGGACACTCTCCTAAATTTTAAGAGAGATGTCCCGATGCAACTCTCAAAATGATTAATTCATAGTTTCATTTTAATAGGATAGTTAGAACAACATTCACTTGTAAATTGATATATTTGGATTTGTATCTAAGTTTCAATATGATTTTTATTTAATAAAGCCTCCATGAATGTAGAAGTTAGTTTTGCATTCATGAAAGATTGAATGCTTCAAAATTTAGGTACTTTATAAACATCTTATTGCAATCATGGGAGTTTGTTAGTCCATTTGTCAATAGATATTAGACATTTTTTTGTAATACACATCGAGTTATTAGAAGTGGAGTTGATGAATACTTGTGTTGAGAATTCATGAATTATTTTATGACAAATCTAAGGGGGAGAGCAAGGGCCAATCTCACCTAAGGAAGAGGAACATGTTATGGTATTTTCATTAATTAGTTTCATTTCTTGCATTTTGTATTTAAATAAACTATAGAAATGTTTAAATAGGTCAATTGGTTTAAAATTCATTTAGATTAGTTATGCATATAAATTAATGATTTATTGTAGTTATAATATTTTAATATTTCTATATTTTTGATAGTATTTAAATGTTATTTACTTTAACTTAGTTTAGTATGATTTTTGGGAACATATTTAATCATGTTACCTATAACAAATAGCCTTGGACACCATCTTGGATTTGATATAATTAAACTAAAGTGGAGGATACAACGGCCTTCACCATACACCAATTTACACATAATTGTGATATATACTAGAAAATAGGGAAACCCAAGCAGAGAGATGAGATACCCCTAAACCTATTATTATCTCATGCACAACCATTTGAAAAATGGGGAATTGAATTTATATGACCCATTAACCTACTATATATAAGATCAAAATATAGATACATAATCACTTCATGGATTACTTCAATAAGTGGGTAGAATCTACAACAACCACTAATTACACATTAAGAGATACCCTAAAGTTCCTATATAAAATTATTATCACCAAATATGGATCTCCAAAATGTTGGTAATTGAAAGAGGGACACACTTCATATATAATACCATCAAGGTCTTGAAAGAAGAGTTCATGATTGTGCATCACCAAAGTACCATATACCACCCTCAAGAAAATGGGTATGCGAAAGCAACAAAGAAGGTTACTGGAATAGGTTCTCACAAAAATTTGCAACATGCGAAAGAGAAGATTGGGAAGATAGAATAGTTATGGTGCTAAGGGAATATATAACAAATTACAATCACAATATATGATAAAATCCCTTTATTTGGTGTATGGAGTAGAACCAATAATGTCAATGGAATATATTATACCAAGTTTGCACATTTCCATGATAACTAGAATAGGGGACAAAAGTCAATTGAAAGTGGATTACTAGATTGGAACATAATGGAGGAGAACTAAATGAATGCACAATAGAATTAGGAATCACATAAATACAATTAGAATTCCCGACATGATAGTAATCGTGCTCTAAAGAGTTCAATCTATAGTAGATGGTCTTAGTGTACGAAATTAGATTTAGAGTGCACCTAAAAAAATTCGCATTTGATGGAAAGGCCCATATATCATACACCACACATGAATCCATAAGGAATAATTGTATTATGGGATTTGTAGGAAAAGTTTTTCCAGAAGGATAAATGGATATAGGCTCAAAGCATACACCCCTTAATTTCCCGGTAGTAGGAAAAATAAACAGGTGCCTTTGGCACAATGGTAGTGTGTGATTTCAACTTGATGCATCATGTAGTAGATATACATTTACGTAGATTTGATAAGTGTGTGGTTGAGTGTGTGCATGAGTAGGTAGTTTAAATCAAAACCAAAAATTCAAAATCCAACAACCAATTTCATTATATTTGTGGAGAATTATGAAGGATCTAATTGAATTGAATATTTTCGAGAACATTGCACAGTGGGGAAAATACCAAAGGAGTATGAAAGATTAAAATATTTAAAATGGGGTCTTTATTGGTGGAAAGATTTCACATGGGAAAAATATTTAGGAAGATGGAATTTACGGTAAACAAAGTAAATAGAGAAGTAGGTAGAAAAAAAAATCTAGTGGCTCAATGGATAAGTACATTAAATGTGATAGATCTAATCACCAACAACCAAAAAAAGGCCAAACAGTGGAAGAAAATTGAGGGAACAAACCTATTAAAGGGGGGCATGTAGCAAGGTAAAAAACATTGGTTTATGATCAATATTGAGATTAGAGAATAACTAAGGAAAGAAAAACTCATAACTAGAGAAACTACAATCATATCATTGTAATCAAACTCAAGAACACTCATATCATGCAAATGAAATGATATACATTTTCATTTGACTACCGAACCAAATTTTAGGGCATGATGGAGGAACAAGGGATGGCATTTCTAAACTTGAATGATGCCAAAAATAAGACAAGGGAATCAAAACAATGCTCCACCATACCAAATGGGGTGATCAACCACACTCGGAGTTGCAAAAAAGATGAACAAGCTGTGGAAAACAAAAATACCGGATGTAAACATGGAGGCATGAGAGGTGAAGTGTTCATAAAGTATTCTTTGTGAGGAACCAATATGGAGAGGCTCATAAAAATATCATCCTTGGGACATCACCTCAAGCTCATGTAGAACATAATGAGGATATATAGTAATGGTGCAATCTAGCTTAGTGTGTAAGACATGGTGCCCATAAACACCTCCATAGTTTCTCAAGCCACGGGTTATCCAATCAAGGCATATCAATGCTAGCATATAAATCAACCATACCTCCTATTCAATAGACCACAATGGTTGGATATGGGTCATTTAAAAAGGAAGGGGTATTCCATTAGGAGTGATTGCCAATAAGTCTATCCGAGTCTTGGTTTAACTCATGTTAGAAATATTTTGGCGGGAAATTAGAGGTAGTAAAAACCTTACATATTTGATCATATTTTTATGATACTTACACTAAATATGTGAGAGTTAATCACATAAATATAACTTATATTTATAACATACTTGAAATAATTGATATTTCTCTCTTCAAAATTTTTGGAATGAAACCCTTGAACTCTTAATTTATTCTATTCATAATCACTCCACTACCCACCTCAACTTGGATATTTTTGTTGCAATGTTTGGTTTTCGATGAAATTTGTTGATATCTCTATAGGCACATAATTCACATTCTTGACTAACATCGCTATAAGAAAAATTCCATTTAAATATTTATCTTATATCATATGCGATGAGAAGAGTTATATATGAATAATAAAGAAAGTGACACACTCAAAATGCTTAAGTTAAATGTTAAATCCTTATAGAAAACCTTCCTTCCAAGGAAATCCTCACGCACCATATTGATAAAGATACTTGATCTAATAATGAATATTTGCTTTATGAATTTCTTAAACAAAGTCTCAATTTCATTGGGAAAGAGATTTGAGAGTTGGTGTTTCTTCACATATTATGTTACAAGTAACCTTAAAATCAAGACAATTAAATCATATGACATAGAGAACTCGATAACATAATTTCTTCATCATAGACCAACTATCCTAACAACATATAATGTTGATCTCTTTAACATGGTGTCCTCTCATGGATTCCCACTACATGGGTATCTGTATCATATGTCTCATATTTAAAAATGGAAACCAAAGCATGAGCCATATACCATAAATAGAAATATCATGGTTGGACACATGTTGAGTAAGTTATTTATTCTGATGTTAGATGGTTTGACTCCAAATTTGCATAGTCTAGGAATTTCAAGTAAAATGGAAAGCACGTTTTAGAAGGAATCACTAAATAATATATCATGTATTAATGATGTAGTAATGTTTATAACTATAATTGAAGAAGTAAGAGATAAAAATATAAGTTATACTATTGTTTTATTGACTATAGAAGGCATTTGGCATTATTCCTACAAAACTAATCCAATGGATTTGAAACCTACGAATCATGGAGCATTTGGTTTTTATTATGATGAAACTTTATGAGAAAGTGTTCGAATTATGAAATCTTACTAGTTTCACATATGATAGAAATAACACCATGGGTCTTAAACGTGGCTATCCCTCACTTTCATGTACTTTGTTTGGTTTCTACATGTCATCATTTCAAGTTCGGGAAAAATAGATGAGATGATTATATTCTTTATGGTATAATCATTACTATATTGTTGAACTTGCATATGAAAATTTTCTCATCTCACATAATTTTACATGCCTACAAAGACATCTCTAGACAACATAGGCTTATTTCATGATACTTGTGGTTTACAAGTGAACTTGAGTAAAACAAAGGTTATGATTTTTAACATAGTAACTTAGAAGAAAACACAAGAAACCAATATCATTTACAAAGAAAGTTTGGTTGAAGTGGTTTCCACCTTACTTTCCGAATTCCTTTCAAAGGAACTCATTTATAATGCTCCCTACTCCAAATGATAGATTATGTTCAAAAGGTATGTTGCACACAATACATTTGAGAGACGATGTTTCCAACTCCATTTTTAGGACGTTAAAGAAAATTTTGTATCTTCCAAACTTTCATGTCACCACTAACATTATGTGGTTGTGAGATTTGGGGACTTGGAATTTCGAGCAACACTTGGATCCGGTTGATAAAGTTCTTATTTCCATGTTGTCCAAATAACTTGTGAGTAAAACTTTTAATTCCATATATGCAATTATTTTGGCTAAATTTGGCATCCATCTTGTTCATATTTTAATTGTATTCCATGGAGCGATGTCAATTTACAAATTTAGATTTATGGAAATCACAACAATTTGGCATAATATATATCTATTCAAGGCTCTTCAATCATCCAAGTATTATTTGAACAAGAGATAAAGAACACTTGGAATGCTCAATGTAAGTCTTTCCTATAAGGGATTGGTATTGATATTAATTGTCTTCCTTCTAATACCTTTTTCATCACTTGTTCCCCACATGTTGAAAATAGATGTTCATAGAAGCATCATGGATGAAATCTACAAAGTGCGACATAAAATCAACTTAGAAAAAATCACTCACAACAAAATGCATCACTACCGGAGTGAGCGTTATATTCAAATAACATATGGATGTATTATTTCTCCCAAGTACATCATGCTCCCTTTTGGTTTGAGATTTCCTTTGGGCTAATTGTGGGTATGCTCTCAACATTTTTTTATCAAGTCATAACACTTTATTCAACGTGCGTAAACTTTGTAATAGTGAACTAAAATTAGAGGAGGATTTTGTATTTAGGTGTCAAGTGAATTATGAGATACATGACAAGTTTTATTGTCTCTAGAGAAAATCCAAGTTGTTGAAGAGATATTATTAATTATGAGGATCAAAGATGTGTAACTTTATTCATTAGAGAGATGACCCAATGTAGAGTTGGCCTCTTCAAAAGTTGTAAACACAAATTTTTTGTCTCACAATTTATCTTCAAAGTCCTTTCTTTATCCTCAATTTCAAAAGCATAGAAGGACTCATTATTCTACAAAAATTCTCAACAACTTAACTCTTATGCTTTGTATTTTATTTTATTTTATCTTACAAACTTTAATTTGAAATGTACTTTTAAGACAACAATTTAAATTGAAATTGAGAAGGAAATCTAGTTAGGTTTTGATTTGCACACATAGTTTTTATATTCTTCCCAACAAAAATATAGGATTTTTTTGTTGGCGTAGTTAGGGAAGGGGTGGTTGATATTTCAACGAACTAGAAGGGAGAAAAAAAAGTTTGCATGATAGGTGTTGTTGGTGGAATTACAAATAACATAATGCACCATCACATGGACTTGTTAAAAAAGTGAGAGTGTTGTGTTTAATAGAGCGAGTTTGGCAGAATTGGTACCTCTCATGTAGAAAAGATCTCATCATATTTACCCTCCATATTTATTTGAAAGAAAAACAAATTTTACAACCAAAATCCTCTTTATGTTCCATGGTAAATAAAAACATTTCAACGTAATCCAACATGGCACTCGTATGAACGTACTCAGAGACATGCTTAACATAGAAATTTGTCTGTAAGGGTGTGAAACATGAGAACTTTTCCCTTGGAAACAATACACCTAAAATCTGCTTACATAAAAAAAAAAGTGCGGAAAACCGGAGAAAGCAGAAAAATACAATATATACAAAGCTCACTGTTGGTGGGGTGACATTGTGCCGATTACAGAACTGTTAATGATGAACCTTTTGATTGGATTTGGGAAACCTTAAAATTGATGATACCCAGTAATAAAGAAGAAACCATTTTAATTTCAATGAATCATGTTCAGTATTTGCTGGACTGTATTAGCAATTTCCTCGGCTGACTCCAGTCGACAGTCTTGTTGAAGCTGAGAAAAACAAGAAACAAATATATTAGGAAACTTAAAATTTGAAACTGAATCTGTTATACGAGTACAGAAAGATATATTTGTTTACCTTGAGATTGAAGGAGTAGAGCACTGAATGAGAAATGGTGGTAATATTCAAGTGTAAAATGGACATGTGAAGATTTTCTAGCGCAGATATGGTCTGGAGAAGCTGCCCTGGTCTCTTCTGAGACAGAATTTTGAGGGCCGCATGAGTTTCCACCAAGGTGACCTCTACATCTGCGACTGCAGACTTGCTCTCTGCAGTAACTTCATTGGCGCCTGATCCAAATATTTGTTGTTCTTATCAGAAACACATTTGGAAGAATATGATGTAGATTGAAAGAAGCCATTGAAAGCGCTGGTAATGGCAGAAGACGAGCATGGACTTTGGAATCCTTCCTCATTGCATTGCCTCCTGTTGATTTTCTGAGCCTCAAGAGACTGCAAAACATGTTCCAGCTCTTTCACAAAATCTATGGCGCCTCCAATGATAGATGCTTGATCTACCTGAAGAAATACCCATGAAAAATATGTTACAATTCCTAATTTGTTCAAAACAAATTCACAAGTTTAGTAGAATAGTTTCTGGATATGACTGCCTATAAGTTTTTTTAAGTTCAGAGGTTTGGAATCCAGTACTGGACCCATCATTAGATGAAGAATGGATATCACTACGAAATAATTTTTAGTTCCGACTACTAGACCATCATTAGGGAAAGAATGGATATTACTAAGAAATAGTATTTAGTTCCGGCGTGAAGTGGCGAATCCATTACTGGACCCATCATCGGCAGAAGAATCTAGTTACCCATTACTGGACCCATCATCAGAAAAAGAAGAATCTAATTACCCACTACTGGACCCATCCTCAGGGAGAAGAATCTAATTACCCTCTCAATGAACGAGGCCGGTATGAGAGATTTCAGGACATTCAAATGTTGGTTCATCTGCTTCCTGCGGTTGCGTTCCACAGCAATATGAGTCATCCGTTGGCTCTCTGCTGCTTCACTGTTCTTGCAAACCTTCGAACGCTGCTTCCTCTTCTTCCCGTCACGTTTATTGACTGCTGTAGTTTTTTCTGCTTGCAGTTTGCCGAAGAATACAAAGGATCCTGGCAGCTTGCAGAGCTTATACCCTCCTCCGGTCCGGAATGCTGATATTTTGCATCTCCGTGATGTTTTCCGAGCGAATTAGTGCAAGGTTCTGAAACATGACTTATGCAGCTCTCTGGTTCAAAACCCTGGACTGTTCCAGAGTTCATAAAATCACACTGGGCTTCATGGTCATACAATAACTCATCTTCTCTTCCCACATCCAAAGTTAAAAGTTGCTGAAACCCCCATGGTTTCTGTTGTTCAGCCCCTTGCAAAAACTCTTCTCTGTCCATTGCTACCCCTCCCAGAAGTGCTTCAGTCTTAAATTCTTTCTCCTGGTGGCCAGAAAAACTAATTCTCTGGTTTAAAACTTGCTTCCCATAATTTATCTTGCCATTTTCTGCAAACCCATCAGAACATATCAGAGCAGACCTATCCTATGTTTGCAGTACACGGCAACAAAAGCTGTGAAAGAAACTAGTCACCAAACTGACCTGTTCAAAGGAATGACTAGTACCTAAAGTTATTACAGAACCCCATAAGCCTTATGTCCTGCACATTTTGGGCATCGGACTCACGTCTCAGACGCAAAAAATCACTGGGTATCTGTAATGCACAATGCACATTTCTATTTCTTTTTCTAAATCAGACCTAAGGGCACACATCTGACTTACTTAAAGCAGGTTACCATTTTTGTAGCTCAAGAAATTCTGGAAAATTTTCCTCATTCGGATAAAAATGTAGTGAATGGAATCTGAAAATGCATTAAAAGCAGAACCCAAAAATCATAATGGAACTCTCTCTACTTTATGGTACAAGGGACTTCCATTACTGCTATGAGTTTGCCCAATAAACCACAATCAAGATCAATGTGTAGAATTAATTAATACTGTGGAGAATTAACTCACTGTTTGGGTTAAGTGTTGCTCCTTCACAGTTGAGGAATGGTTGCAGAGAGTTCATTACTTAGCCCCTGGTCTTCGGGTGTAGCTTCCTTTTCATGTCAGGAGCATGGGGAGATGTAAAACATCAAGTCTTTCTTCCAATAAAAGGGGGTGTCTACCTGCTTCTCAAAATTTGACCGCATGAAGCGCAAGAAGAGAGTGTACTATCAATGAATTATTGACTGTGTAGTTTTGTCTAGTAGGGAATAAAGACAACTGTAGGTTTGTACACTGACATTGTTGTCTCGAAACAGGGACAAAATCTTGCAATAAAAGGTTTGAGCTGAAACCCAGGTAACTTTTGTCTGTAGAGGCTTTAACAACATAGAAGCCCCGGTAATATGTTAATACCTATGATAACTTGAAAAAGGATGGAATTATTTCCACCATCTATAGACAATCATCTCGGGCAGATAGCATGTCCATATAAATAAATGACATGGTTTTAATTGTGGTTATACATTGTTAGAATAGTCACTTATTGGTTGAATGTGTGATTTAAGAAGGTTTATCTTTCTCTCACTAATTTGGGTTATTAGTTTCTCTAATAGTGTGGGTCTTTAATATTATGAAGCACACAAAAGTGGTAAAGATGTACTCACTTTAAAAGTTGACTGTTGTATAATGCCGAAACATGTTGGTAAGGTTGCATATACTTGACTCAAATGTCCTTGTAAGTTGGGCATTCAAGCATGGAATGCTTCTATATTTCTAATGTACATGTGGTGGAGAAAAAACATACCCTCTTCCTATTCTTTGACATTACGAATCACCTATCTACCAGTCTCGCATATAAACCTATGGGAACTAGTCCTATTTTTTGCTATGAGTATCTTTACCCTCCGTTTGATTTCAACACTTATATATACCTTTTCGTAATACACATAGGTCTGGTTGAATCTTATAAGATAGTGCTATCATTTCCTACCAATTTTCTTTCTCCACTCAACTATTCTAAACTTTCTTTTTCACACGGTTTTATATTGGTTATATAGCTAAGCTAATATCCCATATGCTCATTCATTTGTGGCTCTTTGCATCCATAGAAATTTTCTCTTGTACATCTTGTCTTCTCTTACAACCCTAAGTTACTTATGAATAAAAGTAAGATAATAACTTAGTCATAACAAATACTTCTAATAAAAAAGTTTTTATTTCTTCAAGAAATATTTCGTATCAAAATGAAGCCTCAATTTTAAAGTTGTGTATGAATAGTCAATTTTAAATTCTTTTTGTATGCTTCTATTTCAAACCGGATGCACCATTAACACATAATCCACACCCATATAACAATACGTAACTTTCTATTGTTGAATGTATTACACTACATAATTTTACATTGTTGAATGTATGTTGGAATGCATTAAGAGTTCCTCATCTACCTTGTATTGTTTTCATTATAGTTACCAAATACGGTGGTTTGAACAATAATTACCAGTTTTTCAAATTTTTAATACTACTGCAGAAAAAAAAAAAAAAAAAAAAAAAAAATGATGGCTTTTTTCTTCTAATAAAATTTAATTTAATTTAATTAAATACACCAAACAAATATAATTTACTAGTAGTTTCTATTGAATTTATCTTGATTTCGAACAATATTTTTGATCATTTATCTGTCATATGACTTTTTTAATAACAACTGTGATTGTTGTAAAATTATCTTTGAATTATTAAAAAATATTATATATTTGATATATATAATTTACCTTATTTATTATATTTTATCCATATTCGACTTCTTTTCCATATTTTTACTCCACTGTATTATACACTTGATAGGAAAGTTGCTACCTTGATTTTCATTTACCGAATAAAATTATGGAACTCAATTTCAGCTACAAGTAATTTGTAAATATCCAGAGCAAATAAGGTTGCCCTGAACCTCTACCCAATTACCGCCCATCACGTCTGTTCCCATCTTCTCACAAGCCTCCACTCAGTTCAAATCTCCTGCGTCCCAGACTCCCGACAAGCATTATTCAATACATTGTTCATGAAGAAAGAACATGGCTTTGTCCCCGAGGTAAACAATGATTAAGCATTTGCGTGGTCAAAGATGAATTGTGGAGCAGGAAAGTGCAGGTAGAAGTATTTTCCACTTCCAATGCAGCTCCCTCTCCGCTTGACCTTTTCCAATAAGACAGAGAGCCATGATAACCAGTGCTCACTGTCACTACAGTGACAGTGGCAGTGCCGCATTCTTGTATGAATGGGCGCATCAATATTGATTGCCGTGCATTGCCAAAAGAGTAACCTGCTCCACGTCCTCGTAATGGAAGCCTGCATCAATTCTTGACGTTTCAACTGCTTTAATAGTTTTTAATATGAGTATGAAGATTTGGCAATATTCCTGTTATTCCTGTCAAATAATGTATTGACGTTTGCTCACGTCTTTTATCTTATTTTCCCACTACTAACTACAGTAGCCCTACTTGAAAATGTGTTATTCAACGAGTAGCCTTAGGGTTTGACCACCCATATCAAGATCCTTTTCTATTTTGGGTTTAGGAATGGAATGAAACAGTGTGCATTAACTTTTGGGTCAGGTGGTGTATGCTTTTAGATACCATTACCCACGTACCATACCCTAATCATAGGTATTTTGTAGTAGTTTAAGTGTACAAGTTTAATAGGTTTGAGTATTTGGCGGTTTAAATTAAAATGCTATTCGTATGTTTGTTGATTTATGAGTTTTTTTATTTATTTATTTTAAATTTTATGTTATTTATTTCATGGATCTTTTGTATCATGTCTATTTTTTTGTTTCATATTTTTATAGTTTTTAAATTATTAGTATATTTTTGAAGTATTTTCTGAGTTTTCAAACACTCGTAATAAGTATTGTTCTGGTTCCCTTTGACTCGTGTTACATCTTCTTTTGGTCTAACATTTTATTTTATTTTATTTTATGATCTTTTATAGACTTTGTCTATTAAAACATACAAGTACCTTAAGTCATTTGATCATCTAGCATTCATATAACAATTAACAAACATTAAAATATTTTGAGATAAAATCAAGTACTTTATTTGTTTTTGAATGATATATTGCATCGAGCTACAAGTTCCATCATGAGGGAAAGGGTTGAAGCCAATACTTGTTCAACGAGATAAATTTTTGCATGCTTAAATTATATTGTTGACATAGTGGTAATATGCTCTAGGAGAGCCAACTTCCTCAAGTGCCAATAAATCATTAGTTAGCTATTACAACCAATAGTTAATAATTATACTAAGTATTAAATACTAGAATATTTAATTAATAGCAATGAAGTGATCCTTTTAGGAGGGCTATTATGTAACATGGTTAGGGACAAATTGGGAGACATTTTCTATTACTAGTTTATATGATTGACTTAATTCCCACCCATCATTTGGGTTGTTTAAATTGTTGGGATGATTTTCAAATTTTATGGCTACTCTTTTTTCTCAGGTTTTCCAATGGTTCTCAATCACTTGATTTTTGATTCTTCAATATGAATGAGATGGTTGGATTTCGTTTCATGTTTAGCAAGGGCAAATTGTTTTACCCTACCTCTTTAATGTCTACAATGCTCTAGTTCATTTTTGGTTAGAAGGATTTTTCAAATTTTCCCACATATGGAATGCCACATGTGCACGAGATTTCTTATACACCATTTCTTAATATCGGTGTTTTCAATGGTCTTTGACACTTCTAAGGATATTTATTAAGGTCTTGAAAGGTTTGAATCATGTTTGTATTTCCTTCTTATTTAATAGTTTAGATTTTCTATGGCACTTTCTATGTATGGATGGAAATATTTCTATCTTGTAATTTCATTTGCATTTATTCTTGTGTTCCTTTTTCCAATTTTTGCTTTCATTGTATCTTTCATGATTTTCTAGTTGTGATGGTCATCCTTTTGAATACCTTATTGAGACATCACTCCTCATTTTTCATGTGATTTGAGTCTAAGATTATGAGAGCTTTGGTGAATATAGGGTTCATCATATATTCCTTTGTGAAGGGTGATGGTGGGTGTCTTCTCTAATATATGCATTAGTTTGTGTATTTTTCGGTTGAATTGTCTAGCTGGTGGGAAAAACATCTAAGAAATAGATGGCTCAATCTTCTTCTATTTCCATCATGAAATGAATGTTATAGTGATTTTTCATTGAGGTGCTCAAAGAATTCCCCAAGATATTCATAACCATGTGGTCAATCTATATTAGTGTCATCAATGAGCTATACCACGAGTTTCAACACGATTGACTCTAATGTGTTATTTTCAAAATTTTCCATGAATAGGCTAGCCAAAATTGGTGAAAGTGGAAAGCCCATGGCCATACCTTCCATTTCTTTAAAGATCTCCCATGAGAAACTAAAGAATGTAGATGCTAAGCAAGACACCAAGTATCATTAGGGAATAAAAGTATTATAGAGAAATAAGAAGCATATTTAGAATTTTAATAAAGCATTCTAGTTTAAGAATTCATTTGAAAGGGAAAGGTTATACATCACATTACATTGGTTTTTTTGGCCAATAAATTACTACTAATTTTGGTTTTTGTATTTGATATAATATGCCACCTACAACAGTGATAAGAATCAAGCTAAGTGTAACATATACCCCAAAACACATACCAAGTTTTTAATATTTTTCTAGATATCACTTTGTGGTTAGATTAAGACTTTTTTTATATTTTGCAAAATATCAAATCAAAAGATTATAAATTTATGTGAAGTTTTGGATCCATAGATTTGAAAATTATGATTGTCAAACCATACTTCACCCACTTTCAATTTACCATGAACTTCACTTGATGGCTTGGATATCGCCATGTTTGGTTGACTTTTTGTACATCTCTATGTTTGGGTGACGAAGCTTTGGACAAAGTACTCCACTCACCCCAACTTTTTGGCATTCTCCATGTCTAGACCCTTGTAAATCCCTTGTCTTCACTATTCCATTCTAAAAATGTCATCATTTTTTGAGATACCATTTAATAAGTATCAACCTTGCATGTCAACTACTTTTCACAATTTTTAATTTATTAATAAGATATTTTGTTTATTTATTTTTTTGTATTTGATATATTTAAATGTTTTTGGTTATTAGTGTTGTGGTTTATTTTTTGATGGAAATGAATAAACATATTTATTAATACAAAAATATAAGATAAAGTACAAGATGGTTTATAATAAAAGGATGGTCAATCGGTATCCACAACACAAAAGGATTGATAACCAACAAACATTGGTAATCACTAAGAGTCTTAAAAATATTAATTAAGAAAATATATAACGATATGTGAGATTAAATATACATGAAATGAGACTAGAAGGAGGAGATGCGAGATCATCCTTGAGAGGAAAAAAGTCCTAGGAAAAAGGCTCTCCTAGTAGTAAATTTTGTGCCAACCAACTATCCTACACAATATCATATATAGCTGGTGGAACAAACACTCCCCACCTATGTGAAGGGAGAGCAAGTACTAACGGGTATGGACTAGTGTCACACACATGTGGATTTCAATGCGATACTCGAACACAAATTGACTTTCTCTTCTTAAAGGACTCATAATACCTGCCACCACTCCACATGGAGGAGGAGAGGTGGAGAAGAAATTATAAGAGGTTTTGAGTTCTTTAAGTGAATATGATATGCCTTTGTGTTACTTAAAAGTCAAGCATTTCACGTTTTGACATGAAAGGACTATTAGTATGATTAAGATGGATTCCCTCAAAATACCCTCATGATATGATGAGTATTACCTACATACTATAAATTTAAATAGAGATCCAACCATGCATACTTTTCCTAAGCCTATGATAAAATGTAACAAAATATGAAATAAAAATAAAGCCTATGATAAAATGTAACAAAATATGAAATAAAAATAAGCCCTAACACTCAAATACATGTACTTGTACCTCAAATTTAGGTTTAAATGTGATATAGGGCAAGAACTTCCAAGATGATTTCATATTGGTAGATTGCTACTATAATGATGTTCTCTAAGGAATAATATGTTTCAATACTTTGTACTCTTGACTAAATTATTAGTGTTGGTGTGTTTGTGTTCATGCTAGGCTTTTTGCAGGATATATTTAGGGAGTCGTTTTGTATTGTTGAGGGACTTGGGCACCGTCTTCACATCCTCTTTTGATGACTCTCGAACCCCGTTCCCACCAAGTTGTTAAAAAACCCTTGACATCCATCGACCACTTCAGTTACTAATTGGATGAGGAGTGGCAGCGACAACTCTGGCACAAAAAATATCATATCATTTCTTGGTATCGTTCCTGCCCATTCAACATGGCATAGTTGCATTACCCATCCTGTTCTTTTTATTACTTTTGTCGACGATGCGTGCCAACCTACCCAGTCAAAACTGTGAATCCAATATTATATGTTGTGGCTTCTGTGGAAATGAATATATCTTGATCTTAACCTTTGTCTTTGATATCAATTGATATCAAAGAAATCAGAAGGAAATAAGGAGCATGTAATTGCTACGTCGCCATAATCTGATGCATCATCATTGCTTTGGCTTCTTATACCTTTGTATATTTCATGTGGACACCTATTGTTTCTACCACTGGCTCGCGGACTACCATCTCTCTGTTGACTCTAAAACTGCACCAAATCAATCTGAGCCTATTATTTATATATCTGATGTTCCTATTGATGTACCTTCTTCTTTTGTGCATACAAATCCTATTGCAACACATTCTGCATATCCCACTATACATCAACCTTCTTATCTTTCTATGTCCTTTGAGAAACATATCGGTTCCTCTAGTTATTGCATACACTATTTCCTAGGTCGTCTTTAGTGGAGGTCTAATTGGCATTCATTCACAAGGATTTGTTTCTCATATCGAGCTTGTTTAATGAAACCGTTTCCAGAGAATTAGCTTTGAAGCAAGTATTTCAATAGGATCACTTGAAGACAAAGCTCTAATTTTTGTTCGTTTTATTCTTCACGAGGATGTTGGGCAACACATGGTTTCTGCCGCTTCTTCACTTGACTTAAGCACTTGAAGATCATTCCTATCAGACATGATCAACCTAACACGCATGTAATGTTTCCTCACATGCATCATTTGTGCACATCAAACCTAATTATATGTAGGCATTTTCATATATTGGATATGTATTAATCTGGAATGGATCTCTGATCAATTTTGGCAACATTGTAAGCATTCTTTGCTATGGAACTATAGGTGTAGCATATGCACTATTCAATTTCTTAGTCCACTCACCACTCATTCCTTTAGATTTTCTCTTTGGTTGAGCTTTCCTTTTGGAGGTGGGTTTTTAGTAGCAACTCTCTTGCCACAAATGGTGTCTTCTAAGTTGACAAGATTATGTAGTTTGACCTTCTGTCATTTTATGGGTTTTCTATTTATGGGATCATTTTATAGTCACATTGAGTTTATAGAGCCATGAAGGTTTTTTCTATTTAATCATAGCCTACCCTCATATGTGTTTATGTGTGTTTTTGAATATTTTTCTCTACTTTAGTTGCATGACTCTCCCATACCACTAGGGCCATCTTTTTATGAGATTGTCTATTTTAATCTTACACTTTTTTGACAAATGATAATCTTCTTTTCATAAAGAGCTATTATGGTGTATACTGATGTTTTCTTGTCCATGTTTGAGTAGTTGGTTTCATTCACTCATATATATTTGTTGCGTCACTTCACCTAATTAGTAGTATCAATGTGTGGTGTTGATCATTCTACTTAAGGTGTTGTGTTATTTTCTAACATTTTGGATACATATACTTTAGGAAGTTGATCAAATTAAGTTTAGTGAACTATTCCACCATTTGATAGTCTCCTTGAATGCAACTATTTTGGGGAATTAAATGTTAGTTTTTTGATCGAGCATCGAATCTAGACCACTAGTGCAAAATGGAGTTCTTTAAGTGACTTTCCTTCAAATTTGTACATATTATTTAGCATTATGTTTGAATATTGAGATGATTTCTTCTTGGTATGCCTTGCAATATGTGTTATCTCTTTCTAATATTGTTGTTATTATTTTTTAGTAATCTTGTGGTGACATATTTTACCCATGGCCAGTCCTTTTTACTATTTTTGATTATTTTTGTTATGAGAGAGCCTCATACAAAGCACTAATTCCTACTTCACTGAGCAATTATAATGACTTGACATCCATACTTTTTTTTTTAAGATTGATTGATGAACATAGGGACTCTTAGTGTTACATTATACACTTGTTCATGAGTACCTAATTTAGCCTAGTTTCTTGGACCCAAAAGTCTCTTTGCTTTTGTCTTTTCATAAGGGAGGGTGTTGCTAAGTTTGTGTTAAAACTAGGCTAGTTGTAGGATTTTTACAAACTACTTTGGTTTTTTTTTTAAAGTTCACACTAACATGAGGGATAATATTGATTTATGGAGTTTTTAAAATAATTTTGATGAACAAATCATTGGTTGCACATACAAATTTTTAGTGCATATTCAGTTTGTTTCCTAACTAATAGTCTTTTTACAACTATTTTTCTTGTTGTGATACAAAATTTTCAAGACTATTTAACTCGGAATCCCTATTATATTCTTTATTAAATTTGAATATGAGAGAGACAAATTTATTTATGAAAATGATATTTTGTCGTGTGAATGAAATTATTGTGCAATGACAAGTGTATGAGATCTTGCATGAGAGTATTACGTTCTTCAATAATTGGAGAGTTCTAGATACCCCTAATAGGTTGGTGTTTGTTTTTATTTATAGGTTACGTTTTGTTAATTTTCCCACTTATCCAAACCTAAAATACCACCTAGGCCAACCAATCCATGATACCCTTTTGAAATTTCAACCATTCAAAAATTGAGGATGGGTTCTTGGTTGCTTTAGACATTATTGAGAAAAAATATAGCCTAAGATAAGGAGAGTTTATAAAGATGGAAAATGAAATATTATATGATTTTGGGTAAGATAAACATGAGAAGGGATGTTTTCTAGTGGTTTAGAGAGTGTGGGAAGAGAAACAATATGAGTTATTTTGGTCAAGTATGTGTAAATGGAATATTTAGTAGAATAAGAATTAAAAGTACCATTGAGAAGTGTCTAGATGAAACTCAAGGTACTACATTTCCCCCTTCTAATATATAATCGACAAATGCTTGATTAAAATTAAATGTAAACATCATGAATATCGATCATAGGATGGTGGTACAAACTTTTGAAATGCCTTCACCAATGTGATGATATCTACAAAACACATGGAAAGGAACACAAATAATCAATACTTGAGAATGATGTGCATGCATTTTTAATGCTATTTTGTTAATAATTGAAAACCTTGTATTTAAAACTTGCAATAAAATGAAACGTGCACAAGAACGACTACACCTAGTGGTTATGATGAAACATGCCCGTAATTTGCTGAATCTGAATGTTAAAACCTTTCTAACTCAATAGTTTTGTTTATAGAATGAAAATACCATAGAGAATTATTCTTTTTGGGTTTTTGAGTCCAATAAAACTTTGTGGGTTGTTGAAGCCAATGGATAAGAGGAAAACACCTAATGTGTACAAGTGTCATGACACAATCTTGTTAACTTAATAGCCTTGTCGGTAACACAACATGCCATAATTTGATGAAGTCTTCCCAGCTACATAGGATTTTCAATAACATATAATGCCATTTTCTAAAATATTTCTAACACAATAGCCTTGTTGAAGTAACATAGAGTTCCATACAATATTACTATATGAAATATCTCTAACTAAGTAGCCCTTCTAGAATTGTGATAGTGTTTCATTATAAAATGCGATACAATCTAGTTACATATGTCTATAATGTCACAAATATGTATGCATTTGTACATTATTAGCTATAATCTGTGTGAACTTTTGTAAAATTCCACCATATCCCTACCTTTTGAGGTGAGAGATTTCCCCATGTATCACTTATCTAAAAATAAAAATGTTTATACATTGTAATAAAATTACTTGAATATAATTGTAATAATATGAAAATATTAAATATATAGCTAAGCTACTTCGAGGAAACCTCCACAATATCACAATAAGACAATAATACACAAAATGAAACCTATGGGATAGACTTACCCATCCCTATATATAATTATATTGCATAAGGTCACACCCGTTCATTATTATTAAGTTAGACTTAATGAATAACTAACTAATGGATATAAATATAAACATTTTATAAGCCATAAGTTGTCCCACACATATCCTTATAAACAATATAGTTTAAAGGCATGACATGTTCCTCCCCTTCAAACAAACATTGTTCTTGATGTTGAAAATATGTGGAAACTTTTGTTTTAAACCTTTTTCCTCCCATGTCACATCCTATGTGGTAGGTTATTCCCAAGATAAGATTATCGATGATTACATGTAGTTGTATCCTCTTGATATAATTTTAGACAAGTACCTCTAGATCCATGATGTTTCTTCCTTATGATGCCTCTTCTTGGATGGAAATATTTGTGCAAAAAAAAACACCTAAAATACTTGGTGTATTTTAGTTAACACAGAACCAATGCTTGCCAATACTAAGTTCTTTCCTTGACTTCTTGAACTTTTGGGTGGACCTTCTTGAAAGAGGCAACTTAGGAAGTTAATAGTCATAAAAGGTCCTATACAAATATTTTTAGAAGACATGTCTCGTTTAGGTGAATAATATTTGTTAACATATTCTCAATAACAATTGAATACTCTTCTACCATTTCTTGGAGATTTGGTGGTATTTTTGCATTTGATTATTTTTTCATTTGTGTGATAATAATTTTGATATAATTCCCACTTGATCATGTTTTCTAAAACATTTGTATTTGATGATAACATACCATATGTGATGAAATAATGCATAACTCTATATACCAAATGAATTGATTTTGTTCTAAACATGTGAAGATGCCATGACCACCTTTTGGGAACTATTAAAGTAGGTATTTACCTTAGCTCACATTCACCTAGGTAACTTATTTACCTCATGTGTTTTATCCTCACCCAATTATGTGTGTGAATATTTATTTTTTCTTATTTATATTAGAAAGATTTTATCTAGCTTGTTATGACTATTTCTTTCCTCAATCTATGGTTTTGACTAGTTCTTTGATGACTAATTCTTTCTTAAATCTATGGTCTCGACTAGTTCTTTCCTTGATTTATGGATTGATCTATGACCTTGGACTGGTTCTTAGATTGATCTTACTCGCCTATATAAGCAAGACCCATTCTCATTGTATTTCATAGAGTTTCACCCTTTTAAATCCTCACCCCTGGTCACATGGTATGGTTAGATGAGGACGTAAGATTGTGATTCATACTAGTAGGTGCTTAACTCCAGCCCCATTTGATTTTATTTGTGTGTGAAGGAAAGATAATTTTATTCTACTTTAGTGCCGACTAAAATAAATAGTAGAGAAAATCTTCTATCTTTTAATCGGTAACTCGGATTTTCAGTCATTTTTACAAAAGTGCTTTTTTTTATTGCTTACTCTATTGAAACTATTTATTTTGAGAAACACACTATAATTATAAAGTTCCATATTATAACATACACTCAATTATAAAGTGCCAAAATTTGGGGGTCTTGTTGCATTGCTTGGTTCTTGCATTGTTTTGGGTGATTTTTGAGAATGGTGTCTTTATCTACTTCTGCATTAGATCATGTTGAGACATTAAAAACACATAATTACCACACTTGCAATCCAGGAATGGAAACAATAATTAAATGGAAAGGATTATGTGATTTAACTTCTTTAGAACAACCAATGTTCACTAGAGAATATGAGAAATTTCAGTACCACTACAAATTTGATGAGTGTATGTGGTTGATAGGAACTTATGTAAGTGATAGTATTTTGTTTCATTTGGAAAATTGTGACTCTCCTTTCAAAATATGAAAGAAATTGGAGGGTTTATTTGATAAGGTGTATCACGTGAGCCATGCAAACTTGAAATTGAGATCACCTCTCTTAATCCTGAAGATTTTCCATCAATTATAGACTATCTTACCAAGTTCAAGAATTTGTTGACAAAATTGAAGGGTAGTGGAAGAGATAAGAAAGTTGAAGAGTTTTTACTTAATTCTATCTAAGTTTATAGGATCATTCCAAATCTTTGCTTCTACCTTTTTATCTAGCATGAATGCCTTAGGTGACACATTCTAAATGCCTAACTTAGAAACATTTTGTGAAAGAATTATTAGGGAAGAATCCAAATTGTCTAACCTTGAGTCTTCCACCTCTCAAAAGGCATTAGTTGCATCTAATCCTAAGGGCAAGGGAAAACCAAAATGTAAAACTAAATCCAACCCTTATCCATCTCAAAGTGATCCTAAACCCAAAGAAAACAACTCTAAACCCAAGGAGTCTTCTAAATCCAAGAATAAATCTAGCCTTTCATGCTCTTTTTGTGGGGGTATTGGTCATGAAGAACATAGGTGTTATAAGTGAATGAAAGCCTTAGAGGATGTAGTCAAGAAACACAAAATTTATATCTCCACTCCACCTCCTTATAATCAACATGGAAAAGCACTTAATGTTGTTTGGGAGATTTTAGTCACCACTTGTAGATAGTTAGGTTATAGATTATGGTGCTTCTCATCACATGACTTCTTCCAAGGAGTCTTTTGTATCTCTAGGTTTGAGTTATATTTCCAAAATTGAGGTTGGAGATTCTTCCTTTCTTTATGTTAAAGGAAAAGGTGACATACACCTTGATGGTGGCAGTATCCAAGATGCACTATATGACCCTAACATCACTACAAATTTGTATTATGTATATCAAATTTTTCATTATGGTCAAGGAAAAATAGTTACTTTTACACCAAATGGGGAAAATGCACTTTTTTAAGCCTCTTTCACTTGTTGCTCAAGGTATTGTTGATTATTTTCTAGACTATATAACTTTGAGGGTTTTGATGACACTTCCTATATAGGGACATGATTGGTTTCTCATGCATTCGAGAGAATAAGATTTGGCATGGGAAATTTGGACATCTCAATTATAGATATTTGAAGGAGTTGAGCACTCATGGTATGGTTGATGGTCTTTATAGAGTTTCTTATCTTGAAGGAATTTCCCTCGCTGTGTATTAGGGAAACAACACCAAGATCCATTTCCTAATAATTTTTCCAAGAGAGATTCTTCACCACTTGAGCTTGTACATAATGTCTCGATGGTTTTTCCTACCCCCTCCTTCAATAGAGCTAAGTATGCACTTATCTTTATTGATAAATTCTCAAGGATTACTTTCAAGTTTATTTTCTCAAGTACAAAAGTGGTGTTTTTCACACTTCAAAGTCTTCAAGGCTTTGGTCGAGAAACAATATTCTAGTTGCATAAAGAACCTTCACACTTGATAATGGGGGGAGTACTTCATAATGAGTTTTCTAAATTTTTGCAACTCATGGCATTATTCACTAGCATTTTATTCCTCATACTTCATAACAGAATGGCTTATCAGAATAGAAGAATCAAAATTTGAAGGAAATGGCTAACTGCATGATGAATTCTAGAGATTTACCTCCTATATACTAGGAAGAAGAAGTTAATTGTGCTAACTACATTCATAATCACACACTACATAGAGAACTTGAAACATTTGACTCCAGAGGAAACTTGGTCCAACAATAATCCCGATGTATCATTTTTTCGAGTCTTTGGGAGCCTTGCTTGGGCCTTTGTGCCTAAGAAGAAAAGGAAAGCCTTAGATAAGAATAGAAAACCCTTGATATTTGTAGGGTATTGTGAGGACATGAGAGCTTATCGACTTTTAGATCTTAATACTCATGAGGTTATTTTTTGAACACATGTTCAATTTGATGAGCACTTCACACCTCATGATTCTTCATCTTCTTCCATGCCTACTTATTCTTCTTTATCTCATCTTGAGGATCCTTTCTTTGAGGAGGTTGATGAGGAGGTTATAGATGCTAGATGAGGATCCTATTCCCACTGATGTTGTCACTATGCCTAAGTGGGCTTATACTACAGTTTTGAGGAAACACCTTTCATACAAGATCTTCCACCCACTAGGCATCATCACACACATTCTATAGGTTTTGGAATTTTGTATCAGGTAGTTTATGAGGATCCAAAGTATTTTTCATAGGCTCATGGGATACAAGAGTGGTATGATACGATAGAAATTGAGTATGCTTCTTTAATGAAGAATCATATGTGAGATTTTGTATCTCTTCCTAAAGGAAGAAATATGGTTAGGTGTAAGTGGGTATACCAAACAAAATATGCATTTGATGGGTCCACATTCACAAGTATAAGGCTCGTCTTATTGCAAAGGATTTTCACAAGTTGAAGGTATTGATTACTCTGAGACTTTTGCACCCATTTCCAAGATGGATTCTCTGCAACTTGTACTTTCTATTTATGCATCATAGGGGTGGCCCGTATACTAGATAGACATCGAAGAGTTCCTTATTACACATAAATTTAGAGAGGAAATATACATAGAATAACTTGCTTGGATCTTTTTAGGATTATTATCTTCTTTGTACTCAAAGGTTTCTCTACTTCTCAAACAAGCCCTCGAGCTTGGTATGAGAAGATGGATTCTTTTATTCTATCTATTGGTTCTATTGTTTGCCACTTTGATCCTACAATATATCTCTAGTGATATTTTAATTTCTATAAGATCTTATTCCCACATTTAGAGTATACAAGAGGGATATTTCTACATAGTTTGACATGAAAGATCTTGGGTTATTGCATTATTTCCTTGGTTTGTAGATTTCTTAGAAAAATTTAGGGATTCATTTGAGTCAAAAAAGTACACCCATGATCTTCTTCAACATTTTGATATGGTTGATTGTAAGCCAAGTCCATCTCCTTTTCAGTTTGGGGTTATTCTTACTTCCACATTTACCGCTCCACTTTTTGATCCTACATTGTATAGGTAGTTGGTTGGAAGTCTCATGTACTTGACCCATACTCACCCTGATATTTTATTTGTAGTAGGGCTTGTATCTTCTTTTTGCACATTATCCTCATAGTAGTAATTGGTAGAATTCTAAAATAATTTTGTGCTATTTATAGGGAATTTCCCACTTTGGACTACATTACACTAGGGGTTCTACTTGGTTGGATATATAGATTTACATTGGGAAGGTTCTATTGATTAAAGAAGTTCCACTTCGATATATTTTTGTCTTGGTTCTTCTCCAGTTTCTTGGGTGTGTAAAAAGTAACAGGATATTGCACTTTTATCTTCAGAGGAAGAGTATAGGGAAGCAATTACAACAAGTCAACAAATTCTTTGTCTTTGACAATTGAATTTTTTTGGATTCCCACAAGATTCACTAACTGTACTTTGGTGTTACAACCAAATTGCAATTCAAATTTCTCACAACTCTATTGAGCACTAGTGGACCAAGCATATTGATATACACATACAATTCATTTTTCAACACATTCAAGATGGAGTTCTTGTCTTGGAGTACATTCGACTCAAAGAAGAGGTTACAACCATCTTTACGAAGCCTTTTACATCACTTGCTACCTTGAGTTACATGGCATGCTTGGGGTTTCTATGGTTGTTCTTCGGGGTGTTCATGATAACATCTTCCTTCTTCTTCTTTTTCTTCTTTATGTTTCCTTGTAGCAGGATTTTTCCTACTTTTGATTCTATATTTCTTCGTGGATATATTGTACATGAGTACCTGATTAGGCCCAATTATCAGAAATCATATTGTAGCTATGCCACTTAGAGTAGGTAATTACCTCAACTCATGTTCACCTAGGTAATTTATTTACCTCATGTATTTTATCCTCACCCACTTATGTGTGTGGATATTTATTTTTTCTTATTTAGATATTAGGAAGATATTATCTAGTTGTTATGACTAGTTCTTTCCTAAATCTATGGTCTTGACTAGTTATTTCTAAATCTATGGTCTTGACTAGTTCTTTGATGACTAGTTCTTCCTTGATTTATGGCTTGATATACAACCTTGACTGGTTCTTAGATTGATCTTCCTTGCATATATAAGAAAGGCCCATTATCATTGTATTTCATAGAGTTCCATAATAATATATGATATTGTTGCTCATTTGTTTGCAAATTTTTTTGTAAAGTTATTCTAGAAAATTACTTTCATCTCATTAATCATGGTGTTTAATTATCATCTCATTTCTTTACGGCTCGGTACGATTTGTTTATCATTCCTTTTAGGAACAAAGGGTTTGATCAAAATCAAGGAAATTGTCCATGTAGTTATTTAGAGTGATTGGATCCTTCCAAAATGAAACATATTAATTTCCACTTGTGGCCTAATGTTACATAGTTTTGAATGGGGACTATTAGAAGGAAAAGATGGTATTGTAGATGGTTTTACATTGAGTTAGTTAAAATATCCATAATGGATAAGTTATGGTATATTGACAAGTATTTGATTTTTGGATTTGTTTCCAATTCGAACATTTGATTGAGTTTCTTCACCATATCCTCCAATTGATGATTTATTTTGGTCATATCAGCATGTAGGTTGTGAATAGTATAATATAGTTGACACACTTTATGATCTAATCGAAGGAGAAAAACGGTTTGAATTCCCACCTATTTTCAAATTAAATTATAGTTTATTATTTTAAGGATTTTTGCATGGCATGTATGAAAATTTTCCCATTCTCTCATTTGTGACCATGGCATGTCGAGGCACGATAGGGAAGAATTTAGTGAGTCCTACTTATAATTTATAAATTTAGAGTGCTTGAAATATGAAACTGCAAATAATATACCCTACTTATAATTTTGGATACCTTTTACAAGTGTATTAAGTGAGTCCTCTAGTGTGTTACGTTAGGAGTTCCAAGTTAGAAAATGAGGCTGCATTTACATGCTTATACGAGGGTCCCGTAGATGATTTACCTAAGAAAGGTTAACCTAGAGGAAGTATAAGATCCAAAGAAAGATTTAATTTTGAAAATGGTGTTGGAAGACATGTCAGTCTAAGGTTGTAAAAAAGGGTTTGGACCATATAATACCTTCTTGATCGACTTTTACAATATTTGATAAGAGAAAGGAACATGCTTTGAATGAGGTTTGGAGCTGGTGAGTTGATGTTTCTCTATAGATTTTATGCATTGTGTTCTCAAAGTTTTTCAACATGTCAATGTGCAAGGATAAACAAGATAAACACTAGACCTCATGAAGTGCTAAGTGGGAAAGGAGAAATTTTGTTTTTCATAGTAAGAGTGCATAGTCAAGTCAAGGTTTCTAAAGTGTAAATTACCAAATTTGAGTGTCTAAAATTCCTTATTCCTTAAATGTATAGTTTAAGAACATTGGATCTAGCTCCTTGGATATTTTATTTTAATTTACGATTATCCTAATCACCAAATCACATCAAAATAGTGAACTTAGTTTGTATTTATATACACAAAATATATACACTTGGGTAAATTTCTAGGTCATAGAGCATACTAGTATATACATGATTCCTAAGCAAGAAAACTAGTAATTATCAATGTCTTTTGGGCCTATTTCTTTGTCTCTTAAAATTTTATTGACCTTACACACCCTAAAACCTTGTTAATATTTTATTAATTTATCTTTATGGCCTCAGACACTAATGCCAATTTAGGACAGAAGCAACCAGATGCTCCTATCCCTTAGGGCACTCCCGACCCTTTCTAGCCTTTTATCACTATTTTGGGTCTCTTTTAATTCTTGGGCATCTTTTACACTTTTGGGTCGACCTTCAAGTTATCAATTACGAGATTCAAACAAGGGAATCATATGTATTCATAGTTATAGTTCTCAAATAAGGGCCAAGCACTAAGCATTATCTACTAGCATCTAAGCTTGCATCCATCTAGAACATTCACTCATGGGACAAGGGATGTATCACTTTGTGCATACACAACAGAGGAGGGAAGCCTATTCTATTTTATCTCACACATTCTATACATTTTCTATATTCTAGATCTATCCTGCTATCATTGTGTAACTTACACAAGGGCATCCTAGGGAATCATTACACACACATTCACACAAAACTACACGAAGTCTTAAATATAGTACAATGCTTGGTACTAAGTTCACTCTTCGGGTGACCGCCATGGCAGTCTAACTCCACATTCTACATCTTTATTTTTAGATTTGATGTGGTTTGTGGGTATGTGCAGATATGTATCTATTTTTTAGGTTACAAGTGTGAACAATGACATTGGAACAAATCCAGAGAGACAAACAGAGACCAACAACAAGTATCCTCCTACATAAAAAGATCATAACCTGAGAATCTAGGTGGACACTAACACCCAAGCCTACTCATTAATGCCTAGATGCTCCTATACTCCCATGGGCACGCTTCTGTCCTGTGCATTTATGGTCCTCAAAACCTACAATGATCCTTGATGACATTGCTTCCAGTCTATTTCAGCTATTCACTTGGACAAATCACTTCTAGATCACTTGGAAATCAATTAAGTCAGCTATCTCTCTCATTTACTTAAGTTTTCATATCATTTCTTGTTTTTTTCTTTTCCATTTCTCGTATTTTATCACTTGTACATCATATACTACAATATTTATTCTAAAATAAAGATTTAATTCAAGTTATATTAAATTAGTATTAGATAGCCACTATTTTCCACTTCTCTCTCCTTAATAGATCATTCTAGATGTTTCTAGATCTTCCCACTCAAACTAAAAGTTGAATTCGAGCTCATGAATGTTTTTAACCACATTTACCCCATCTATTTATCCATGCTATTTCACATCAAATTGGTTGTTGGGATCTTTTGAACATCTAGTCACTTTCAACCACCATAATTACACAACTCCTGGCATCTTGTACATTTTTTCCAACTACCAATTATATAGTGCACTCTTTGTTTTATTTCCCTTTTCCATTATAGTATTTTCAAACACTTTGTAAGCATTGAGTTACACCTTTGCATTCTCCTACGTCTTGAACTTGATCTCTCTAATCCTTCTTCAAAACATTTGTGTGATCTTGCAATCTATGTTGTTGTGCAAATCTTCCTTTGGTCTTCATATTCCCTTTGTACACTTATTCTACATTATAATAACTCTCCCATGATGTCCACATGACTCCAATATTCTAAGATGAGAAAAAAATCCTCTATTGTACTCTCAAACCCTATGTGCAACATTGTGCATTATTTATTTATGCATATTCTATTCCTCCTATCCTTCCATAATCCTATCATGCACTACACCTTTTCTGATTTCTATTACACAAAGTACTTGTGAACTCCTAAGCAAACTTCCCTAGTTCTATTATATTTCCTGTTCCTTCTCATGTGTTGTCCAATTTTTTTGTGCATCCATAAAAAATTAGTGTAAGATTTCCATGAACCTTAGATGTTCTTACATCAAATACTCAAGATACTTAAACTTGAGTTCCACCTCAATTAGTATGAGTGAGTGGCATAACCACCCTTCAAACTATTGAGGATGTAGTTCAAGATCCTTCATCCTCTAAGTCTTATCCTCCTAGGTACTTATTATGGTGTCTCTTCTAGTCCTTCATCACGTATCGATGACTCCTTTGCACTTTCCTGTAATGCGGTGAGCTCCAACCCATCATAACCTAACCTCCTCCTCCAAATGTATCTATCTCCTCAATCCTTTTCGATTATCTACCAAAGAAAATCCTTCTCCCTTACAAGCATCGTCTTACCACAAATCTTCCCTTGTGTAAGTTCTTTCTGCCATGTACCATCCTCCCTCGTAAGGCTGCTAAAATAAACCTTCTAGTTTGATATTCCATGATCATTTTGGATTCTCTCATTTGTGAGACTACACTTTCGTATGTCCATCTACCTCCACCTAAATCCTTTAGGGATATTCTTCACTCTAGCCCTCTCCATCTCTAGGCTTCCTTTGATTGCACATGCCTTCTCTTTTCACTCACTTATCCTTTTCCATGCCTTCTTTCCTTATGCCCTTATTTTCTCCACAAGATTTCACTATGCACTCTATTATCACACATTTATATCTTTTTCCTTCTCTTTTCATCTTTTTACCATGAACTCTTCTCCTTGTGCATTTTCCTTTTGTGCACTTACATGTTGTGTCATTTTCCATTCACCTTCTCTTCTTTGTGCTATTTTTGGCATTTCATTTTTCCACTCTCTTCTCCTCTGTATGTCCTTATCTTTTTAAATTTTGGGCTTAGACCCACTCTAAAAAATTCATATTTTATTCTTTTTTCTACCTTTAGCCTTCTCTACGTAAGGATTCTATTATTTGCACTTTTACTTTCTCATGTGCTCCTCTTTGTGTACTTCTTCCATGGAATCTCCACATCCTTTAATTATATCTCCTCATGGGCCTCTCCCTCTTTTTTATTCTCTTGACCCTGATTGGGCCATCATCCCCTTTCACGGGTATTGTTAGGTTGATATCTACTTTCTCAAATATTTCTCTCCTCTAATTTGTCATGGATACTCATCTATACTATCCTCTTTTTGGTGTGCCTTCATCTTTGTGCACTCTCCTCAATGCCATCTCTTCTAATTGTGTTATTTTTTCTTTATTTTGTAATCTACCTTTATATATGAAAACCACATCTCCTCTTCCTCTTCTAGGGAATATTTTCGCAACCACTTTCTTTATCCTCTTTAATTTCTTTGTGCATTTTTCATTGTGCAAAAAAGATAAAGATTCATCCTAATTCTCTTGTCCTTCCTCTTTACCTATAGGGTAACCTCACATCTCCTCAAAATGTCTTGACATTGCTGCCACACTCTTCCTAGTCTCACACATTATTTCTTCTATACACGTCTCACACTACACACTCTCGTAGTCTCTTGTTTAAATTTCTCATCCTTAGTTTCCTTCGGGAAAATTATTCTTCCTTGCACAATTCCTCCTTCTGGTTATACTCTTCTTCTCCTATGTTCTCCTTTGGATTCTCATTCTTGATATATCCATGGATATTTTCTTCTTCTAACACATTCTATTTCATTCACATTATTGTTGTCTCTTACGTGGACTTATCTACTTCAATTTCCTTTGGGAAACATGTTTCTCCTTCTCCTCTATTCCATTTGTAATGGTGCATCCATTTTTATTTAATCCTTCATTTATACACTCCTTAACACATGATCTCGAGTTTTACCTCCCAAATAGCCTTTTATGGTCCACCTTTTCATTAGGGTCTCTCACTTATGCAATCAATTGCATAACACATTTGTTATTTCTCTAGGAAATTTTATTCTTTGTAATTCATTGCATTCTCCAACCCTTTTAATATGTCTCCTCTTTTTACATGCCATTAAATAAACACTTGCATAATATCCTTCCTCTGACCTTCTCTTTGTCCTTCCACTCTATCTATTGGCTTGAGGAATCCTCCATGCATTCATGGAATTAAAAAACCATATTCTTATTTTAATAAGTCTCTTTCTTTGGCCCAATACTCTTAAGAACTGTTGTGCTCCTCCGGTGACTTCTCTCTTAACCCCTTACTCATTTGTGAATTTTCTATATGAGTTGTTCTCTTTGCATTCCTTAGAAGTGACCCCAAAATAAATTTGTCTTATGTCTTGTACTCTTGTTGCATAATATTTGGTTTTTCCTTCATGCAAACCTTTTATTCTCCTCAAAATTTAATTATTTATATCTTGGAACGATCATCTATATGATGTTGATTACTTGTAAAATATTTCTCCTCCTTCCAGGTATTTTGAACCACAAGACCTCTTTTCTTGTAGTTGTCTTCTTCTAATTTCTCTGTCTGTCTATTTCGACACCATTTAGATCCTCCAAAATCCTCCCGATTGCTACATTTGACATGTCCCTTCTTCTTAGTGGAATCTTACCTTCGTGTGCAAGATCTTGATCTCTTACACCGATATTATTTGGGATATTCTTTTTATTTTCTACCCACCTATCTCATAGTGAAGAGTATACAAACTTAGCTATTTACCTCATTCCATCCCCGCGAACTCTCTTTCGACCATATCTAGTTCTTATATTAGTGAAGATAGTCCCCAAGTTTCTATATAGATAGTATGGGGAAGGGGATTCCTCTCCTTTGATTGGAGAGGATTGTATTATCAGTGATATAATGGATAGATTCGGATTCTATCTGTTAAGAAACAGATTTGTCTAACTTTCATCTCTCCAGATTTCACCAAATCTGGTCTAATTGTGTTAGACAGATCATTTGGATAATTAGTTAAATATGAATAATGTTCTTGATTGATCGCAATACGCTCTTTATCTATTTAGAAAATAAAAAAAAAGATAGAGCGAGAGATCTATCTTTTTAGAGATATACTATTATTTAGTTCATTATTCTACAAATGTTTCCATTTCTTTTTCTCACTTTGGAAAGTATCCTACTAGGATACCACTTTGTGCTGAGGGTTGATTGGGACTCCCTCTTGCCTCCTCTACAAAGTCACACAAAGGGACTATAAAAAATGTTGTATACTTATGTTGATGTCAAATCCGTACCAATATTTACATGTATATGATCTTTATGGACCTTACATACCCACTAATGGATCTTTTATAGACTCTTGGTATTTTTATCTAATGACCTAACCTAGACCAGTCTTCCTTATGCCTTACATAGATAGTTTAACAACTTCAACTATGGATCCTTGAAAATTTTCTTATTACTTTCTAAATAACTTATCTACCTACTCACTTTGAAATGGTGAACTCATCCCCTATTATAAATTTGTTCCTTCTTGCTTTTCTCTCCATACTAACACCTTCTAGAAATTTCTAGATCTTCTTGCTCAAACTCAAAGTTGAATTCAAGCTCATGAATGCTCTCAACCTCATTTCCTCCATTTTTTCATCTTTGTTGTGCCATGTTGACATGGTTTTTGGGATCATCTGACTGTTTAGTCACTGTCAGCCACCCTGATCACACATATCTTGAAATTTTTCTTGTTTTTTACATATTGTCACGAAATTGAAAATTACAAATTTTTTGAGGCGAATTTGAAATTTTAAGTCTTGAGAATCATAATGGTCCTTTTTGAAAATTTCAACTTTTAGAAATTATTCTTTTTTTTAGCTATTGGGGTTTATTAGCTAAATTGCCTTTTGATGGAATAAAGACAACATTTCCTTTGTTCCTCATGTTCCCTAGTTTGGAGATTTAATTGATTCCTTTGATTGTTGGATTATTACTTTGGAAAAAATCTTAGGAATTTTCCTTTGTTCCTATCTTTTTCCGATCGGGTGACTTGAGTTATTTAGGCACTTATTTGGGTCAATTAGATTCCCAAGGAATAGAGAAACATTTCCATGTTCCCATATTCCCTATTAGATAAATTTTACCAGCTAACCTTTTGTTTAGTGTTTTTTCAAAAAAAAAATTCCCACACAAAATTATGGGAATAGTTGCTTGGTTCCTCGCATTCCACACTTCATCAAGTAGTGTCTTAAAACCCTTATTCAGCTAAGCCATCTTCGAGTAGAAATTATGGGACAGTTCTATGATTCTTCCTCTTCACCGATTAGGTTATTAAGGGCATTTTTAATGGTTATATGGGAATTAAAACTTTCCAACTCTCCCACTCCATATATAAACCCATGCCACCCAATATAATTCACTTTTTCAAAACTTTTCCACCATGTTTTGAGCTCTACCCATATATTTTTATCACATTTCTAGCTCATTATTTTACCTCTTGTATAGTCATTTAAAGAACATATTAAAATTTTAAAGCACCAATATGGTCACCTCATAAATATCTTCATTTTCATCCATTTAGTGAGTGTTTTCATAAACATTTTACTAGTTTTGAAATTTCATCTCTTCTCGAGATTTCATTTCCAATGTATTGTCAAAACTCTCTCTGTGTTTGCCACTCTTTTACTTGGCTAATGTCTGAGTATTAAAGCTATCAAAATTAATTCTACTATTCTAGGTACAAAACCATTTATTCTCTTGAGACCATCGCCCTAAAATTAGGGATAGTGATGTAAAACACATGGACCTAATTGAATTCTAGAGTAGAATGGAAGATAGAAAGAAAAAAATGTTGTATTAAAAGATCTTTAGTAGTGGATGGTCACATGTAGGTGGTTATCCAAATTTAGTTCATATTTTGATATTATATTGATTGTACATCCAATTTTTATTCTAATACAATAGAGATAAAGGAGCCATAAGATTAGGTAACTACTCAAGTATATGCACACCTCATACACCCCACTCTCGAAATCACTCCTCTAAAAAAGATAAATTTTTGAATTTTGAGTTAGGCCACGGGAATATGATTTGACATTAAATATTTATCAAACCATGATTATTAAGTCTTTTTTGAAGTTTAAGAAGAAAATACCCTCTAAGCTATCCAAAAATCTCTACCAAAATGATTTCATTGAGGACTTGTATGACATTATCACCTTGTTTTCCAGTGTGACGGTCTTCCATTTATGAGACAATTGTATAGTTATATGAGTATATTCATAAATTTTTATTGTGAAGGAAAATAATCTCTAAGTTTGGAGAAATCATATGTAAAAATTTAACCAAGCAATTCACCCAAATGAATAACATCAAGTCATTCTACATGAATTCATATCTAGTGTACACCATTGCATATTATCTCAAGCCATATGTGAAATGTTACACTTAACTAAATCTTGATAAAAATAAAATTTATTTCATAAAAGTGAATGATGCATTCACCATGTTCATAATTATATTGTTAGAAGGTTTCACCACCAAAAATATTTCTTAGCAAGAAAACTAACTCGTGAGTCAATTCAACAATATTTTCATCTAGTTTGAGAGGTTATCCTATATAAACGTTGTGGGATTTGAGGATTTCCATACAAGATATCAATATATTGTAGTGATAATCTTATCTTGGTTGAATTATGTAGTCAGTAGAATATTTTTCACATAACTTTTAGAGATAAAAAAGTTTTAGTAATTCAATTCCTTTAACTCTTGGAAAATGTTGAGAGAAGAATTGCTCCACTCAATATGCATATTTTTCATAAGAGAAAATAATTTGATAGAAATAACTTCATCAACAAATATATTCATCTACCAACTTCATATTCTCATGTTCCAACTATTGAAGATTATTGGGAAGATTGTGATGATGAATTTGAAGTAAAAAGAATATTTGGGAGGATGAATCTTCAAAAAAACTAATTTTTTTGTTGTATCAAGTACAAGATGGTATGGTAGATGATGGATCAGATATGTATGAGATTGAATTTATAAATTCCATTCAACATTATCCTCTCCCTATCATTGATTGGTCCCAAAAAGAAAAGTACAAATTTGAGGAACTTATTGCACCTATTTTCCAAAGAACCAAGAAAAATTCATGAATAATTTGGTAGAGTTCAAGGATTCCAAAAATATTATTGTTTCCCAAGATGTGCCTTATTTCTTGACCCAAAAAAACCAAGTATAAAATTCTATGTGTGAAATCCAAGAACTGATCCTAAAGTAGAAGAAAGTGAAGAAGATGAAGTTATAGAGGAAGGTGTACTAGAAAAAAGTGAAGGAAATGAGGAGGAAGAAGACAAGGTTACTAAAATTCCTACTAAGGAATAATTGGAGGGATTGTTTCGAGGAAAATATGAATATAAGGATACCTTTTAATTCCCCATATCTATCTATTGAGAAATATTCATTTGTAGAAATAATTCTCACACACATTTCTTTTCATCCTCCCTTCATTCTCAATATGACAATCATGATTTCAAACACAAAATATATCACTGAAACTTCCTTCTCTTGGGTCCAACCATTGGTAGAGAAGAAAAGAAAGGCACAATCTAAAATTGATGTCCCTAATTATAATGATGTAACAAATTTGTTTAGTACTCCATCACTAAGAAATCCAAGGTGACTTCTCACCTTGTATCTAACACTTTGGGTCATTAGTTTTTGATATTGTAAAGCCCATAATTGATAATAATGAAAATAAAATCACTATGGTAGATTATAAAATGAAAATTATATCACTTGGAGAGGCCACTCACTGAAAGGGATGTTCATTATTTAAGAGAGTAGTTTCATGATTCATTGAGAGAGTAGAAAAAGGAAAAAAAAACACAATACAATTGGAAGATAAAGTTAAAGATCTCTTTTCTTATATTGAAGCATCTCTCTCTAGATCCCACTTCTCTTACATCTCTTGCATATTTCACCTCCATGAGTGATATTGATATGAAATCCATTTCAGAGGTTCATAAGCACACTCTACAAGGTAAAGCTATAAAATATTAGGTTGAGAAATTGTTGAGAAATGGATTAAAATTCATTGATGAGGGATGTGCAATATATGAAAATTTGATAAGTGTATAGAAACAACTAGATTCTAAAATTGAAAACATTAATAAATAAGCCAAACTTTGGGCTGATATGTTTCAAAATTTGAGAATCACGACAATAAATGATAAGAAAATTCTACAATCTATTTTTTTAAATTAAAAGGATAACCTATATCAAACTTGCTCATGTAGTGTGGAATGGAGGCTCAAGGCTCTGGAGGAAGCTTCAACATATTTTCAAAATTTTATGTAGAAGGTTGAGTATTTAAAAGATGAAATATTTGTTGACTTCAAATATCTCCATTGTGATCTTTTTTAACATGATTCCTCTTAAAGGAACACAATGGATGAAACTAACGATAAATTCAACAAGTTTTTAAGGATGGATTAATCAAATAAAATGATTGCAATCAATATAAAATGGATGAGCTCTCCAATTTGAACAATGTGGTGATAAAATCATCAAAGAACTTGTCTCATTTTTGTGGGACAAAGTATTAGATGTAAAATGATTTTGGAAGTTGGTTGAACAACCTAAAAACATAGTGACCCCAAGAATATCATATGTTGTTATTGTAGTAAAAATGTCTAGGATGCATGCACTCAAGCTGAAATTTATATCTTCCTCAATTCCTTCTTAAAATTTCTTACAAAAGGCTAATTGTTATGTTTTTACATTGTACTTTTTGGCTTTTCATTTTTGAGTTGTTAAAGTGTAAAAGTCACTTAAGTGACTTAATTAAGTAAAATTACAGTTGTAAAATAACAATTAGTTATTTTGAGGTAGGTACAACCCATTTTTCCTATATAAGGGGATATCCTTCTTTATAAAGGGGGTTGGTTAATATTTGTAAAAATACTTTCAAGACTAAGTACATAAAATATTTCTCTCCTTCCTCTCCTTCTTTTTCCTTTATTGTAATCGATATAATAGAATACAAAAGTTTACATTTTTTCTTGTCTTTTATGAGTTACCAAACTTTGTGTCTATATTTAGTTTTTAAGAAAATATATTTTGTTATATAATATTGAAATTTATTTAAATTACTGATATGCATAAGTAAATTGAGATCTATTTGTAATTTATTGAAAGTGTTGTCACCCCTTCTTCCTCTTTCCAAACTTTGATTCTCAACATATGAAGTTTTCTCTCTCTTTTTGAATTACTTTTGAAACATCTATAAAAGACAATCAAAACTCCAATCGAGATAGTTTTAATGTACATATTGTAAGTATCTAGCAATTTCATTTTTTGTTTTAAACAATGGAACCTCCCCATCAAAGAGGAGGGAAAATTATCCCCTGAACTATTGTCATTTTTCTGAAATTATTTTTCCGGCACCCACCATGGGACTCATTCATACTTTTTAAAGTATTGTCCAACATTTTTATGAATATTTCCAAAAATCAAGATTTTTTTCTTCAACTAAATATTAACTGATTCCAAGCATCACACAAATATACCACTTTAGACCTCGGGAATACTTGCATGGGTGAATCATACTAGTGCATACCAATATCAAAAGGTTGATGTATTTATTGATCGTGAATAAAAATAAACCGATATTACATGGAGAGCTTTAAAATTGATTTCTTAGAGAATACCTAGAAAAAAATGTAAGAATGGTTTAGAGAGTTTCTTTCCCCCTCTTGCTCTTGGATAGTAATTGTTATTAAATATCCATTGCAAAATCACTCTCTATAAAACAACCTAACCTTGTTCTCAATTAAGATACTCAAAAATACATTTTTCATGATTTGAGATACTTCATTTCAAGAAAATGTTGTAAATATGGCACATTTATACAATGCTTCTATAATATTATATGAAGAAGAAAGAAAGTAACTAAGTTAAGAAGGTTTGAACTCATGAGAATGTTAAACTATCCAAAAATGGTTTATTATCTAAGATGACATAAATAAGATTCACTTGAGAAAGTAAAGAAAAGGTTTTGAAGATTCCTCTTTTGAATCTCAACAATTTCACTTGTTCATGTTATCTCTGGAAAAGAAAGGGAGGAGTAGAACATTTGTAAGTAATCTAAAAAGCAAGTGGAAGATAAGGTTTCTCTTCAAGTAAATTTAAGAGAAGATTTTACCTTGTTTAGAATTCTTCTTCCTTTTCAAATTATCTTTCCCAAGTTGGCAACAAAAGTCCCATGTGAAGAAAATATTGGGCCTCTAGCCTTAGCTCAACCCCTTCATGACCTACCTAAAGGAATTTATTAAAAATTACTAGAATTCAAATGTAGTGGAAAATTTCATCGTGATTTTACACCTTACAACATTCTATGTTGCGTGTGAAGTATTGGGAGGTTCTTATGGATATATATTAGTTATGTTTTTTGTCTAGATCATGTAAGATAACACAACTAAATGGTTCTACCACCTACCAGGTAATTATATCACCAACTAGGATACCAAGAAGAGAAAATTTGAAGCTAGGTTTGAGCCCACAGAGGATTCTCATATTATTTTGGAAATAAATTATTATCTTAAAAAGGATCCCTACAAACCATGAGGGAATTCATATCCAAATTCAATAAATTTACATATAAAATTCTTGTTGTTACTGGCCAATAGATAAAAATATGAAGTTCTTCTTTATCAATGCTCAACTTATTTAAGTGAGATTTGAAAAGAGTTTGCGAGAATCGAATCGGAAACGAGGCACCACGAAGTAGTTGCACTCCAACGGAATCGTGAAAGCTCCAGCGATAGCAAGGAAAAAATTGATCAGTAATGGAAGAACTTGCTCAATAGAAACAAAGCTTGCATAGAGGAAAGACAACGGAGTGTCTTGGCATACTCATAAATGAATAGAAAAGGGGTACATATAGGGTGTTGAGTAACCCTAGTGCATGACACATATGAAACCCTAAACCTAACCCTAAACCTAACCCATGTGAGATGACCCTCCAACATGAGAGGAGGACACATAGGATAACTCACACTAACACCCCCCCTTCATTGAAGCTGGGGTAGCGGCTGTGATGAGTTAGACAGAAGAGAAAGACACTCCTAAACAACTAAGAAAGATGTGCCAATGGGGCCCGGAACTAAAGGCCTGATAAGGTGCCCATATACAAACACAATCTTCCTAGAAGAAGAAGAAGAAAAGAAGGACTAAATAGCCCTAAGAAGATGGGCAGCTATAGAAGACCTCACCCTAAGAAGAGACCGTAAGTGAAGAAACTTCATCTTAGTGAAAGGCTTGGTGAATAAGTCTATAATCTGATTAGTTGTCTGAATGTACTGAATGTCGATGATACCATCATGAATAAGCTCTCGTATGAAGTGCATATGGATCTCAATGTGCTTCGTCGCTAATGCTGAAATAGATTTATGAAAATAGAGATAGTGCTCATGTTATCACAATAGATAATGGTAGGCCACCAAAAGTGGATGCCAAACTCTATTAGAATACCCTGTAGCCAAATAGCTTCTGTGGCAGTGTTAACTGCTCCTCTGTATTCTGCCTCTGTAGATGATATCACAATTACATTCTACTTCTTGCTAGACCAACTAATAGGACCCAAACCAAGAGAGAAACTATAGCTAGAAGTAGATTTCTGATGATCTAAGTCACCGGCCCAATAAGAATCTGTGAATCCAATCAAGTCAATATCAACCCCTCCATGATAGTGTATGCCATTAGCATAAGTTCCACGAACATAATGAAGGATCCATTTAGCTGCTTTCCAATGTAGCTCATGTGGCTCCTGCATGAATCTGGACACGATCCCAACAACATATGATAAATCTAGGTTGAGTGTGAGTCAAGTAGATCAAGCTCCCAACTAACTGTCGGTAAAGAGTACCATCAACCAAGGGAGTAGAGAAATCTGAAACCAACTTAACCTCGGAAAGAAAAGGAGTAGGAGAAGACTTGCAATCAGACATCTGAAACCGAGCTAGCAAATCAAGAGCATACTTAGGTTACGAAATCAAGATTCCCGAGTCAGATTGTGAAATCTAGATCCCAAGGAAGTAATGAAGCAGACCTAAGTCAGTCATGGAAAACTTGTTGGCTAAGGCGATCTTCATAGAATCAATAATAGAGGAAGAGCTTCCTGTGATCAACAAGTCATCAACATAGAGAACAAGAATGAGTATGGAGTCATCTTGTCATAGAATATAAACATTTGGATTAGAGTGACACCTAGTAAACCCTAATGTAAGTAAGAAGGAGTCCATCTTGGTATACCAAGCCCGAGGGGCTTGTTTAAGGCCATAAAGAGACTTCTTTAACTTACAAATGAGGGAGGAATCTTGGACATAACCCAGAGGTTGTTCCATATAGATCTCTTCCTCTAGGTCACCATGAAGGAAGGCACTCTTAACATCCATTTGATGGACTTTCCATCTATTTGCTGTGGCAATGGCTAGGGTCAGTCGAATAGAAGTCATCTTCGCAACTAGAGCAAAGGTTTCTGTATAATCAACCCTAGCTATCTGGGAGAAACCCTTAGCTACTAATCGTGCTTTAAAATTTTAGACATCTCCATCTACTCCATACTTTGTTCAAAACACCCACTTACATCGAATGATTTTTCTTCCTTTTGGAAGAGTGGTGAGATCCCAAGTATCGTTCTTCATGAGAGAGGAATACTCCTCATCCATGGTAGAATCCCACTCAGAATACCAGAAGCCTCCCGAAAGACTGTGGATCAGAAGTAGAGGTGAAGAAAGAGTGGGGTCCAATGAAATCTAAGTGAGTATGTCTCATATCCGAAGTATCTCTAACTAAATCTCCAACACTTTACAAAGTTTTCCTAGCCCAAAGGGGACCAGGAGGATCAGGCTCAGAGTCAGAAGATTCTTCACTTGAGTGAGAAGGGACATAGTCCTCATCATCACTACTATCAAAATCAGAAGACTCAAAGGTCTGATGGTTGGAGGATCTGGAAGAGGAGCACACTCAACAGTATCATCATCTGATGAGTCAGAATCCAAATCAATGAGCTGAAGAACCTCTATAGGTGGAGAAGTAGAAGTTGAAGAAGACTCATCAACTTAACACTTCTCTCAATATATAGCTCATGTGAAGTAGAATTCATCAATCGATATCCCTTCACACCATCAAGATACCCTACAAAGATACAAGGTTTGGATTGTGGTTCCAATGCCTTGCGTTTCTTCTTGGGAATCTGAGCCATAGCCTTGGATCCGAAGACTCGAAAGTGCTCAACATCAGGCTTGCATCCAAACCAGGCTTCAAAGGGTGTCATCCCTCTTATTGCCTTGTGTGGAACATGGTTTTGAATGTAATTTGCACAATTCACTGCTTCGCCCAATACTCATGTGGAGGAAGAGATTTCAAGTGAATCATACAAGTGGCCATCTCCTTTAGAGTACGGTTCTTTCTTTTTGACTCCATTATGTGAAGGGCTATAAGTAATTGTATGCTGCAGAGAGATCCCTTCATAAGTATAGAAATCCATGAACCTATTGTTTACATATTCACCTCCATTGTCGGTTCGGAGAACCTTGATAGACCATTCCACTGTTTCTCAGCAAGAGCCTTAAAGTCCTGAAAATGTTCAAAGACTTCAGACTTAAGCTTAAGAAAATATACCCAAGTATATCGCAAATAGTCATCAATGAAGGTTAGCACATAAAGAGCTCTAGTAAACGAAGGAGAAGGAAATGGACTAGAAACATCGCTGTGAACAAGATCCAAGGACGAGTGGCTCTCCAGGCTTTTCCTTTGTCAAAGTTTCTTTTCAGGATGCTTTCCAAGGGTACAACTCTCACAAGGACCCTTAGAAAACTTGACGTGAGGCAACCCATTGGCCATTTCATTTTGACTCAATTATTCAAGGTAGCGATAGTTTAGATGTCCAAAATGCTCATGCCATAGCTTACTAACCTCATTTGCATGAGTGAGCAAGGCAGTGGGCATAGAATCAAAAGTAAAGTGGGAGAAGGTGTACAACCGTGAACGGTGATCTACCTTTCCCTTAGCCACTGTAGTGTCATTGTTAAGCTCACGAATAATCACCGAGTTAGGACCAAATTCCACTCGCATTCCTTCACCAAGGTGAGTAATTTGGTAAACCGATAGGATATTGGTAGAGAGATCAGGAACACTCAACACTTGGTTAAATGTTCCCCCATCCATCTCTATCGATCCACTACCGGAAATCGACACTATCGTGTCATTACCCATCGTGATTTGGGACATTCCACAAGGTTTGATGTTGGAAAACTCAACATGTGAAGAACCCATGTGGTGTGAGGCACCGGAATCTATAATCCATGTCGATGAAGGAGCAACTTTGGCTACAAGGGCCTTTCCTTTCTTCTTATCATTTCTAGCACCTTTTGCAGTAGAAGACTCGGCCTTCGGAGCACTTTGTTTTATTGATTCAGGAACACTTATTTTATTTTTCTCAAGTAAATGAGATAAGTGATCAATCTGCTTTTAAAATAATATTTTCATTATGACCAGTATTCTTTAATAGGAACACAAATACTTTCTTTTTTCGTGCTCTAGGCTCAGAAGTCGAAGTGTTTGTGTCATTTTTAGGTTTGATCTTGGTTTCTTTCTTAGGTTGATCCTTAGTTTCTTTCTTCTTTTCAATCTTCTTTCCCTTGCTAGTACTTGCTACAAGGGCATGTGACTTGGACTTGAGAGACCCCATTTGAATGAGTTTGTCCTGTTCTCGAATGAGTTGGGATGAAAAAAAGTCAAAGGAGGGCATCATCCAAGTATCGCCCAAAGTAACTTTTGTAGCATAGAAAGTTGACACGAAGACAAAATATTCGGGACCTAGCTTAGAGAGAATCGAAAAGATCAGTTGAGAATCTTTCTTTTCTACTTGACATCCTTTTAACAATAATCTAATGTGGACAAATTTTGAGAAGAAGGCTTGTAGGTTTTCAAAGTCACTAGGATTTAACCCTAGTAGTTCGTTTTCCAACTCATGCGCTCTCATGTCATCTAGTTGTCCAAACATCACATCCAACATTTTCCACGCAGATGTAGGTGTTTTAGATGCCTCAATGTGGAAGAGCAAGTCAGGAGAAATAGACATGCAAAGAAGACCTAAAGCTTCATCACTACGGTTTAACCACTTAGATTTTTCAGGTTCATCGTCTAGTTCAGTCTCAGTTCCCATGGTGATGCGGTATAACCCTTTACCCCTTAGTTTCATTATTATTTTCAATCTCCATTCGAAAAATTTGAATGGCGTAAGCAAAGGAATTGAAAGTGCATCCATAGTGAGAGAGAGAGAAAGAAATGCAGAAAAGAAACACAACCACCCAGGACAATAACAACCCCCTTCTTTCGACACTTTATAGTTGAGTGCATTGATTACAATTAGTTTCATGTGTGTGGTTTGAAACACTTGGTAACTCATCTTGCAATTAGCGTAATAATGCGCAAGAGAGGAGACCACAACAGTGTTTCGTGGAGCGCAACAAAAGAGGAACACCGTAAACAAGCACAAGCAAAAAATAGAAAGGAGGTGAAAGCCAACCCTGGTGGTGAGAAAAATCATCTCACGTCACATGAAAGAATCCCTTTGTCGTAAAACTGTGGTGGACGCACTCACAAGTCCACGAAAAAAGGAAGAGAACAAAGCTCAAAAAAATGAGCAGAAATAAGCAAAACAAAGACACCCCCCAGAATGCGGCACTTTATAAAATTAGTGTTTACAAAGCTAATGATCCCATCATCTAGAGTGTGAAAAATAATGCAACTTTGACTAAAGAAGTGCTCAAAACGAGCAATGAGTCAAAAGTTATAGCAAAAATAAATTTGCGCAATTTGATGAGAAAAAGCCAAAAAGCCTGCAAATGGATTAAAAAAGTGCCCTAAACGCATGCAAAGGGTGTCGTATGTATGCTCATTGGAAATGACACGAGAATTTGAGATAGGGTTTGTTTGTATTGTGAGGGGGGATTAGCCACCTACCAATCCCTGGACCTCACCCTTTGTCTTCGGCACTCGACGGAAGGTTAGAAATACAACAAGCCAAAAACCAAATTGTATAATGCCAAAGAAAATATAGTTTAAATAATGTGAAATTAAATAAAAGTAGATCTAATTTAATTAAATCTAATTAGATCTAATCTAATGAATATTTAGATGAAGATTTTTTTGTTTAAATATATATGGAAACTTTAAAAAAAAAAACTTACCAAAAAGAGTTTGCTTGATTTTTTGTTTTTAAAAAAGCACGTTTGACTTTGATCAGACCAAAAAACAAAAGAACAGGCCGTGATTTGTTTTAAAGATTGAAAGGAATTAGAAGGAACCTTTAAATAAAGAAAGATATGTAAAAAAAACGCCCGTAGATTGGAAAAAGCAGTTTTAAAAAACGCCCATAGGTTTAAAAAAGGGAAAGAAACCACTTACCAGCCACTTACCAGTTCAGAAAAAAAAGGAACCTGTGCGTGGACAGCAAGGCAGAAGGTTTTGAAGGAGGCGTTTGGTTATAAGACAGTCCTTTGCGTGAAACAAAGAACAGTCCACGCAAACGCCCAAAAAACACAAGTTTTAATAGGCTGCGCCAAAAAAGAGATGTCAGGGTATTTTTGGTGTGGTAGAGGCATTTTTGGTGTGGTAGAGGTAATTTACAACCCTGTGAAGCAAAAAAACGTGGCAGATGATTAAAAAATGCCTGAATAATAAAAAAAAGTGGCAGATGATTAAAAACGCCTGAACAATAAAAGAAACACCTAAAAAATAAAAAAAAATGCCTGAACAATAAAAAAACCCCTGGAAGGTCTAAGAAAATGCACTGGAACAATCAAAAACACCTAGAATGAAGAAAAAATGTAGGCCACGCATGAATGAATAGTGATGGCAGTTTGAACAGTCCAAAAATGGTCAGAGGGACAACAATTCGTTGATGAGCAACCACGACTGAAGAACTCAAGGATCCTGCAACCACAAACAACATGCACAAGAAAAAAAACAAAAAACTTTCTGAGAAAGCTTGTTAGAGATATTAGCAAGATAATTTCCAAAAAATAGTGATCAAAAGACTTGCATGCAGAGTAAAATAATGAAACCAAGTAAGAGTAATCGCAACAAAAAATAAATCGAGTGCACATTTACCCGATCTCAGCTCTGATACCATGAAAAGAGTTTGTGAGAATCAAATCGGAAATGAGGCACCACGAAGTAGTTGCACTCCAACGGAATCGTGAAAGCTCCAACTGATAGCAAGGAAAAAAATGATCAGTAATGGAAGAACTTTCTCAACAGAAACAAAGCTTGCATAGAGGAAAGACATCAAAGTGTCTTGGCATGCTCATAAATGAATAGAAAATGGGTACATATAGGGTGTTGAGTAACCCTAGTGCATGACACATATGAAACCCTAAACCTAACCCTAAACCTAACCCATGTGAGATGACCCTCCAACATGAGAGGAGGACACATAGGATAACTCACACTAACAATATTTTAATTATTAAGGGATCAAATATGAAATTTATAGGATGAACATGAGTTGTCTATTAACATGGAAGAAGATGAATTTATTATGTATGGAAATTTGAAGAAAGAACTTATAAAAATAAACTTCACTTCTAACTAGACTAGTTCGAGATCATCTTGTCAAAAAAATGGCAAATGATTTAATTTACCCAAAGAAATGATTCTCACATAACATTCCAATGAACATGTAAAAAATATCCAAAGAAACAATTTTGGTCATATGAATCATCTTCCATCTAATCAGCCCAAAATTTCCATTGAATCTTCCCTGTGAAAGCTCCATTCAATGCAGGGTGTGAAATTTAGGAAATAAATGATGAGCTAGTAGAAGAAGAAATTAAATAGTTCAAAGAAGAGAAAGAAGATGAAGAGAGAGGAAGAAAATTCCAAATTGGTTTTGTTGTGTATGGATCCGAGATGGATGATTACGAGGAAACAATAGAATATGTCAATAATGGGTCATGTCCTATTATGACTAGAGCTTAATTAACCAATGAGGAATAAATTACATAGTTGAAGGGAAATTTAAAGTCAAGGATTATCTCAAAACTATTCCTATTATTGAAAAGAGAGGATCCCATATACCCATTCTTTCCAAAAATACCACTAAGAAGGTAAGTACACCTCTTGTTCCTTCTATTTAAGAAGATCTCACATTTCCTAACCCGAAAAGATTAAAACACCTTTTGTGACTACCTCTAAAGCCTCTTCATTAGGATATTTTGATAGTGTTGATCATATGAATATATTTTTTAAAAAATTCGAAGAGAAATACTTATAGACCCATCCCAAGGATTTTCCAAAGTTGTCAAATTCATTATAAATGACACTCCAAAGTATACTCAAAATGATCTTATAAAGTAATCTTACCCGGTCCTAAAACCACCTCTCCACAAAACTTTGTAGTAGCTTCTCCTTCCACAAAAAAAATTATTGAGCCCTTCTATGTGATGTTATTAATAGTAGGCCAAAAAATGAGTAATTGTATCATTCATTCTAGTGCTTCCAACAATGTAGGTCCTTCCTACCCAAGTTGCTAATTCCCTTGTCCTAAACCTCACTTAAGATTTTGGTTCATGTTGTTTAATTGAAACCAAATATGTACCTCTTCTTGGTCGAATAAAATATGATCAAGTTGCATTTGTGGATTCCCCTACAAAGTGGGTTAAAACCACGATCTTAGTGTTGAATATTCCATATTTTTATGGGATCCTATTGAGTAGATGTTTCTATAGAGACATGGGTGGAGAAATATAAATAGACTAGTCTCACACTCGATCTTAGTAAAAGGATAAATAAAGAAATTACTTCTAGAGAGACAAGCCAAATACACCATACATAAAAATGATGACCCTAAAATGGATGTATTATCAAGACATTGATCATGATAATTATATAATAATGTTTGATTGTGATCATGGTTATTCCATGGTGGCTCATGAAGATTCAAATTATGTATGGAATTTGGATTTTGATGGAGGTTATTCTTCTATTGGTTTTGAGCTAGCATAACACTTATTTCACAAAATGGAAAAGTTCATCCTTTTTCCAATAAGTTGTAGTTTTTGATACAAGAAACACATTGGAATATGAAGCTCTACTTCATGGTCTTGAAACAACTCAAGAGATGGGAGTGAAGAATATTTGAGCCCAAGGTGATGCAGATTTGGTAGTTAAATAGGTAAGGAACTTTTTTCATTGAAAAATGAGAGGTTGAAGTATTATAGGAACAAAGTGTGGAATTATATTGAATCCTTTTAAGATTTTTCAATCAATGTTGTTTAGAGATATAAAAATATGATAGAAGATTCTTTAGCGATATGTATATCCTTTTTTATACCTCATTCATATTTTGATCAAAATAAGTACATTATCAAAGTGATTTTCCACTCTAGTGTTCCTACAATTAAGAGAGATGTAGGTTTTAAATGATGACCAACATATCATTTCCTACCTTGAATAAAGAAAATTTTAATCAATTATATTATGAAGGAAATAAAGAAAGATGTAGATAATCTCTTTTATTTAGTACCAAGGAAGGAATTGAGTGTGAAAAGGATCAAGAAGATTACATGAAGTTGAAAGGAACAATATTCCTAAGGTATTGGTGATTTTGGAAGAAACTTACAACAAAAAACATATCATTTTAGTTAAATAAAAACATAAAAAGATACTTGTCAATCAATTGAGTGTGAAAAGGTGAATATAAGAACTTATAAAGAACCAAAGCTTGTTAAGATCGGTAAGTGATGCTCCCCAAGAGAAAAAATTGTAACTCCTCTTAAAAACTACATAGATGTCTTAGATTATTATTATGAGAAATTAAAGTCTTTTAAACTAAGGGAGATGTAACATTACATGCCCATAAAGCTAGGAATATAGCCTTTCAAGAAAAAACAAAGGAATTATAACCCAAAGATTGCTATAACTATATACTAAGAAATTTAAAATATGTTAAATGATAGGATTATCTTCCCAATTCATCATGCTATATGGGTCACTAACATTGTACCTATTTGGAAGAAAAATTATGAGATAAGGATTTTTGTGACTTCGAAAATTTGAACCAATCCCCATTGAAGGATAATTACCCATTACCAATCATGAATAAAATTTAGAAAAATATCACTAGATCAAAAATGATATCTATACTAGATTACTTCTCCGATTACAACCAAATTGAATATTTAACTCAAGATGAACAAAAAATGTTGTCACCACTCCATCGGGAACATTATCCCACAAGAGAATACCTTTCACATTGATAAATGTAGGTTTTACCTTTCAGAGAGTAATGGACATGGCTTTATGCGATCTTAAGAACAAGTTTATAATCATCTATCTTGATGACTTGACAATTTTCTTGAATAAAAGGGAAGACCATTTCCAATATTTAATAATTGTGCTACAAATATGTAGAGACCATGGCATCTCTCTCAAACCTTAGAAATCTATGTTTGGAGAGATGATTTTTGTTGTAGGTTTATAAGCTCACCATTAATTTAACAAGTTGTTAAGTATCAATATGAGGAAATGTCCATTGGCCATCTACAATAGTATGTAGGTACATCCTAGTGAATAGTCTAAAAAGTGATCCAGTTTGTAGAATAGAAACGCAAAGATTAAAATTACAAATGTAACTTGCATTAATAGTTCACACAATAATTTATAATTTACAAACACTATTTACTCCAAATTCAAAGAATGAAATCAAATCTTGTTCTAATTATCTCTTAATTTCAACACTTTTGAAATCTTAGGGTAAACACTCTTTCTTGGAAATAAAAAGAAATAATTTTTATTTTATTTTGTTTTTACCTATAGGTTATCCAATCCTAAAATATTGCACTCATTAATATCCAAATTGAAATAAATTGGAAATAACGACATAAAGTTACTAACAACTATATATTTCAACCTTTTCTAGATAGAACATGCCTAACTCTTCCTTGAAGGAAGATGATATGCTTCAAGATTTATAGGAAACTTTAATAGATCAAGTTATTTATAGAAAATAAAAATATAGTACATTCTTGATCCGATAACACAATCCTTTGTTCTTGAAATAAAAATCCATCTACCATCTAACATGGTGTATTATTATTTATACAATATGATCTCTAATTGATTTTTTAAATACCAAATTTGTATCATATGGATTATTACAAGGTTCATGGATAAATAAAAACAAGAAAAACCTTGAAAGAAAGCTTCACCTTGAGGTCAGGCTCACCTAGTCAATCCAGGAAATTTTGGCACACAAATTAGTACACTATTGTTAGTAATACTAATTTAGTAATTTCTAAAAATAACAATTTCTATACAAAAATTATTCACAAGACCATTGAAATTGGATATTGATGTTCTCCAAAGAGATTCTGGGAACCTCAAGAGCTATTGGAGGTCTTCGATAAACAAGGAATCTCACGAGCTTACTAAAGAATCACCGAGCTGCATAAAACATCTATGAAGCTTATTAGAACACCTCCGAAGCTTAATAGAACATATTTGAAGCTTACTAGAACATCCTTGGGGCTTATTAGAATATCTTTAGAGCTAGCAAATGACATGAAAACCACAATATAAGCTTACATGGAGATGGAAACAATATGCACAATCCTTATTTATTACTTTTGGCTTGTATTCACACAAAGTTTCCTTCTTTTGACAGTTTGGGTTAGCAAAATAGGACATTATGAATAATCGGAGTTCTCTAAGAATTTTCCAAAATAAATTTTCTATTCCTACTTCAAAATAAGCTAAATAATTAATATTATCAATCATATCCACCATTTCAAATCAAGATAAAGGTAAAAAGAATGATAAAAACATGAGTATAAAGAAAATTCAAAGGGATCATCATGGATTGATAGAGGAAGACTTCTCGCATATTGTTTCAAAATCCAAAATCAATATTTATCCCGATAGAGTCCAAGCTATCCAAAATCTCTCTATCATAACCATTAAAAAAGAGGTCCATTCTTTCTTTGGAATAATAAACTTTCCCTGAAGGTTTATCATAGATTTTTCTTAATTAACTCAACACATTATTGGAATGATGAAGGAAAATAAGGCCTTCCATTGGAATACATAAGGCAAAAATTATTTTTCTTATATTAAAAATTTCAATGCAAATTCTCTTATCTTAGTTTATCTAGAACTTGATAAGGATTTTATTATCTATTGTTATGCTTTGGAACACACCTTATCTTCTACCTTATTCGAGTAGCAAAGAAGGAAATGAGGCCCTGATTTATTTCATGGGCTAAGGATTAAAATAAAAATGAAAGTATTCCCAAATTGAAAATATGCTTACACATTAGTAGAATTATTTAAGAAATTTAAGTTCTATATCCTAAATTCACACTCAACCGTTTTGGTTCTCGATCTACCTATTAAGTTAAGCCTAAATCAAAAAGAGATTGTCTTATAAATAAGTAACTAGATTGCCAAAGTATAGGAATATGATATAGAAATAAAACTAACAAATACTTTTAAAGGGTGGGGTCTATGCCAACTAATTTTTGAAAATAATGTTGGAGAAGATAAGGAAAATTATAATGATTAAGAAGAAATATCAATTATTTTGTTTGTCAACATTGTGAATGAGTGGTATTCATATATCACACATGTTTTGTTTTCATACGTGGAATGTCCATATCATATCAATGAAAAAGAAAAGAGATCCACCAAGCTTAGATCATCTAAATTTTTATTGTGGGATAACTCCCTTTTTAAGAGAGGGATTGATGGTCACTTTCTAAGATGCATTGAAAAAGAAATACAAAAGATAAAGTTAAACGTGTATCATAACGAAGACTATTTAGGATATTTCTCATCTCGTATGAAAATATATTAAATTCTGAGAAGAGGATATTATTTCCCCATGCTCTCTAGGGATGTAGCCAAGTGGGTTTCTAAATTTGAGGCATGTCAATAATTTGTTGGGAGGCGTAAACTTATAGTATTACCATTAAAGCCAATAATCATTGAAGAACCCTTGAAATAATGGGAAATTGATTTTATAGGCCCTATAAATCCTCATTCTAGTGCTATACACACCCATGTTCGGAAACAATAGACTATTTCACAAAGTGGGTGGAAGAAATTCCAATGAAGCAAACAAATTTTAAAGTTATCTATAACTTTATCGAGGAAAATATCTTAGTTGATTTTGAGGTTCCACACAAAATTATCATAGATAATGCTTCAAACTTCTCTTCACATGAGCTAATTAGATTCTAATGTGGTCATGTAATTTCATTGTTTCATTCTATATATTACTATCATCAAGGAACAAGAAAGTGAAGTCTTAAAATAAGATTTTTTAGTATTTCCCAAAATCTAATTGATGTAAAACAAATAAATTGGCATAAGATTTTCTACGGTGATTTATGGGTTGATCACAAAAATTTTAAAATTAGAAGAATAATTTCTTGCATGTCCTCAAGAAAGATGTGAGTATCTCCTTTGAGGTTTATTCCATTCCTACTCACCAAAATTTGATAGATCGAATTCAAAGAAAAATGTAGACCAATTGTCTTCAAATTAGACTAGTTGGATGGGCTAATGTACACATCAAAATGCAATTCTTATAATAAATCTTATTTTTCAGATTCTACTTTCCCTTCCACCATAGGATATTTACCCTTATCTAATAGAGATATACATGAGAGTAATTATTTTGAGATAAAAGGTTCCAAGTTGATGGAAGAAAGTGGTGATATTAGAGTCTCCTCACCACTAGAGGATTATGTTGACTTAGACTTCCTAAAGCTTTGTGCAGCTAATAGTTATTCTGATTCATCTTCTTGTAATACCATTCTTCTCCTCTTTCTCTTTATTTATTTACTTAGGACATGTTCTTGTGTAGGTATTGTTGTTCAAATTTGCACCCCATGTAATTTTGAACAACTCATCTAAGTTGGGGATTAAAAATATTTTTCTCAGAAAAGCCGATGTACACTGATTCGGTTTTCAACCGAGAGTGAAAATGTAGTGTTTTATGGGTTCTCCTAGATTTTTGAACAAATAAATGAGCACCGAGACTTAGGAATATTTTGGCGGAATTAGTGCTTCGTGGAGGTTTGGTAGTCTTTGGTGGCACTAAGGAAGTTAATATTTTACAAATACCAAATCATTCTCTCGTGGGTTGAAGATAGGTCGTAACATCGTGGCGTTTATGCCTCAAAAAACTAGAAAATCAGATAAATATAGGATCCATGAAGTGATAAAAGGAGTAATAAGCTTAGTGCTTCGTGGCATGGAAAAACACGGTGTCACATGGAATTGGAACACATAACATTCCATGGAGTTTTTTAATTTTTTGAAACCACAGATAAATCCTATCAAGTTAAAAGTAATGATGCAAAGGGAAAAGGTGTCACAAGGTACTTTTCAAAAATGGAAAAGTAAGTTTAAATGTAGATAAGGTTGGAAACAAAGAAACACTAACTTAGTGCTCTACAGGTTTCCCAAATCATAGTGTTTCATGGGTTCTCAAGGTCCACAAAATGAAGGGACAAATCATGGATAAAGTGGTTTACAATAGAGAAAAGAAAGACCTCTATGGAATAAAGGAACATTAAATGGATAAAGGAAAAACATTCAAGTGATGCATGAGAAGGAAACTTCACTCATCACTTAGGGAATATGGAAAGCCATGGATAAAAGTAAAACCATTAAAATTCGTATGAGGTAAAAGTGAAAACCAAATGACCAACCACATCAACCACTATAATTTTATAAAACATGACATTTTCCTAAGTAGTCTAATGGTGTGTAATATAATCAAGGAAACATGATGTGGTAGTTAGATCTTTTTAGATGGTGCCCATGCTTGTATTGCAAGTCAATACTTTAACAAATCATGGCGTCCATGCTTTTTCGAAAGATTTCAGATATTGGTGGCCCAAAATGTAACTATTTCTTTCTCTCTTCTCTTTCTCTCTCTTCCACCAACAAATTATATAAATTCAAGTTATCGTGTATATTGAAAGGGTTCTTCTCATGTTTCTCCTTTGTATAATTTGGATTTTCACACTGTGAAATCAAATGTCATGCTTTTGACTTCTATAACTCATGGATTGAAATTTTCTTAGCTTGAATATATGTATAAACTATAAGGGATTGATTAATGCAAGTATGGATTATTTCTTTCCTTCAAATTATTTTTATTTGACATGAATACCTCTACCCTCTTACATATTTTGTATTATTTCATTTATTTGAATTAAAACTATGTGAGTCTTCATGATCTCGTTTTACGAACTTGCATCTCGTGTCATTTAAAATTAGAGGAGTTCCACCTTTCATCATGGTGCTATCAATACCTATTTTATCTTAGGATTTACTCTTGCATCCCCTTCCTCCTCCTCCTCTCTTTCCCTCTCTCTCTCTCTCCTTGTTTCCTTGGATGTGTTAGTATAGGTTAGCTATATGAGTAGTTTTAACATTAGAATAGTCTATGTTTCAGGGATTTTTCTAATCCAAAAAAATGAGGAACCAACCTTCTCTAGTGGTCTATCTCAAGCCATAAATCCCACACTTGGAGATAGTACCATGTTTATAAAAAGTATTTTGTCTTTCATGATCAAATCTAGGGTACAATTTTGACCTCCAATATTTTCTTTGCACACTCGATGGGAGAAGTTTGATGAGATTTAAATCATTTCTACTAAGATTTGGTGTGTGACTTAGTATTTTCAGTCTTTAGAAGTGTTCCTTCACCACATATGGTGACTCCTAAATGCTAAATATTCTAGTTTCAAATAGTTTAGTCCTCCTCATTTCATGATAAGAGTACAAACAAAGTTAAATATATTTAGAGGAAAATAATTTGACTACCTACAACTCTCACCACAAAGAAGAAGAAAATGAACTAATTTGTGGAGGTCCATATCACCTCAAAGATTTTTTTTTCAACTCCACCTCTTGGTAGATCTTTCCCCCTCTCTGTAATAAGTTTGAGACCCATCCCACTTATGGAACATCAAAGAAACTTTCCATTTGTAAGCTTTAGTGGAAGTAACCCATTGCTTCTTTCTCTGTAACATGATATACCATTAACATCCTTGAAGAGTATCCCCTTATTCACACGTGAAAACCCCACAAAACTCACCAAGAACATTCAAGACATTTCAAATGTCTATTAAGTACATGTGATCATGGAGGATGATGTCGCAGTGAGGATTTTGGAATCATCTCTCAAAAGTAAAGATTTGTAGTGGTATAGAAGTTTTTGGCCATGTCAATTTATACTTGGGATGAGCTTGGGACTCCCCTCTATTAGTAATTTGGTGAGAAGGTGGACAAAATTTCTCTCCTCGAGTAGTTAACCACCATCAAGTGGGCTCCCAATGAACTTTTGATAGATTTGAACTTAAAATTCTAGAAAACATGGGACAAAATTTGATCCTTCTAAGAAAAAAATCCTCAAGGTGAATTTATCTATTTTATTAGAGCTTTGAATTCTAATACAATAGTAATGATTTAATCTATATGTGCTACAAAAAAATACCCAATGCTTATGTAATATCCATTAGGGTGAAAACTGCTTGATCGAAGCATGAAAACTAGCCCCTAGATTTCAATGCCCATCTTCCCTAAATTTCCAAAAATACCCAACCCACCATTTCTCCAACTCCTCAACCATCCACATGCCCATATGGTTCCTCCATGAAACATGAATAAATTGAAAGCCTTAGTGTTTAATTAAAAAAATTAACAAATGATATTTTATCCCTTAAGAGACAACAAGCTCAAGCCCCAAAAATTATCCTAACCCTCCTCAAGGTTATCCAAAATAAGGCTCTCAATACCCAAACTAAAGTTTTGGATAGAAATACCCACCAAGGAGACCACCAAATCCAAATCCGAAACCTCCACTAGTTCTCTATCTTGAGAAAATCCATTGTTCTAGTCCAAAATAATATGGCCCAAAGTTTTGAGTGGTGTTATCCTTGTGATCAACCACATAGCCAGTATGCATGTGAAGTTGGAATAAATTATTTACATGAGAAATATCTCATGGTGCAAACCCTATTTTATCAACAAGAAAAATCCATGACTCCACTAGATAGTAGTGTAGAAGAGATACAAGATCTCCCCCAACCTAACTTTTTCCTTTTTGGACATGAAGATTTTTGTGTGGTTAACCAAGCCATGGGAAATTTGAAAAATCCATAAATTCATGTGGATGACAACACAAGATGCAAAAAGAGAAAATGGATGTAAGGTCTCCTCCCCCATTTCCCCAACTCCACATAATGGTTTTGTCAATCCATAAACTTGGGAAGAATTTTGAATTCACCCGGTCAGTCATGGATCACACACTAACTACAAAACAAACAATATATACGGAATTCAAAAAATTTAATGAACACTATGATTCTCAGCAAAAAGAAAATACAATAGCTTAACAAAAATCCGCAGAATGAAGTAATCCCACCATCCAAATATCTTCCAAATATGGAACAAGTAGGAAATAGAATGTCACACCCTCATTGCAAAAGGTTTCAGCTATTCCCCTCAACATTGTTAAATAGATGAAAAGGACAAACTTGAACATCACAATGTGGGATGCTCCATCCATCCCATCTCAAAGGGATGTCCGGCAGAAGCCTTGATGAAACATCCACCTCTTGAACTTTCCATGCTCAAAGCATACTCTGTTGTCAAGAATGTTTATCCCAAGGAGTAAAAATTATGTGTAGTTTTCAATCCTCCTCATTTTTACATTTCTCTAATTGTTAGAAAATACTTTGTACACAATTATATGATAGATTATGGTGCTAGTACCTTAGTGATGCCTAAAAAAATGCAAATATCTTGGGAATTGAGTATAATCCAACCTCAAAAGGTGTTTTATAGCTTGATGGGTCAATAGTGCAAGTCTTGGGTGTGATCAAGGATTTGGAGTTAACTCTTCATGCTTGCCCAAGCGTAACTATTATGCAAGATATCTCTATGATTGACTTGTCACCTTTTTTTTCCCTCTATCTATTTAGATATTTCACAACCAAAGTGGGTAGATACCTATCTTTATACTAATATCATATGTTATTGAGAAGAATGTATAGGACTAGGTTTACAATCAAATCTAAGCCCATCTTAGTTTTTCATGTTGAATTTCTTGATCCTAGTCCTATAAATGTAAATTACATGGTCAAAGGAGAAGTGAGCAGTGATCTTGAATCCGCTTAAGACAATAAATTCATCTTATTCAATTCCCAATTTGATGCTTGATGAATAGGATAAAGATTATTATGATTTTTATCCCTATGATACAGTTGTGGAAACTAGTCTAAGAATTTATTGTATTCATGAAGAAGAATTCATAGTTTCCATGCAACAAAAAGAGGACAATGATGCTTATGGTTTATTAAAGATTTTATTTTAAATTTCTAGAAGTAGAAATGGAGTTAGGGCAGGTGTAGTTATTTTCTCCCAATAGACAAAAATAATTCTTTGTTTATAGACTATAATTTACATGATCAAACAACATGGTGAAATATGAAGCATTGGTTCATGGCCTACTCATTATGGAAAAGAGACAAATCAAAACTTTACAAATATTTGGGGATAAAAAAATGGTCATCCATCAAGTCGAGTAAAGTGTGCAATCAAAAAAATATTTTAAAATCTTATAGGCTCTAAGTTTTGGACCTTTTGCAGAGTTTTGATGCTATAAACCATCAAGTAGTGCTGTTGAAACAAAATAAGGAAGTAGATCAAATGGTGGTCATTGGCTCCCCTACGAATACCTTGTCCAAGGTAAAAATGTATCAATATAGTTGTAAGAACAACCATCCCGGATAATGAATTTAGTTTGGAAGTGTTTGAGAATGATGAGTACATAGTTCAGTTCATCCATGTAAGCAATGTAAACTATAGAAAAGTAGAAGTAAGAAAATAAAAATAGAAAAAACCTCAATTGCAACCTTCTTGCAGGACTTCATAGGAGATTGTACAAGATCTTTAGAATTGCATAATATTTGGATTTGAATTATTGTGGGTGCTCTGGATTGTTCTCCAAATGTGGGATGTGAATGCTATGAGTAGAAATATACGAGGATGTGGGTGGAAAATTTAGCGTAGTGTGCTGCAATTTACATAAGCTTCCAAGGATGGATTTTCAAAGGAATGACCTAAATTTTATAGCGGAGGGTGAGGCAATGATAAGTGGATAAAAATTTGAATGAGATCTAGGATCTTAGTTACAATTTCATAAAATAGTAAGATAATTTTATCTGCATAGCATTGCAGGCACTTTGCATGGACAATGATGATTTTGATTCTATGCAGAAGATGGTCAGTACGTGCAGCTTTGTTGCCCCCACTATTATAGGGTTCTATAAGTGGAGTGGAGTGGAGTGTGAGTAGATAAATATGATTATTTAAATAACCAATTTAATTAGTTATAAATTGTGAGAGGATAATTAACCATTTAATTAAATAAAAATTTAATTAACTTAGCTAAAGGGTATATGAATTTATTTAATTAATTCTAGGGGAATGATATAACTAACTTAATTAATTCTAAATGGATGTATTCTTTGTAGGATATAATTAAATTAATTAATTTTAATGGGATGCAAATAGGATAGAAATAAGTATGTTTTTGTAGGGTGTCTACATTTTCCCCTCTTTAAAGTGTTGTTACAAAGTAATAACATTTTAAAGAAAGTAACACATGAAGACTTAGCAAGTGGAAATAAGTGAAGCATTTGGATTCCCTAATGAGTAGAATGGTAAGGGAATGCCCCCTCAAGTGGGTGGGTGATGTGAAAAAGTGGTGGAAAATTGCTTGATACAAGAAGACAAGGATTTGAACAAGGATGGGAGGGATTGTGCTCACAATATGAGTGTCATTTAGCGATTGAAATTCATAGCAACCTTATTTTTCTGTTGCACAAAATATTTTTCACCATGATTATGAAAGAATCAAGATGTTTAACCCATTATGTGCATAAAAAAAAAACACACAAAACAAAGAAAAGATAAAAATGAAAAAAACCAATACACACCATGGCTATAAAGAAGCCAAGATGATAAAATAGTTTTAATTGTTTCTAGAAAGTAAGATAAAAATGCATCACAACTTCGAAAGAAGATGATTAGATACTCCCTAATATGTGCCACAATGATGATTAAGAAGATGTAAATGTCCCCAAGCACTAAACTTATGAAATGCATGAGAATATGATTAGACTGAAGAGTGGAGTAATCTTAGATACTCCTAATGACACTCTTGTTGGATCTATATTAAAGATTGATTTGAGGTTTGAAAAGGATCATTGCCCCTAAGCAATAAACTTATGAATTGCATGAGAGGGAATGAGAGCCAAAATTGCCCCAAGTGAAGTTATATCGCGAAGGAAAAATAATTTATTTGTGATAGCCATAAAATTGGAATGATCACTAGGGTAGTAGATAAAAATTTGATTTTATCAAGATTGTTTTGAGTAGTTGAAGTTTTTAAAATTATGTACTTTTTAAGATTTTCATGAATATTTGAATTTTAATAATTTTATGATTTTATTTTTGTTGATATATATGATTTTTTATAACTTTAGAGTTTTTGATGTAAAGGAGGGAGAAGTATGTTTGGTACACTTGATTAATTATGGATGAATGATGATGTTGAAAACATAAAATAAGTATGTCAAACAAACCCAATATGAACAAGAATTAACTACACCAAAGTTATATGTGAACTAAGATGTTAATAATTCATTTGTAATTGGTCTACAATAACAAAGTACAACAAAATAAAAACTAACATGCTAATAAAAGCATCATCACAATGTTGAAAAACCACAACATTATAACAAAATTTACAATAATGACATCTAATGACACCCATAATGTGTTCCACATTGAATAATTAGACAAATATGAATTCCCTCAAGTGATAGCTTAGAAACACAAGAGGATTGGATCAAAGGGCCGAAGAGCAGAGTGATCTTAGATACTCCAAAAACACTCTTGTCGGATCCCATTAAAGTTTGATCTGTATTGGATTAAAATGTGAAATCCAAGTGTGCCCCAAGAAAATTTATATTGCAAAAGGTAAACAATTGATTTCCTTGAGCATAGATATACACCATGGGCAAGAAAAGTGATTGTCGAAGATAATCTGAATGATCAGTAGGATTGCCGTTAAATGATCATATTGTTGAAGTGTGTTATTTAGTTGCTTAGATTTTTTCAAAAAAATTATGAATGTTTTTCTTTTGCCACTTTTATATTGTTTTTGTTTTTTTGAACATATTTGAATGTTTTTGAGTTTTTAGCATATTTGAATGTTTTGTATATTTGAACATTTTAAAATGTTTTTTTAATTTTGAAACGTATTTGAATGTTTTGGATATTTGAACATTTTAAAATGTTTTTGTATTTTTGAACATTTTTATATTAGTGAACATATTTATGTTTTTTTTAAATTTTCAAACATATTTGAATGTTTTTGAATTTTTGAAACATATTTGAATATTTTTTTATTTTTAAACATATTTAAATGTTTTTGTATTTTTAAACATATTTGAATGTTTTTTGTGTTTTTGCGAACGTATTTGAAAGTTTTTGTGTTTTTGAAACATATTTCAATGTTTTTGATTTTTGAACATATTTGAATGTTTTTGTATTTTTGAACATATTTGATTGTTTTTGAACATTTTGTATTTTTGAAACATATTTGAATGTTTTTAAAATTTGATTCGTAAAAGGGTGCACTTATCCGAACATATGGTCAAACAATTATAAGAATTTCATTCCATTGGTAAAATGTAGATGATATTGTGATAGGATATCTTACTCCACTCAACTAGGAATATGCGAGGACTCACCTCTGAGAGCCAAGAAGGATGTCAGAACAAGGAGAATAGTGATATGAAAATGAAGATGGTGGATGGCGAGACATAGTGTGTAAAAATGGTCCATTCAGAAAATGTGACTCATCTGACCAATTCCAAGATGATTTCACTTTATAGGTTTTGACTAGACTTAGATCCATTTGTGGCCTATTAATTGACAAGATCCAGTTAAAGGAATTTTTGTCTATCTTAACACAAGAAAGTTCTTGGGATGTGTATGAATAAGCATTTTTATTCATATTTTCTCAAGTCTTTATTTTTTTAGTTTGTTTGAAAGGAATCCCTACATCTTGCCCTATGCCATTAGTAAAAGGAAAGGGCTCAATGCTGAAGACAAAATATAGGTGAGTATGGATACTTGTCCCCATTACTAGTCTCATACTACTAATAAGAAGTATGGACTCATGACCAAATATTTTGAAGCATGAAAGGTGTAATGATTGATTTTTTTGTATTTTATATTATTTTTTCCTTGTATGCTGATATTGTGCTTATTCGAAGGAGCATTTTGCCCCAATATTTTAGTCTCATACGACTAGTAGGATGTAAGGGTTCAACACCTTAGACAAAGATATACAAAAAGTTTCGGGTAAAGAATTTTATTGTTGTTTGCTAAAAAGAGAGCTTGTCGATAGGAGGATTTGTCATTAGTAAGATTCTAGAAAAAATCGTAGGTAAAAAGATCTGGAATGGTAGAAACCATAATAGGGATGAGACACATAATGCCTAAGATGGACAATATTAACATGTTTCATATAGGTGAAGAATGTGGAGAGATGATAATTTATAATTAAGATATCTTCCAATGGATGAAACAATTAAAATTGTTTGTTAAATGAGTTAACCGTGCAAACAACCTCCCCTAGTGTGGAGAGTACCCATAGAAGAAGATATTTTTTCTTTTATGTTTTTAATTTTCAAATAGTTCTTTAATCAAGGATTTGACATGGATTATTATTCTATATTTACAATTTTTAATTTTCCCAAGTTTTTTTGGATGAGGATTTATAAATGGACTTATCATCATGGAATAAGTCCATGTTTATGAATTGTTATTGGTCCTAATGTATGATACTGTGTAGATGATGTCTAAGTTAATGGAGTAGTTAAAGTATTTTCAATATACCCATGATTTAAGAAATATTTATTTATGATACTTGGGTGGAGGAGATCAAGTCAAAGGAGGGAATCAAAAGATTCACTAAGTCTAGATTTACGAGACTTGGGTAAACAAGGTCCAAGTCAAAGGAGGGAATCCATAGATTCAATGAGTTGAAATGTATGATACTTGTTTGGATGAAGTCTAAGTCAATGGAGGTAATCTAAAGATTAAATAAATTCTAAAGTACAAGAGTTGGGTAGAAAATTTCCAATTCAATGAATGTGTGATTGGATAAGTCTTTGATGAGATTGAAAGACCTATGTTATGTTAGAGGTTTTTTCGATACAAATAATATTATGAAATTCATATTTATCCATGAGTGGAATGATGCAAGGAAAGAAAGATTGATCTATGGATGTATATCTGAGGCTCTTTATAGGTCGTAGAGAGAAAATATTATATGTTGCTCCTTTTAGATAGTGGATTAGGAATTTGATGATATATTTTCAATTAAATCTTAAAAGTTTGTGTGATAATATTCCTAACTATATACACCCCATAGAGTGCACACATATGGATGTGTTGAACACACAGGTATCATCACTTAAAAATTTCTTCTAAGACCGATCATTTGAGGCATTATGAACATGGAAGGATGCATTATTACAAGATCGAGTTGACTGAAGGAAACATAGATCTTCCTTATGACTCGTGCCACTCCATAACATAGTATAAATAATACATAAACACCAAAACCACATGTGATTTAAGGTGAAGATATGGGCCCTTGACACACATGCAAGGATTTTAGTGAACACTCTCAACAAACTAGTGAAGATGGACCGAGGCGGTAACATGTATAAAATGATGAAACAAATGTTGATAGCTCATGCCACCAAATGATGATCGATTTAACATTATAAAGGGGTCAGAATGGTGCATGTGAGTGAACTATTTTCAAATGGAACATTAGCTTGGTATGTAGCTCGTGTGAGCTAGGCCATGGATCAATCCAAGGGGGCATGATCACAAGAGGTGGTTAGTGGAAGCATTGAGTGGGGCTCAAGAAGTTGTAAACAAATCAGCCCATGGCCAAGCTAAATGATTAGGGGATTGACTAGAGAGATGTAGAATCGATGTAACTCGACATGGACCTATGCATCATTAAAATGAGCTCATCAATAGCTCAATAGGCTGTGAAAATGCTTTGAAGCATCCGAATAAGTCAATGAGGTCACAATTATGAAGAATATACAAGATCTTGAGGGAAAGCTTGAGTCAAGCCATGAGTCACATTCAGAATGGGAGCTTCCCAAAAGGTATGTAACCAATTTTTATTTGGCCAAGGGGAGCCAAGTTATGGGATAAAATATGTCCTCATGGGAAATGTATAGTCCTAGAGAAGGGCTGAGCTCATAATAAGCCACAAGGTCAACTCAACCATGAAATGAGCATCATCGCGAAGCTGAATCAACTTAGAGGGCAAGGTAAAATGATGGAATCAGACCATTCTAGATTCTTATGGAATGGGATTCAGGGGTGATTCGGTCATTAAGAATACTGAGTAAATGAGAGTCCCAGGCCCACACGTGAACGAAAAATAAATAGGCTCACCACATGTCCTCATGGCCCAATTCCAAGAGGTGAAGGCAAGGGTGATCCCTTAAACTCACGCAGAGCCTCCACTTGGAGTGAGCCGTGGTGACCGTGTCATAACGTCAAATCCCAAGGAATGCGGTGCATAAATGGGAGAGCTCAATGAATTAACAGTTAGGATCGATACACTAAGGGAGATGGTCACGAATGTACGTGGAAGGCGAGTCAGTAGATAGAACTCGCGAAGGTGGAAAGGGTGAAGTTAGCAGTGATTCGGTGGGCATTGTCTCAGCACAAGGAGCTGGGTTGACATTGAAGGAAATAATGAGGAGTCGGTGGATATACAACTTGGTGTCCAATACATCAAGGTTGGCACGATAGGTCAATGCACGTGGAAGAGTGAGGAATCGAGTCGGGAGCTATGGGGTGATCCCGTAGTGTGAAGATAATTCGACTCAATGCAAATAATTATGCTGAGTTAGAGTACTAAGAATGGTATTGACAGAGGCTGATTCAATTCAAGGTCGATGTTCAAATAAGACTCAACATCCAAGGTGAATAGATGGCTCACTAGCACATCAGGTGGCTTGATACATTCTCCATATAGGTATTTGGTGAAGTGGAAAGGGGAGCCAACTCGACCAAGCTAGCTGAGTTGGTTATGTTCACGCCAAACAATAAAACATCAACCCTTCCCCTATTCAAAGCAAATATAAATGAAGATATGATGGCCCCCACCTATAATTTAATGCAAAATCATTCAGAAGATTTGCAAAACATTGGAGAGAGAAAAATTTATTAAATTGTGATTTCCAACCAAGATTTAATTATTTGGTCCCGTGTATTACAAGCAAACCTATGAAAACCAAAAGAGTTGTAGTCATAAGAAGGGGGTCAAAGCATATTTGTCCCACTTTTTTGTAGTTTTTGTATTTCAACAAACTATGTCTCATGACAACCAAAACATGACAAACACATATAAAATGACCAAACATGCATTTTTAAGAGGCTATAAATACCAAGGTGCAGGGCATCCAGAATTTACCTAATTTTTTTAAATTTTTATAGTATTTTTAATTATTTATTTACTAGTCGATTTTAAAATATTTATGGCCACAAAGTACACACTTGTATGCTTTGCATTTGAGCATTTCTTAACGAAGTTTCACAAAATGTTATCATTGGAATCGTGGCTCTGAGCCCAATGCAAAAAAATCAATAAATTCAATTATTGATCAATATTTGATGGAGAGTTTTATGTAAAACAAGCCCAGTTTAAAGATACAATTGGAAAGTGATTAGGAATGCATTAATTAGTATGGCCATCATTTTCTCCAACTACAGGGTATGGGACAACATGAGGAAGATTTTACAAATCTATTTCCATCATTTCACCTCATTTATTACATCTTATAAGTGGTTGAAAGGGAAATTTTAGGATGGATCTTTCTCTCTCTCCTCATTCTATAAATTGTAATCTTGGGCTCATTCCCAAGGCAGTTAGTCATTTTTCTTCTGTCCCTCTCTCTTTCTTCTTTGCTAGGGTTGAATGTGGAGCTTAAGCCTCCTTCCCAATCTTTGTAATGGAATTTTATTTCCTTTTTCCCACTAATGTTGTACTATGAATATTTATTAGAGCAATATAATTTTTCCTGTGATGCATTTTTTCCATCCTTTGCATGTTTTATTGTCTCTATTTTCCTTTCTTCATTATAGGGTATACTGTGCATATTCTTGATGTCTATTGTAGGTTTTGGGAGTTGTGTTTAATGGGTAACAAATGGTTCTTTGTGTGAATCTATCTTTGGCATGTGGTGCATTTTTTCCACCCTTTCCATTTCTCACCTCTCTCCATTTTAGCAGAAGTGAATTCTTGGCTAACAACCCCCTTTTCTGGTGTATCACCATTGTTAGTGTAGGATTTATTTTTCATGCACTCTCTCTCCTTGACCTCTTGGAATGTTAGATTAAGATTAGATAGTTATGCCTGAATTAAGAGTAGCTTATGGTAGGTAGTTTAGGAGAAAGAGCCAACTTTCTCTAGAGGGTTATCTCAAGCCCGCAAGTCCCATAGCTTGAGAGATAACCCAATGTTACCCAAAAGTAGGGATCCATAAAAAAATCATAGGGTGCTAATTTTTGGTGATAAAAGTACTCATCACAGTGAGATTTATGGCTTAAGCCGAAGCACTTCCCATAGTTTAAAGTGAATGGATTTTAACCCTTATATGAACCTAGAAATAAAGTGTGAGTTGTTTTTTATCTTGATTTAAAATGTAATTTTTCTTAAACGTATTTCTTTGATCGAGGCAACCTACACACAAGACATTAGTAATTTGTTTTGATTTTTGTCTTTGACAAGCGTAAATGGTCCTACACTCAAACAATTATTAGGTTTCCATATGATCACAATGTTAGAGAAATCAAGGATCTCAACCATTTTTGCTTCTCATGATTTCTCAAAATTGTAAGACAAGAGCGTACCTAGCATTCAATCAAATTAAACCAACATGGAAATTTAAACCAAAATATCGAACGTTCAAATTTTCAAATGACAATTGAAATGTTAGAAAAACATCCAAAATAGTTGTTTTTCGATTCTCAAGGTCTCTCGAAAGCACAAGAGAAGATCATGTGTAGTTTCAAATGAATTTATAGCGAAAATGATATTTCCAATAAATACTAAAAATGTTAGCACAAATTTGGACAAAAACCTACATTTTAGAATAAAAATATGTATAAAACAACAGAATTTGAAAATAAATGTTGAAACTTTCATAAACAATTTGAGAAAATTGACATAAGACACTAGTGCATTCACATGAATGCTAGCATGAGGAGATGAATGCTAGTGCAGACAACAAAAATTCAAATAAAAATGTTGGCACGTGAAAATAAACATAATTGTATACAAATGAACGCTAGCACGTGGAATTATACACAAGCACATGCAAGCAAAATTCCAATATAACTCAAGTGCATGAAATAAAATGTAGGCGCAGTAAAGTGATACACAGATGCATGAAAAGGAATGGTAATGTGCACAATGAGAGGAAAATAGACAAAAATGATACAAGAAGGAGATATAACACACAGAGACATGTGTAAGTAGATTTTAGTGTAACGCCATCACGTGCAATGACACACAGTGTGCATGTAGATGAACACAGGGGGCTCACAAATGAATTCTAGTGCAAGGAAAATGATACGATACATAAATATAATACAATAGTGCACACAAATGAATGCTAGCTATAGAAATATGTGTTTTCACATTAAAAATGACAAAAACAAGCCAAAAATAACATAAAGCACATAATTTTCTCATTGATACTAAAATTTGACAACATTTTACCTCCTAAATACCCATAAAGAACACTCAACACTATCAAACATCATTAAACATGCTTAAAAATAAAATAATGTTGATAATTGAAATAAAGAGTATGTAAAAATGAATTCTAAACTAATAAACATAAATAATTTGGATGAGATAAAGGGATGTCCCATCAAAGGCATCCATATTAATGTATGTTAAACTAATATAAGTTAATTACAAGAACCTAACACCAAGTAGATTCATAAATTAGTTACTTCAAACTAATACATCATGATTTAAAGCCATGAAAGGAAAAGGTAAACTAATATGCATAAAACATTAAATCAAAAATGAAATGCAAACCTTTTTTGATTGTTGGATGTGCTCTTAGATTGTAGATACTTCCTTTGTGAATCAAACGCAACCATGCACAATCAAGGAATTTCTCCAAGGAAGAGGAACATATATCACAAATATGGCTTGATTGCCATTTTTGTTGTTCTCTTACTACTATTTTCCAAGTAGAAAGGGGGTTTGAAAAAATCTTTCCAATAACATGAAAATGATCTTATCAAGTTCAATGTCTAACAAGGACATAAAGTATTTAGGTGTGGTTTAAGATTGGTAGGAAGGTAATAGGTTTTGTATAGCTTTCCTTTTGGGAGAAGCTTTCATCCTAGTGAATGTGGGATAAAAGTAAATTATAATTAGAAAGGGATAAGTATGATTAGAAGAGATTAATTAGATATTAGCAACACATGGGAGTTGAGGTTATTTAATTAATCAACTAGGATTAATTAATAAGCCAAATTAAGCTTATAGAATCCATTTGGAGATGATATCAAAGAAGTTAGTAGAATTTGAAGGGTTTGAAAGAGGCGTTTAAAAAATAAGAGGGTGTATTGATTAAATAGGAGATTAAAAGGCTTAATTAATAAATAATTGTCAATTAATTAGTTAAAAGAGGATTATAACTAATGAAATGACGTTAATTGGCATCCGGGATGAAGTATGAAGCTAGTTAATTAATAGAGTGTCGTTAATTTATTGATAAAAAGGGGAATGTTATATAATTAGAAGAAAACCACTAATTATAATGAAAAGAAAAGAAAGAGAATAATTAGTTATATTTTAATATTAAAATTGCGTAGTTAGATTTAGGTGTCTACAGTTGTGAATGCAATCATGTATCGATCATCTTCTAACTTTAATCTCAATAAAACCTAAGTATCCATCAAACATAGAGAATATTTCAACTCTTGCTATCACATTTACAAAATTTGTTCCATGGAGGGCAGAGGATAATGATCTTTTAAGGAGGCTTTATTTAAGTCCCTAAAATCCATGCAAAGTCTTATTTATCAATTCTCCTTTCTAACTATGACCAAGCTAGCTAGAGATTACTTAATGGGGAATATAAATCTTACCTTAATGGTCTTTGTTAACTTTTTTTCTTATGAGGGCTCAATTATAGGATTTAATGGTCTCTATTTCTCTCTGAGTAACTTGGCTCTGGATCAAAATCAATGGTGTGTTGAGAAATGTTGGGGTCAAAACTATAAGGTCTTCATATTTTGACGAAATGACATCATGAAATCTTTGACATAAGGAAACAAAAGTTTATTCTTCATCTTAAGTGCATGCCTTTCTCGAGTAACAACTTGCTACCTTGTGCAATGATGACTGATTTACAATCTTCTTAGCTTGCGGACATGCTTTTATTTTGTCATCTAACCTCATCATCGAGATTGAAGATAGCTTCGATAGTTACCAACCCCTTTGGTAGTGTGTTAGTTTACAGCCATATGATTTTATCACCATAACATTCTTATAGACCGGGTTGCAAGATAAAAGAGAATCCAACCTCATTTTGGATTGTAGACACCCTAAAAATACATACCTATTTCTACCCTATTTTCATCCCATTATAATTAATTAAATTAATTTTATCCTACTAGAATACATCCCTTTAGAATTAATGAAATTAATTCTAATTACATAATCCTACCCTTTAAAATTAATTAATTTAATTATATTGCGCCTCATAATTAATGAAATTAATTCCTATACCCTTTATCTAATTCAATTAAACATTTATTTAATTAAATGGTTAATTATCCTCTCACAATTATAACTAATTAAATTATTTATTTAAATAATCCTATTTATCTACTCACACTCCACTCCACTCCACTTCTAGAACCCTATAATGGTGGGGGTAAAAGATGCACCCACACAAAATCAAGATCATCATTACCCCGAAAATTGCAACTACACAGACCAAATCCTCTTACTATTTTAGGAAATTGTAATTAAGATTTGGAGCTCATTCAAACTATGATCCACTTCTCATGGCCTCACCCTTAGCTATAAAATATAAGTCATTCCTTTGTAAATCATCCTTGAAAGCTTATGCAAATTGTATCCAACTTCTGCCAAATTTTCCACCCACATCCTCGTGTAATTCTTGCTCGTAGCATTCATTTGCATCGCACATTTGGAGAATAATCAAGAGCACCAATAATCATTCAAATTCAAATATTATGCAAGCATAAAGAGCTTGTACAATCTTCTTTGAGGTTTGCAAGAAGGTTGAAATTTAGGTTTTCTCTGTGTTTATTTACTTACTTATTCCTTTCTCGTAGTTTTCATTACTTACGTTATGGAATGCTTGGTGGGACTCGCACACTTCTTTCACCAATTTAAGTTTATGTTTTGGTAAACTAATAATTTTCATGTTTTTCATGTTTTTTTCTAACCTTGTTGTTCAAGTTTCAGTTCACAAGTGCAAAGAAAGAAGGAGAAAATTCAAAAAAATAGGTTTCTAGCTAATTTTGCTAAATTTTGTCCACTTCTAGGTCAGTTTGTGCTAACTTCACATGAGAAACATACTAGCATGAAATTTCACATGATATCATATCATTGTGTGCACTAGTAGCGTATACTACACATGTTTCCATAACATTAAATCCATTAAATTGTCTTTTGCACAAGTCTATGTATCATTACACACACTACTTAAAAATGTAACAATAAAAAGTTGTTACACTAGTGAGCCTACATACATGTTGGAGCACTCAAAAAAATCCATTTGTTACGCTAACACATTTAATTACATGCACTAGAATATTAGTGAGATTACTATCGTAACCCATCTTCCATAGGCCATAAATTTTTCTCTTGAACTCAAAACAAATCCATTTTTTTACGGAAAGGTCTTCAAACAAACTATGCAATAGATTTTTTTTTAATTTAACCTTATATAAAATTTATGCTTTCCTTTCTCTAACACTTGTCTTTTTTTCATGTTAGATTCATGTTTTGCTCCAAATTACTAAATCTTGTGCATAGGTTTCCATATTTGTTTTCCAAAGGAAAATTAATCAAAATAGTGCTTGAATTTGAAATATTTGTTAAAGTTTTATTTGTTTTTTCTATTAATTTAAGTGATTGTTTTGTTATTAGCTTCTATTTTGTCTAAATCATAACAAATTCATGTGCATGATCTTCTCTCACACTTTTATAAGTGATCTTGAGAATCAAAAATATGATTTTGTTTTTCATTGTTCTCTTTTTCCTACCTTAGGGAAAAACTTCTAACAACTTGTTTGTAGGACCATTCTTACAAGGATTGTTCTTAAACTACTAACTGTAGGTTATCATTGATCATTGATTCAAGCAAACCCCTTTATCATCCATTTTAATTCAACTTTTATAAAATGTATTTTAATTAAATTTTTGGTGAAGAGAGTATTCCTCGATACTACTTAACTATGGGAAGTGCATGGTTAGGGGCTAGAAAATCATTATGAGGAGTACCACAAGAACCCAAAAGTAGTCAATGCCTTGAGGCAACTAGCTGAAAAAAGCTGGTACCCACACGCAACTAACTAGTATTCCTTTGTGAGAGATTAGATTCACATATATCCATAGTGGCAACCCTTTCTTGATTCTGTAAGCGGAGTAAAATCTGGCTTATCATATCAGGGGGTAAAAAAAAGCCATCAAATAACAATAGTACCCACACTCAATCACATAGACTCCTAACATTTAGGGAAATAACTTTATTTCAGGAATCCAAGCCTTGTCTTAGCCAATTAAGTTAGAGGCCCATATTTCATAAACATCATTTTCATATTTATTTTTCTTTTTACGTGTTAGTGAGTTTTTGTTCCACACTCTTTTGTTCACTCTCCATTTTTATCTCTTTTCAAATCTTCTAAATCTCCTTCATTTGAATATTTCACTATCTCATTTTCAAACCTTCCAAATATCCCTTATTTGTATTTTCATCATCTCTTTTCACACCCTCCAAATATCCTTTATTTAGACCTCTCTTTCATCTCTTCTCAAATCATCCATATACCCCTTATTTGGATTTTTCATCTATCTCTTTTTGAACCTTCCAAATCTCCTTTATTTGGATCTTTCACTATCTCTTTTAAAATCCTCTAAATATCCTTTATTTGGACCTTTATTTCATCTCTTTTATTTGGATCTTGCATCCTTTATTTAGAATTTTTGTCCTCTCTTTTTAAATGTTCTATACACCTTCTATTTGGATTTTTCATCACCCCTTTCCGAAATTACCAAATTTTTTCCTTTGTATTTTTCTCATCTTGAGTTCAATCTATCTTACCTTAGTCTTAAATATTTGGACTAATTTCCCAAAGTTTAAGAAAATTTCTTTCCCATCAAAATTAATCCTTGAGTTATGGATACCCACATCCTTACTTGAGCACTTTCATTCACAACCTAAGTCTTGACATCATAATATCTACTTTATCACGATCAAGCGTCATCAAGATCTTATATTTCATCAAGATTTTATCTTTTTATATTTTTTCTTATGTCTTTTAGTTTGACATAGACATTGTTAAACTTTAAGCGTTCAATTATTTTATGTCTATAAATTTAACAATCACTTTGTTAAATCTTAGGCATCGTCATTTTCTTCACCTCTTTTCTCAACATTCATGTTGTTGATACTTGAGTCTTATATTTTCATCGCTAAACGTCATCCATATTAACTTTTTATTCTTTAAGATTTGATCACATCAAGTGTGTTTTCAACCTCCTACATTATAGCATTCGCTTTGTTAGAGGTCAATTACGATCAATATTTTCATCCCCTCCTCCATTCTAGTATTTAATTTATTAGAGATCAATTTCAATCAGGTCAAATAAAACCCATCTTCCATCTTATCATTCACATTTCTAAGGGTTGAGTTTATCTTGATATTCATTGTCACTCACTTCCATCTTAGCATTTGTGTTTTTAAGGATCGTGTTTTTCAAATCTTTAAAACCCTATTCCATCTTATCATTCACTTTGTTAAGGGTTGCGTGATCCATCACACTTCTCATCATTCCTTCCCTATTTTAAAAATGGTGGGAATAATACACCATAGTTATAGTCCATTTGGTAGACAAGATGGAAATCCTTTCTTTATTAGCTTTGATAAAGAGGAAAAGTCAAACTAAAAATTATTTCCTTAGAAGAACAAGAAAAGGTTAAAGAACCTTTTATGAAGAAATAAAGACCAATTTTTATTCATATCTTCAAAATGGGAAAAAAACTTACTTTCCAATTTTGAAGACGACATCTTGAATAAATTGTGAGGTCAACCTAAAACACCAATCATACAACCTAGTGAAGACAATATTATGCGCAAAGTCAAACATCAACTTAAACCCTTTGGTGGAAGTAATCTGGAAACACAACAACAAACATAACACAAGAATACCACAGACTATGACATAAAAGAATGATGAAAAATCTGAAATACAACTGTAAAATGTATTATTAACATGAAATTGTTACAATCTCACCCATGAATTACTCCAAGTGTTACCAACTCCACTTGCCTTCCAACAATAACTATGGGAGAAACTTCACAATTACACCTCTTAATGGCTTCTTTAACACACCTTCTAAATGATGGCTTCCTTCACACACTTTCTTATACAATATTTCTCACTACTTCCTTCTATGCTAAATGAGGGGGTGGCCTCTCTATTTATAGAACTTTCAGGCTTATCCACCTTATCTCTAAGATAGGATAAGAAATCTACTCTGACGAATCATATTCCATACCTTAACTCTTATCTTTACATGTAAGCTTATCTTTTAAGATAAGATAAACCTTATCATTTCACATGGGTTCCACCTTTTTAGACTTTTTACAAATAAAATACACAAAATATTTATGACATCACTCCTTGTCCTTATTACTAATATAATATTTCTAATTCCTAATCATGTAGACCCTACTTCTCTACTTACCCTAACTTTGACATTTTAACATTACCGAACCACTTACAAAAAATATTTACTTTTTACCACAACATTCCTATTGTACTTTGACTATTACCATACTATACATTATTGGTGGTGTCATACATACAAAACAGCATTGTTATCTTCTATCGACGCCACTACTAATTATACTTAACAACATCCTATTCCTAATACATACATTAATGAAATAGAAATTACGGAGGAAAATTTTAGTGTCGACATCTTCCCCCTTCCTAGCTTCTACTCCATCCTCGAGTAGACTATTCTAGTGCTTGGAAAATCTTTAACTTGTCGTGGTTGACCCATTTCAGTAATGGGAGTGCCATCCAATTCCTCTAGTCGATATGTACCATTTTCATGCACAACTACTATTTTTAGGGCCCCATCCATTTGGGAAGAAATTTTCTCTGCCTTCTTTTTTTATCTAGAATCATATACTAGAACCAAGTCATTCACATGAAATGGAGACCAATGGATCTTTTGATCAAAGTATTCCTTCTACTTCATTTTCTTCTTATAGCTTGTATCCTTTTTGCTATTTCTCTCATTTCCTCTAGCAAATGAAGATGTACCAACCTTTCCTTTACCGAATCACTTTCATCCATCCTTTCATTTTTCATGATTCTTATAGTGGGAATATCAAACTCAATAGGAAGAACTGGATCAATGCCATAAGCCAACTGAAATGGGGAGTATCCTATTGTTGACTTTGATGTTGCCCTATATGCCCACAATGTTGCATGAATCCTTTTATCCCACTTATGTACTGCACAAGGCTGCATCTTTTGCTAGAATTTGACACAACACATAATTTGTTCATTCCACCTATCCATTTGTGCTTGGCTTGTAAGTTGTTGCCTTCTTGTGCTTAATAGAAAACTTGTTGACTAGGCTTCTACCACCTCATTAATGAAGTGGCTTCCTTGATCTATTACAATTTCTAATGGACAACCAAATCTGTGACAATGCGTTCATATATGAACCTTGCCACTTCATCCATGGAAGTTGTTTTCAATGGCCTAGCTTCAACCCACTTGGTTAAATAATCTATGGCAACTACAATATACTTATTTTGGTGTGGGGTAGTTGAAGTGGACCTACAATATCTATTCCCCACTTTTCAAAGGGACCAAGTGGAAGAATAGGGCATAATGGAGCTGATGAAGTCTTACGGTTCCATGTGTTTGAAAAATATCACATGTCTTACAATAATTATAACAATCTCTAAAAAGAGTGGGCCAATGATAACCTGCATCCAAGATCCTTCTTGTTGTAAGTTGTCCAGAGAAGTGTCCTCCACATGTACCATTGTGGAATTCTTCTATTAGCTCCTTCCCTTGATCACATCCAACTGCTCTCTTTTACTATCCATCAGGTCCTATTCAAATAATACTCCATGTAGAATAGAATATGGATGACTAGCTTGAGTAATCTTCCTCTTAGTCTTTACATTGGCACCATCAGAAACTTGAATTCATTCAGATAATTCCAAATATCTATGTATTCACTAGGGATTGTGTCAAGGGATAACAATGTTACATCTGGGAAATCATCATCATCACAAGATGAACCTAAACCATCATAGGCTCGAGAGAGTGCATCTGCATTGACATGCTTCTTTCCTGGCCTATCTATAATATCAAATTCAAATTCTTGTAGCAAAATTATCCATCTTGCTATCCTCCCTGATGGGTTAGGCTTATTTACAATATATTTTAGAGCCTAATGATCTATTACAACTATAAATTTCTTCCCTAAAAGTAATTTCTAAACTTTTTTACAACAAAAATGATAGCTAGAGCCTCTTTTTCAGTTACAGTATAATTTACCTCAGCACTGCTCATTTGTCTACTCCCAAAGTAAACTGATGATCATTCCCATTTTCATCATTTTGGCTCAGAGTACTTCCTAGTGTTGCATCTGAAGCATCAATATACACAATGAATGGCTTGCTCCAATCTGGATTCTTTAAAATAGGTGAAGACACCAAAGCCTCCTTCAGTTGTTCAAAAGCTTCATGCGCCTTCTTTCCTGGTTCATAAGTAACATCCTTCTTCAAGAACTGGGTTAGTGGTTGTGCAATCTTTGAGAAATTCTTGATGAACCTTCTATAGTAACCCACATGGCCTAAAAATGATCTCAACTTACTTCTATTCATAGAAATGGTAACTCTTTGATTTTTAAAACTTTATCAGATCAATACCAATACCATCTCTCGGATACAACATGCCCTAACAAAACACCTTTAGAACATCCAAAGACACACTTTGTAGGGTTTAGTGAGGCTTGTGCTTCATCTAACCTTTGAAATGTTGTCTCCATCTAGTGCAGGTGGTCCATCTTGCTCCCATAGATGTAAAAATCATCTAGAAATACTCTAATGAAGTTTCCAATGTAGGGTTCAAACACCCTATTCATCAAACACTGGAACATTTTTGAGCATTACACAACCCAAAAGGCATAACTCTATAAGAAAATCGTTCCCAAGGAGTGGTGAACGTGGTCTTCAGCTGATCTTTCTCTACTATACAAACTTGGTTGTATCCGCTATATCCATCAACAAAACTATAACACTCCTGGCCAACTACTTCATCCAAGATCTGATCTGAGAATGGAAGAGGGTAATGATCCTTCTTTGTTGCCTTGTTGAGCTTCCTATAATCAACACAAATGCATAGCTTCCCATTCTTTTTTATTGAGATCACAATGGGAGAAACCCATTCTAAATTCTCCACAAAAAATATGAATCCTACATCAAGCAACTTATCTATTTCTTCTTTTACAATCTTGAAAAATTAGGATTCATTCTATATGGCATTTGCTTTATGGGCTTAACACCATCTACCAGCTCAATAGAATGTTCTACCCAACTTACTTGATGGAGTTCCTTGTAATCAAAAGTGAATAGGTGTATGTACCTTTGAAAGAGCTGGAGGTAGGATTCCTTCTCACTCTCCATCACAACATCACCAATCTTTATTTGTTGGAGATGATCATCAATTTCTTCTTCAGATAATTTTATGGGTTCATGAGTCAGTGTGACTGGAAGGATATCCATGACCGAAACATCAACCTCACTTTCTTCATCTTCTGTGTCCACTTCACTAGTACTAGAGTAATCAAAGGATGTCCAATCATCAGTTTCATCACTTGAATCCACAAGTTCTACCTTATGATGCCGAGGGATCACATTTATCTTCACCCTCTCTCTGCCACGTCCAAGTGTCATGAAGCCTTCATTCCAGTAGTTTCTTGCATGAACTCTCCTTAGCCATGGCCTTCCCAACAACATTGGGTACGCAATAGTACCATTTTTCATCACCTAAAAGTCTACCACACATACAACACCCATAACAGATATTGCCACATTTGAAACAACACCTTCTGGTTTAGTTTTTCCCTTATTTAATGACCTTAACATAAGTGTTGAGGGGCGATCAATTTTTAAACCCAACATATTCATTACAGACTCGGTCATTACATTAACTGCAACACCTCCATCTACTAAGACATCATGAATTGAAATACCATTACATAATACCTCAGCTTGTGGAGTAGGGATCCACCTCTACTTCCAAAACAGGGACCTCAACCTCCTTCCTTCATCGAGCATTGAGTCCACTTCGCAGCTCCCGCCTCTTCTCAGAAGACATAGCCAGAAGTTGACCATATGTAATATTTGCAGGCCTTTTGGATAGATCTTCTAAGATGGAGTATGGTCCTTGCCCCTGTGAAATCAGAAAATCCTGCACACCCAACTTTCTTCTCCTATGTTTCTTACTAGTTTCTCCTTTCATCTTCTTAGGATCATTTCCATCTTGGTTATCTTTTTCTTTCTTTCTTTTTGTTACAAACACATCTACTTCATTATTTATGCTCCTATCTACTACATCAAAAGAATTCACAGTGTTTTTCCTTTATCATTATCTCTTGTACTAGATGTAGAAGCTCTATCTAGACAATTATACTTATAATGACCCTTTTTATGACAACCATAACATACAACTTCAGAAATATTTCTTTTTGGACCTCTATCTCCTCCCTGAGAACTAAATTCTTTTCCTTGAAGAAGATTAATAGTTAACTGGCCCATCTTCCTGAGCATATCTTCATACTCAGTAGATGTACTAGAGAAATATTTGTGCTCACCGAGAGTGGTTGTGGATTCTGACCAAAGGTGTTGGTGTAGGCTCTACCTTAGCAACAATTTCTTTGGGCTCTTCTTCCATGCTTTCTTCTTGCCTTCTTGCAATCTCCTTTTCTTGTTCAAGGGTCACTGGGCGGTCATACTTCACTCATTGTCTGATCTCTGGCTTCATCCCAAGAATGAAGTGCTTACAGAGGAGATTATCCACGCCATTCATCAACCCATCCGCTAATCCTTCCTTCCGATCTGGGCATCGAGCTTCCTCCTTAGCTCTAGAACACGAGCATGATAATCCCTTATCTTCTCCTTCTCTCCTTGGGATAGCTTTGTGATATCGATCATGAGATCTGTATATTTCTGTTGTTCACCAAATTCTTCAAGAAAACTTTCAGTTAATAAATCCCATGAGTTTTTCACATTATCACCTAGTGTTTCAAACCACCTAAGGGTTGAACCATCCAAAAAGGTAGGAAAAAATTCAGTCCATTGTTCCCTTCTTATGAGGCCATTACAAATACAAGATCGTTTAAATTTTGAATGAAAGAGGAAGCATCTTCATTAGATTGGGCTGAAAAAATAGGAATCTTCCCATTTTCAAAAGTAACCACAATGAAATACCAACCCACAAGTACAATCAACAAGACTTATGTGCACAAATAATTGGAATCACTATAATAGAAAGTGACTTTACACCTTTCTACAATAAAATAGAAATGACCACGGTAAACTATGGTAAAACTTGACTTAATGTGGTAAAAACTGACTTTACTATGGTAAACACTATTCACAATAAAAGGTGAAGTTACTGCAGTAAATACTATTCACACTAAAAAGTGACTTTACTACGGTAAATACTATTCATGGTAAAAAGTGACTTTACCATGGTAACTACTATGCACAATAAAAACAAGGTTACCCTCCAAATGATTTCTAACTAAGTGGGAATATCTCTCCAGAAAATCCACCAACGAGGAATGGTCCCTTCAACGGAACCAAAATGTCATCACCAATCCGCACTATGATAATTCTCCACCGAACTCCTCGTGCTATGATTATTTACTAATGCACAACTTTTAGTTTGGTGGAAGTAATCTGAAACACAACAACAAACATAACACAAGAATACCATAGACTATGATATAAAAGAATGATGACAAATCTGAAATACAAGTGTAAATTATATTATTAACATGAAATTGTTACAATCTCACCCATGAATTACTCCAAGTGTTACCAACTCCACTTGCCTTCCAACAATAACTATGGGAGAAACTTCACAATTACACCTCTTAATGGCTTCTTTAACACACCTTCTAAATGATGGCTTCCTTCACACACTTTCTTATACAATATTTCTCACTACTTCCTTCTATGCTAAATGAGGGGGTGGCCTCTCTATTTATAGAACTTTCAGGCTTATCCACCTTATCTCTAAGATAGGATAAGAAATCTACTCTGACGAATCATATTCCATACCTTAACTCTTATCTTTACATGTAAGCTTATCTTTTAAGATAAGATAAACCTTATCATTTCACATGGGTTCCACCTTTTTAGACTTTTTACAAATAAAATACACAAAATATTTATGACATCACTCCTTGTCCTTATTACTAATATAATATTTCTAATTCCTAATCATGTAGACCCTACTTCTCTACTTACCCTAACTTTGACATTTTAACATTACCGAACCACTTACGAAAAATATTTACTTTTTACCACAACATTCCTATTGTACTTTGACTGTTACCGTACTATACATTATTTTAATGAAGAGTTGAATGTTGTCCCAAATATTGTACATAATAAAACTCAATGAGATCAAGATGAAGAATGTCAAGTATCTTTAAATCAAAAGAAATCAATTTATCCTATAGATGTTCTTCCGCTAGTTCAATAAGAAATTTAACATGTTTCAAACAAAGGCCTTTAAATGTCAAGAGATAACTTGGAATTACTTTAAGACACCTTTTCAACCAATAATATAAATGAAGTATCTAACGAAGAATGTCCATCATAAAACACCATTGATTATGATTTTATCCTTTTAATGCAAGTTACGATGCCCAAATCTCCGGTCTTGTTGTAGAAACACAACAACAAGTTTGGATACCACAAGGCTAGGACATCGACATAACACACAACATAGGGGAGGATTATATTTTATTCCAAACACCATTCTATTACATTTTCTACACATTGTTAACTCGTTACATCACAAAGTGTGACCGACATGAGAACAACCTAGGGCATGTTTCACACTCATACACACATATAACTAAATTTGGTTTTGGAATGTAGTGCAATGCTTAATTAGTTTGACCACTATCTTGGAAGCTAAGGCCATTTCGACCCCTTCCTATGAATTTTTAGTTTGTAGGGTTGATGCTTGTTTATAGTTTTGCGAGGTATTTCTATTCATCTTGAATATTAATGACATGTGAAGTAGTGCGGTAAAATTATTGCAACACACAATGTGGGTTTTGGACTATCTTCCAAACCTTTGAAAACTAGTGCCAGAGCTTTTTTTTTACGACTAGGGAACTCACTTTTCACACGAGATCACCCGTAGGTGCCCGAGTCCCATTCAGTGCCCCGATGCAGCCATATTACTTAGATCCATCCTTTTTCGGGTTCCAGCATAGTCATTCTTGCTTCTTGATTTTCCAGGTGACCTCTCGTAACACATTCCTACGAGCATCTATTATTCAAATGATTCATTTTCTCTTCTCTCTTGAATATTATTATTTCTATTTACATTTTCTTAGTTTTTTGGGTCATCTTTATATTCATTTACTATATTTGTTTCCTTAATTTATAGTTGTTCATAGCTTAGATTAACTAGTGCATATTACATTTTAGTTAATCACCATCTCATTTTGAGTTTTCTTGATTTATAGTTCACTTAGCTTGTAGTAAGGAGGAGTTCATATCATGCTCGTACCCATCCATATCATCCCAAGGTACCATAAACCCTTACATAATTGGAGTTACATGTTTACTTTATTACTAGTTCATTAATCTAAGAAGGAATGAAGAAACTTGGTCAACACCCCCACATGAATTTTCCCTTTCCTTATCACCTATAACCTTCCATATTCCTCGGGAATAAAAGTGAGTCTTTTTCTTATTAATGAAAAACAAATTTTACAATGTAAAGTTGATGGTCACTTAAGTGAATAAGAAAAAATAATGAAAAGATACATTCTTAATAAATAATTAGAGTATGTGGAGAGAAGAAAAAAATGGAGGGGGAGGATTGATCAATTTGATAAAGATAAAGCCTTTGTCGATGAAGAACTTACCAAATTAAAGCACTATGAACATAATCTCCTTATTTTATGATAAATTGAAACATGCCAAAGCATCGAATAAGTGTTAAAAACACTTTTATGGGACTTGCACTTAGATAGGAACATGATGATTATATTTTATAATAAGGTAAAAATTAGGATATGGAGATCACTCCCTCACTCCTATTGGTCTAGAAATTCACCTTTGTGAAAAATATGGCTCCTTGAATGTAATCAACATCAAGATGAAAAAAATTTCCTTTCTTGTCTGTGACCTGCTGAAATAGGTCTTCATCTTTTATATAAAATAATTGCTTCCCAAATGATTTTTTTCTTATGACCACCCATTGAACTGAAATGATGTGATTGCATATGTTTCCTCCTTTGAGGTGTGAACACACTTCATGGTGTTGAATAGGTGTTTAAGAACACTATTAAGTGGATTAAAGCATGTGAAATTGGGATGATTTCCCATTCTTGCAAACATGGTGCTCCAAATGGAGATCACCCCCTTACACTTCTTGGATCAAAATCCTCCATGAATGGGATCAAATTTTAAACTCCTCGAACAACTTATTTCTCATATGCTCCTCATGTAAAAAGGTACTTTTTCAAATACAATAATTACTCCTTCCTTGAAACTCGTTTCCTCATACCTACTATTGGACATAAATATTATGATATAATCTCCTTATTATTTGAGATTTATGCACACTCTAAAGTCCGAATGATTTTTAGAAACACTATTATGAGACACTACACACTTCATGGACCTATGATGTGATGTATGAGCATCAAATCTATATATAAATACAATTTTGTTGTCATGATTTTTTGATTAATTTAGGTGTTTTAGAATGTCTTGTGTCCATTTAAACCTCCATGGAAATGTAATGATGAAGTTTTGGAGTTTCCCTCACAAACTCCCTTTTAAAATATTTGAATCTTCCTATTTATGTTTAAGGGGATCTAGATGTTAAAGGTGAGTAAATGGAGTAAATGATGACTAAAAACTCATATTGTTAATGTGATGTGTTCTTGATCAATCAAGAATCAAGGTTAACCATGTCCTACCTTGGTTTGAAAATGTAATTCCTTGCATAACTAACACCTTTATTCGTATCTTAAAAGAATTATTCGAATGAATGAAGGAGGAAAGATATAAATAAGTTAGATTAGGGTAGAATAAGGTGTGGCATAGCTTTAAAGTATCAAAAATTATGAGATGTACTTCAAAACCATTTAATAAAAAAATTCTTGAGAAAATTGATGCAACAACATGAGTTTGTGTATGAATGAAAAATGTAAGATGTGATATGTTTTATATTGAATGATGTTATAGCTATAATGGATTGGTGCGGGATATGATAAGAGTTTAAAAGAGTTATAAGTGATCAAGATATGTTGTGGAATCAGGATTACTTGAAAATAAAAAGTAATGAACTTGTAAGAAATGAGGTATGTAAGTTACATTGTAGTTTTAAAGAAACATTGAATGATTGAAAGACTTGAAAAAAGTTCAAAACAATAGTTGAATGTCATCCCTATGTAAATAAGGACATAATAATCAAGATAGAAAAAATTTACTAGTAAACCTAAAAGGAAATAAAAGGATCATACTTAGAAAGTAGGGTTCATAAGGAAAAATAATGCAAATCAATGGTTGTGAAAAATGTATAGGTTTAAATGGGCTATACCTTGAAGAAATTTTTGGTGGAGAATACAACATAGCTATAAATGTAAAAATACGGTTTGAATTTATAGGTTTATAGGGGCTATAACTTGAAGAAAATGTTGGTGGAGAATACAACACAACTATAAATGTAAAAACCAGGGTTTAATACTCCCAATTAATTTAATGAATATGATGATGCAAATCATGTCAAATAAACATGTTAGTGTGAAATATATGGGGAACTCCAAGTGGAGTTACATTGATTTGAAAATCGCGCATGTGGGCTACATTTGTGGTTAAAATATAAAGCTACACGGAAAGACACTATAATGTGATTGATGATAAGGCTATTCATAAATAGGATTTTTCCACAGGCTCAGTTCAGCAGACACGCAGCCATTCATGGGAAAAGCAACGGCTCTCATTTCCAATCTTGTGCGGATTTGAGCACGAAGCGAGATTTATCTCGGCACACAAAATTTGGGAATTTGTTGCAGAAAGCATAGAGATGGGGACCTACATGCCAAATTGAGCATGCGGACCCGTCTTGAAGGATAATTTTGAGCTATGGAGCATTCTCAGCAATGGTGACATTACCAAATTCATGGAGAAGGTTCAGGGGCATGATCAAAGCATTTTTGCATTTTCAAAGGAATGGAAGAATGTCTTGGTCCATTTATTATGGGGGGAAGATCTTGTAATGAACTTGTTCTTTGAAGCGAATCGGCCTTAGTTGGAAGGATACCATTTCTTTAACAAAAGGGCTCCCTTTTGTGAAGAGAGGAGATTTATGGAAGGATCGAGAAGCTAATATATGTTATAAGCGGGCCTTCTTGTTAGCTCGATTCCTCTGCCTTATGATGAGGTTACTGATGATACGGTTCATCTCCTTGGAAGGTAGGTTTGTCACTGTTCCTGCTAAACATCTTATCTTTCTTAACCACTTCCGTAGGAATCATTTGGTTTGTTTTCCCCATTACTTGCTGAACTCTCTTGAACGCTCCATTTTGGAGTTTCAGAAGCATACCCGGGCGGTTCCCTTACACCAAGGGCTTATTTTTTTGCTCCATAAATGTTGTCTTCTTAAGTACCCTGGTCTCCCTTCCTCTCCTAGCTCGGTTCCCCCTCTGCGGATCTATGCTGCGATGTTTCTCCATCTGCCATTTAATAAAGTCACCCCCTGCCGGCTATCCAAGCTTCTCCTTCCATTCCCCCTTCATTGCTCCACCACCCACCTCACCTCTACCTCTAGAGACCCGTGTTATGGGCGTGAAAAGTAAGATGTGACTCTTTTACTATTGTGGAGAAGGGGCCTCATAAATTGAAATTGCACATGACCTTGAATATCGATAAGAGTTTAAAAGGATGTGCATATGGAAAGTTCTTCAAAAAGGTTGGATGCCTTAGAGGCTGATATGAAACTGCTGAAGGATGAGGTTAAGAACTTGGCTAAACAGAAAGGCAAGAGAAAAAAGGAGGAGGAGGATTTTGATAATAAATGAGGTGATATAAGTTAGGCACCTCCTTAGACTTCCGTTTAGGAAGGCCAAAACTTGAACATGATTACAACAGATCTTTAGGGTGATTGAGGAGTTCATCGAACAACATGTCAAAAGTGTCTCCCTCAAGGCGGTGTTCCACTACATAGGGGTAATCAAAAGGAAAGAAAAAGGACCATTGGGCAGCTGGATAATACTAATGTTGCCCACATGACAACTTTGGGTATGTTCCACTCCTGGAAGAATATCAAGACCAACATTGACAAAGCTGCCAAGAAGTAGTTGTAGTTGCTTTTGCTGTTCTTGTATGTTTTTATGCTATTTTTGCAGTGGAGAATCTCTCTACTGCTTTTATGCAGTAATTTTGTTGTTTTGTCTCGTTTGGGTAGCTGTTTTTAGGCTACTTCGAGCTTCATTGTAACACTTGGATTTTGATCCTTTTCTTTCTGGTTCACACTGCTATTCTGGCTCCTAGGCCATATTTTGTTCTCAAGGGTATAGTCCCTTTCAAAAAACTATTTGCCAATAATAAAAAAAATGTGGCTGAGATATGTAATATTTCCCTTCTCGGAGTTATATGAAACCCTAAATTTAGGGTTATTTTCTAAACTTGTCACAATGTGTGAATTTGTGGTTAAAATAAGTTGAAATTTTCTATAAACCATCTGAATAAGATTCATAAATAGGATTTTTCGGTTTAGGAAATATGGTATTATATGGCTTTGTATTTCTTTGGCAATCTCAATTTGAGTATAAGGGAGACCTAATTGCTAAGATGAAATGGAAAATTGGGCATAAAAATATTAAGAAGCACTTGTAATTTTGTTAGAAAAATTAATGAGCTTAATGGGTGCTCGAATATGTCTTAGATCCTATAGAAATCGAGTCTATCAAAAGTTATCAAGAAATAACTTGTTTCATTGGGCTAAAAATTGTGTGTGACTATGTTGAAGGGAGCAAGAGGGCTAAAAGATATTTTCTTACCTTCTCATCAAAGAATTAAGTCTATGACTTTGAAATAACCTAAACAAGCTTTAGAAAGGTTGAAATAATATTTCATAAGTCCATGAAGAACTCTTGGTGCATATAGTTTTCCATAGTTACAAAATCCAAAGGAAGGCTATGAGAGTCCTAAATGAACTTAGATTTGGACCTAAGGAGTAACCTTGTTATATTAGGAAAAATGAGTCTTGTGAAGCCTAAAAAAACTATATTGCTTAGTTATCGATTTCATGCAAGAATGTCTCAGTATTCAATACTAAATGACAATAAGACAAGAGTTACTAAGAAAACAAGGAACATAGCAATTTTGGAAAGGAACAAAGTAGGAAATTTATGAGAGAATAATGGAATGATAAGGTTGAGGTGTATATGGTCAAGATAGAGTTTAGTGAGAGGTAAAGTCATTTTTAAAATAGTGAGAGTTCTCATAAGGCTTAAACAATGAATAAGTATTGGGAACTTGGTTGCATTAGGATTGAAATTGAGATTTTAGGAGTGTTTTACAAAGAAAGTGATGGTTTCCTTGAAATTGACAGGTGTATATGAGTTATAGGAATGCTTACGTACATACTCCATATCCTTATTAGCCATGAGTGAGTGGATTGTAACTATAATTGAGTCGTGAATGAAAAAATAGAGTTGTTGACAAACCTCCAAACAAAGGGTAGTAGAAAGAAAAGTAGAGTCATGTGAATGGGTTTAAGGATGAATAAACCCTAAAAGTGGAGTTTAAATGTGTGGAGATATTTCTTTAAAAAGGATACAATATTAAAGAATAAATAGTATAAAGGAATTAAATAGTTCAAGAATCATATTTATTAAGGAGTGAGAACTCATAGGGACATTAGGGTGACTATTGGCCATGAAATAAGGTTGAGACCATATTGAGAGTAAGTAAAGAATATTATAATAAGTTCAAGGTGCATGTGATTCAATAAATATGAAATTGAATTTAGAAAATATTACAGGAGAGTGGTGAAGATAGTTTAAAATAGATAAAGAAGAGAATTGCTATTTATAGTGTTAATACTCCTTGGATAAGTTACATGTTGTCCAATATGATTTCTTGAATTGTTTGATAGGATTATTATAAGAAGGAGATCAAACTTAGTTTGAAAATGTTGGAAATACTAACAAAAGGTGATGATCTAATCCTTTCATGAGTTTTGAGGGTATGTATGGGCTCAAATGTTCTTGAAAAAGGGCTATGAGAAGTTAGATTGTTATTATATTATCACGATGACTTCTTGATCCTACAAACATGATGGTCCTAGCTACCTTGGTATCCTTACTAGTTCATATGAACTTGGTCTTTGGCATGAGTAGATTCATGTAATGCCCATTCTCTTGGAAATATATTTGAACACAAGGTCAAAGTCATGACATGATATTCATCACCTTAATCCTTGAAATTCAAATTTCACCTTGTGAAAAATAATTTATTTCCTTGGTTGAAATCAACTTGGGAGACCCAAGTTCCTTCTTATTCACTCGTTCCTTGTGAGCACCAAAAAATATTGGCCAAAAATTTTTTCATGTGGGAAAATTAATGGTTATTTAGCCGATGCTCTTATACTGTATGTCTATCTGCTTGGGTGGTGCATCTCCACTCTATTGTGTATGAAGAGAAATACAAATTTGTTGTGGACTCAAAGGTTGGGGATCTAACGAGCACACTCCACTGTACACATGGAAAATTATTACAAGGAATTATAAAGGAGGAATTTACTGAAATATGGGGGAAGGGGAGTGAGAACCTAGATAAGGGGAATTAACTCTACGAGTAGAAAATCAGATTCTCATCGGACCCAATTAGAAATTTCACATCCATAATTTGTAGGAAAGAAATAAAAAGATTAGAGTGTCAACAATCGAGAGGAAACAATGCAAACAAAGTTATACACATTCATGAATCGTGAAAAGAAATAATCCCTTTCTTTATTGAAATTCTTCATCAAGTTGTACAATGCTGGAACTAGAGGAAAAATGGTGAAAGAAAGTGGAAGAATTGCTATCTCTTTTTCTTAGCTCAAAAAATATCTCTTGAGTGTAGAAAATTGACAACCCTTACTAATGACGGTGTCCTCACATTATATAGAATTAGAAATTACCTTTCGGCTACCCCACACGACTCTTCATTGTATTGTCTGCTTTCGTGAATTTTCAACTTCCTAAGAAATAAGAAATTAAGTTCCCTTTTTATAAAACAAAGGGACTTTTACAATTCAACTTTATAAAGTCACTTTAATGAATAAGATGAAATATCATGATTACACACAACTAAGAATTAGAAGAGGGAGAGAAGAAATGTGAGAGAAGGAGAGAAAAAAGAAGAGAGAGAACACTATTATGAAGATGATCCCTCCACTAAGGACTCCTGAAGTGTTGTAGGTGTAATTTCGTTTCCCTTGAACTCCTTGATCAATCTCTCCATTGCTGGTGTTACTTTGTGCTCTTGAAGAATATGAATGCAACTGAGGGAATTAATACAATTCTTCACAAGGGATTTGATGTGTTTGCATTATTAGTACCAAGTCTTATGATTCTACCCAGTGGTGGAGATTATTTCCCATATTTTTCTAGAGATTCCAAGGTGTTTTTGGTGAATGAGAAGTGATCTATGACCTCCTTTGATTTGGTACTCAAAAAATTTAAAAAAATCATATATTGAAGTCTCCATGTTCAATGGTGGCACCCCAAGATTCTGAATTTGGGCATCTATATCTTTCACATTTTCTCAACAACCTTCCCATACACATCTAGCTCATCAAAGGCATTCTTGATCAATTCATATCGTTCAAAAAAACTTGGGTAAAAAATTGAGACAAATATTCTTCCACCGATGAGAAAAATCCTTTAGTTACTAGAAAAATGACTTAACCTTTCCCATCTCCATAACCAATGAGTACACCTGGTCCCCATGATTTTTTTCTTCCTCGATTGCCTCTTATGTTGTGAGAACTTTCATTTTCATACCATCCATGTATTTACACAAGGTTATCATCTCCTGGAGCACTTTGCATTTCCTTTCTCAAGAATCATATCCACCCATTTTTCATTTTCCCTTCCTTACATGGTGAATGCTCGAGTCTTCCTAATGAACTAAGGATCAATGTTACTAATCGGAGTGACTTCCTCTATAGGGAGAGCATTGGCGGCACTAGGATATAGAAGTAATTGGATGTAGGAAGTGATGGTGTGAATGTGATCATCTGCTTGATCCAAATTTTATTTTTATTCATTGATCCTCAAGGCGAGGAAAGTGGATGACTCGTGAAACAAGTGTAGATCACCCCCATATGTTTTAGGTCCAAGTGGAATTTTACTTATTTCATAGTTAGTGGATTCATCTCTTGAATAGGATTAATGATATTTTCTTGACTATCTCCACGTCTTGATTTCCTAAGGCTCCATTGTAGAATTTGGAAGCTTCCTTATCTAACTTTCCATTCTTTTATTTGACATCAAAGTAATGCACGAGAATTCAAGGATGGTGACTTGTTACACCGTGTGGGTCTCCGTTGTGATCATATCCTACATCCAGGGGAAGATCTCATTGGAATCGGCTTATTAGTGGGAATTATTATAGCTTGATGCTCCTCCTGAGAAGGATGTGCTAGTACAAGTGAGGTTGGTGTAGTAGTATGTAATAGAGGATTTGGAGGTTATGGCAAGGTGGAGGGTTTAGCTGGATCAATTTCCCCTGTTTGAGGTCCACCACAGGTATCTCTCCCATTCTTACTCTCTTCTATAATCTCTTGTAGAAAGGGGTCTCGGGGTCTTCTTATTCTCTTTTCAAACTCTCTCTTGAGTGAAGTGAGTGCGTGGCATGATCCTTAGTCTTGTAAGTTGAGTGGTATAACATTTGTCTCTATAGGGATGGAAAGTTTCATGATGTAGGAGATCAGCCCTCTTCCCTTAAACAACTCTTTTGATATCTTAATGATGACCTTGGTGCATTACTTGATATCACTAGACTCATACACATTCCAGTGCACCTGATGGAGAGGAGAATATTTTATCCCAAGGTATTCGGGATCAAACATCTCAGAGCCATATTTGGGAACACCATCCTCATACTATTTGAACCTAAAATTATTCATCTAGTCCATAGTCATCCTCATATAATCTCGCTCATGAACTTTATACTCATTGATGCAATTGGCATAGAATTCTTCTATCTAAAGATGTGGCACAATTCTAGAAAGTGGAAGGATTCTAGATTCATCTTGAAATTGAAGTCCATCTTTGAAATATATGAGTGCATAATGATTAGGGTAAGGGAATATTCATGTTCACGGTGTCATGAGAGCTTTTCACATGAAAATCCCTAGTGAGATGAGGAAGGAGATTTGCTTTTTCTTCCGTCTCTTTATTTATTTGTTCACATGTAGAAATTTTTCTCACAACCCCATCAAAACCATTTCAACACTTGGGTATCAAGGAAATATCCACGAGCAAGCTCAAAAATAACCAACTTTGAGGTAGAAGAATGTGGATAATTTTATGAAGCTTGAACCATACTTTCTAACCATTGTGGTGGTTTGTGATGGCATTCTCAAGTGTTGAATCCCTTATAGTATCTTGACCACAAACATTGTGAACGTGTCATTCACCCTAACATAATGTTGATTTCTTTCCTTTAGGGCCAATTATGGATATCTTCGAATGCAAGATCATTATGAGGAACAATCTTTGTAGGAGTAAAACCTTTGAATGATCTTGTGCTCACAAGTTCATACACAAAATATGAATTCATGAAGAATCGTTTGGAAGCATGGACATGTAGGAGTTGTAAATGTAATCCATCACTGATAAGCTGCCCCCAATCAATAATTTTACTTACCTCAAGGATTTTGGTGATGAAGAGCGTCATTAAATCATGAAATTACTTTATCCTCTCTTTTACCATGACCAAACTCATAAGAATGATCATATCAGAGAAGGTGTTGTGAAACTCACTATGGGAGAGAACTTTCAAGGTGCAAGAAGGCTTCCACTCGTGTTTCAACCAAGATCCAAGGTCGAGGCCTTAGAGATAGGATTCAATTTTGAACCACTCTGAAGTTGTAAATCCTTTTTGATTACGACCATATCCTTCTTAGTTGGGATGTGCAATCCTTGTAATATGGTTCTCGGACTAAGCTGATTCAATTGCCATGATTCATCCACGATTTTTCTCATATTTGGTTCATAGTGTTGGGCATAAAAAAACACTAGTTCGGGGTTTTATAAGGATGTGGGATGGCCACCTTCTACGTAATCTTCACTAGTGAAAATATTTTCTTCCATCATTTCTCTCAGCTTTCACCAACATTATGTGCTTGAGTTCCTCCAGGTCCATGTGACCGACATTGTTATCACCCACACTTAGGAACACCATTGAGAGGTTTTAAATGGGATCTAGAATAAAGAAATTTACTTCAAGATGGAAAAAATAAATGATATATGTTACTTTGAAGATGGTAGCAACTTTTTTCTCTCGGGACCAAAAACTGCTATTTTTGGAAACTAGGTCCCGAAGCTATTGTTTTGGGAAGTGTCACTTTCTTGCCTTATCACTTACATTTGAATTGTTTCCTTCACATTCCAATATTTTCACCGATGTCTTGGGGTCAATTCAAATCAATTTCTATATTTGGAAATTTTCTTTTTTTCTTTTTAGGCTTTTTGACTTTTTGACCCGCGTGCCCTAGTTTTTTAGGTTTGTATGATTTTTATTGTTCTTTCTTCTTGAGGGTTTTGCCATTTTTGCAACTTTCTTAAAATGATAAGTGTGAATTAGTGCTAGTTACTTTATTTTATAATCTCAACCCCTAGGTCTCAAATTTTTGAAAAATCAGCAAATTCTTTACGGGTTTTTGCTTTGAGATGTTCCATTCAATTTTCGGCTCAATCCGCTTCTTGGATTGAGGAAAATGAAGAATGAGCAACTTAGGGCACAAAATTTCTGATGGATTTCATTAAAAATCTAGGATGTTTATGAGGAATTTTTTTTTTCTTCCCAAGGCATCTGGATGAGGTATATTTTCCCAAAATTTTGCAAAGATTGGGTGCGATGTTTGGGAAATATGATCAATTTCTCATTTTAGAGCCTAGGGTTTTTGACAACATGTAGTTCTTGTTTTGGGTTGGAAATATTCTCATTTATTTATGTAGAAATTATAGAGGATGATAAATGGATTATGGAAGTGTTTTGGAAGTTTTGGTATTAACAATAATGTTGGATAGGAAGATTTTAAGTGGTGGGAGTCCTATGTGTGCGTAAAGGAAGAAGAAGAAACAAGGTGACAACACACAAAAACCAAAAACTTGTAAGCTTTAATGAGATGGTGAGGAGTGCACTTTCATAGCCCAATGATACTAAGGGATTGGGATGGTTGGTGTAAAATAATGTGCCCCATCCTTATTGTGCCAAATGTCAAGGCGTTATTTCTGATGGGAAGGAGAGGGGGGACTAGAAAAAGCAACTTTTAGCACTCATCGAGGTCATGTGCATGAATGAGGAATTAAATGGGATGGGGGTGAATTTTCTTACACCAATTGTCCCAAGTTTCTAAAAAATTTGTGCACAAAAGTACATCCCTTCTTGATTGGGCCACTTAGTAGATTCTAATTAGTCGGAGGGGGGGGCTTGGGTTTGAGGGCTTAACTTATGAGAAGGAGCTCAAAGTTGTCATTTTGGATTCCATAGGATTAATTGGGAGGGGCACACTTTCTTGTACCATCCATCCCAAATTATTGGGATGGTTGGTGCAAAAAAGTGTGCCACTCTCCCATTGGCTAGAATTTCAATGCGGGAAATTGACTAACTCCTAAAGCTTTACCTTGGGGCACCATTTGTTGAGGCCATATCTTGAGAAACCAAAGGAGTTTTTGACAAAATTTTATATGATTCTACCTGAAAATTACCTTATGAATCTAATGTTTGGGTATCAGCTCTTTATTCTTCCATTTTCTCCCTAAGAAATAGGAGTTTTGTTTAGGCTCCAAGGTTGTGCATGCGAAAAAATCGTTGTGTACAGAATGCACCTAGGCGTTTTGAAAAAAATAAGGTCACCATTTATAGGGCTCTAAAATAAATTTCTGATCATATTATTTTATATTCTTAACTCCTTCTGAAGCTCTCGGAATCACCTCCTAAAACTCAAGGTCTATTTTTGCACTTGCACCGCTTTTTAAGCCTCAGAGACCCACTTTTTCTGAAACTTATGAAAAATTGTGAAACACTAATTTCACAAAGATTTCATCTTCTCTTTGATACACATTATTGGTGAGTTTAGGAATTTTTTTCCATTATGGGGGTGTGTCTTGGCCTTGAGAAGACTAGAGAAAACCCTTCCCAAAGCTTGTCAAAAAGTTTGTCTTGGCGGATCATGCTTTGAAGAACTTGGTATGACCGGATACCCATAAATAACCTATGGAAACACTAACATGATACTTTAGACTACTTATATACAAATTATAGGAATGACTTTGGGATTAGGGTGATGTGAAGAATGAATCGGGATGACCTTTGAATAATTTTTTTAGGTAGGATATAGTTGTCATGCTCGAAAATTGGGAATCTTCTTATTGCACATCGAATGAAAAGAAGCTGGCTCTATCTTGGGGAATGTCATGGATTGATCGTATTGAGGAAATGACATGATAAATCTAGATTATCCATATATAACATCAACTAGTTCCTTATCCATTGGGCTTTATAGAATATATAACTTGCGAGGATAGAAAAAAAGTGAGGAAAGACACAAACACACGCAATCTAAAGGGAAACACACCACACAAAGGGAAAAGGGAAAAAAACCTAAATTACCTATGATATAATGCAGGGGACAACCCCCCTTTCATCGGATGGTATTAATAATTCAAATATTTCCTATTGTGGGGAAATTCCAATGGTGTTCCATCCAAATATGATAAAAGGAATACATTTTCTCCGCAAGCCTCACAAATAATGGACCGAGCCACAAAGAATAAAACTTCCCATGGCTTCCTTTTGGCTTCCTCATCTTTCCCCAAAGTAGGAATGATATTTGAATTTGAATTCCTTTAGATTATCCTTCTTTTCAAATATCTTCTTTACTTTCAACTGATGTTCCTTGATGTGTCCACCACTCTAAGCCTATTTTCTTTCAACTTTCTCAAGAAATAAGATTCTCTTGTCAATTGAATCTCAATATTGTTCATCTTCTACTCCCTAGAGATACTTTAGAGATGGCATATCGACCATGACTAGTATCTCATCTTCAATCCCATAGAGCAATTGGAATGGTGACATGCCAATTACTTTCTTTGGTGTTATCTTGTCTGCCCACAAAATCATCATAAATCTTCTTGTGCCAATTTATCTTATTTTCATCCATAACCTTCAGACTATGGTCATAAGGTTCTTATTTCTTAACTTATCTTGACCATTCCCTTATGGGTAATAGTCTGATGAGTGAGATAGGGAGATCCCATAGGTAAGTAAAAATTTAGTAGTTCTTTGAAGAAAAGTAGGTGGCATTATCTACCATGATCTTTTGGAACTCCAAAATGGACAATGATATTCTCCTTGATGAAATTACATAGTTTAGGTGTTAGCTTGTTATGGAGGGATATATTCCACCCACTTTGTGAAGTAGTCTATTTTAGTGAGCACGTAGGTGTGACCTATGCTTGAGTGGGGATTTAAAACACCAATGAAATCCAACCCCCACTGTTGGAAGGGCTTCTTTAATTACCACCGGTGTGAGGGGAAGTGTTTAGATATTGTATCCCAACAAATTTTTGGAATGCCTCACACTTGGCAACCCATTCTTGAGTATCTGCAAAAGATTAGGCCAATAGTACCTTCCCCTGAAATCTTGTGAGCGGTTACCATCGCCAAAATTTTCCCACCATAGGCTTGGTCATGATATGCTCTCAACAGTTTCTCTTGTTGTTATTTGTCCACACATATCTCAAAAGCATCCATCAAGACCTCTCTTATAGAGAACATGATTCCAAATGAAAAATTTGGCTTTTTTTTTTAGTTTGAGTTGTTCTCTTCTACTTGTAATTGAGATGAATGGGGCATTCACCATAAGTCAAGTAGTAAGCAATGTCCGCATACCACTCATCGGTGGTGTTTACAAAGAAAATTGTGGAAAGTCTTTGAAACATTTGAGAAAAGAGAATTATTTCTCACCATGTTGAGATTTGAGAGCCTCATCTTCAACTATTATCTTATAAAAACCATTCCCTCACCAATTTGAAGGTTAGATGTCTAGATCATACTCTTGAATTTTTGTAACCCAATTTCCTCTCTTGGCCCTAGGGTCTTGCTTGAGTTAGAATGGACTTGATTGTTGTGCCTGGAACCATCACTATGGTGTGAGAGTTGAGTATGTAGAATCTGAAATTCTTCACGACTTTGACCACCGCATAGGCATGTTTCTCCAATTGGCTATAGTTCAACTCATGGTTCTTTAATGGGCAGCTCATGAAAGCAATAGGTGCTTATACCTTCATCATTCTTTTGGACTAGGATGGAAAAGAGCATGTGCTTAGAGGCATAACAATACATAATGAACTATTTATCAAAATTGGGACATACCAGGGTCTGAGCTTTGGCAATGGCTCTCTTGATTTCTTCAAATGTTGCTTTTCCATCATCACTCCATTTGAAACTTTCTTGGGGCTTCATCATGGTGATGTGTTTAGTCAACTCTACAAATTTAGGAACAAAGTGCCAAAGGAAGTTGAATTTTCCAAAGAATGAATGAACTCCTTCTTGATTGTAGGTAGGGACAAGGCTTGGATTGATTTCACTCTTTTCTGGATCAATTCTCTCCCTTGCTTGTTTAAAATGTGCCCCAATAGTCTTCCTTTAGTGACACAAAAATACACTTCTTGGGATTCAAAGATATACCATGTTTTCAACATCATATGAGAACCTACTCTAAGTGTTCAAAGTGATCTCTTCACTTCTTTGAAAATACTATCAAGTCATCAAGATAGATGATGATGCAATGTTTTAGATCTTTGAATGCTAAATCCATTTCTTTGTAGAATGTTTCCCTAGCATTGATCAAACCAAAAGGCATTCTGTTATATGCAAAGTGCCCCATGGAGTGGTGAAGGTTGTCTTGGTTCTATCTTCTTCTACCACTTCAATCTAGTTGTATCCTGAGAAACCATCAAGTAGTGAAATAATTTTGATCTAATGACTACTTGCATAGGATGTGATCCATGATTGGAAGTGGATAATTGTCCTTAAGGGAAGCTTGGTTCAAGTTGTGGAATTCTACACAAATTCTTATCTCTCTATTCTTCTTCCACACATGGAAAATATTTTCTACCCATGTAGAGTGGTGGATAGGAAAGATGATTCTTGCTATTTAGCATCTTCAAACCTCTTCTTTGATGGTATCAACAATTTTTGGATTATATGGATTTTTTTTTTCCTGAAAGGCTTGGCATTCATGGCTTCAAAGGGATTGAATGATGCATTTCCTTTAGTTGGAAGGACTTAAGCTCATCATAAGAATAGGCCAAAACATCTGAATACTTTTTTAGAAAAGAAACAAACCTTATCTTTTCTTTGGGAGAAAAACACTTTCCAATATTGACCATTCTTGGTTTATCTATAGTGCCAATGTTTTCTTTCTCAAAATCAGCTAGGCACCTAGAATAATTCTTTACTTTCTCTTGGATGAATCTATCATGCTTATCAAAAAATCCTCTAGGAGACAAGGCCTTTTGGGATCTTATTTCCTTTGAGCTTGATTTCTCCTTTAGAATCAACACCTTCATTCCTTCATTTTGTCCTTCATCTACTGACTCTTGATGTAGATTTTCACTACCTTCATAAAAGAGGCTATCTGAAATTATCTCTTTTTTCTAATAAGGTGAGGATTTGTTTATCATCATTAAAAACTTTCTAGTGGTCTACATTGTCTGGCACACTCGGTTGAAAACCATTTCAATGTCACCTTATCCTTGTCAAAGGATGGGTGAGGAGTCACCAATGAGGCTAAAACTACTTGAGAGATCCACCTTTCATTATTCTCTGTGGATGGATTTGGATTGAGAAAGCATCAAAAACTCAATACAATCCCAAACCCTGTTTCTATAATGCCTGAGCCTTGGATTTTTTACTTGATACTATTTCTTACTTATTTTACTATCACTTTAGCATTGCCCAAGACATTTCAATTTCTTGATTCCTATGTCTTTGGAACACCCATTCCTAAGATAAGAGAGCTCATACTCCACCGTGTTATTTGTATTATCAAATTACAACTTATAGGAAAATGGGTATAACTCACCCAAAGGGGAAGTTAATATGACACTTTCTCTAGATCCGGCACTAGAGTGGCTTCCATCAAACTCTATTTCCACAGTTGATCTTCTTTTCCTCTAGTGAGAAGAGGAAAATTCTCATCCCTCTCTGATGTGAAGAAGTAATTTCCTATCCCACTATCTTGAAACAAGATGTTTTCTCTAGATCCTCTGACTTTTGGACCGTGTATTTCATCTTTCATACCAGAAATCAACTTCTTCATCTCTCCCTTCACTGGAATGGTCACAGAGGACCAATCCATTTTTATTTCACCACCCAAGTCCTGCAAAATATTTTTTGCTCAATAACATCTCAAAGATTTTGGGATGTCACCACTAGAATAGTGAGCAACTACCTTTTCTCTATAAAATCAGCCAAGGCCACTTGAGCATCTTTTATTCTACCCACCAATGACACTTATTTGGATTCCATGGAATAGAAAGATCCATTTGCATGGGTCAAGGTAAGTCCTAAGGAATTTTCTACCTTGATGGGCATAACATTGTCAGAGGCTCTAGAATCTATGATACAATTTTTAAGTTGGTAGCCTTTGACAAAAGGGATAGGTAGAAAGGTTCTACTTTATTAGTCTTAGATGCACTAAGTGCCAACATGTTTTGTGAGGAAGGTGTAGATATGTAGGGAGAAGACCTTTAGTACTAGGATTTTCAACATTAGGCTTTGGGGTACCACTTCAGACGGTGTTAAAAACCTCTCAAACTAAGTTGGGTGTGTTTGTAAATATTCCATCTCTATGATTTGAACTTTGGTTCTATTTGCATGCTCAACATAGTCAAATGGATGTGGGGAGTGAAGATGACATTCCAGAATGGTAGAAGTTTTGCATGGTGAGGATGATGCTACCTTGGGAGCTTGGGTCTCTTTGGTGGATGTGGTAGCAAATTTAGAAGGAGAGGGAGTGGCTGGTTTTGACTGAGCTTTAGAGGATTTAGCTAGACTAGCATTAGGTGAATGAATTGACTTTAGAAATAGATTTGAACTAGAAGAGGTACCAAAGGACTTACTTGGTGTGGTAAAAGGCTTCTTGCTTACTATTGGATCTGGTTTCTCCTTGGTCGAGTCCATTGATGGTGGTAGTGGAGATCCTTTACTAATGATTTTGTTTTGTGGAACTTCAATGGGAGGATCCTCCTTATTTTCTTTTCTACATCCACAAAGAAGAAAATTCCTTTTTTGATTGAGCTCTAGTGAACACAACACATGAGAAGCTTGGTTCTTCCATCATTTTCATCATATTATCTTCCCAACACATACTCAATGAGGCCATTTTGAGTATCACCATCAACCTCTTCAACTTTAAGATAGTTTCCATCATCACCTTCTTTTTCTAGTTTATCCACCTTCTTCTTCTTCTCCTCTAGTTCTTTGGCTTCACATGTGACATTGACCGGTGGTACTTCAAGATCAAGTTGGAGGAGGTGGTTTTATTATTGGCATATTTGAGGATTGTTCTTTTTTGGCATGCTCCTCATAGTCATCTATGTGAGATTTTCTTCTTCATAGAAATCATGTCATTTTCCATCTTCGAATCATTGGATCAGTAGGAGTTGAGCCTAAACTTTGACATTTTTTTTCCATTAGGATTCTTTACTTTTCTAGACAATATTAAATCATCTTCTATCTTGATTGCATAATCTTGTGCTTCTTTCAAATCTCTGGGTTGAGATCTTCTAAGGAAGAACCCAACTTTTGGTTGTAGGGAACTAATAAAGAATCCCTTCAATTTATTTTTTAAAGGAAATACATCTTGAGGGATTCTTCTAATAAGTCTCTCATTGATTCTATATGAAGTCTCTCATAGATTCATTAGAATCATTTGTACCAAGTTGACCAAGAGATCTTGACAATCTTATGTGGATTTGAATCTATCTTCAATCATTTCTTTATGTCATCCCAACAAGTGATTGATATTTTTGGTAGAAGATAAACCATTCAGCCACCTTATCTTGCAATGAATCCATGAAAATTTTGACATAGACATCTTCATGTTCAACACCCAACACTCTACATGTAGTGATGAAAGCTGCTACATGCTCTTTAGGGAGTTGGGAACCATCTCCTCTAAATTTTGGAAAGCTTTTCCTTGATCCTCATGGTAGCTCATGGAGTGGTTGTGAAGTGCAAGAGGTTTAGTATTCCTTCCCCATGGTACAATCAATCTAGGAGCATCTTGGTTTTCCATTTTTTCTTTGGATTCTCTTTCTTATCTTTCTCTAGTTGTAGCTAAGGTTGTGGCTCTTGCATCTTCTTCTTGCTTGAGATCTTCCATTTCTTCAATTTCATCTCTTATCTCAACTTCATATATTTCTTCTTCTCTTTTTGTAGCTTCTTCTTCGGTCTCTATGTCGGTGAATTCTTCAAGATTTTTGTTTATGTATGGAAACTCAACATCCAATGGATTAACGATTCTCACAATTCTAGAAAGATAAGTTTCTAGATGGAGGGAGACCTTGAATTTCTGATTAGCTCTTGTCTTCACTAAAGTTCTTAAAAAATTGGGTCGGTATGTCCACCTTTCCTTTATGACCGTGTGTACCTTTTATCAACCAATTTGAAAATCTGAAATGAATTTAGGCTCTTCTTTGTGGTGCTTGAATCTTCTTGCTCTTTCCAATTTAGTAGCACGTTCTTCTTCAAGGTCTAAAACTCTTGTGGCTATGAAGTACTATGTAAAATTTTATCTTCTATGCCAAATATTTTATCTTAAATTTGAAGCAATATCCTCTTGAATATGGAATAATAATCCAAGTATTTCAACAAGAAGATTATCCATAATAGCCATGGTTTTGAGACATAGGTGACTTCTCAAATTCCATAATTTTTATTTTTTGAATTTATGATTTTTTTGGTATTTTCTTATGGTTCATATTTAGGTGTAGGGGCTGCAAAATTTCACATGGTGGGTGCTAAAAAATATTTGAAAGAAAAAATTTTGTGTGAAAAAATAAATAGTTATCTAGTAAATGCTCTAAGACCCTAGGTCCCTCTACTTGAGTGGTGCAGATCCACTTTATTGCGAATGAATAGAAATAAAAATAAGTTGTTGGCCAAGAGGTTAGGGATCCAACAAGCACACTCCACTATACCCATAGAAAAATATTAAAATGAATTATATGGGATGAATTTTTTGAAAGATGGGGAAGGGGAGTGATAAAATAGATAAGGAAATCAACTCTGTGAGTAGAAAATCATATTCTTACCAAAGATAATTAGAAAGTTCACATCCATAATTTATAAGAAAGAAACAACAAGATTAGAGTGTCAATGATCAAAGGAAACCATGCACACAAAGTTACACACATTCATGAATCATGAAAAGAAACAATCCCTTTCTTTATTGACATTCTTCATCAAGTTGTACAATGCTAGAAATAGAGAAAATTAGTGAAGGAAAGTGGAAGAATTGCTATCTCTCTTGCTTAGCTCAAAAATCTCTCTCTTGAGTGTACAAAATTGACAACCCTTAAGAATGATTGTGTCCTCACATTATATAGAATCATAAATGACCTTTCAGCTACCCCTCACATGACTCTTCATTTTATCATCCCACTAATGAGTTTTCATCTTCCTAGGACTCGAAATTAAGTTCCCTTTTATAAAACAATGGGACTTTTAAAATTCAATTTTATAAAGTCACTTTAATGAATAAGAAAAAATATCATTATCACACACAATGAATAATTAGAATGGGGAGAGAAGGAGAGAAAGAAGAGAGAGAGAGAGAGAGAGCATTATTCTCAAGATGATCCCGCCACCGAAGGAACCATAAAGTGTTGCAAGTGAATTTTTGATGCCCATGAACTTCTTTCTAAATATTGTTCCTATCGGTGTTACTTTGTGATCTTGAACAATCTAAACACAACCGAGGAATTGATACAATTCTCCACAAGGGAGTTGATTTATTTGAATTTCAAATACTAAGTATGATGATTCTCCGTAGTGGTGGAGATGAATGCCTGTATTTTTGCCAAAGATTCCAAGTTGTTTTCTATGAATGAGGAGGGATCTTCGGCCTCCTTCTTGACTCGGTCCTCAAACACTTAAAAATATCGTCTATTGAAATCTCCATGTTCAATGGTGGAACCCCAATATTTTGAATTTGGGAATTTGCATATTTTTTCATTTGATCAACATCCTCCCCATATGAGTCTATCTCAAATCAATGCTATGTTTGATCAATTCATACTATCTGAAACAAAAATTGGGCCAAAAATTGAGATAAATCTTCTTCTTCCAATGAAAAACTCCTTTAATTACCAATTCAAAATGACTCGAACCTTTCCAATCTCCATAACCAATGAGTACACCTAGTCCTAATGGTTCTTTTCTACCTCGATTTCATCCCATGTTGTGAGAACTTTTATTTCCATGTCATCCATGTGTTTTTACAAGGTTATCATCTCTAGAAGTAATGTCTTTCCTTTCTCAAGAATCATATCCACCCATTTTTCATTTTCCCTTCCTTGCATGGTGAATTCTGAGTCTTCTTGATGGACTCAGGATCAATGCTACTAATTGGAGTGAATTCCTCGGTAGGGATAGAATTGGAGGCACTTTAGGATCTATAAGAAATTGTATGTAGGAAGTGAGGGTGTGAATGTGATCATCCACTTGATCCAAATTTTCTTATTATTTCTTAATCCTTGCGATGAGGTGAGTGGATGACTCCTGAAATAAGTGTAGATCACCCCATATATTGTAAGTCCAAGTGGAATTCTACTTGTTTCATACTCGGTCGACTCATATCTTCATAGGATTAATGAAATTTGACATTACTATCTCCACATACTTGATTTCCGAGGTGCCACTATAGAATCTAGAATTTTCGTGAGCTAAATTTCCGTTCTTTCATTTAACCATCAAAGTAACGGATGAGAAGTTGGGGATGGTTACTTGTTACACCATGAGGGTTTCCAATGTGTTCATCTATTTCATCTAGGGAATATCTCATTAGACTATGGCTCGGTGAGGGAATTATTGTAGCTTCTTTCTTCTCTTGAGAGGGATGAGCCTTTGTAGGTGAGGTTGGTGCACAGCAGTAGAGGGGATGGAGGATTCATAGGTTATTGTGAGGTGGAGGGTTTAGCTAGATCAATTTCCCCATGTTCGAGGTCCACCAAAGGTATCTCCCCCATTCTTACTCTCTTTCACAATCTCATGTAGGGAGGGGGCTCAAGTTCTTCTACTTATCTCTTCGAACTCTATCCTAAGTGAATTGAGCTCGTGGCCTAATCCTTGATCTTGGAAGAAGAGTGGTATGGAATTTACCTATAAAGGGACGGAAATTTTTATGAAACAAGGAGATCATCCCTCTTCCTCTTGAACCAATATTTCGATCTCTTGATGATGACATCGGTGTGTTCCCGATATCATGAGATTAATACACATTCCACTACATCTAAGGGAGAGGAGAAGCTTTGACTATAGGGTATTCGAGGATCAAACATCTTAGAGACATATTTGGGAACATCAAAATTCCCCCAGTAATTTTGATAACATTCGAATATCCAAATCCCAAGAAAATTGATTGATTGAGCACAAAATCGAGGCTTATTCCCTTCAGTAATTTTCTAACTCCACAGTCGAGGAAAAAGGAACAAGCTCGAGAAAGTGCGGAGAAGGTTGCGAGAAAGCAAGTAGTTCGGGCCATTTGTGAAAATCATTAAGTCCCGATCCAAAGCCTGAAGTTGGATCAAATGGGACAAAAGTACGCGAACCACCCGAACCGCCCGAAATGAGTCCAGGCGGCCCACTAAGCATTTGGGACAAGTGGGACTAAGGTACGCGGCGGTGGGTGCGAATGCCGGTTTGACCGAGAGAGAATCGGCTCAAATAAGCACAAAGGGCGATTGGGACCTAATGGAACAAATGGACGCGAAATGCCCGAACCGGCCGAATCGCGCGAAATCATCACAAGGAGCCCAAAAGCAATTGGGACGCGTGGGACAATAGGGCGCGAACCGCCGAACCGGCCGAAAAGGGTCAAGTCAGTCCGAAGCAAAGTGGGACAAGCGGGCCAAAAATGCCCGAACCGGCCGAATCGGCCGAAATGAGCACAAAGGGGCCAAAATCAAATGGGACATCCGGGACAAATGGAGGTGAAGTACGCGAAGGAGCCGAGAGCCAATCAGAAGCTGCCATGTGTCCTCACAAGGGAAAAGGTCAAAAAGTCAAAGGGCGAGTTTTCGAGCGCTGATCCGAACCAATGAGAAGCTGCCACGTATCCAAGCGAAAACCCCACACAAAGGGATATGTCGTCGGGTCGTCCAAACCCGACGCACAAAGGAAATCAGGTTTCATAGTCGGGAAAACACGATGGAGAAACATGGTGCAAGAACATGTCGGAAGGGTTGAAAAACCCGACACCTAAGAAATGTGTCGGGGGTCTCCCCAAAACCCGACGCACTAGAAAATCAGGTTTCATAATGGGAAACAAGTCGGAAAAGCATGGGGCGAAAACATATGTTGAGCCACCTCCCAAACCCGATGCAAATGGAGAGGAGAATCCCGAACCCGACGGGCTGAAGACCTTTCTCATCCAATCAGAGTCTGCCACGTGTCATCCAGGTGGCAATGCGCGGGAAAATATTTTAAAAATCTGTTTTCTTCCGTGCCCTAAATCCTCAAATCGTCATATCTTTTGATCCAGAGCTCGGATTTGCATGTTCCTTATATCAACGGAAAGCTAGTGAAATCCTCTACATGATTCTGGGGCTAATCTCGAGTTTTGGTGCAGTCTAGAGAGAGAAAATCGAGAAATGGCTCTGACGCGTGGTAATGAGCCAACATTTCAGCAACTTTTAATGCGGACAGACAATTACCGTTTTGCGAGATCCGTCACTTCTACCATGATGAAATGATTTAAAATACGACTTGGAGGTGGTTGGAGGAGATCTGACTTTCCTCTTTCTTCCTTCTCTCATTCTTCCTATATATTGTAAGGAGTGGTAAAATATAAAAAAGTGGGTTCATTCTTTCTACTCTGCTCTCCCTTCTTTTCTTCTCTAGGGTTGAAAATGGAGTGAACCTCCTCCCTTGCTCTGTAATGGCATTTTTGCCTCTTATTAATGGAATGATGTTCTGTGCAAACTTCTGGAGCAACAAAACGTGTTTTGTGATGCATCTGTCCATCCTTCCTCGTTTTTGCTTGTTCTCTTCTTGCCTCTCTTCATTGCAGGTATTTGTGCATGTTTGAATGTTCATTGCAGTCCTGGGAGCATGTTCATGGAGTTTTGGGACATTTTCTGTGTGAAATCTATCCTTGGGCCTGTGATGCATCTGTCCATCCTTCCCATTGCTCACCTCTCTTTGTCCCATGGCAGTTTTGATAGATGTCCAACATTCTCCTTCTCTGGTGTATCACCGTTTTAGTGTAGGCTTTTCTTGTTTTCCCTTCTCTCTCTCTCTCTGTCTCCTTGGCATGGTTAGATTAGGATTAGATTAGCTTGCCTGCACTGGAATAGCTTGTGGCAGGTAGTTTAGGAGCAGGAACCAGCCTTCTCTGGAGATTCCTCTCTCGGTTTTACAAGTCCCACGCTTGGAGAGAGGTTTCCATGTTGTGCAATCACACTGGATGCCTGAACATCAACCTAGAAGCGATGTGTGCGTCCGAGGTGCTTGTGATTTTGCACTAACAGAACATCATCATCATACCATTCAAATTTGAATTTATTTATTTTCTTTACAGTCATCCTCATATAATCATGATCACAAACTTCATACACATTGATGCAATTTTCCTAGAAGTCTTCGATTCGAGGAACGTGGCACAAGTCACTGGAAAGTGGAAGGATTACGGAATCTCCCTAAAATCAAAGTATGCCCTAAACATATATGAGTGCATACTTGATTGGGGAAAGGGAAAATTTTATGTTCATGGCATCTTGAGATATTTTTCATATGAAAATCCCTAGTGAGATGGGGAAGGATATTTTCTTCTTATTCGAACTCTTTAGTTTTTGTTCACATATAGTAATTGCTGAAACAAATCCATCAAAACAATTTTGTCACTTGGGTATCCATGAAATCTTCACTTTGCGTGAGCTTGAAACCAGCCACCCTAAGGTAGGAGAATGTGGATAATTGGATGAATTTTTACCCGTACTTTCTAACCAAGGTAGTGTCTTGAGATGACATTTGTATGTATTGACTCCATTCCATTAGCTTGACCAAGAACATTATGAATGTGTCATTACACTAGTGTAATGTTGATTTCTTTCCTTGAGGCCCCATTGTGGAAATATCTCAAATACACGAGCCTTCTAAATAACATTCTCTATAGGAGTGAAAAATCAATGATCTTGTGCTCGCCATTGCATAAACAAGATACAAAGTCATGAAGAATCATTTAGAAGCATGGACCTATAACAGTTAGAAATGCAAGATGTCACTAATGAGTTGCCCCCAATTGATCATATTCCTTCCTCAAGGATTATGTCGATGAAGAGAACCATATAATCATTAACATATTTTTCTCCTCTTCACCCATGATCCAACTCGGAAGAATGATCATATCGGATAAGGTGTTGTGAAACTCACTGCATGGAGAGAACTTTTGAGGTGTGGCAAGGCTTCCTCTTGTGTTTCAACCAAGATATGAGGGTGAGGCCTTGGAGATAGGAGTCATTTTTGAACCACTCCAAGATTTTTAACTCCTTTGTGATTATGACCATATCCTTCTCATTTGGTATGTGCAAACCCTATTATATGGCCCTTAGATTGAGAACTATCATGATTGAAGTGTCATGTGCCCGGATTGTTCTAGTATTTGGTTCAGTAGCTAGAAATAGGAAACACTAGTTCAAGGTTTTTAGGGATGTGGGATGACCACCTGCCCATACATTCCATTGAAAAAATTATTTTCTTCCATCGGTTCTCTCAGCCTGCCGAACATTCTGTGCCTGAGTTCCTCCAGGTCCATATGAGTGACATTACTGTCACCCAAACTTAGGAACTATGATGTGAGGGATGAAATGAGATATTGACCAGAAACTTGAACTTCATGATGGAAAAAATTGATGGTATATGTTACTATAGAGATGGTAGTAAAATTTTTTTCCTTCAGGACCAAAAATTGCTATTTTTGGAAACTAGATCCCAAGAGTTGTTATTTTAGGCGGTGTAACATTTTCACCTTTTTGCTCACACCGAAGTGTTTCATTCACGTTCTAGGATTTCCATAGATGTCTTGGGGTCAATTCAAATCACTTTCTATTTTTGGAAAGTTTTGTTTTGCTTTTTTGGATTTTTTGTCTTTTTGGCCCGTGTGCCCTAGTTTTTAGTTTATATGATTTTAATTGTTCCTTCTTCTAGAGGGGTTTTTCCATTTTTTGAAACTTGCTAAAAATGGTTAATGTGAACTAGAGACACTTACTATTTTTATAAGATCAACCTATGGGTCTTGTATTGTAGAAAAATTAGCGGATTCTTTTTGGGTTTTTACTTAAGATATTTCGTTCAAATTTTCAGCTCAATTTGCTTCACGGATTGATGACAAATGACAAATGAGAAACTTAGGGCATGAAATTTCACACGGATACCATTAAAAATATATGTTGTTTCTCAGGTTTTCTTAGCTTCGCTAAGGCACCTAGGTGAGGGAAATTTTCCAAAAATTTCACAGAGATCGGGTGAACGGTTTGGGAGATATAATCAATTTATCATTTTGGAGCCTAGGGTTTCTAGCAACATGTAGTTCTTGTTTTGGATTGGAAATATTCTATTTTCTTGTTTTATAAATGTTGGAGGATGATAAATGGATTATGGAAGTGTTTTGGAAGGTTTGGAAACAACATAAATGGAGAAGAGGAAGAGTTGTTGGTGGTGGGAGCTTTCTTGTGAGTGTGTGAAGGAAGAAGAAGTAGTTGGTGACAACACAGAAAACCAGTAACTTGCAAGTTTTAATGAGATGGTGAGGAGAAAATTTTTATCTCCAAACCATACCAAGGGCTTGGTACAGTTGGTGGAAAATAATGTGCCCCATCCCTATTGGGCCAAATGTCACAGCGTTATTTGTTGATGGGAAGGAGAGGGGGCCTAGAAAAAACCACTTTTAGAACTCGACGAGGTCACGTGCATGACTGAGGGATTAAATGAGATGGGGGTGTATTTTATTGCACCAAATTTCCTAAGGTTATTGGAAATTTGGTACAAAAAATTACACCCCTTTCTAATTGGGCCACTTGGCGGATTCTCGATTAGTTAGAACGAGATCTTGGGTTTTGGTGCACGAGGGCTTAACTTATGAGAAGGAGCTCAAATTTGGTCATTTTGAAGTCCAAGAGATTAACTAGGAGGGGGAACACTTTTTTTTTATTATCCATTCTAATGTCTTGGGATGGTTGGTACAAAAACATGGAATTTCAATGTGGGAAATTAACTAACTCTTGAAGCTTTATGTTGGGGCGCCACTCGTCAATGCCATATATTGAGATCTCGGAGGAGTTTTTGATGAAATTTTATATGATTATTCATTAAAATGACCTTATGAATATAATGGTGTTGTCTCAACTCTGTATTCTTCCATTTTCTCCCTAAGAAATAGGTTTTTGTTTAGGATCCAAGTTTGTGCATGCGAAAAAATGGTTGTATACAGAATGCACCTAGGTGTTGTAAAAATTTGAGGTTACCATACTATAGGGCTCTGAAATAATCTTTGATTATATTTTTTTGACTCTTAACTCCTTTTGGAGCTCTCAAAATTTCTTCTCGAAGCTCAGGGGATGTTTTTACACTATGCACTTCTTAAGCCTCCAAGATCCACTTTTGCTGAAAATGCTCCAAAACTTGTGAAACATCCAAAATATTCCAAAACTAATTTCAAAACAATCTTGGCTCTCCGATACACCTTTTCTTGAGTTTTGGAATTTTATTCTATTTTGGGGGTCTGCACCGGCCTTGAGAAAACTAGATAACATCCCTTCTTGAGATTTTCAAAAAGCTTTTCTTGGGGATCTTTCTTTGGAATAACTTGGGATGACTAGATGCCCCTAAATTAGTTATGGACACACCGACATGACACTTGATTGCTTAGATAGATAGAATGGGATTGACTCATGGATTACAAATGATGTAGCGGAATAAGGATGACCTTTGAGTAAAAATTTTTGGTATGGTATGGTTATCATGCTCTAAAATTTGTAATTTCCTCATTCCATATTTTCATAAAAAAGAGCTATAGGTGTTGGGAATGAGCACCAAAGGGCTAAGATTTGGTCATAGGGATCTAGAGGAGTGTTTTATGATGACCAAGGGCTAAGCGGGGTGAAGGATGTCACAATGTTTTGTCCACCTTATCCTTTTTTCACCTTTGTGGATATTGGGGATAGGTGAGGTGCAAGAGTGTGACTAAGGTTTAGCTTGACATGGAAGGGGGCAAGGTAGTAAGTCATTTTGTGGAACCTATGGGAAAAAGTGGTGAGGAAAAAGTGACGGAGGTTTGGATTGATAGGGGAGTCACAATTTTTGTCCTTATTATCACCTTTTCACCTTGGGGGATAGAGGGGATATAAAATGTGAAAAGTGTGACTTAGCCACTTCTAGAAGGCTGATAATACCCACTATTTCCAAATTAGATCACCGAGAGTAAATTTTCACCCCGGGAGCAAGAGAAAAGTGTTTTTGGGTAAAAGCTTATATGATTTTTACTCCAAAAAAAATTCTAAGATCATTAAAACCATTATTAGGATCCAAATCTACTTGTAATTTAAATTTTATGGAAGACTTAATATTTAACTTAGAGGAGTAGTTATTGTATTCTAGATTACCTCAGGAAATATTTGAATATTGGAAAAAAATTTATGTGTCCATCATGTAAAGGGTTCTAATATATTTCCATTGATATATTTTCTCCTCATAAATCCTCCATGAGCTCTTAGAATCATTTGGAGAAGCTAGCTTTCACTATTGAAGTATTCATTCTTTATGCCCAAAACTTCCCGATGTTGAGCATATTATTCTGAATCAAATTTATTTCAGAAAATTTTCCTATACTACCTTGGAAATATTAAATGATCTCCAAAATCACCCTTATATGATTTGAATATTCACTATAGGCTTCGAAAGGTGTTTACAATCTACAAAATGGCCAAAGATGAAATTTTTAGGCCTTTGGAGGAATTTTTCTTTCATTGAATCTCAATTAATTCATCTATCATCTTAGGATTTCATCCCTAAACATTTAAAAATCTTGAAAATATTCTCGTCAAATTTCTCTCAACTAGCATGAGGGTGAAATTGAGGGTAGGCTAGCTAGAGGAAGGGATCAAAAATTGTTTTTATAAAATGTAAAAAGATTTCATTTTCAAGGACCAAATAACCTTGTCCAAAAGAAGCCATGCTAAACCTAGCCAAAAAAATAGAATATGGGGTCCAAGTCAAATAATATTGACCATGAGGACACCCCAGAGAAAGGCACGACCTACAACAAGTCTACACGAGAGTTACATTTTTTTGAGAATAAAAACAACCATGGAAATAAGAAAATAAAACCAACACAGTTTCAAGATAGAAGTACACATCAAAGTTTTTCCATCACCACTTTGGTAGAGGAAGCTTTGCTTCTAGTCCGTGCACTAGGTCCCTTGGCCATGTCTCCACCAAGATCATCTTTCCAAGAAATGATAATCTTTTTAGGATCATTCTTGGTAGGAGAATTACCTTCAACTTCCATGTGCTCTAAATCCTCAAAGATTCTCATCTCAAGTTACATTTTTTCCATACCTTTTCCATCTCATACTTGGAAATTTGATAATAGAGAATGAATATTCTCTTCTCATACATGAAAATTTCCACATTAATCTTACCCATTCTCTTGTTCCAAATAAATATTCTTATGGAAATCCCTAATCTCTTGGAAAAAAATTTAGTTGACTAGGAGGATCGTGTTTGAGGTGGACTCAACCCTCAAAACCTTAGCTTCCCAATCCACCATATTTCTATCCCTCTCCTTTTTGGTAGAGCTCTCCCCTAAAGCTTTATCACCTTGTTTAAGATTACAGAGGATATTCACAGCTATGCCATCTCGTTTATCCTGAGACCCACATTTTTTAATGTAAATCAAATGGTCGATGAGGGTTTCATTTTTCTGAATCCACCTCCATATGAATAGGGGGTTGGGTTGGGACCATAGGTTTACCTTTCTGGAATAGTAACAAAATCAGCCCATGATGCAATGATGTTTCCACTTTCTCATTTTGATAATCATTGATGGAAGAAGTAAGGGATCTCAAGAGGAAGAAGGGAAATCTCATAGCTTGGTTCCTACACAGGTAATTGAGGATGGAGAGATGGTAGGAAAAAATATTTCTAAATTTACCTTCCAAGGTAAGATATTTCATAAATACCGAGAACATATCCATCCAACATGCGGGGAGAGAAATTCTCACAATACCATCATCAAACATAAGAATTATTTCATCTAGACCAAAGAAAGTAGTAATTTCATGCCTCCACCTAGTTTTATCCTTGAAAATTTTTAGGCCCAAGGAAAAACCCATGGCATCAGAAATAGACTCTTTGATGATAGTTATCTCCATATCCCTCATTTTTACACAACCCCCTTCCTAAGCATTACCAAATTCAAGAGATAGTTAGGGATCATTACCATTTAGCCTCTTAATATAGTTGGATAATCCCCTTCTTCTTAGAAATCTCCAAAGATTACCATCCCACTTGATATGAAAATAGGTGGTCACCAAAGGTGTGGACCCTTTCACCATCCATATTTAACCCGGATGTCTGCATAAACTTGAAATGGATAAAAATGAAATTGTAAAAAAACAATAAGACTGGACATAAGATGGAGTGATTAATTCCCTTTCTTGAACAATAATTATCCTTCCCACGAGACTTGTCACACAAATCCAATAGGCTATCATGTCAAATCTTGGTTTGTCATGTCATCATCAATAAGGATTAAGATATTTTTCTAAGGTATTTCCCCACCCTACCATATCATCTCTTCCAACATGTCATTTACATGATAAGCTAATCTATTGGTAGGATTATTTCCGTCCCTATACACATGATTAATTTCCACCTTCTCAAATGAGGTTAATAAGAGTGAGCTTCAGGTAATTATATTATTAAGTTTCCAACAAATTCCCCTATTGTTTTACATAAATGAGAACACGTTGATAATCTCCTTTATAATCAAGGACTTGAAATTCATGGAAACACACAACTCAATACCCCATAACATGGTCATAGCTTCAGAAAATTTATTTGAATGATTACCCAAGGGGCAGACATAGGCTTGTAAACACACACCTAAATGATCCTAAATTAATCCACCTCCCCTTGAAAATCCCTCCATAGTTTTAGTTGATCCATCAAAATTTAATTTGAGACTACCCTTTGGCAGACATCTCCATTTAACATTTTTTTATTCACACCTTCATTTTTTCCCTTGGACCATTTTGTGGGACTAAGATTTAGATTACTCAATATGGTTATTTCTAAAGTTCTAAAAGGCTTAGAAGATTTATTTTTGATAATATGCAAGTTATCTTTTAGATTATGGAAAATTTTCCTAACCTTTTAATATTAGAATTGTGGTTACAAAATATTCAAGGGATCATATCGATCGGGAGAGAAATTGTCAATTATGGGCGTAGTTGTTATATATATATTTTGAATTCTAGACATTCAAAATGACAACAAATAATTGATTTTAAAGGATAAAAGGAACAATTTGGAAAATAGAAGTCTCAAATAAGTGTCCATACCCCCATGTAATATGTATGGAATGTTTTATTATTTCTGATGAATATAATGTTTATGCTTCAATACAAGTTAACTCGAGACATATAGCTATAATGTCCTCATGAATACACATTTTATCTCTAATATGATGATATATATAATTTTACTTGGTCATTTCATTATATATGTTTTTAAAGTAACAAAAATGACCACCCACATTGGTGGCTATTTATAATACCTAAAATTTGGTCCTTTAGTATTTGGTGATATGGTTAAAGTTGTTGAAAAAATGCTTAATTTTTATGGAGACCATATGAAAAATAGAACGTGCATGAAAAATAAAAACAAATGAAAGATTTTAAAAATACATAGATTTAAATCATAGGTATCATTACTACCTTTTTAGATTAAAAATATTAGTTTTGAATAAATGTTTGTGTGAATGAATATTGTTCTAGATTATTCATCCTCATTAGGATGAATCTCTAAATCGAGATAATGTAACAGGTGGTATATATACTTTTTATTTAACACCAATGATAATATCAATTAAACAAGTTGGTGGAGGAGGTACTACATGATAAACAATGTGAATTTTGTCTTCTTTATTAGATTCAATGTGATTAGGTAATGGGTCGAGTAAATAAGCATGTGTGAACTAGGTTGAGAAAATATTGTATCTTTGGTGGATCAAGATCTTACATGAAAACAATTTTTTCGATAATCTCTTGAATTTCATTACACAATCTAAAAAACTAATTTGTACAACATCTATGGCATTAGTTATAATCATAAGTAAGGATTTTATCCAACTTAGGAATTTTAGCTTAGAAGTATCAATGGTAATAGGTGATGGTAGTTGAAATTAATTTCAAGTAGTTTTCATAAGATAATGTGAAAAGGTTATGCAAAATATTTATAGCCTTTTTAGAAATATTCATTGGAGTAGTTACGGGAGAAGGTTTTGTAACATTAATAGTTTCTAAATTTTCATATTCGATTGGCTTATGATGGGACAAAAATGGGACTTGAATATAACTCACACCATAATACTACTTTCTCTAATCTTAAAGTGGATTTATATGTACTTTTAATAACCAATATCATATTTAAGATACAATATAGAATATATTTGTATATTTTGTATAAGTCCATTTACAATCTAATTGTTATCATTTGCTCATATTTCTTGCAAGTTGGAATGTAATATTATGTATGAATAGGTCATTTAAAGATATTAGAGTATGAAGTTTGGATGATAGATCACTTTGGAGAAATATGGACTCTTCTCCATACTTATTTAAACTCCAAAAATGACATACCAGACTTCCTCTAAAATCACGGGACTCATACAAGTCAAAATTGGAAAAGTGCAGGACTTCTGTAGAAAGTAGAGGACCTCCACAAAAAGTTTAGGAATTAGAACAACTATGGAATATATTGTAGTACCTATACATTATATTATAGCATATCTATAATGTATTACAACTCTTAGTTGTATTGCAATAACTCAAATCTATTATGTGGAAACTCCAAACGACTATAGAAATGGCTATAAACATGTTTTGAGAAAGAACGTGGTGTTCTAAGATACACGAATAATCAATGTTTGTGGTATTCTAATTTTGAGAAAAAAGTCACAAATGGAAATTAAAATCCGTATGGAGGTAAACTAGTCAAAGCCACAAAAGTAACATTCTCCCACTTCTATGTTTAGGATGAATAAATAATGGAATAGTAGTGGCTAGTTGAGTCTAAATTTCTTCCACATGTATCCCCTTTACAAGTGCAAGTTGTCAAATTACACTCTTACATGTTGTGCTCCTATTATAATGGTATGAGCTGTAATGTCTGAGAAGAATTAGTTAAGAATAAATGTCTTAACATTTATCTCCATGGAAAATGGAAGAATTACTCAAGTTACACTCTCCCATGTATTGTTCTTATTCTAAAGGATGAGTTATATCATTTTGATAGAAGTATTTAGGAATAAATATATTCTATGATTATATCATTAGAAAGTAGAAGTATTCAAGTGCTACCCAAGAATATAGGTAGGTTGTTCTATATTATTAGAGGCGATGAGCTATGAATATATATTCAAACACTCAATGTGGCATAATAGATAAGTTGATTTTATAAAATAATTTTTAATCAATAAAAATCTACAGTTTGAATATCTTGGCAGCAACTTGTGTTTAGTTCTTAATGAAACCATGAGGGAAGAGCAAGGGCCCATTTTAACCCAAGGAAGAGGACTTTATTGTTTATTGTCTATTTAGATAGATTGTTTAAATCAACATTATGTGTTTAATTTAGTGATTTTATGTGAAGTTTCACTTTCAACTATTTACTTTCATTTCCATAGTTTCAGTTATTTATTTCAGTTTGTTAACTTATATTTAATTTCAGCTATTATAATAGTTTTTGAATTTCATTTCAATCATTTTAAATTATATGACAAATAATTAGTAAATTATATTTTCCTTGTACCCCTTTTGTAGATATCCTTGGATGTCACCCTCGATTGACAAATAAGTTAGATTAAGTGACAAGGATATAAATATTTTTTCATTTTTGGTTTTGTTTCTCAAGATAGGTGTCATTAGGGTAAGTCATCAAGAAAATATTAATGAGAATAATCTAGTAGGTTTCCATTTAGAAAAAACAAATTCCTTAACTTATCAAAAAGATATAAAAGAGTGTTTGTATTGACAAAAATATTTTTATGCCATTAGAGTAAGTGTAACTTCTTACAAAACCTTATCTTGGGGAGATATTGGTTTATTAGAACTTTAGAAGTATTTTAAATTTTAATAGTTTTCTTAGTTAACACTAGGGCTTAGTGGGAGAAATTTTGTAAGTTTTCATCTTTTAAATGATATACAAAGTATTTTTTTGTGACAACATGTAACTTTTGAGATATTTAAGTAAGTGGAATGAGAAACTCTCCCAAGTCCTTAGTTTAGGACTATAAGTTTATTTAATTCTTAGAATTAGAGACTCATCATAGATTTTTCAAAAATAAAACCCCAAACTAAATTTGTGTGGGAAAATTAATGGTCGATATTATTATTAAGGAATATCTAGTCATGAATGATGATGTTGGGTTGGAAAAGAATATAGATCCTACTATTGTATACAAAGCTATGAAAACCCTCAAATCTATTATTCGTGAGATATAAAGATAAAAAGGATGCCTATAACACTTACTAATATAAAGAAATGGTATAGGAATACATCATATTAAAAATAATTCTTCTAAAAGAAAAGAGGAGGATGCGGGATGCATTCATGTGAAAATACTTACACCAACACATATGGATTACGGTAAATATGAACATGCAAAATATTATTTGTACATTTATCAAGGATAGTAAACATGCAACATTTTTCTCTCTAGTTGTTAATGCGAGATAGTAAAATAGCAATAAATTATCTTACATACAAATAATTTTGAATTGCAATAGTTGGTATTTTATGTTTTAGTGAGGTGTCCATACATGCAAGAACTTTCTCAAGTTATGGACTAATTGCAAACTATCAATCTACAAATGTTGAATCTATTAAAGAAGAGTGAGAAGGTACAAATAACTACATCGGGTGATGAAGTACATGCAATTATTTTTCCGAAAAAAGAACTAGCACCTACATATAGTGAAGGAATGCATGCAAATTTTATCATATAACATTTCATGTAGTTGTTGGAAGGATTTAAGATATAAAATCATTCATGTTTTAAATCCCCAATTGTTGTAGAAATTCAATATACTTTGTTTTTTTATGGATTGCATGCATTGATTTATCTATAAGTCATATAGTTTTTTTCAACATGATAATCATGCCTATATTGAATCTTAGATTTAATGGTGAAGGAAATGGATTTCAACAAATTCCACATTTGTTGATGCAACGTGGCAATCAGCAACAACTTATTCAACAAATATTATGGGAAAATGAATTGTTTCATTTGGTTATGCAATTAAGGAAACACATTTTATAGCACCATTTTATAAGGTTAATAAGATTATTACACAGTGGGAATTATTAAAAATACATTGTGTTTGGGATGAGTTGGCGATTAAAAAATAGAGAAAATTTGTTATGAAATAAGGGCTTCAAAGGAAACAAAACAAAGAAAATTGGCTTGGTTTCAGGATCCACCCTCAACCTCACCTTATAATGTGACAATAAGCACACCACGGGATCTACCCTAGGACCTTTCAATGGGTGTTTCCGTTGACCTTATTTTGGGTTGTAGCCCCCATACCATTGTCTTCATATTTCTAGGAAATGAAAAATATGAGGAACCGTGCCATTAAAAATTTATGTTTTCTTGACTCTTTTTTTAATGAATGTAGGTCTCATATTTTTTTCATTAAAAAAACTGAGAAAATAACGCAATTCCTAAAAAAGATAATGTTTTTCAAAATCAAATGAATTTTTATTTGTAGAATAAAGAGGACCATGGCAACCAAGTCTAAAGAATTCAAATATATATTATACATCTTTGTTATGTAAATTTTATAGTATTTCTTCTAACTATTTATTTTACTTTTACTTTTAAGTTTATGTAAAATGCAAAACTGAAAAAGTGTGAAGTATCTCCCAAACCCCAAAACAACAAAACTACAAAACCAAAAAGTGAAAAAGTGTGAACTAGCTCCCAAACCCCAAAACCACGAAAAATCTCCTAAGGCTCAAACTACAAAACTACAAAAACATCCCAGGATCGATCTTTGTAGAAGTGTGAAAAAGTTTCCAAGGCTAAAAAATACATAATTTTTAAAAATATCCTAAGGCCCAAACTATATAACTACAAAAATATCCCAAGGCCCAAAACTACGAACTTGAAAAATCTCCCAAGGCCCGAAAGTTGCAAAATATGCAAACTTTGAAGGAATTTTTGGGAAAAAGGTGGATTTCTCAATCAACTGAAGATTCTTTAAGAGATTAGAAAGTTCTTAAAATATGTGAAAATTCCAAATATTAAGAGAACTTAAGGGGAAATTGGTACTAGTTTCCCAAAATGAAGTGTGAGCTCATTTTGGTCAACATTTTGGTGACCTCTAAGGGACATTTTCTTAATAGATGATGAAGAAAAATAGCATGGCATGTACATCCATTTGGAACAAAGTCATGAATTAATTTAAATAAAAACTAATATTAAACATTTAATTTTTCCCTAAACTTGTATAAACATAGCATTTATTTAAATTTGATCTTTTAGAGATTTGAATAAAGCTTGAAAACTACCATAAACCTTCTAGTTTTCAGAAATTGAGCATGAGAACTATGATTTTTACAACTGATCTTGGGGATGAATGAATGCAATTTGAGAACTCCACCCAAATATTATTTCTTTCCAAGGTTGAAGAATCTGAAGCATTTTGTCCTTAATGAGAGTGGAAAATGTTTTGAATTGGACCAAAACACTTGAATCGCCACGGAACCTACTTTGGAATGAGCCATGCAACAACAACAAAGGCCCACAAAAGCTATGTACAAAATAAAAATCATACATGTTCCAAGTGGAAACATATAGAGTGTGCACAATGCATTTGTTTTACAATAAACAACCTAATATAACCTACTCGAAACAAAGGAGAGGGATCTAAACAAAACCAGAAATAGGTTGGGAGAAGTAACTTCCCTTTCTTATAAAATCCAACCATGTGATTAATTTTATAAATAAATCAAATGATGGAAGTGATAGCATAACATGTACTTTATTATTGCTCGGAGTATCGTCTAAAAAAAGAAAGAATACCTCCTCTAGTTTCTCTACATTTGGGTTTCAGAGGTATTGGAGATAACCTTTGATGCTTTGGTGATCCTCCTCATGCCCTGAAGTGAGTATGATTGGTGGAAATTATTTATTTTTCTCTAAATTAGCCAAGTATTTGATTGGTAAAGGATATATCCTTTTATTTTCCCTTTTTTGCATCATGCAACTCCATGAATAGAGCTATTAAAGACACCTTATTCACTATTCAATTCTTACAAGATAATATGGAGTTGGAATCTCATGCTCTTACAGTAAACATGCTTGTTTCCACTTTAGGGTGTTGATTTCCTTCCTCTTCATCCTCTACCCTAGTTTGATTCTCCTTCAAAAGTGCCACAAGTTATATACATGCATAGAAATGGGGATCATTATATTCAAGTGTAACATGTTTCTCACTTTGCATACATTCTTCCTCAAACACATAGTTGCCAAAAGTGTTTGAAAAAACTTTTTCTTCCACTCCAATTCAAATTTGTTGTTCTTTCAAATATTCTCTCTATTTTTACATTTAGCTCCACTTTTTCATAGTTTTCACATTCTCATCCTCCCTATCTAAATCACAAATATCTTCAATTGATATGAAACTATTATCCTTGGTAGAGTTTTTTTGATATGAGACACTAGAAATATCAAGTGCTTACTAATTTGAATCTCCTTCAGACATAGATGGTTGATGCTCAAAAAATCTGATTTGATCATTTAAAACACACAAATGATCCTCCAAAATTATTTTCCCTCTTTGTTGATCAGATTTCTCCCTTAAAAATTCATGATTTTGTATGATAATATGTTGTTGGGAATGTTGCAACGGTTTCTCCCCCTCTCTAAGATAATAACACAAATATCCCTCTACCAACCTTGTAGGATAACTTTCTTTGGTGAGGGTTGGGTAGAGCATTAAGACATCATGTGAAATACCACCGTTCCTCAAGGCTTCAATAAAAGAATTTGGAGGGATGGACAATTCCTTGGGTGGAGATGAGAGGGAATTTAAAAAAAACATAGTGGATGTTTTGGGCACAAGATAAACTTGTGGAGCACCAAAAGTACTAGGAATCAAAGGATCTTCTTGAGTTTGGAATAGAACAATATATTTTTCTTTATTTGTATGAGAGGTATAAATAATATGAGATGGAGAGGAAAGAATGGAATTAATGGATATTCATTTCTTTGTACAGCCTAAATGACCATCCTCTTAGCTTTCCATGTAATTGAAAAATCATGAGGAAGAGTACTACCTCCTAAAGTTTGAATTAATATAGCTAAATCAGCATGCAAGGACCTCAAGTAATACATGAATACCATACCTTTTGAGGGTATAAATTATTATGGAATTATAATCCATGTCCTTGATAATATGATCTTGAAATCTGAGATGAACTCCATTAAATCTCGCTATATTTTAATGAGATGTTCCATGAGAGAAATACAATCTGCATTCTCCTTGAATCTGGTTGTGTAGTATTTATCCTAACCGATCCAATGTGGAAATGGATTGTGAAGCCAAACGTCTATACCAATATATTTCTCTACCTCTTAAACATAAAACTACAAGTCTAAGAAAATTTTTCTCTTCATGATATTGTGTATGACATAATGGTTTGTTATATCTTGAATGTGATCAATAGGAGATTGATCTCCATCTCTATGGAAAAGAGGTAGATTTTTTGGTCTATTTTTGGGATGTCATCCCATTGGTTCAAATGAAGGGGATAAAACTTAAATGATATAATGGAAGAAATCTTGGGAGATCCATGGAAGAAATGGAAACATGAAATGAGTGGAAAAGAGAAGGGATGTCCTGCAGACTCGAGAGAATCGATTTATTTGAAAAATTGAGTTGTCAGATGTGTTGATAATTTCATCCAAATTCTTAATACCATCAAGAAACATCAATATTGTGGGTATGAATTTGTAAAGCTCTTCATGTTGGTCCTAATGAGAGTGCAAGAAGTGTTTTCGCTCAAAATGCACCCTAGATATGATCATGATAGATCAAAATTTTGGGCCAACATGGGATTGTCTTGAAATGTGTGGCTTACAAATTGAGACATAACTACAGAGAATGTTGGTTCCTCTACCTATCCTAATGCTAAAACTACTCCTATATCTAAAATAAAAATTATCTAAGCCTAATTTAAGCATTCATAAGGACTAGGGAGAGAGAGATGCATGGAAATGAAATCCTAAGCTATGAAAGAGGTGATAGCACCAAGAAAAGGGGGATAAATCTCCAAGAGGGAGAAATGAGAAGAAATCAAGGAAGGAGAGGGAATAAAAGTGTGCCACATACCCAAAACAAGCAAATATACTCATTTCACACATTGCAAAACACAAAGAAAAGGAAATCGTGTACATATAACTCATACACAACATAAAATGAGAGAGTAAAGAGGTAATAAACAAAACCAAAGGTAGGAAAAGGGTAGAGAAGAGAAAAAATTCCTACATTTAATTACTCCATAGTGTCACAATCTATTACCTCCATTTTGGAGGCATTGAGGGTGTTAGAAGCTCCAAAATGTAGGTCTACAACTTAAATTTTTTGGGACACCATTTTGGCATTGTGCCTTTACAAAAATGGAGAAGGATGCATTAAAATAAATAATGAGTTGCGTATATAGATGAAGAAACAGGGGATAAATGAAATTAGAGATTAAGAAGATGACCACTTCTTGAACCAAGAAGGACCAATCATCATTCAAGTTTGTAGACGTAACATGGGTATCATCAAATTATCTTAGAACCCATATGTGAAAAAACCATGAGTTTTTATTTTTTCATTTTTTTCCTAATAAAATATATTTTCATTACACAAAAATACTTCCATCATGTATTACTCTTCAATACCTTTCCAATGGTATACATTTTGTCTCATTTAGTGACATGGATCAAAATTTATGAACATTTGAAGATGACACGTTGATCTACACAAAAAAATGGTGAAAATATAAATATGCAAAACAATGAAGTGAAAAAGTGCGAACTATCTCCCAAACCCAAAAAATGTAAAACTTTAAAATGCAAATTTGCAAAACCACGAAGTGAAAAATTTCAAGACAGCTCTCAAACCCTAAAATTACAAAACGTGAAAAATATCCCAAGGCCCAAAACTACAAAACTACAAAAATTCTCCCAAGGTCTAAAACTACAAAACTACGAAAAATTCCACGGCCGAAATCGTAGAACTATAAAAATCTCCCAAGGTGTGAAACTTTCAAAATATGTAAACTTTGAAGGAATTTTTTTTCTAGAAAAATGTGGCTTTCTCAATCAAGTGAAGATGTTTTATGAGATTCCCAAGTGCTTTCAAGATGTGAAAATAAAAATTTAAATCCCAAGAGGAAATCGTATTAGTTGCCCAAAATGAAGTGTGATCTTATTTTTGTCAACATATCCACCACTTATATGTTGGTTTTAGAAAACACCTATAACTACTTAGGGTTATAGTCTTATCAAAAAAACTAGTATAACCTTTCCCGGCATCGATCAATATTATAGTTACTACCCTTTACGCACACTCCTTAGTAAGATATGCTATCTTAACCAATGGATAGTAAATAAATGATAAAAATATCCACCCATATTTAGGGATTTTCATAAAGTTATTTTCCATAATAAACCTTCCATTTCCAATGAATAAATCAAACCTTGATCCATGTATCCATTCTTTAGAAATGTTGAACCACTACTTCTCAACTTCTCATGTATGCATGAACCGTGCAAATACAAAACTGTAGTGAACATATGAATTTATGAAAATAACGAAGATAGATTGTTGATATGTTTTTATCAAATATTTTATCATTATCATGCAAAGCTAATGATTGTTGAATTTGCATATCTTCATTCTTACACAACCGCAAAGGTTAACAAGATATCAAGCATTTGAAGTTCTCCCTTATGTGTGAAGAAACCTAGTAGCTTGTAGGACATCGTGCATGGGCTTAAGTGTAGGGGATATGGTGAAAAGAAGTAGTGTACTTATTTTTTCACAAGTTAATGATATATAGTAGTGCACTTATCTTTGCACTCTTTTTTTGCTAATAGTGATTGCGACAAATGCTTCTCAATAGTTGCTTTGTTAGGAGAATAGTCATATAACCTCAAGGATCTCTTAGAACCTAAGAATTATGTGGGATAGTGGATTCACTATAGAAAAATATTTTCACTTAAGCTTCAAACTTAGGAGGTTTGTGTGCACATTTAACTTGTTAGTTTATTTGGATGTTGTGGAGGCTCAAAAACCACTTCCTATTTATTCACCATGCTTATCATTTCTAAAAATGATGATATTTATTTAAAAACTAGTTTCTTGGATAACTACTTAAAAAAATCATTTGTTAGAAAACTAACTTGTTGGTTTATAAAGGAACATAAAATTAAAAAGGAAAAAAAAATGAGAGTAGTAAAACCAACAAATGGTTGTTTTTCCCAACTATAATAAATTTTTACCTTGGATAAAATGTTATATTGTTATCATGACTACATGGTTGGAGTTATTTAAAACTTGAAATGTTGGTATTTCCATTAAAAATTTGACCGCCCGCTTACTATTTTCTATAGCATTACACAAATCGGGGTTAGATAGTGAGAAGAAAGAAAAGGTAAATTTGAAATATGGTCCGTATAATCTATCATTTTATTTTTAAAATATATTTATTAGTTATTTTGATTAAATATAACTATACTTCTAAGAAATCAAGTAAAAAGATAAAATTATACACTTGTTATGCATCATGTTCAATTCAAGAAGATTGATAAGGCATGTTGCGTAAAATGAGATATATTAGATGGTGAAAAAAGGAAAAGTAGAAAACCAAAAAATGACCACTTTTCCCAAAAAAGAAAATAGTTGCATCATAAAAAAACCCAACAACATGCATGATATTATGAAAGAATCCAAGTATGGGGAGAGGAAATATAATCCTATTGACATTTTTGAAAGATGGGGAAGGGAAGAATTGACATATGTTAAACACATTCTAATTTTTGGAAGAACATATAGACAAACTTCTATAGAAGAGAGAGATGTACGTAACAACTAAACAAGACATGTTGATTTTGAAATAAACATATGGTAACTCTTCTAAAAAAGAGAAGAAGAAGAATATTTCAATAACATGAAAAACATAATCTAAAGTATCATGCATGAGGGTCAAAATATACATAGAAATCAATATCATGTATGAGGAAATGTATGAATTTAAGTGCGGGGAGTGATTAGACCAAAATGGGTATCACATAAATAAAAAAATAACACTACTTTATCTAATATTAAATTGGATTTAGATGTAGTTTTAAGAACTAATATCATATTTAGGATATAATATAGAATATATTTGATCTATTTATTACAATTCAATTTGCAATCTAATTGTTATCATTTGCTCACATTTCTTGCAAGTTGGAGTGTAGTATTCTATATAAACATCATTTCAAGATATTAGAGGATGAAGTTTGGATGCTATATCACTTTGAAGCACTTTGGACACTTCTCCAACTTGTCTTTAACTCTAAAAATGGCATACAAGACTTTTGCTAAAAGTGCACGATAAATACATGTCAAAACTGAAAAAGCATAGGTCTTCTACGAGAAAGTGCAAGACTTCCACAAAAAGTGTAGGACTTCCACAGGAAGTACAAAACTTGGAACAAAATACTATGGAATGCATTGTAGTATATTTGGATTGTATTAAACAAATCTAAACTATATTACAAAATCTAAGGACTATATTGTAGCAACTCCAAATTGTTATGTTGCAACTCCATACTTCATAAGGGTACTCCAAACTACCATAGAATCATATAGAAGCATGTTTTGAGAAAGTGTGTGGTGTTCCAAGATATAAGAATAATCCATGGTTTTGCTATTTTGATTTTGAAAAACATATACAAATGGATTTAAAACTTCATAAGGAGGTAAAATAGTTAAAGCCACAAATGCAACATTCTCCTATTTCTATCTTTAGGATGAATGAATAATGGCATAGTATTAGCTATTTGAGGATAAATTTCATCCATGTTTTTCTCCTATACACGTGGAAGAAGTAGTCAAGTTGATATTTCCGGTGTTGTGCTCCTAGTCTAATGGGATGAGTTATAACGTTTGAGTAGAAGAAGTGAACAATAAATGTCCTCCACATTTGTCTCCTTGGCAAGAAGAACAAGTAATCAAGTTAAACTCTCAAATTTATGTCTCCTATTCTAAAGGGATCAGTTGTAGTGTTTTGATAACAGTATTTAGGAATAAATATATTCCACGGTTGTCTCCTTGGAAAGTATAAGTAGTCAAGTTTTTCTCAAGATTATAGGTAGGAAGTTCTATATTCTCGAGGTGATGAGATGTAAGTACATCTCCAAAACACTCAATCTAGAGGAATAAAGAAGCATGATTTTGTAATATCATCTTTTATCAATAAAAATTTACGATTTGATTATAGCTTGGTAGAAACTTGTTTTTAGTTATTAGCCTAACTCGAGGGAAGAGAAAGGGCCCACTCTTACACAAGGAGGAGGATGGTTTATTGTTTTCTTAGAGTGGAATGTTTATTTTTTATTTAACTATATATATTGTTTAAATCAACATTGTGTGTTTAATTTAGTAATTTTTGTGAAGCTTCACTTTTAGCTATTTACTTTCATTTATGTATTTTTAGTTATTTATTTCAGTTTGTTAACTTAGATTAAAAAGTTCAAGTTCCCTCATTTTCAAATATATTTTTCTTTCATTTATTACAATATTTATTGAATTTCATTTCAAGCATTTTCAATTCTAGGATAAAGAGTTGGTAAAACACTACTTCCTTTAGCCCATTTTGTAGATAGCCTTAGACACCACCCTGGATTGAAAAATCAATTAGATTAAGTGATAAGGATATAAAAACACTCATCATCTTACCCATGTATGGGGTTTTTTCTTGAAACTTTATGTTCTCATATGGTCTTGTGGATTCATAATTCACCATGTTGGCTTTCATGAGTTTAGTCTCATACACTTTAATTATTTGACATAGGAACGAAAAATATGCATAATTAAGAAACAAGAATTGTTTTTTAGGCTTCAGAATCATTCTAGCAATGGATAATTTGATCAATTCATGTTTTTAAATGTGCTTAGGTAAACATGAGAGAAATATCTTTAAGTGTAATACATAATATGGCATATTTTCATGGGAACATTTCTTAACTTGAGTGATTCATGCAAACGATAATAATTAGACAATAAGATTTAAGAAAAGTGCCAAATAACTATCAAGTGGATATTGGAATGTTTGTATCAATCTTAGATCGAGTGTATAGAGTTATTTAAATGTGTAATACTTGAAGTTAAATGGAAATAATTTGGTTAAAAAGTATAATTATGCATATAGTCAATATAAGAGGTCATGAATACTTGAAGGTGTTGTTCGGGATTAATCATGTCATCATAAAATAAGAGATTCACTCTAGAGTGATGTTAGGTGGTAGGGAATAGTTAAAACCTTAGGATCTAATGGGTTATTTAGTAAACCAATATAACTTGTGGTATCTTATGATCAATTTCGTAATAAAAGAGAAGTTTATGGTTACATTTCTTGTATTTTTGGGAATAAATATGAGGAACATTATCCATACATATGATTTTTTAGGTCCTTTTATAGACACCATATGATGTATATATGTAGTGGCTTGAGGATCCATGTGTGATGTTCTCATAGTTGACATGTTAGGTATATGTGAAGGTGGGTTTAATGTTTGAGTAATAGAACTTAAAAGGTAAGGAGATCTCATAGATTCTAGAATTTGTTAAAATTAATGCTTGCAATGTTTATTGTTGGGTGGATTTTAACATGGTAATAATATGATCAATGTGGTGTGGTTTTTATTTAAGTGTTTCTTTAAAGACATCTATTTTAACTTTAGGTACCATTTTTTGAATTACGAGGCATGATTAGGACTATTTTAAGCGATATGTGTAGGATCACCATGAACATAAATGGTATGATTATTTGTTGTGATAGGAAAAATATCAATGGAAGTGAGAAAATGATCCTCAAATATAAGGGCTATTTCCTATGGAATTGATGAAGTCGGGCTATTTGTATCGATAATTTGAGTAACACTTAGCTAGGAACTACGATGTGTTGAAGTTTTGAATTTATCTTACTTAAATGAGATACAAGGATAAGATTTAATTGTGATCCAAAAATAATATTTTTTAAATAAACTTGAAGAGTATGGATACTATCCCTAAACTAGAAAGTATGGGTTTACATCTATAACCCTAAGGGAAAACAAGGAGAGTTTAGGTTTCATGTAATTAAACTATATGGGTTCTCCAAAATTTAAAGGTGAAATTTAGGTTTTATCTGATTAAGACATTAAACAATATGTGATAAGATGAAATAATAAAATATTAGAGTAAATACCAATAAACATTCAGATCCTAAATCATTTTTAGAGCAATAAAATAATTTTAATATACCATAGTCAAGTGAAGTATATGAATGTACAAAATAGGATTACACAAATGTTAGACTAAAACAAGTTGCTTATGATTTGGGAGTGTACAAGAAGGATATGTAGGGTGTCTTCAACATGTCTTGAAAATATAGAAGTGTGATTTTTATTATAGGATGAAGTCACTTGTTTGTAAAAACTCATCCAGAGAATTGTTTTAAGATGTGTATTTTTTTCCTTTGTTGACTATGACTAAATATTTCCTCTTAAAAAATGGTCCTTTGTGTCTATTCATTCACCTTCTATAGTTGAAATTTATTGATCATAATTATGAGATTGATTATATATTATTATTCTCTTTATTTTCTTGGCGGTAATAAGGTGTAATTTTGATTTGGGTTAAATCACTCTAAACATGCCTAAATAACATTACTCCGAAGAGGCATAAAAACCTCATAGTTCCCCACGCAATGAATGTGTACAAGATGTATGTTCCAGTGGGTTTATCAATGAAGACCCTAATATTACCTCTAAAACTTGGAAATGATCTTTGGTGTATGAGGTAACTTTTCAAATTGGTCTAGGGAAGCCTTGTATGGTATATATATACTTAGTGTTAGATAAATTTCTTGAAAGAGTGATGTAGTAATTGGGTAATTTGTAAATATATCCCACTAATCTCCTAGGTGGACCAAATATGTGAGGTTTGACACCTTTAGAACGAGTTGTGTGAATTGGATCTTATAGGAGATTTTTATGATAATATTTCTAACTCAAATGACACATGACCAACTAGGCTAACTTGTGCATTTGAAAATATGAGCATTAGAGATTTGGAGGACTAAGTCATCTACTCAAGACATAGTAGGATGAGAGGATTTTTTTCATGTCCCAATTCGTTTTGGCATAACGAACAATGTAAATTGTTGGTCAAATATTTTTCCCATATGTATGAATATGTGTTTTATAATATGAAAATATTATTTAATTGGTCAAAGAATTCAACCTAGTGCTCGGTTGTTTTATTGAGAAATACATGTAGGATATTTTAAACTAATTACACAATAAATTTTTGGATGAGATACATGTCGGTGATTAATTTCAAAATTTTGATAGGTCTAAATTTACTTATCTTATATGTATGTATGTATATGTATATGTGTGTGTATGTATGTATATATGCATACATATGTACATACATACGTACATGCATACATATTGTTGTCATGTAAATGTGCAAAATGAAAGTTCAAAATTTTCATGCATGACAACAAACCCTAGTGTCAAATTTTTTTATTGTGAACCTTCCCGACACCCCTTCAAGCTAGTCGATCCCTATACGGGCTTATCCTAACATATAAAATTATCCATATGTGTGTGTTACCCTTCCCCATAGGTGATTTATGGAGAACAAATTCATTCAATAACTTTCGAGTCTATATCTCTTAAGGAAGATTTTTCAAGCAGGCTTAGAAATGGTTATTTCTATCCTTTCTAAGACTAGTGCACACCCTCCAAAGTTATGTTGAAGGTCCAAATAAATCGAGTGTTATTGAAGAGATAGGAAAAAAATTCAACTAATTTTGGAAAGATTTGGAGGTTTAGGGACAAATTCAATCAAAACAGTTTTGAAGGGTAAAGCGGTTTGTGGTACAAAAATAACCCCTAAGCTTCACAAAGCGATTCTAGGATCCCCAAAAGTAGTTAGACGTAAAAAAAGACACATTTGGAAATTTATTTCATATTTATAAGTGATGATGGTTTCACATATTTCACAAGACTCAATAAATTCTTTCCACATTATTTTTTTAGTAGGCACAACCCATGAGCTCAAGAAAAATCCTATTTTTAAGGAGATTTTAGGAAGAATAAATACATGTGAACCCTCCCATTCTTCTCAAAAGTCCATTTTCAGTAAATTTCATATAAATAAGTGCATGAAAATACCTTTGGATGCTAGATTTACACCTCCGTCAAGTTACTCTCCAAAGTATGCTCTAGGATTTTGTCTATTTTCTAGGTGGACACAGGTCTAAGTGTAATTTATTACATTTTGATTATCCCAAACCTTTGGAACAACTAAACACAGGTGGACACATGTCACTCCTGTGTCTCAGGTGGACTTTGAAGAACTTTACAAAACATGGCATAAACAAAATGTTCTCATTCCCCACTCGACCTCCATTTTTATTTCTTCACCAATCCATTAATTCATTACACATTCATTCCCATTTATACACTACTTCCATAACCTCCAAAATTTTTAGCCTTTATTTTTTTCACTCTTCTACCATGTCCATTTTTCAAAAGGGTGAGGTCTTTCATGACCAATGTCCTAAACGATTGAAATCTTCATATCTCATGATCGAGTGATCGAATTTCTTGAAACTTTGTTGCCATATCTTCCTCTCCCGAATGCACCTTCAATTTTTCTGCAAAAATAGAAGATAAATACATGTTCATCAAATTATTAATGGAAGGAAAACTTAAAATTGTGACCTAAATTCTTCTTCTCTTCCTCTCCCGTGCACCTTCAGTTTCTCAAGATAAATGATGTTCCAAATTATTAATGGAAGGGGTGAAAATTGTGACCAAAATTTGAAGCCAAAATTTTGAACAGTGTCTAGAGAAAAAAACCAAATAAAAATGATTATTTTTCGTCAAAAGAGGAGGGTGAAACCAAATTATAAAAATAGTAAGTTCCTCTGGTTCACACTTACTATAACTATAAAATTTCCCAAAATGTAAAACCCTCCAAAGTAACAAATTCAGATAATCATTAAAATGGAAAACTAGGGAATTTAGCTCAAAAAAGAAAAAAAAAGAAAAAAAAAAAGTAAACAACCAATTTTCTAAAAATAGAAAGTGCTTGAAAATGGATGAGAAACATCTATGACATTTTCCGAGAATGAGGATGATTTCAAAAAGTTGATTTAGAGACCAAAAAGGGAAAACATTTCCTAAAAAAGAAACTCCTAGATCCCAAATGCTAAAAATAAAACGTTCTAGTGTTGCGTGTAAAAAGTTACAGTAGGCTCCATTTTCAATGATCTAAGGGTTTAAATATGGTTTCATAGCTCATAAAATTCATTTCATCCTTCACAGAGGTCTTAAATCATCAAATTTGTGTTACGGAGCAAGACAAAACACCAAAGGGTGCAATAGGTAAAATCCAAGGACAATGTGTATCCTCATAAGTAAAAGGGGCTGATTCATATTAGTATATTGTATAGATATTTCTTCTCAAAGAATAGATCTTCCCAAGGTATTCAAGAGTCAACCCCATGGCTAGATTTTGCAAGTACTCCGATGACCGACATCGTGGCAACTCCCGAAGAGCCATTTCCATGGATTTAAGAAATGCTCGAAAGTGGGCCAAGAACAATGCAGCTCATTTCCATCCCAAGTCTCATGGAGATATCAAGTATATTAAAGTAAAAATGAAGAAAGAAGGCCCAGACAACTTCTCGCTTCTTTAGTGGCACCTCAAGTAACCAATATGTTGAATTTTTAGGCCTAAAATGATAAGCCTATGGAGGAAATGAATCCATTAGACTATGAGTTTACTCGCATCTCATTAGGTCAAGCTTCACATGAAGGTAACACTCATCTGTTCAAATAATCCTCTTCCCACCTTTTTTTTCGAAATGAATAATGCATGAAAACAAATTATACAACTAGAGGGATAGGAAAAATCTCTTAATTCTTACATTCATCCTTTCATGAAACCCAAATCAACATCTTTTCTTGTAATTGAAGATATCATTCCAATCACCATTGTTGGTTACGAGGAAATAAAAAAGCATGAGGATACATGATGTGGGGAAGGTCAATGAGGATTAGATTGAGAAAATCATTGAGAAAGGAAATGGATTATGCCCAAACATCATTTCTCTCATCCAATATGCTTTTGCAACATTTTTTGAAGTAAACAAGATGAAGGAGTTTGAAAAAGAGGCTAGTCATTTGGGTGAGGTACTCCCACTAGTGTCTAAAATGATTTCCCTTGAATATTACATCCTCATGAGTAAGAAATTGTTTGCATAAACTTTTGAGGACTTGTCCACAGTTTGGATCCGCATCATGGATGCAAGGTATGTAATGCTCAATAATTCCATATCTGAAAATGGACTCCAATGAACAATAGCTTTTGAAATATTGAAATAGATCTACCACTATGTTAAAATATTTGAGCTCCCTCTACTCACTCAAGACTTGTCATCAAAAGAACTCATCATTGCATTCTAGGATATGGTCAAGAAAGAGTTATGTGACTCTCTTTCCTTCATTAAAAACAATTTAGTGTCCTTAGCTAAGTATCAAAAGTTGTATTTCAACAATTTCAATGAATCACAAAGAATGGCTTCATCAATGTCGAGTATCAATGATGTCCATGAGACATGGACCATGTTGTTAGGATGCATTTTAATTCTAGAGAAAGACAAGTTGATGGATCTAATAGTTCAATTCATCAAATAATTCAAAGAACAGAACTGCTCCAGGTGACTCATCATCATGAGGCATAATTCAATATGCTTCACTATCACAGAGAGATTCTTCATTAGATATTAAAACCTCTCCATTCTCTCTTTCTCCCTCTTCCTTATCTTCCCTTTCTAATTATTTGTTGGGCATAATCATTGTATTTTTTTCATTCACTTAAGTGACTTCATAAAGTTACATTGTAAAATTCCCTTTAATTTATAAAAAGGGAACTTATTTCTCACTTCCTAGGAAGGTGAAAAGTCACAAGTTGAATGAGACCATTAAGATTCATGTGGGGGGTAGGTAAAGGTTCATTCACATTGCTATAAATTGGGATGGATTCTCCATTCCAAAGGATCCTGAAAGTTAGTATTTTTGGTAGCAATTGTGAATTATTGTAGCTTGATTAAAGCTTTGTACTCATCACTACACATGAAATGAAAGCTACTTTTCTTCCATTTTCCCTTTCTCATGTTTCCTCTTTTCCCTCTTATATGCACTTTGTAAGCATGGTGATTAAAGAAATATTTGTATCTTCAATGAGTGGACCCTAGATAACTGTGTGTCTATGTGGTTTTATTTATCTCACTGATAGATTCATTATTTCTTTATTCTATATTGAATGTTGAACTACTTTGGTTATTGGGTGTGAACTCTATAATTTTCCTACTCATGGAAATAACATTCCTTTCCTAATTTCTCTCCTTCACCCTCATCATTGTGATTTCCTCCCTTGTACCCCATACAAGAACTTTTCCACAGGTTCAGTGGAGTGTCTCGTGTAATGCCCGGTCTATTTGGCTAACCCACATCATTTAGTGTAGGTTTAGATTAGTCACATTCAATAATGGGAGCTGCACCATTTAATGCAGAGGGGTGTAGCCCCATAAACGTTGGTGGAGACACCTGATTTTCCCAACTAAATTTTTTTCTCACCAAAATTTTTTGGTGACTCCTCTAGGGAGAGATTTTCCCAAGTGCACCCAAAAATATCTCTACCCAAAAAATACAAAAAAGTATATATTCAAAGAAAAAAAAAATCATATTTTAAAGAGATCATTCTTGAAGGTGACTCTGTCAAGGAACGAAACTATGCTACATTCATTTCCTATAACACAATGAAGAAATTTATAGATTGGAGTGAAGTGCCAATGAGTGAAAAAGAAGAAGAAGAAGAAGTAGATGGTTTACTAGAAATGAATGTTGTTGATTAGCAATAGTTCGAACCAGTTATTACGAGGAATGCTTGAGAATGAGAAAATTTCTCTTACTTCAATCCATAACCTGCAATCGACAAAGGAAAGAATACAAAACTTGTCAACGAAGAAGAAGGTAAGAAATGGTTTAAAGATGCGCGAAGAAGATACAATGTGTTATGTGAATCCCAAGAAGAACAAGAATCTATGGAAGGTAATACTCTTAATCCTACACATCTAAATTAAAATCTCATTACCATGTCTTTCATCACCCTCCCTTCGGATGGTTTACTTGTATATATAAATAATGAAATGGTATCCTTGAAAATTGAGTATGTGCAAAGAATTTCAAGAACCATACAAGGAAATTATAATAGCTAAATCTACATAGAAATTCTAAAATATGTTGAAGCCTTACAAGATATGTATGAACAACTTGAAGCACTCCTATTAAAGAAGAAGAATAAGATATTTATCCTATGTAAGAATATCCTCATGATTTTATGCACTACAAGGTGTTTTCCTTGTAAGATTCTTGACACTTCGAGAAATGTCTCATCCTTGACCTCTCTATTGAAAATCAAAGAAAAACCTTTGAAGATGATGAAAAAGACATGGAGGTGGAACCTTCATTCATCAACTCATTCTAGATCAAGGCACAACCCATTGGAGGAGAAATGGATTCAAGAGAAGAAAATTCTTGTGGCATGACAGATGATTCAATGCTTTCGAAGACTCCACCAACAATGAAGAAGTATAAGATGACGATTTCAAGGTAATCATGGATAATATCCTTTAAAATTTTGATCTTTCAATTAATGATGGAATGGAGATATGTGAAGAAGTGCAAGAAATCCATCCTTCAATTTGGACTCAAGATGATGAATGTAAGGTATTCATGGATAATTTTATTTCCAATTTTGACTTTTCAAATGATGAGGAGATGTTGAATAATGGAATGGAAATAGTCAAAGAATCAAATGATCCTTCTGATTTAATCATGGATGACCAAATGGAAGAGGTTAATGTATTTTCCAAATCCTTGAAGAATGAGAAATTTGATCATAACCTCTTTAAGGAATCAACCCCATCATTCTCACCCAAGGATCATAATTTTAATCATCACAGTGAGTGTGAAATATTTCATTTTCCATATGAGCAAGAGGATTCAATAATGGATGATCAAGATAGAGATGAAAATTATTTCCATATTGCTGCCCCAACATGGTTCTATGCTTCCCATCAAGAGGATGATATTGATTTTGATCTTGAAGGAGTTCCCTTCCCATGAAGTATGGACCTCTTATCCTTGTCGAAGGTGAATCAAGTATGCCCATTCCTACAAAAAGGTGATCCTTGAGTGATAAAGAGCATAATGAAAATGAACGTTAATGTTTCAAATGAATTGTGGGTAGGTGTGGATCATATTTTCAACCATTTCCTAAAGTCACAACGCATATATTCTTCCCATAAGGACAAAGATTAATATGGAAAGCTCCAAAGAGGTATCTATACAAGAATTATTGAAGGATGTGGAAGAGATTGAAGACCCCAAACTTAGTCTCAAGTTCCTAACTCGGGATATGGAAATGTAAGATAGGTATAAATCAATTTCTGCTCCTCTTTTTGATACACCAATGTTTGATGTCGGGATGGAAAAAATGGATGAGTTTTATATCCTCCCAACTCCTTAGTCGGTGAGAGGGAATGTAAAGATATGTATTTCTCTTTCATACTTTGTGAAGAAGATCATAAGTGCAAGATAAGGAAGGTTCTTGTGTCTCATATGTTTTTTTGATCTTAAAGAAAAATGTGGATCCAGTTTGCACTAAAGAGAGTTGTTCAGAACAAATTTAAAATTTACAGGAACCTTGTGAATGTATTCTAGATCATCTTACCACCATTGGATGCTCCATTAATGTAGGATAAAAATATTGTTGTAAAGTTCATTCAAGAATGAAGAATTCTTCTATGATCAAATAAAGTATTGTGGTTTTTAGAATGATGCTAGAATAAATTTTGAATGGATGGATATCGACCCAGATGGTTCCGAACAATGAAACAGGAATATGCATGACTTTTGTGAAGAAATTAAAAATTAGATTGAGCTCACCATTTTCCAAGCCCCGAATTTCCTTGAACATAATTACATGTTGTAAATTTTTTTAAAGGATGATGAATACCTCTGGCCAATTGAGGCAACCTCTATTCTTCAAAGTATTTTTCGAAGAAACAAAGTGAGAGGCTCATAGAATCTATTGAATGGGAAGAAAATTAGTTTTTCCTTGTTCCTCCTCCTGAGTACCTTGTTGATTCAAAATATGTCTCCATGTTGCATTTCAAAAATGAGGAATGTCCCTAAAAATATGAATTTTCCCACTCCCGAGGACATGTAATAATGGTGTTTCATGATCATAGGACATCAAGTGAAAGCTTCAAGATATAAATATTCCAAACAGGTGACAAATTTTTCATTAGATATAAGAAAATATTTAGTATAATTCGAGTATGAATATGGAGTATGGGTATGTATTATTATTCTCAAACCATGCAAATCCATCATAGAAGCATGGTATGATCATATAATGAATTTTATGCTTCAAAGGTCAGACTTTAACCCATTGTTCCACAATGACATGTACTTTTCCTAACCCGATACTCGATATGTGTACATTATTTTTATGTTTCTATAAATATCACTCCCATATAACATAGTTATCATTTTCCATTGTGTGTTTTTCCACTTTTTTGTTTCTCTTCCGAATGCATGTTGGTGTGTGTGTGTGTGTTTGGAAGAAATGACTCCATAAAGCCCAATGGATAAGGAACTGGTCCACGAAGTAAATTGATATTATGGGATTCCTCATGCTATGTCCTCGTTGTGCTTGATCCAAAACATGCCCCCAAGATAGAGCCAACTTTTTCATGCAAATGTGTAAGATGAAAATTCCTAATTTTCATGCATGACAACGGACTCCCATGTCAAAAGTTTTGATTGTGAACCTTCCCGAAACCCTCCAAGGTATTCCATCCACATATTGGGCCTATCCTAACCTATAAAAACGATCTATATGTTTTTTTCAACCTTTCTTATAGGTTATTTAGGGAGAATGAATTCATTCAAGTACTTCGAGGTGGTATCTCTCAAGGCGGATTTTCAAGCAGGCTTAGAAATGGTTATTTCTAGCCTTTGTAAGACTGGTGCACACCCTCCAAAGTTGTGTTGAAGTTCCAAATTAATCAAGTGGTGGTATTGAATATCTAAGAACATTGTGCAACTGAGTTTGGAAATTTTTGGAAATATTTGGAGGTTTACGGACAAATTTAGTCAAAGCGGGTTTTGAAGGGTAAAGTAACTTGTAGTACAAAAATAACCCCTAAGCTTTGGGAAGTGATTTTGGGAGCTTCATAAGGATTTGGAGGTCAAAAAACACTATTGGAAATGTATTTCAGTTCTCTAATTTATTGTGGTTTAAAATCTTTCAAAAGACTCAAGAAACTTTTCCCACATGCTATTTTCAGCATGCACAACTTATGATCCCGAAGAAAAATCATTTTTAGGATGTTTTAGGAAGAATCAAGGTATGTTACCCCATTCATTATTCTCAAAAGTACATTTCTATTCAATTTCATATAAATAAGTTCATGAAAAGACCTTTGGATGCTCAAGTTATGCCTCCATCAATTCGCTCTCTAAGATACACTCTACGAGTTAGTCAAACCTTTGGGATAATTGGGACCTAAAAAATTACCTAGCCCCCAGATAGCCACCTGGAAAATGATGTGACCTCATTTTAGCTTAAGCAAGCCATTTTATCCCCTGTGCACCAATTTATAGCACCCTTCATCACTGAATCCTAGAGCACCACTTTTCCTCAGTAGGTGAGGGGGAATTTTCTTACACCAAATGTTTCAAACCTTTAGGATATTTGGGAAACAAAAATTTTCTCAAACCCCACTCGCCCCTAGTCCTCTAGATGACCCCGTAGAAAGGTGATTTGCATTCTTATTTCTAGCTCCCTCTCTTCTCTCCTCGGCCAAAGTGACCATCCACAACTTATCAATCCTAGGTCGGGGTACATTTTCTTGCACCAACTTTCATAAACCTTTGGGACAATTAGGACACAAAAATTCACACCATCTTAGCCCCATCCTCTGGTCACCCATATGACCCAATTTTAGCCCCTAGGTGTTTTAAGTGTTTTTTTCGTTATATCTCATAAGTAAATCATGGAGCACCACTTAGCACAAGGAGAGTGAGGCACAATTTTTTGAACCATATTTACCAAAAAAATGGGACAAAAAATTATACCCAACCCATTAAATAATTAAAAATTCATTTTTTGAAAAAAGTATGCTACTTACATTGCTTTTTGTCCGTGTTTACAAAAACCTCACTTTGCCGGAAGGCTCATTCAACCTCAATTGCTATTACTTCCACCACTTCATTACTTCATTACACATCCATTCTAATTTCTCCAATGCTACAAAGAAATGATGAAATCTTCATATCTCATGATCGAGTGATCGAATGCTCTTGAAACTTTGGTCATATTTTCCTCTCCTAGGCACCTTCAAGCTGAAAAAAATAGAAAATACATACATGTTCTAGATTATTAATGGTATTAAAACTTAAAATTTTTCCCTAAATTCTTCTTCTCTAATTTCCCATTGTTATGGCATGCGAGATGAAGCCATAATTTTGAGCATATCATATAAATAAAAAAACCCAGATCAAAAATGTTGATTTTTTGTCAAACCAAGGAGGAAAGAAAACTAACTTAAACAATAGTAAGTGTCTTTGGTTCACACTTACTATGAATAATTTTTTTACAAAATGGCAAAACCATCAAAATGAGAAAAATAATATAATCACTAAAATAGAAAAAGAGGGAATACAACTCAAAAAGCAAAAAGCAAAAAACCCAATTTTTCTAAAAATAAAAGTGCTTGAAAATGGATGAGAAACATATGTGAGATTGTATTGATAATGAGGAGGATTTTAGAAAATTTAGGAGACAAAAAGGCAAAATTTCTTAATATAGCAACTCTTGGATCTCGGTGGCTAAAAATAAAAAGTTTCAATGTTATGTGTAAAAAGTTGCATTAGGCTCCATTTTCATTGATCTTGCTTCTTTTTTCTTCCCTAAGGGTTTTAATATGGTTTCATAGCTCAAACAAGTCATTCCATCCTTCACATAGGTTTTAAGGCATCAAATTTGTGTTCAAGAGTGACACAAAGCACCGTAGGGTGCAATAGGTAAAACCAAGGGACATTGTGCAATATGATAAGTATTAAAAAGGGGGTGATTCATAGCAGCATATTTTCCATATATGTCTTCTCAAAGGATGGGGATTCCCCATGGTAATAAAGAGTTGACCCCACGGACAAATTCTCGTAAGTACTCAGTGACCAACATCATGTGCAAATCCAAAAGAATCATTTCCATGGATTCAATAAATGCTTGAAAGTACACCAAGAACAAAAACTCTTTTTCATCTCCAATCTTGTAGAGATCTCTGAAATTTTTAAGTTTAAACGAATAAGGAATTCTAAGACAACTTCCTTCTTCTTCAATAAAACACCTCACAGGTAACCAATATGTTGAAGTTGATAGTCCTAAGATTGATAAGATGAATGAAATTATGAGTGAGTTACATCTCTCATTGCCCAAGATTAACACGAAGGTGAAACTCACCTATTCAAATAATCCTCTTCAAACCTTATTTCTTAGAACGAAGAATGTAAGAAAACAATTATACAATTAGAGGGACAAGTAAAATCTCTCAATTCTTACATTCAACCTTTCACGGAACCCAAATCAACATCATCTCTTCGAATCGAAGGCATCCTTCCAATCACAAGTGTTAATCCCGAGGCAATGAAAATAACACAAGGATACATGATGTGCGGGAATGCCAATGAGGAGTGGATTGATAAAATTATTGACTAAGGGCAATCCATTGTGTCCAGACATCATTTCTCTCATCCAAGTACACTCGTCATAACATTATCCTCAAGTGAATAAGATGAAGGAGGTGTTTGCAAAAGAGGTCGATCATTTGGGTGAGGCACTCCCAATTGGTTTCAAATTAGTTCCTTTGACTCTTACATCCTTGTGAGTAATAAAAATTTTCATCAATTGCTGAGGACTTATCTCAAGTTTGGATCCACATCATGGATGCAAGGTATGCAATGCTCAAGAATGCCATATCTAAATTGGACTCCTGTAAAAAATAGGTTTCTAAAATATTAGGCGAGGTGTACCATTGTGTTCAAATATTTGAGCTCCCTCTGCTCACTAAAGACTCATCATCAAAAGAAATCATAATTGATTCCAGGAGATGGTCAAGAAAGAGGAAAGTGAATATTTTTCCTTCAGTGAAGAAAATTTAGAGTCCTTAAATGGTATCGAAGTTGAATTACCACAATTACAATGGATCACAAAGAATGGGTTCATCAATGTAAGAGGATCAATTATTTCTCCGAGACATGAACCAGGGTGTTGGGATGTATTTACATTCCAAAGGAGGACAAGTTGACAGTTGTGATAGCTCAATTCATCAAATAATTCAAGGAATGTGAACCTGCTCCATATACCCATCATCACAAGGAGGAGATTCAATAAGGTTCATCATCGTAGTTTCTCGAGATTCTTCATCGATATGACAATCTCTCCTTCCTTTATTTCTCCCTCTTCCTTTTCCCCCTTTTTAATTCTTTGTTGGGCATAATCATTGTATTTTGTCTCATTCACTTAAGTGACTTCATAAAGTTATATTGTAAAAGTCCCTTTAATTTATAAAAAAGGGAACTTATTTCTCACTTTCTAGGAAGATGAAAAGTCATAAGTTGAATGATACCATGAAGATTCATGTGGGAGGTTGGTGAAGGGTCAATTCACATTGCTATAAATTGGGATGGCTTCTCCATTCCAAGGGATCCTAAAGTTATTATTCTTGGTAGCAATTGTGAATTGTTGTATCTTGATTGAAGCTTTGTACTCAACACTACACATGAAATGAAAGCTACTTTTCTTCCATTTTCCCTTTCTCATGTTTCTTCTTTTCCCTCTTATATGCACTTTGTAAGCATGGTGATTAAAGAGAGATTTGTATCTTCGATGAATGGGCCTCAGAGAACTGTGTGTCTATGTGGGTTTTATTTGTCTCACTAGATAGCTTCATTTTTGTTTTCTTCTATATTGAATGTTGAACTACTCTGTTACTGGGTGTGAACTCTGCAATTGGCCTACTCATGACAATAACGGATCCTTTCCTAATTTCTCTCCTTCCCCTTATCGTTGTGATTTTCTTCCTTATACCCCATACAAGGATTTTTCCATAGGTTCATTGGAGTTTCCTTGTGTGATCCCCCACCTATTTTGGTAACTCACATCATTTAGTTTAAGTTTATATTAGTCACATTCAATAATTAGAGCTACACCATTCAATGCAGATGGGCATAGCCCCGTCAATGTTGGTGGAGACACCTAACTTGCGCAACCGAAAATTTTCTCACCAAAATGTACATACATACATGCATACATTAATACACACATACCCACACACACATGTGTGTGTGTAATAATAGTAAAATTAATATATTTATTTGATATTCTTGAAATAATTTTTATATTCATTTTCATTATGATGCAAAATTTGTCTAATAATGGTATCTAGAGGTGGTGTAAATTGAGCGTAAACTTCCTATTAATATGGTACAAAAATTCGCATGATTTAAAAGGGATAGTTAATTCAATTTTATGTCACCTTTGCACCACCCAAAGTGATGCATATTACTAAAATTTTCACTAGAAAAATAAATGAAAACCAATATATTTAAGATGCATAATTGACACAATTTAAGGTGATAACAACACTTTATGTAATAATGATGGGTATGTATAAGGTAAAATGTGTGATCTAAATATTCAAATGTATGTGAATATTCAAATTATTTAAAAGAGTGTTAGAAATTATATTTCAAGTGTCAAAGACTAATATTAAATTTCTAAACATGGTCATTTTTAAAATAAAAAAGTTTTTGGAAATAGTAACCCACTATCATTAGAAGGTCTTTAGTTTATTATTATAGCCACATAATATTTTACAATTTGGGTTTTAGTTGTGCCTTTAGATTATATTGAACAAAAATGTATTTGAATATTTCTCAAAACGCATTATTTCTATATTTGGATTATTGTTATCTATTATTACTAATAATTGTTCATCTTTCAATAATCGAGATAGTCAAAAAGTCTTGTGATAAATACAAGATAAGGTAATATAATGTCAAATCCTTATTATTTGAAAGGGAATGGCCAAATAGAAGATTGTGATAAGAATATTTTCAATATTTTATCCATGATGCTAAAGAAGCATGTAAATGATTGACATAAGAAACTATATTATACCATATTTTCATATTAGAAAAGTATACAACTCACATCCATAATGGAAACACTTTATTCATGGTTTTATGGAGTAGAAATTGAAGTACCATTGGAATTTGAGATTTCTTCATTTAGAACATCACCAAAGGTATTATTGATGAAAACAAATATAGAGAAAAGAGATTACATTAGCTAGATATGTTGGATGAGACACAAGTTTTTTCTATTTATGAGCACATTATAGTGTATCAAAATAGCCTTACAATCAGACTATTACAAGAAGAGTAGATCAAGAGAATTATAAGTGTGGGATAAGTTATAAAAATTTATTCAAGAAAAATCCAATGCATATGAATAACATAAAGATAAATTCAAGCTTAATTATATGGGTTCCTTTAGTATCATATAGAATTTCAACTTATGGGCACATTTATTTGTCACATTAGACACTAAATCCTTAAATTATCTAATTAATAGTTACACCCATGTAGATTCTACACAAGACTTTTGCTTCTTTAAAAATTCTTAAATATTATTACAAATTTCTTTCTTTTGGTTGCAATCATGTTATTCATTTTCCATTTGGCTCTGATTATTCTTGATTGATTTATTTAGTTACTTGATGTTGATTGTACCTTTCATTTTCTAAGAGTTAATTACATTTTTATCTCATAGTGCTTTCCTTTTGGTATATATTTGCATCCTTATACATATTTTTCAATCATTGTTATTGTATTATTATTTATCTCATGTCAACTCATGTCCTTAATAATATTTTCCCATGATTTATATCATGTATAAATTTTTTTAATATTCTAGGTTTGCGTTATCAATATTGTGCATCTATTTAGGAAATGACCCTTATATCCGCCTTTACATTGTTATATCTAGCCCACCCAAGTCATTACCTACTTTATGCTCATATTAATATATTTTTGAGCATGACACTCCAATGATTACATCGATTACATATTATATACAATGGGGCTTATCTTTCCTACACTTACATATATTACATCTTAGTCTCACTTTCTCTATTTTACTATTGTGATTGTGTTGCTTATACTCACACACACACATAGGGTAGAATTTATTATTACATATGTGTGGTTTCATGATGATATATTACTATGTTTATGTCAAAGATTGATTTTCTTATCATACACATTATAAATGTGAATCGAATTTTTAAGAGTTGTGATTTGCATTCCATCCCACATATCTAAAGAGGGGCATATTTTTATATTGTTTATCTTTAGTTTCAAAAACTCTAAGTTAATGCTTTATTTATTCATCATATGGAAGAAATAATAAGGTGGTGGTACGTAGTATTTTCTACTTGGAATTACCACAAGATGCAACCATATAGATTTAGATACATCACAAATTTGTTAATTTATAATATTATGTGAGAAAATGCTTATTTAAGAAACCATGGTTCATTTTAAGACCCCCTCTGAAAAATTATTATAGAATGGTTGGAAAATCTCTCAAACAATCTTTTGAAATGATGGAGAATTTACAAATAATTGATTCCCAAAAAAATACCATTTGGTAGGGCATTTTTCATATGGTTTCGTATAGTTGGATGGGTGGTGGATGGACATCTATTTATAATTGTAAATAGTTCTTGTTAGTTGGCCATCCAACATACATTGGATGGCCATCTAACCTTTACATTTGACAGAATCTATTGGTCATCCATCCAACCTTTTTGGTCTACCACCCGATCTATGTTGGACACATCCCTCTTGGTCGGTTGTCTAACCTACATTAGACAACCGTCTAACTTGCGCATTGGATAGAATCCATTGGTCATCTTTCCAACCTTATTTTCTTCCATTCGACCTATGTTAGACACATCCTTGTTGGTCAGCTTCCTAACCTGCATTAAACGGACGTCACTGCGCATTAGATGGAATCCATTGGTCATCTTTCCAACCTTATTTTTCTTCCATTCGACCTATGTTAGACACATCCTTGTTGGTTAGCTTCCTAACCCGCATTAAACGGACGTCACCTGCGCATTAGATGGAATCCATTGGTCATCCGTCCAACCTTGTTAGTCTAACATCCGACCTATGTTGGATGGTCATCCTAGTAACTTTGAATGGTCCTCCATCCTGTGTGTGTTGTGTTTTTAAGACAATGGTCTCTTCAAAATAGAGATTTGTCTCCCCTAGAAACAAACTATTATACCTCGGTGAATATTTGCACATTTTGATTAGAAACATTGGCGAAATACATGCATAAGTTCATTTTTAACTATAAATAGTAGGAAAACTTACCCATACAAATGTCTTGTCAGCAAAAATTTTAGGTGAACTGGGTAGCATCTCGATTCTAAAATTCACTATTTCCATTTTCTAAAATCCCTAATATTCGTGATTTTATGAAAATTCGCCACTAAAATTTTCCTTGTAAGAAACCCACCAAAGACTATATGTTTTTGGTTTATAGCTTATATTTAAAATATAAGCATGATATATCCCAAAGTGGGTCGAGATTTAAGAGTGGATCATGACCACCCACCTTGTATATAACAAGGTGATCTCATTAGAGATTGGTTACATAGTGTGTGTGACATATGAATATGCAAGCTATATGAGCGAGGAGATTATAGATACATGATGTGAATGTTGAAAAACACATGAGCGAACTTATGAGGTGTTTTGTAATCCCTTCTTGAAGGTGTAACTACGAATAAATCTCTGGAAAAGTGGGAGAACTAGGTGAAATTGAATTCTCAATAAAGATAAAGGATTTTCAGTGGGCTTTTACCTTCCAAGGTTTTCCCACTTATATCTTGTGTCACAATGTTCATTTAATTTTTGTTCATGGTATTTACATTATATAATTTACATTATAAAAAATTAATCTATGGTTTAATTACTACACTTCATAAACTATAATCTTCGGCAATTTGTATTGTGTATTTATAATTTGTAACATTATCCATCCCTTAAATTTCAAACATGGTATCGAGTTGATGTTCGTGGTTGTGCAGGATATATTTGATGTTTTTGATTTACGATACGAAGAAAATTGAATATTTTCAAATATACAAAACTCTAGCTTGCTTGGGACTTACTTCAAGTTTATCAAGTTCAAAACTCCAATTCCTACCAAAATAATGTGAATTTGGATGATCTGAAGTGTTAAATCAGTTTAGGGAGATTAGATCTTGCTTGTGCATGTGTTTCTATCCTTTACAACCATTTTTATTTTTGGATTTTTGTTTTTCACCATTCGTGACCCTCCTCTATGTTTACCAGTGCATTCACAAAAATTCTATGTCATTCATAGCTTTTCCAGTCTTCTTTGGATTATTTAAATGTGTCGTGCCTTTAATATTTGTTTTATAGTCATTGTGTGACTTCTTTGAATATTTCATGATTTTTAGTCATCTACAGTCTTTTGTGGCTTCTCCAATTTTTTTGTGGATTTTTGACTCATGCATACTTACCTCGGTCTTGTATGGCTTCTCAAGTGTTGTGTGACTTTCCTTAGTCTTATGCAAATCTTATTTTCTTATTACGTGAATTTCCTTGTTACGTGGATTTTCACCGATTCTTATGAGGGTTCTCTGCCTCACAACTTCATTTTATTTGTTACAAAAACCCCTATGTTCAATGGCTTTCTACTATTTTACGTGGAATTTTCATTTTTGTGCAAAATTCTCTCTTTGTTTTCATACTTGTCTTTGTTGTGTGGACTTCTCTCTTTATTTTGCATACTTTTATTTGTTGTGTGGACTTCTCTCTTTGATATGCGAGACTTGTATTTGTGTTGTTGACTTCTATCTTTGTTCTAGGGACTTTTGTTTGTTGTGTTGACTCTCTTTGTTCCAATGATGTTGGCCTAAGTATTAAGTGGAACACAAAGATTTCAAATTTTGTAGAACTTAATTTACGTGCTCTTTGCTCAGGATTTCAAATTTTGAAAAATTTATAAGTTTTCTCTATTGCATTGCACGACCTCCCGTGGCTAGTTTTTGTGTTTTGTGGCCTTCCTTCTTGCTTCTAGTACCTTATTTGGGTATTTTCATCAATTTATAATCTATTTTGTTTAAATTTTTATATGTTGTAGTTTGTTTCCTATGTAATGTGAATCTCTTTAACTTTTGAAAACCCACCTAACTCTCTATCTTTCAAATTTTGCTAAGTTTTCCTTAAATGGCTAGTTCTTCTAGTTTTCCATGGATAAATATCATCTTTTAAATGGAACTAATTACTAAATTTAAGTAATTAGGATTAAGGATGTGCTTGTGGCTAGAAATAATGGCGTTTAGTTAGTGGTGTTGATAAGAAACCCACTAAGAGACAAGCTACTCATGAGAACTTAAGTGTTTTCATGCAAAACTCCCAAGAGGTTATGTCCATCTTATTGTAAAGTATCAAAGATGAGTTCTTATTGCATGTTCTAGACATATGGTATCTCCAGTTGATGCATGGGATCAATTACAAACTATGCATGAGGGTAGCTACCTCTTTAGGATAATTAAGTTAATCATGGAATTGTTTACAACCCCTATGAAAAATGCTGATTTTTTTGTTAATTACCTATCTACAATTAAGGATATTAAATCTCAATTAGATGGATGTAATTTTGAATTTTTTATGATAAAATTATTTACTTTAACATTCCTCAAAATTTTAGAAACTTCATCTTTATTATGAATTCTAAATATCAAAATGAAGATGATTCACCTGATTTAGACTCATTGTCTTCTCTCCTTATTCAATAAGAGAGTGTAAAGAATAACTTTGACACAAAAGAGAATGCATCTCAACCATTGTCCTCTCAAAGTCATAAGTCTTCTAAAAATTAGTATAATAGTAACACTTGAGTCGCCAATCAAACTTTAGATCAAGTTAAAACTTAAGCAAAATAGGAATAAGCATAAGTTTAAAGTAAAGTTTTATAGTACGTGTAACACTTGTGGTAAATTTGGTCATAAAGTGGCGGATTGTCATGCTAACATGTCTCATACAAATATTAATAATAAGAAAAAAAAATAAGAAGAATAATAAACATTAGAGTCATACTAAACAAATTAGCCTAATAATGAGAGATTACTCTGGTAGCAATCTATCACTCTTTATACTTCCCTTTTAGCCTCCAACGAATGTGAATGGATCCTAGATAGTGGTGCATTTATACACATGACATGTATTCATGATATTATTCATAATGTACTTTAATTTCATGAAAATATTTATGCAGGAGATAACTTTGTCATCAAGTCCGAATGTTGTGGCAATGTTAAGTTAGAAAATGGAATCATTATAAATGTGTTATTTTTTGTAACTTAAAGAAGAAAATTTTATCTTGTTCACAATTAGCTAAAGCTAACTATAAATTTGTGTTATTACAATATAAATGGTATGTTGAAAATGAGCTTGGTAGAACAATTTTTGTTGGTTTACAAAAGAATAGATTGTAATTTTTGATGGATTTGTTGTTGAATCTTATATTTCAACTTCTTCTTGTAATTTTGTTCAATTATGGCATGAAAGCATTGGGCATGTAAAATTTAAGAGTTTGTACAAGATTTTTCACCTCAACCTTGTTTAGGTTTTCCTAAGATAAAATCAAAATCATGAATCTTGTGAAAGTTGCTTGTGTGGTAAGCAACATGTAAAACCATTTCATGAGAGTCTAATTCCTCTTGCTTGCTTGAGTTAATTCATAGTGATGTTAGAGGTCGTTTGGAAGTACCTTCTCTTGGTGGTGTTTTATATGTTTTTATTTTCATTAATGATTTCTCAAGAATTACTTGGTCTTATTATATTAGAAAAAATTTGATGTCTTATCCAAGTTTCAAGAATTTAAAGCCCATGTTGAAAACACGGCTAATCTAAAAATTAAAAGTATCAAAACTTATAATGGAGGTGAGTGTATTAATAATAATTTTGATGAGTTTTTTTTATTTAATAGAATTCACATGAAGTCGACAACTCCTTTTTCCTCGGAAAAATGGCATAGTTGAAAGAAAAATAGAGTCATCTTAAAAATAGCTAGGACCATGCTTCATGCTTCCAATGTGCCTAATTTTATATGGTATCAAGATATGAACACTTTTTTCATATTCTAAATAGAATTCCTACCAAATTGTTACATCACACCACACCTCATAAAGTATGGACTAAGTAAAAACTTGATATCTCTCATTTAAATAAATTTGGAAATCATGCATCTCTTCTTATTCCTAAAGTTAAAAGACAAAAGCTTAATCCTACCACTTACTCTTGAATTTTTGTTGGGTGTGATGGTGAATCAAAAGGATTAAGAGTCTATGATCCAGTTAAGCATATGATTGTAGAAAATAGGAATGTTCATGTTCTTGAGAAACCTTTTGTAAATATGCCTCTCTTCCCTCTTCTAAGTTTCCTAAGTCCGAGATTGATGGTAATCACTTCTTAGGAAATATGGAAATTGATTGGAAATACTCTAATCATTATTCTGTTGATATGATGGATGTAGACATTGAGGGAGAGTATTTTCAATCCTTGTATCAATCTAGGATTCCTAAATGGGACAAAAATGTGGTTTCAAACTATAAACCTAATGATTTGATAAAGATGGCCCATAGTTGGCACACTTATCATGCCTTGTTAATTATCTATGAGGTTGAACCTCAATATTTTGAAGAATCCAATATAGACGAAAGATGGATTGCAACTACACAAGCTGAATACAATGCTCTTATCAAGATTCAAACTTGGGAATTAGTCCCTCTTCCTCCTAAAATAAGAATTGTAGGCTCTAGATGGTTGTATAAAATAAAATATAACTCTTCTGGTAAGATTGATAAATTCAATGCTAGATTAGTTGCTAGAGGGTTTACTCAAAAACCTGTTTTGGATTATCTTGACACCTTTGCTCCTACTACCAAAATGAGAATTATTATAATTCTTCTAACTTTAGCTACTCAACATGGTTATGAGATTCACTAAATAGATGTTTAAAATGTGTTTTTAAATGGTAACTTAAAAGTACAAATTTATATGCATCAACCTAAAGGTTTTGAAGAACTTGACAAAGAAATATATGTGTGTAAATTTAAGAAATCTTTGTATGGTCTTAAACAAGCTCCTAGGGTTTGGTATGCTAAGATAAATATATTCTTTCATGAGATTGTTTTCTCTAATTGTTTTGTTGATAATGGTTTATTTTTCAACTATGAAAACAATCATGCTATCATTATTTTATTATATGTTGATGATCTCTTGATTTCTAGTGGTGATAAGAATCGACTTTTATGACTCGATTTAGGACTATTAAATTATTCTTTAGGCATGATTATTTTTCAAAATCTCAAATCTATTGTTATATCACAAGCACAAAGATGTATCTAACCTTTTTTTAATTATTGGTAAATTAGTTTTTTGAAAGGGACTATACCCTTGTACAAAAAAGCTCAACAGCCAGAAAGGGCAAGAGAAGAACAGAGAAAGGATCAAAATCCGGATACAGAGAGGAGATCAAATGGAGCCAAACTCCAAAACACAAAAATGAAACAAAGCAGAAAGCAGCCAAGCTACAGCGACAAAACAACAACTAAACAAAGAAAAACAAAGAAACTAATAAAACAATGCTTAATAAATGATCAAACAAAAACTAACATCTCTGGACCAGGCTTATTAAAGACCCAGAAAGCATGTGAAGGGTAGTTGTTCCTTTGATTTCACATAGGGCGAAGTGACTGGTTTGCAGCGGTGTACCTATTTTCCAGCACATAATGCATGCAATAAATCCAACTAACCATGGCTAGGATTTCTATCATGCTCCAAGATCTTTCCAAGCTTATCTGAGATGGCGTCATGATAATTCCAAATGGTGAGATTTGTATGGGTGTTTGCAACTCCCTCGTTCGCCAATACATCGGCGGTTCTATTACCTTCTCTATAAGTATGCATGAAGTTGCATATGTTGAAGGTGCCACAGATACTTATGGATTCATGAATGAAACTTTTGACGGTCCAGCTGGGGGGGTGTTTATTATTGAGATTGTTAATAATATTAAGAGAGTCTCCTTCAATCAGAATTTTTTCAATATACAAATTCTTAGCAATCCTAATACCCCAGAGAGCTGAGAGAGCTTCAGCATAGTGATTAGTTTGGTAACCCATTTGCCCAGCATAAGCCACCACCATGTTACCATTGTGATCTCTGATAATGCCGCCTCCACCGCAGCTCCAGTGGTTACCTCAAGCTCCATCAAAGTTAAGTTTAGTACCACCCGTAAGGGTGGGATCCACTTAATTAAAGATCTGTCAATTTTGGTTCCTCTCTTCAAGAGGTTTTCAGAATAATCTTCCATTTCTCCAAAATGGAGATTTCTTCTTTATTGAAGGAAATTCTCTTAGCAGTTTGATGGTGACAGCATTATCTTTAACATCTTTGATGAAACCTTTGAAAATAATATCTATAGAAGTTTTCTTATCTCTGAAAATAACCCCGTTTCTAGCTTTCCAGATGTTCCAAATCCCATGAGCGAAAATCAAGAGCCAAAATCTGCTAATTAAATTATTCTTGAAGGGGGAGTTCCATTGGGTCCAGGCCTCCAAAATATCATCAAAAACCCAGTTAAGATTTAAATGTTCCGTGATCCGGCTCCATAAATTTCTTGCAAAATCACAATGAAGCAAGAGGTGATTGATATTTTCAACATCTTGTTGACAAAGGCAAACCATTAGGCATAATGAATCCTCGTTTGATAAGCTTATCCTTGGTGAGTATTTTACCTTTTATAACTAACTACGAGAATGATCGACTCTGAGTGAGTTCTTTCATCCAAATTCTGGTCCAGATTAATATTGCTAGAAAGAGAGGCAAAGAAGGAAGTGTAACCAGTTTTGACAGTGTAATCTCCATCAAAAGAATCTTTCCAAACTATCTCATCGGTAGTGCCATTTTGATCAATAGGAATCAGATCCAACTTATCTTGGAGAGAAGACAAAATATCCAGCATACTAGAGTCAGGTAAATGCAGGATCTTCCATTTTTTAACTCCATTACTTTCTTCCATATAATTGTTAATAGTAGTGCCATAAAAATTAATGAGGGGTTCCTTAATTTGTCTGAAGTCCCTTTCCAGATCATGATTGCTCCAAGAATCTTTCCAAAAGTTTATTAGGTCTCCGGTGCAAGATTCCAAAAATACCTTTATTGAGAACGTATTCTTGTATTAACAAGATTATTCTGAAAGGTGGAACTGAGAGAAGAGATGGTGATGGCGGTTACTTAAATATTTGGTCTTGAAGCTTTTACATTTTGGCAATAGCATGGTTTGAAATGAAATATTTGAGATTCATAATGCCAAGACCCCCTGAATTTTTAGGGGTGCAAACCTCATTCCAGTCAACTAAATGATACCTGAATCTATTTTCAGTTCCTTGCCACAGAAAGTGCTTCTGGATTCTAGCAATGCTAGTAAGAACAGCTGTAGGGATGGCATAAAGAGACATGAGATAAACCGGGAGATTCTGAAGAGTGCTTTTGATGAGTAGACATTTTCCAGCTGAAGAGAGAATAGCCCCTTTCCATCCTGCCAATTTCTTGGAGAACCGATCAATGAGAGAGTTCCATACCTGTCCAGAAACTTTTGAGACTCCCAAAGGAAGCCCAAGATAAGTGGCTGGAAGATTTTGGATTTGACAATCTAAAATCTTAGCAATTTTAAATTGAAGTTTATACTCTGCCCAGAGGCTAATTCATAGAACCTGAGAATAGTCTTGATACCTTGGGCTTCCAGGATGGAAGCCATAAGAAGTAAGATGGTGTCATCCGTGAACTGCTGATGAGAAATGTTGATTTCAAAGAGGTGGGTTTAAAACCTTTGAGCCAACTCTCATAAATGGCTTCATGAGATAGATCTGCTGAGACTATCAACCATAATGATAAAAAGAAGAGGAGATATGGGGTCTCCTTGCCGAAGACCTCTATTACTTGCAAAAAATCCATCTGGAGTTCCATTGACAACTACATAAAATATTAAATTGTGGAGATGCAAGCTTTGATTAATTTCTGAATTTTTCTGAAATCCAAATTTTTGTAAAACCAACTCAAGGAAGCTCCAAGAAACTCTATCAAAAGCTTTATTCATATCCAGTTTGATCACCATGCCTTCAGTTTTACTTTTTTCCATGGAGTGAATGGCTTCGTGAACCAGAATTACCCCATCTTGAATGATTCTACCTTTGATAAAGCCACTTTGTTAGTTTAGAAATGAGAGTAGGAAGTAAAGGCTGCAGTCTAATAGCTAGGACTTTGGTGAAGATGCGGTAGATGACATTAACAAGACTGATAGGTCTGAAATCTTTAAAATCTTTGGCACCCGTCTTTTTGGGGATGAGAACTATATGAGTATTATTAAATTCTCTGAGAAGGTCACCTGTTCTGAAAAATTCATTTATGGCCTTTAGGAGGTCCAGACTACAGATATCCCAGTAAGTTTGGTAGAAATGGGCTGAAAATCCATCCGGCCCCGGGGCTTTGTCCCCATTTAGTGAGAAGACAATCTTCTTTAAATCTTCCATAGAAACAGATTGGATAGCTTCAAAAGAGTCGTAAACAAGATTTTCGTGGAATGGATTTTAAAAGAAAGTGAACTGCATCCTCATTGCTAGGAGAGGAGTTTGAAAGGAGGTGTGTGTAGAAATTGACAACTTCAACCTTTATAATGTCAGGATCTTTGGTGGAAGAACCATTACTTCTAGTAATTTCAGAGATTCTGCTATGTGCCCGATGGCTGAGAGTGGTTAAGTGAAAGAATTTTGTGTTTCTATCCCCCTCCTTAAGCCAAATGGCCCGAGATTTCTGTCTCCAAAGTGACTCTTCTCTAGCACAGATAGTATGGAAATCAGAAAGAAGGATCTTTTCAGATTTGTAATCCTCCGCATTCATGCCATGTAGCGCCACTTTCTGCTCAAGACTCTCCAGTTTATTTTGAAGTTCTTTCTTTTGAACGAGAACATTCCCAAAGACTTTTTTATTCCAGATTTTAACTTTCTTCTTAACATTCTTGAGCTTTTGAAGCAGTTGAAACTGCAGAACCAGTACCATTCCAAACCCACCATTCTTTCATTCTTTCAAAAATATCTTTGTGATCAGACCACATTTTCTGGAATTTAAAAGAAGCCTGATTTGTCCTGGTATTGGAGAGAAGGTTAAGAACAATGGGGTTGTGATCTGAGCCAATTCTGGGAAGAGAAGTAAGGTGAAATTCTTGGTTAGCTATCCAGTCAGTCGAAATGAGAGCTCGATCCAGCCTGACTTGAATAAGTTCTGAACCAATTCTTCTATTAGTCCATGTGAATGGATTACCTTTTAGCTCAAGATCCATCAGATTAGAGTTGGAGATAAAAGTGGCCAGATCTTCCATACCTGAAGTCAGAGCTTCCTTACCACCCTTTTTTTCCAATGGAGTTAGAGGAGTGTTGAAGTCTCCAATGACCATCCAATTAGCATCAGAGTAACTACTTCTTCCAGTGACCGTGTTCGGAGCATAAATGATGCTAGCAATCCAAACAGTCCCACTATTTAGAGAGCAGAATTTAACAGCAAGGTGATTCGAGGAAGAGAAAATATTTATACCAGACAGGAATTTTGGATCCCAGAAGACAGCAATACCGCCCGAAGCACCTTGAGAATCCACACTTAGATGATCACTCTTTTTCCAGAATTTAATCTTGCATTTAGCCAACGTTTCCTGGTTCATCTTGGTTTCTTGTACAACAATGATGTTGGGGTTGCAAGACTTTTTGAGGTCTTTGATAATTCTCTGTTTAGAATCCCCATTCAGCCCTCTGATATTCCAAGAGGCGATCTTCATTTAGAACTTTTTTTAGAGTGGTTGGCCAGATGGTCCAATTTAGATTGGACACCATCCGCAATATCTTTTTCCGTTGCTCTCCTCCTTAGATGGGCTTTCAGGGGCCTTCTTTTTTCCGTTGCTCTCCTCCTTAGATGGTATGTATCTAACCTTATTAAAAGGTTTAATGTGATTTATTGTAAGTTTGTTTCTACTCCTATGGAAGTTGGTGTTAAATCAGATTCAAAACTGTTTTGTGATAAATTTAATCCCACTTTGTATAGACAACTTGTTGGTAGCTTTGATTTATTTAAATATCACTAGGCCTAGTATACCCTATGTTGTTGAAATTGTTTCTAGATTCATGCCGGATCCTTATGAGGACCATTGGGAAATGGAAAAAAATATTTTAAGGTATATGAAATGTACAATAAATTATCACTTGTGTTATTATTCTTGTGATAATGTAATTCTATTTGGTTATTGCGATTCTAACCCCATTGGTTATATTGTGGATAAAAAGATATTTTTGGATATGTTTTAAAGTTGGGTGTAGGTGTAATAACTTGGAGGAGAAAGAAACAACCAACAATATCTATCTCTTCTACAAAATAAGATTATAGAAGTGTTATGGAAGCAACAAAATAAGCCATGTGGCTCAAAATACTATTGGAAGAACTTCATATGGGCATCAAAGGAAGCAGTCTACTTATATCTGAGAACTAAAGTTGTATTACTCTTGCAAAAATCTAGTCCAACATCAAAGAACCAAACATATTGAGATCCATATGCACTTCATTCAGGAAAAAGTTCTCAATGGTGATATAGATCTCAAGTTTTGTTCCACTAAAGAGCAGGTTGAAACATTATTACTAATCCCTTGGGTGCTACAATGTTTTGCAAGTTCCATGCTATGTTGGGTATTTTAGATATTAGCTCTTATGATCATGTGGATGACAAAGATATCCACCTTTAAATCAACGGAGCATGTGTTGTCTAGCTCTTATAATCATTTGAATGATGTTTATCTTTACCTCTGAATCATATGAGTTTTAGAATTTTAGAGGTCCCTTGAGGGGTAAATAATAAATTAGCATGTTGCATGTTTTTTATTGCATGATGTCATCTCTTATCATCTTGATTGTGTCAAAATTGATACGCCTAAGACTATTTCTATGTTATTGAAGTAATTTTTCATGTATGTAACGTTTACTTGTAATACCCATCAAGAATTAGATATGAAGAATTTATTAACTCCATATTCTTATGTAAGACTTCATCCTTAATCACGTTATCTCGAGAAAGTAATGTTCCTTTGTATTTCAGTTTTTATAGGATCCTCACCACATTTCTTTGAACTGAGAAAATATTGTTTCGCGACTTCTCTAAAATCGTGCAATGCATTTACATTTGTTCGTAACTTGTATAAGTATGCAGACATTGTCGTAATGTATCACGAGTTGAAAACTTTGAGACATTGCTATAGTGCACCATGGAATTGCAAAACCGGTAGAACAAGTTTTTTTGCATGTTATCCTAAATCAAACATTGATTTATGGTATGTAATTCCTTTTGTACCAAAAGGTGACTTAGCATGAGAAACAAAATTTCACATGAGATTTTTTTCATGTTTCCCTACTTAACATTAAGGGGGATTGTTGGGTTTATAATATTAAGCAAGAAACTTTTATTTAATAATCCTGCCAAAAATTATATGTTTTTGGTTTATAGCTTATATTTAAAATGTAAGAATGATAGGTCCCAAAGTGGGTCTACTTTAAGAGCGGATCATGATCACCTACCTTGTATATAACAAGGTGATCCCACTAGAGATTAGTTACACAAAGGTGTGTGACGTATGAATGTGAGAAAATTATAAATACATGAGGAAAATGTTGAAAAAACGTGAGTGAATGTATGAGGTAGTTTGGGATCCCTTCTCGGAAGGTGTAATCGCAAGTGAATCTCTTGAAATACTAAGAGTGCTAGGTGAAATTGAATTCTTAATAAAGATAATTGATTTTCAATGGGGTTTTTACCTTCCAAAGTTTTCCCACTTATATCTTGTGTAACCTTGTGTTCATTTACTTTACATTTTATGGTATTTACATTCATAATATGCATTATAAACATCTTAATCTATGGTTTCAATTACTACACTTCATAAAATATAATCTTTGATAAATATAATTTGTAACATTATACAACCCTTAAATTTCCTAAAAAAATGTTGAGATACAAATTTTGCATAAAGGCGTCTTCACATTTTCAACACAACCAAGTGCATTAATTCCTATTACTTTTCTTTCCTATATTTCAATAGTTCTTTTATTATATAATTATATAGATACTAAATAATTTTCAAATGTTTCCATATGTTTACACGGTGAAATATTTTCATATCCCAAATGTAATAGACAATGGATTTTAGCTCTAGAGTATTCCTAGTGTTTCACTATGAAGATCATTTGATTTCTCTTTCTTTTGATTATCAACTCATTATTGTACCCATATGACTTCAAAAATTCTCAACATGTTCTTTATCTACATGTTTGGTGTTACTTCAACATGTATACATGCACAAACATCAAATTGTAGTATTGTGTAGAACCCATAATTTTATTATAGGATTAGGAAGTTGTTATGGTGATAGTCAACATATTAAATGTGTTTATTGACTATTGGCCTACATTAAACTTTTATTATTGTGTGTTCCATGTGTCTTGTTTGACTTTCAACATGTTCTCCATGTTTTTATGTGACTTTCAAAACCTCTAACCTTGTATAGTTTCTTGTGATTTTGTATTCCTCTTGTCGACTATCTTTTATTCCCTATTTTGTCAATATCTTTGTATATCTCCTTCTCTATATGGTTTTCTCTCTCCTCCCCTTCATTACATGCTTTATCAAACATTTATTAAAATTACACCTACCAAACCATACCATTGACTTTCCAAGTCTTTAATTTGTGGGTCACTTTGACCCGAGTGCATTTAAGTTAACTCTTTTTCCACATTAAATTCACATTTTGTATGCCAACATTACATGTAAAAATGGTCTTAATTTGAATTAAATAAGTCTATAAATACGTAGGTCATAATAGTACATTTAGGGACACAAAACTACTACAATTTAGGGACATAAAACTACTACAATTGAAACATATTGATGATGTAAAGAAAGAAATCTATTCCATGTTTAAAGCATTCATATGAATAAACAGAAGCAAACATTTGGAAAAGAGCATATATCATAAATATTACTTGTTGCACATATATTTAAAGGATAAGGGTTGGGACACATGTATTATATTGGATTGTTTTGTGAGCTACGCTATACTTGTGTGTTGTTTTGAAAACTTATTCCCGACGGAGGTTTGATGAATTTTTTTAATGTTGGAGTAGAGCATTAGGGTTGTTAAATGATTTTGTTTAATGTTTTTGACACTTTGTAGAATTGTACTATTGTAGTTTTAGTTGTGCCACTTAAGCATTGCACAATTCATGTCAAGGTGTATAATCTTCACTATTTTTTTGAATTTTCTTTGTCTCGTTGTCTTGACTCGTTTTCCACTACATATTATTGAGAATTATATTTGTATTTGTGAATCATCATGTATCCCTCTAAAACCCCGATCATCTCTAACTTAAACCCGATCATCTCTAACTTCTCAAGTATTTCAATTTCTTATATTTATTGAATATTTTGGTTTCTACAATTAAATCTGATTTATATTAATTTAAAAATATATTGGAATGTAATGTGCTTAATTTAGAGCATTATAAGTGTGAAAGAGATTGGAAATTACTCCAAAAACAAATATGGTGAACGAATTCTAAGACCATCAATTTCTACTTCCAGACATAGACAACACGCTTACAAAACGGCAACATTGTCGAGATTAGTAAGGCAGGGTACATTTTATTAATTTCAATACATAGTACATAGTTACTTCTCATTGAGTTTGTACCCTAATAAGACAGCTGTGGGTTTGTACCCTCACATTGTTATCCCGAAATCGAGATCAAATCGTGTAAAGAAAGATCTGAACGGAATCTCGGGCGACTTTTGTTATCTGCAGAAGCATTTAGCGACGGATAATCGAAAGAATCTCCAGATTTTCCTCCGCGAGTCCTTCAAAATCCAGACAAACATACGTAATTGAACACTTGGTTTCATAAGAAACTGCATGTATTTGTTCCCAGGAGAAACAATAATTAAGTAATGCGAGTTCAAAGATATATTATGGGAATGTGGGAATAAGTTGGGCAAGTCAAAATGCAGTGGCACTGGCGATTTTCCAATGACGCACTGCCATGATAGCGATGGTGATGTAACTTTGTTGTGGAATCCGAGCCAGTGTAGTCGTTTTCACAATCATCCTTGTGTGGAACTGCGAGTGCGACTATTTTTGTTGATCACTGTGCAAATCAAAAATCCTTTCTATGCCTAGCAACTCATAAAATTTCCGGTTTGATTGAGAACTTATAAAATTTGCTAGCTTTGTCACTGTGGGAGTATGACTCTGTCTCTGTGTTTGTGTGTGTGCTGAGGGGGAAACTTTTCAATTAAAAACCCCACCATTTAACGGAGGTCGTAAGTATTTCAAAAATAGTAAATATTTTATTAAGTATTTTGTACGAATTAAGTCTTAAATTTCCACTCGATGGAGGTTATAAATAAGTAACAAATTGTAAAACCTTGGTTTGAGGAAGGTTATAAGTAACTAAGAAATTTTAAGTGTCTTATTGTAGTACCCTAAATTTGGACCAATGGTATTTGACATTTATCTGGGTGCATTAATCATTGTGTACTTGATGACTAATGCTTACAAGCATTTCATTCAATTAATCATTGTGCACTTGAATGACTGATTCATTATGCATCTTACTCAATTTAGTACTCCTTGGGTGCTAGATCACACTTGTTACTTATCCTTCACCAATCGAAAATTCATTTGGTGAATATCGAATAGATCTTCGTATATCTAGCCATCCTCTCTAGCAAACATATTTCAATTCACAAATTAATTAGTAGGATGAAGTCACCAATAATGGACAAAATTGTCAAAGTGGTGGCTTTATCCTCCATTACCTTAACAACACTTTTTCAAATTTATAAGTAGCTTGGTCGGGCTAGTGTTAATTGAGTTGAGAAACCTTTCGCAATGTACCGCCTATTAAAACACAATCACTCCACCCATTCAAAGGGCATCTTCTATCATATCTTTGAGATTACCTTGTAGATCACAACAAAGCACCCAATTGCTAAATCACTCTCTCAAGCACATCGATTGGTACTAACTATACATACATCCTATACATATGCACTAGGCCATTTTAGAAGTTGTATTCTACACCATAGATCATTTCCAAGTGTGAAGTTCCTATAATGGTCTTCATTTCCAAACACATTGTTATTGGAAATTTTACATGTGTTTACCATGTGGGAGAGCTACATAAATTTGAGTTCTCTTCAAAGCATTGTTATTTAGAAAGCTCTCAATAAAGCGAGGAGTTGAGGAAGCTCAACATTGCGGACTAACACCTTTTTAGGTCTTCAAGGAGAAGACTTAGGGTTTTGAATAACAAATTTCTAGTCTACCGCACAATCATGATCATGGTATTTTAAATATAAAATATGAAGTTAAAGACGTAAAAGATCAATTTTCCATAATCAAAATCTAACAAAACCACGCAAAAGATAAAACAAACCATAGAGGGAAAATCCATCTAGGTGAATTTTCCGTACATGTGAGATTTCATCCTCCTTTTAGTTTTAGCTCCCCATATTTTTAGGATAGTTCAAAAGTGTTTACAAAAGCTATTTACACAGCTTTTAGATAATTATCACTTTGTCTTAGCTAAATTTGGGCGAATATCTTCTAAACCCTAGCCCTAACTTCTTAATATAAATTTCTAGATTTGTATAAGATCATATATTTACAATACATGAATTTATGATTTGTCATTTATTTTCATTTATATTATTTCTTATCCTAAATTCATATTTACACATAATAGCTTGATTAGGAAAAGGCTAGTTTTTTTCTTACATTTTGGTGAACCCTCTTATTTATATTACACATATCATATGACTTTGTCCCTCAACCTTAGGGTTTCAAATTGTTAATAATATGATTAGTATCATAGTTTAATAATGATTTATTATGACCATAATTTGTTTAAATACATCATTCGCATCACCATATTGGCCAATATATATGCAATGACAATGAAATAACTTTTAACTAGGAAGCATTTAAGCTCATTTTACAATTCAAAACCTTATCTTCCTTTATCTTGACAATATGTTGGATGACTATGCTTTGTATTTAGTTACCCAGTTATCATTATAATTCTCTCTTATAAATCTAAGCTTGTAGTTATATAAATCCATTGTCACCTACTCCTCAACCAATGAAACCCCCTCCGATAAAATCTCATTACTTACCAATAGATCCTCGATAAAATCTACCAATGCTTCACATGAATAATATAATTCAATTACAAACACCTACCTGGTTGAGTGTTCAACCCTTATAATCCCTAGTTTAATCCTAAAAACAAGTGTCTTGGAAATTCTCCCAACTATTTTTAATATTACCTATGAATCTCCAAGATCTCATTGATGACCACATTCTTTCCTTCATTGCCGAATTAGGTACAATATGCATGGAAATTAACATAATAACATATTACCCTATATACACACCTTCTATGCATGTAATACCTTAACCAAATCCTACACATATCCCTTATATAAATTCTACAACACCTAATCAAGGCAATGACACATCTCCCCCTCATCCCATAGGAGAATCCATATTGTACACTCTTTCACTTATTAAACTATAACATTATTTATCAAGATCACCATTCCTCTATTCTTGACCTCACACCCTGATATCACATCTAAATTCTTAGAAAACCATGATTCTTTGGTAATTTTCATAGTGATAAATAATTGCCCATCATAATTACATAACCAATTTCTTGTACTATTAATAATCTAATTTGTATCACACCTTTAATGGGGGCATCCTTTGGTTGTCTAGTACATGGTTTATTAATTCCAAGTATATATGCATACAAAGACATACATAAATTACAAAATTATTTACAATAACACCATTGAAAATATTTTAACCTAATATTAGTGAGGGTTACACAATAAACGCAAAGCTTATATTCATAAATTATTATGTACATTAATAATCCTCGGTTTCCTTTAAAAATACTCCCTAATCTTGATACCCAAATGGATAAAGAATAGTACGACATGATGCCCACACATGATTACAAATAGCTTACTATGTTTATACAATATGATATTGACCAACCAATGGATTGTAATTCTCACATAAAACATTAATCTAGATAAAATATAGTACTATCTACTCCAAATCTCTTTTAGGCCATTATTGTGGTGGGAAAATATTTTGTAATGGAAAAAATAGTGGCTTTTGGTAGAAGTGTAATGTGACAGAGTCTCTCCTCTATTATAATATGGAGGTGCCCTTTTTATTGCTAAATAGTTTTCTTGAAAAGGAATATGTACAATATATATACTATTTTATTGTTGAGAGTTTGGAATCTCATCCCAATAGATTTTAACTCATGAGAAAGGAAATGTAGATAAGAAGGAAGAAAGGGAAGAATTATAATAAGAATAAAATAAGGAAAGAAGAAGGGTAACTTTTTCTTTCGATAAAAATACATATAACTCTTTTGATCATGTAAGCATTAGTTAACAATAATGACAATCCCGGATTATATTATTGGAATCACAAGAGCTAATACACATACATACTTACATACATACATGCATACGTACATACATATGTATGCACACATGTACATACGTATATACATACATACATGTGGATGTATACATGTATGTATGTATGAATGTATGTATATCTCTTTATTTTCATACTTCAAAAAGAGTTAAATAGGAAGCTTCCACAATATTTTAATCTAAAAATTCCTATCGGCCAATAATTCCTTTACATTGACTTACTACCACATATATATAAGATATTAATGCTTAGGATTAAAGCTACATGTTGTAGTCAAAAAATCATGCACTTTAGACATTATTTAGTCTGGGTCTCATACTACTATTCATATGGTTTATGAGTGAAGAAAGTACTAATTAACCCATATCCTTTGGCCATTTTACTTTGATTTCCGTCAATCAACACTATCAACCTTCACACATACTTTCCTATTTTTTTGTCATTTGGAATCGTTTTACCTTTGAATGGAGCATCTAGCCCAACATTAGGGCACCCTAGACATTTCGGTCCCATTCGGGGTGCCCTTATCTTTTCTACACTTTCCCGCCACTTTTTGGGAACTTTCTAACCATTTGAGCTTCTCATCTTTATAGTGGCCAACCTTTTTGGGGTTAATTACGAAATTAGAACAAAATAACCATATCAATATAAAGCTATGAGACCATAATTAAGGACCAAACACTAAGCACTACTATCATCACCTAAGGTTGCGTCCATCAAAGGATCCATTTTCATCCATCTAGCTCCATCACAAGGAACAATTCTAGTTCATATGTAACACATTGCATAGGAGGGAAGTTCATTTTATTCCATTCACCATTCTATTACATTTCTACACATATTTATTGCTCACTACTTTAACAAAGTGTGACTGGAACAAGAGTACCTTGCGCATGATTCCACATACAAACACATAGAACTACATTGGGTCCAGGGATGTATTGTAACAATCGGTTAGTAAGTCCACCATTATGGCAAATGAGGTCGATCGACCCTTCATATGAATCTCTCTTTTTTATGGGTTTGATGCTTGTCTCGGGGTTTTGCAGGTCTCTTCTTCATCACCGATTACCAATGGCATATAGCCAAGTACAATGAAGTTAGTCCAAAAGGAAGAGAAGGTAGGAAGTCATCCAATGACACTTAGGAAGAGTTTTGTAGATATTTTTCATAGACCATGGCGCACATATCTTAGACTAGAGTGCCCACATGTGCCCATGTACCTCTCTACATGCCCCGAGTTCACTCAGTTGTTGAGATCTCACTTTTCTGGACCTCGGCATAGTCATTTCCTCCTCTTATTTCTCCAGCCATCTCTACAACATAGTCCAACAAGCTCGTCAAATCAACTGAGTTATTTCTAACTCTCCTTGCACTCTAGGGTTTTATATTTTCTACTTTCTTAGTTGCTTGGGTCACTTTTGTATACATTTATCTATTATTTATTGTTGTTCTTAGGATCGGATTAGCTTAGAATATAGAACATTTTGGTCAACCCGATGTATCCAACCCTTTCTTCTGATCATGTCTTCACCTTATCAAGTCATGACTCAATCGTCTTATCCTACTTTTGCACCTACTAAGGTTTCAATTATAGTTACTACTGTTGTTGATTTTATGCATGTGCGTACTCAAAATCCTTCTCACTTTATTACGCCTAGGGATGACCCATCTATTAATGTAGTTACTTGCTCACGTACTCACCATAATCCCCCTATGGATACACCCACTTATATCCCTCCACCCATTGCTTTGGAAACTCTTCCTACTACTTCTAAGGGCTATGACATTATTGAGTAACTTAAAAATAAACTGCCAAGATTTCTCTTTACGACTTATTGCATAATGTATTAGACCTGTAGTAACACACTAGAAGCTTCCTTTGTGTTATTCATATTGAAATTGATAACTCTATGGTGGCCTTTGCACATCTCATATAGTCCCTTTGTAATTTTCCACATGCCATATCTTTCACTGATGAAGATCTATCACCTTTTGCTAAAAGAAATCCATGTGTACCTTTACTCATTACTTTGCCGTCATTAGCACCACTTGTATTAAATGGGTACTTATTGATAATGGATCAACCATCAACTTATGTGCTCAAATTTTCTTTTTACGCAATTGGGTATTAGTGATAGTCTTATTTTTAGGAATTATACTATCATCCGAGGATATGACTTTACCACTCGCACATGTTTAGGAAATATTTCATTACATATCCGGCTTGGGCCTAAGAATGTTCTCATTTATTTCTATGTTATATATGCCTCATTTCAATTCAATCTCTTGTTAGGTAGACCTTGGATTCACACAATGCAAGTTGTTCCATCTACTATTCACTAGTGTGTCAAATTTTTACATGATGGCTATGAGCATACTATTACCATAGATCCAGAGCCATTCAAATATTATCGCATAGACCCTATTATTGCTATGCCCATTCCACCTTTGTAATGTATTCCATACAATAGCCTTGACACATATGACATTGGTCAATCTAGCGTTTATGATCTTCTTCTACTGCTACAAATACTCCAACTATTTCTACTCACACCACAGCTATTATTTCACCTATGGTATCACCTCCTATCAACATTCCTTCCTCACCTATCGAATCACCTTCCATAGCTCTGCCTTCTATGCCACCTACCAATATACTTGATAATGATACACAACACGAGAATGCTAACACCGATGATTCTGAGGACTTTGATGACGAATTCAACGCTATCGAACTAACGATGAAGCATTAGGTCAACTAAATTTCACACCGGTTGACGTAGATGATTCTTACTTCGAGGACACATTTGTGGTTGATGGCCTAGGTGAATATAAGTTCAAAACCCCTCCTTCTACCAATGCTATGATACTTTATCGGGATCGATTAATTCCCTAAACACTGTTTTATCTTCTACTACACCATCTATATTGCCACCTCCTCCTTTCACATGCACATCTTTTATTAACTCCTTTTGGCATCACATCCTAGTAGAGTGCACTTGTTCAGATACTATTTTCACATATGAGGGATTAGTTAGGATTGGCATGACACTTAATGACATCTTACCTCCCCTTCATTCAACATACCTTTATCATGGATATTTTCACATTATAGTCGCTTTATGGCTTACATGTTTTTCATTTGAAGATCTTTGTTGCATGTACTCCTTGTGATTATCCAATCACACTTGGGAAATATTGGCTTAACTATATTGGCGGTACTTTAGACACAAACCATACTTTGCTTACAGTTCCTATACCATTTGGAAATATTTCTATTACTAATGACTCATCTCTTACTTACACTCCGAATATTTCTTGTTGGCATGCACATGGCTGTCCACCAATACCATTCACTGATGAAGAATATGTAATGAGTGTATACACATTACATTACAATGGATCCTTGTATGACCCACCTCACTCTATTGCTTACCAAGTTTCGATGTTGCTCAATTAGGTTTTGACCATGATAGTGATGATCTCCTCGATAGTGGTACTTAGTAACACTCCCCAATACACACTTGGGGGCATACCATCTAACACATATCCCCCACCCCTCTCATGTTAACATTAGCACATCCCTCTTCTTTACATTATCATACATCAATCTTCTTACATAGACACGTTCATCTACACACTATTAGACCATTACCCGATGACACAATCTTGTGATTTGCTTCACATTTTACTATTAATGGCTACATACCACACATGAACCCCACACACTACACTCTTCACACATCTCGCATTATACATATTATATCATACATCCTACATTTAGACTACATCATTTCAACCATTGTACATTTACATATCATACATACTTTACACATCATATTAGTGTTCATCATATACATGTCATACTCCTATTATCTACGCGTCTAGCATCATATACTACTCATCCTACATACTACATTACTATCTACACATATTACCTAGCACACTATGCATTGCATTTTACACATTTCTACTCATCATATGGTCGTCTACTTATCACATATACTACATCTACTTCTATGTGTTTCACTCACTACCCTATGACACACTTTAGTTCCTCAGTCCATACTCGATTGCCGAGGGTTTAAAAATCAAATGGACCTTATCATACATACACATTCATCACTCAACCTTTTATGATGTGGAATTACTAAGCTAGTGACATACGTTATATGCTAAAGGCTCACCTATTCCTTCATCTTGTAGTGATATACACTTTAGGCTACATCACCACTCCCTCTATTCATCTAGTAGTGATATACACTTTAGGATACATCATCATTATTTTGATTATCTTTTTGTGATATACACTTCGGCTATAAGGGTCACACATACATCATCTCTAGGTTGCATATCATCACACAAATACACACTCATCATAGTGCGTTAGACACAACACACACTTCAACCATTTACCGATGACACACTCTCGTTTATTGTTCATTATTGAGTGCTTGAGGGGCATACTAAATGAACCTCACTTGCATACAACTCCATCCACTCAAGGGGGCATGTGGATCCTACCATCCATCTTGCATTCCATTCTATCCATTGATAGTATGTTGAATATGTTGGTTGTTTGTACTATTCCTTACATTTACTCTTTCATATTCACTTATTACTTATGCTAGTTAGATCTATTATATGTCATTATCTTTACCATACACACATACTTACCATTCACGTATTTTTCTATTTTTGATCGTAGATATAGGTCTCTTATACACAACATGGATGCTCGCCTCCTACCACTCCTACAATGGTCACTGGGGCATCCATATTCGTCTCTTATAGGTGTTATTGTTTCATTTTATACTTAGCACTTTACATCATATGCTTATACATGCTTTTTACATATGGTTTATCTTCTAACGTGTTAATGGGTGCTTCATGTGTAACATTTGTTTGCAAGATTATTTGCTTCCATGGTTATCCGTTATTTTTACTTGCTTGTTTTGATTGTTATTGTATGTGGGTCTTTCGCTTTGTTTGATGTGCACACTTGTTTATTGTATGTGGCCTTTAGGGTCTTGCAAAATCATGAGTGATGTCTCATGTTTACAACCCACTTTGATAGTCTATTGTTGTATTTTTGCATTCTAGCTTATACATTGTTCGCATAGCATACACTTGTCTTTTACAGGAATGTTTGTTTATACTAACACTTATTTCTAGCCACTTATTTCCATGTGCATTGGTTTCTACCAAGTGCATTCCATTCCCTTGCAGGGCAAAATTTATGTGGTTAGTCCTCTTTTGGGGCCGCATTCTCGTATCAACAATGTCACATGTGCCCCCAAAGAGGGGGCATCATTTGGGGTTTTACATACTACACAACGCTTCTACACCGGTTCAGTTCAATTTAGTTTTTTCCCTTGGAATTGTGGGTTATACAACGAGTGGGTTCAGACTAGTCTACAAACCTTGTACACAACAAATTTTATAGGAAATGGTTTTCCTTAGAATTCTGGGGATTAGTTGCAAGTTAGATGATACAATGGACTTGCACTCTACACTACTTCACCAAAGGGGCATTAGATCACTCAAAAAAATAGGTAGTACATATATCTCTTTATACAACTTCAAGGAAGTAGTTACATGTTGGAGAATAACACAACTTTCTCCCTACACTTCTTCGGCTAGGGTGGCGTGAGATTTCCCAAAAACCGCACAGTATAGGATATCCTTTCTACACCCTTTCTCTCATCATGGATTAGGTGCATATGTTCCTTTTAATTTTTCATACATTTTACTATATACATGCATTTTTGACATATATACATGTGTATTTTACTACTTGATCATCTTCTCCTTGCAGGTCCATCCGTATGAGAAGCAAGCTTTCAACAATAACAAGAAAAAAATGAAATCAAGAATAACATATGCAATAACACACACCTCATACTAACCATGCAGTACATCACACACATCGAAACCTACTCATGCATTTCAAAGCACTAGGTTCAATCTTACCATTTTTTTCACTTTTACATCTTTAGTTCCCACACTCCACTATTATCTCATTCTACGATTTTTCTAGTCCATTGGCATGCTTTCTATATCACTCTACAAGAACATTAGGTAAGCATATCTATCTAATTTATGTTACCAATCATTCTGCTCACCAACATAAAGTGGGAGAAAATGTAGTCACAAAATCACGCACTTTAGACATTATTTAGTCTCGGTATCATACTACTATTCATATGGTTTTTGTGTGAAGAAATTACTAATTAATCCTTTTCCTTCAGCCATTTTACTTTGATTTATGTCATCGCATGACCAACCTTCAACTCATACTTTCCTAGTCCATTTTTTCATTTGGCATGATTTTACCTTTGATTAGGGTGTCCTACCCAATACTTGAGGTGCCCTGTGCACCCTAATCCCATTCGGGCTACCTTATCCTTTTATACACTTTCTTGCCATTTTTTGGGCACTTTCTAACTATTCGAGCTTGTCGTATTTTTAGTGGTCAACGCTTTTTGGATTAATTATGAAATTAGAACAAGAGAACCATATAAATATAAAGTTATGGGACCATAATGAAGGACCAAACATTAAGCACTACTATCATCACCTAAGGTTGCAACCATCAAAGGCTCCATTAACATCCATCTAGCTCCATCACAAGCACGAGGCTAGTTCATATGCATCACATTACATAAGAGGGAAGTTTATTTTATTCCATCTACCATTCTATTATATTTTTACACATATTTATTTCTCATTACTTTCACAAATTACGACTAACACAAGAGAACTTAGGGCATTATTTGACAAACAAGCACATAGAACTACATCAGGTATGATATGTAGTGTAGCACTCAATTAGTAAGTCCACCATTGTGGTAGTTGAGGTCATTCTAACCCCTTCATATGCATCTTTCTTTTTTAGGGGTTTGATGTTTGTCTTGGGGTTTTGTAGGTCTCTTCTTCATCACCGATTACCAGCGACATACAACCGAGTACAATGAAGTTAGTGAGATAGGAACCGAAGGTAGAAAGTCATTCAAATCGAAGAAAGTTTTCAAAGCTTTTTCATATAATAGGGTGCCCAAAGGCACCCCTGCACTCTGCTGACCCCACAACCCACTTAGATTCCCCAAATCTACACTTTTCTAGACCTCGACATAGTCGTTTCCTGCTCATGCTTTTCCAACCATCTTTGCAACAGATCCCAGCAAGCCTATCGAATCAACTCGAGTTCTTTCTAACTCTCCTTGCACTCTAGGGTTTTATATTTTCTACTTTCTTAGTTTCTTGGGTCATTTTATTTATATATTTATCTATTATTTACTATTGTTCTTAACATCAGATTAACTTAGAATATAGATAATTTCATATTTTTAGTTAATCACATGCAACCATGAAAATTTCAAAATTTATAATAATAGGAACTTACAAAGGTTGATTTGTATTTGAATTGCACATCGATAAAATCAATTTGTATTTGCATTGTAAATTGAAAAAAAAAAATCACTTACACAAAACATGTAAATTGAAAAAGTAAATTTACATTTGGAAATTATAAAGCGTATTCATATGAATAAAAAATTAAAAATAATAAGCCTTACTTTTTTATTTCATCCTTAGTGTCATCTTGTACACTAGTATATTTTTCCTTACAAAGTTGTTTTCTCTCATGGTATCCATCGAAGATCTTGAGAAAAAATTGAGTTAAGCCTTCTTCTTCGATCCAAGATAATATTGTTTACATACTTCCCATTCCATGTTCATGTCTAACAACTTTTTAGTTATCCATTGAAGTGTTACTGATTATTTCTTGAATTTATCAAAATGTATTGATATTTGACAATTTGGTCAAGAATTCAAGCCCAAAGGTGGTCCCTAAAAAGGATTAACCTTGCACTAACTATTTGAACTGATCAAAAATTTATTATGTTAGGCACACTATCATTCCTTAATCAAAAAAATCACAAGAATTTTTTTCAATTATTTCCATAATATCATTGGTGGCTTCAAGTTATTCTACCCTTACTTCCCTAAGTTTGGCATGACATTTGCCTAAAATGTGTATTCTAAAGGTGGCCACATAATGAAGTTCATATTGTTTTCCTATTTAAAATCCTCTAAAACACCATCTTTCACAAGGAGATATGAATCAAAATGTTACAATGCTTCCATAGACACTCATTTTGGTAATTCATGTCATACAATAACACAAATTGTACAATGCCTTTCCACTAGTCCACACTTGTCCAACTTAGTCAATCATGTTATCCTTAGCTATATCCCATTCATTATTTCTTACACACAACTCATTTATTCACACAATGGTCACATTAGTCGATAGAACTAGGATAAACCCTCACACAAAAAATCTCAACTCTTGGATCACCCGCATAAGAATTTGGGACCACAACGGATAGGGAATACTGTAATGATTGTGAGTTATGGGCTGACCTTGCCACTTTGGTCCCACCTCTGAAAAAACTTTTATCATTAAAATTCCTTTGGTTCATTCCTAGTTGGCCTTATTTGAGGTTCCCATATTTGGAACACATATATAAGCCAAGCATTCATCCATTATCAAGGAATAAACTATACCCACTTGAAACCCAAAGATTTTCATGAGAATACACATAGAACAAGCATAAGAAAATTCATTCCAAGACTCTCTTGAGTTCCATATACACTTCATATTCTTTCTAAGGTGGTCATCCACTCATATAAGCAAAATTAAGGAACACATCATCGCTCTACGTCAAGCTAGGGAAAAGGTGCAAGTACAATCTCATTGTTACAAGATTAGGGTTATCTTTTTGGTTATATATATTCTAAAGATCACATGTTAGGTGTGAAATAAATGTGGTTTGATCCATCTTTAGACTAGTGGAAACATTGGTGGTGCACGGGGTTCCCACACCCACCTAACATTTGTTTTGTAGTAATTTTTGCCATCTAGGGTTTTGAGGATCAAATTAGTCACACAAGCCATCAAGGGCCCAAATTCCAAATGGGAGTAGAATATGAAGTAGTAATCAGATATAGGAAGTTACAGAGTAGAAACCACATAAGGACAAGGGGATACAAGAAGGTCCATAACATCCATATGCTTTGGTGTGCTCAATTCTTTGACACATAGTTTCAAAAGAGAAGATTTGTCAAGACATTTCTAGCATGTTTCAGTCATCATTCCATCCAAGATTATCACATAAAAATTAATATCAGCTAAGTCATCTTATCCCTCTCATTACAAGTTCTTTATCTATCATTATCTATCATTTTTTCATTACTTAAGGGCTATTCTTGTATTATTACAATTATCCTTGAAACTAATTGATTAGAATAATCTACCATTGATTGAATATTGCACATCTTGGTCTTCTAATAGGGCTGTTTCACCTCATACAAAACACATTTATATAGGACATAACTTCCCTACACACACACACCCATGTGGTCGGTCTCACATGAAACTCGTCCCTTGATTCATGATTGCATGCTTCCTTTAGTTGCAGATGGAAGATAGTGGACCTTCACCTAATATATTCATTGGCTAGTTCCTATACTACTCACAAAGTGGGGGAATCCACTTCCCCTTATTTTTGATGGCACACTCTAGTTATAGGTTCAACTTGACTATTGAAGGAGTAGTTACACACACACATTGGGGCAACCTTTCTTTCTCACCTCTACTACACACACATTCTAATTCATCAAAAGAAATGTGTGTGTACATATATTCCACTCCCTAGGGGCATTATAGGATCACCCTTCCTTCTCTTTCGATAATATGATTTCATGTATGCCCTCAAGGAACCTAAAATTGAAAAAAATCAAATATGATAAAAATTTAGAAACAATCGCATTTCTCTTGCTTGGTTGTTTCTATTGCACACTTATATTATTCATGTTGCACTTTACTTATCATGTTATATTGATACATAATAATATATATACTTTTTCTATATACATGCGGCATCACATGGTACATTGATTTGAATGTAGGCTACACACATATGGTTATGTGATACACGGTGCTTGGAAATTCTCTTTTCTAGTTGTTATATGCCAATTGGGGAATCCACTTTACAATTTCTCACATACAAGTGCTATTTTTCAAATCTTTGCTATTTACTCAATACATACATCATGTCATATTCTTTATTGATCTAACATGCTAATGGGTAATTCATGTGTAGTATATTTTTCATAAGTCACTTCCAAACCAAAATCATTTTCATTCCATATGTTACTTTCTTATTTAGTATTGGACTTCAGCCTTCCTTGATTGTCTTACAACATCCCGGTGGTGTCCCATATATGAAGCATATTTTTTCCATGAATGTTCTACTTGTGTGTCTTTGCATACTTTCACTTACATATATTGCATTATTTTTCTATTTATTTTCATTAACACTTTACTAGATTTTATATTATACTAATATGCATGTGCCATGGTATACACCATGCACACTCCCTTTACCCTACAAGAATCCTACAACACATGTGAACATTAGCTATAGATCATGTTATTTGTGTTGTGTTCACAGCTTGTCTAGCTCACGCGCCCCAAACAAAGGGGTACACATCATATGGTATTTCATCCTCAAAACATCTCATAACTAGGAAACAAAGTAATAAGTACAAAATTAGATAGGTTAGAGGCTCAAAAATGGCTCAAACATAGTTAGGTTAGAAGGACCTACGGACCGAAACGTATAGCAAATACCATAGGATATGAATGTTATGGCCCATTCCATATGCTTCCATCATGGTGCAGGTTTAATAAATTTCTGAGTTGGTACATTTTCTCAATAATATCTACAAATTTTTTACTTAGGTTCAATTACAAAATCCACATTATAGGTTAAATTATGGTGGTACCAAGGGTAGGTGCAAGTTAGCATTTCCTTGGTAAAATTTTTCATTATTTGTAAATAAATTAGGTTCATGTTCATTTATAATGGAGTTTATATGTGCTTCCTTGGAAGTATTGAGGTCATTGTTATGCTTGTAGGCTATACTTATCATTACCTAGTTTTTGTAGAGGCATGTAGATCCACTAAAATTATCCACATGTACGCTCTTCACCATGCGGGGTGAATTTACACTTCTTTCTATTCTCTTCAATACATTCCACTTGGGGATTGATCACCCCAAGTCCTTCTAACTAGCTCCAATAATAAGTTCTAAAAATATCCATAGGAATGATATTAGGAGTATTTTTCTCCCCCTTTCTCACAAAATAATCGTGTGTGTACACTTTCCTTTTCTTTTCTTTTTAATGTTTATATTTTTATTTTCACATCAGGTTTAAATTTATCAATTTAAAGTTTGATTTCCTATATTATGGAAATTGACTACACTCTTTTCTTTGTAACTACACATCCTATCAAAACAAACTCAATTTGAACAAAGAAAAATTCCTAGCACAAGCACAAAGAAATCGAGAAAATACAAAGTGGGTTTACACACTCATTTTGGTAATTCATGTATAGCAAAAACACAAACTATATAATGCATTTCCACTAGTCCACATATGTCAAACTTAGTCAATCATGTTATCCTTACTTATATCCCATTTTTTCTTTCTTATAAACACATCTCATTTATTTAAGAAAATATTAGATTAGCTTATAGAATCAAGATAAATCCTTGAACAATATTATCCTATTTATGATATCATCTACAAAATAATTTGGGACCATAGTGGATAGGGAGGACCATAATGTCTATATGTTATGGGCGGACCTTTTTGTTCCCACCTTCTCTAATGACACTTTATCTAATTCAAATTCCTTTGGGTCGATCTCATTAATCCTTATTTGAGGTTTCCAAATATGGAGGTATATATAAGCTATTCATCCATCCATTATCAAGGAGTATATCATACAAAGTTAACACCCAAATCTCCTCATGAGCATACACTAAAAATAAGAACAAACAAGGAAATTTAAAGAATCCATTGAGTTCAACATACTCTTTCTAAGGTAGTCATCCACTCAAATTTACAAATGTAAGGAACATATCATCACTCCAAGTCAAGCTAGGAAAAGGTGCAAGTACAATCTCATTGTTGTAATATCACGGTTATTTGTTTGGTTGTATACATTCTAGATATTACATACTAGGCGAGAGTGATGTGTATTTTAAGTCCTCTTTGGAGTAGTGGTAACATCAATGGTGCACAATAGTTCCCACAATCCACCTTGACCATCTAGGGTTTTGAAGATAAAATAAGTTACATAATGAGCATTGTAAAGGTATCAAGGCCAAAATTCTATATAGGAGCATAACAGAAGTAGTTATCAGTCACAAGAATTTGTTCAAGAAGAAACCACAAAGGGAAAAGGGCATACAATAAGGTGTTATTGATAAAATTTGACATATCCTCCTTTTAAAAAAATCATTTTAAAACTTCTCTATCTTCATTACACAACATTCTTTCGCATGCATTTATGATAAGTTAGGTGCGGGCCACTTGACATTTTAATGCATTATTTAATCTATATAACATTTAAGTGGTTTCATGGCATTCTTATACTCTGTCAGTAGATTATTGATTTGTGAAAATAAATATATATGGTATCTTGTTTATTAATTGGTTGCATTGCTTTCGATATGGAGATCAAGCTTCGTTTCACAATATCATTATTTGGTTTTCAGGCTTGGATAATGATATATCTCTTCTTTCCATTCTAGAAATAAATTTTCTCAAGTGACATGTTGAAGATGTTGGTGAGTTTTGAAATGATCATTGGCGCTTTGAATTCATTTTTGGACTTCCACTTAGCATAATTCATTGATCATATGACCGGTTTCTTATCGCTTAAAATGATTTTTGTTGATTCTTGTGTTAATATTGTTCATATAAATTGGCATTGAATTTAACTTGAGGGTTGATGTATAAACGAAGTGGGTATTTAGGTATATGGTGGTAATTTAATTTGGCCACCATGTGTCTTGAACATTCCACCTTAGTTTTGGGTCATATTACATGGGCGATTTTAAAGAGTCATTGAAAATGTTATTGGTAGTGGCATCATTGTGGTAGTTATGTTTTTTTAAACTCGTAGTAATTGTAATGAATGCATACGTGCTACATTAATTTCAACTCATAGATGGTTTCAAGCCATGCAAAAAAATGAAGCTTGGGATTTTTGTTGTCTTTTGTTGTTTTCATGCTCTAGTTTTGGAAGCTCTATCGAGCTTCTTGGTCGTGGTGTTGTGTATTTGGCTTCTCCCATTTTCATGAAAATATGTGGCAAGTTATATAGGTATGTAGTTATTTGGAGATAGCAAGGAATAAGTTACCCGAATTTGGTCATTTTTCATGCATGCATGTGGCATTTTGGTCTGTGAGCTCATAAGTTTTTTTTTTAATAAAAACTAGTGCTTTGTGGACATTGAAGTATTGTGCTCATGTTTTTAACTTTTATTTTATTACCCACATTCAAAATACTTTCAATCTATGCAAATGTTGAAATGGGTGAAATAATATTTGTAAAAATCTTTTCTTTCTAGGTTATCATGATCTGTAAACTTCTACTTTGGAACTCAACAAATCACACAACTATGTTGTTCTGCTTTAAACTTTGGAAAATGACAAAATTGCTAAAAAAGGTAGAGCTTCATGACTGATTATCTAGTGCTATAGAAAGGAAATTGTAGAGAAGGAAATAATTCAAACTTCAACACCAACAATTTTATCATCGAAACCTCCAAGGAGGAAAACTAGTCAGGAAGGGCAACTACTCTTTCTTCCCACTTTTAATTGTCTAACATAGACAATTACAGATTAAAATAAGTATGAAAAGAAGAAAAAATGTAAACCTTATCTCCAATCACTTGTTTGTTTTGTTTCTACACCTAGCTCCTACAATTCCATTCCAACACCAAGATCTTGCTCACTGCTCTAATTAAACTCTACTTCTTGATCTCTCTGGATCTTTGAATGCATATTCTCTTTCTCCTTTCATGTATTTATAGGCATTCCCATGTATTCTCATGCACTGGAGGATGTGAAAGGGCATGGAAGGGAAGAGACACGGTTGGTGCTTCAAGAACGCGTCCACTCACATTTCATTCTTCTTTTCTATTCAAAGTGTTAGGACCACCGCCCTATGCAGATCAAGGCGGTCTCGTGACCACCGCCTTAGCTGGGTGGTAGTTTCAAGACCACCTCCTTGTAGGGTGGTGGTTCTGAAACCACCGCTTTGCACAGAGCGGTGGTTCTATCCAAAACCTCTGTTTACCTCATTTTTCTCACTTTTCTTGTTTCTCCTTCTTGGTGCTGATGGAACTGATGAAGTGGTGTGTTTTTCTGGATCCCTATGGATCATATCAAGTCAAGTTTAGTTGGAATGCAAGTTTTTAAATCCCATGTTGAGCCTATTAGTGTTGTGGATAATGTGAGTGAAACATGTGACCTCGCTTTCAGTTTTTCTTTATCTAATCTATTATTTCTAATGAGTTGGCTAAATATTATGGGTCAACATGAGTTGTTCTTGATAGTGGTTGTATCTTTTATGCTTTTGTGGGTCATTTAAGATGGTGAATATATGAATATGTGGGTTTAACAAACCATTTGAGTTTCCTTAGTTTAAATCACCGATGGGTACAAAATATTTGTTTTCCTATGATGATTGTTGTGTTGATTTTTTAGGCAAGAAGTGTATGTGAGATTTATTTTGGGTCATGAATAAGGATGCATAAAATATGGCAGTTTTACCACTTCTCTAAATCTTCTATTTTACATGGAGTTTTGATTTAATAATAATTTATTTTATTTTATGGAAATAAAATTATTTCTTGGAAAAGGTGGTACATTTTATTTTATATAGATATCATGTGATATTCAAGGAAATTGTTTTATTTTTGATCTCAAACTAGGCTATTTGAATTTGTAAAATGTTGGTTTTCGAGGAAGTAGGGAATAAAAATGGTATTGTGCAGAAAAGTATGAGATGATTATGAATTTTATGTTGAAATTTTTGGTGAAGGTTTGCATACAGTTTGGAATTATTGAGTTCAGATTGTTGAAATAATGGTTAAATTTATTTTCCAAATGGGTCATTTATTGTTAATGATAAATATCCTTGGTCAAATGGTTATCATCTGTCACCACATTCTCTGCCATTTTAATATGAATTGGGTCATTTTAGTTCACCTTGTTTTGATGGATTATGTGAACTTGGGAAGTTGTCTTCATTTGAGCTTGCTTAGTAATTTTATCATTTCTTCTCAGTTATTACAATAATGTCAGGTTGGGATGGATGGGGTAATTCAAGAGGATCAAGTTCACATCACTCATGGGGCACAATAATTTTCGAGGACGTTCCCAATGGAAAAGAGGTTCACCTATAGGTGGCTAAAGTGAAACTAGTATGCTTCGGGTGTGAGGCAATTCATTAGAGGTGGTCCTACTAGGATTTTAGTACACTTTCATACTAGCGAGATTTTTCTTCATGAGGTGCTAAAATTTATTGAATCATATTCTCATACCCAATCTTCTCATAGCCTCCATAATACCCGGTCTATGACAACATTGATCCTACACACGCTGAGCATAATCCCTCCTCTTCCAATCATTCAAAGTGCACTCTACCCTTTCTTATTTTACCTCATGTACTTGTCCAACCACCGCTTAACCTATCTTTGTTCCTTGACAAACATAGCCATCCCACTCACATGACTCCCATCCTTTCCCTAAGTGTGATAGGTCCTCTTTTATTGTTCCTAGGGTGACTAGAGCACTGAAGAGAGTAAAAAAAAGGTAGAGGAGGAATCAAGATCCATACTCACACACTCACATTAATATTCTTGTTGGTCGATATGAGTATGTGGAATTAATGACTGAGACTAGGACAACATTGGTAGACTTTTTTAGGTTATATCATGATACGATATTTTAATTTCTTACTTAGACATGGATTTGAGCATATACATTTTCAAAGTGATTAATAGTTTTCATGATTTTATATTTGATGATATTTGACAATTTTCCTTTATGAACTTAAATATATACTTGGGCTTTGGTTGATTTCAGTAGTTTTGTTATATGATGGATTATATTTTTATGATCATTTGGATATGATGGAGTATTTATGGTTTAAATGAATTGAATGCTAAATGGTTATGTTGTATATTTTATTTGGTGTATTTAATGTTAGGTGGTCCCCTCCCCTTTCTTGTCTCATTCCTCATTTTTAAAAAGTTTTCTTTTATTTCAAAAGATAGCTACTTGAGTCATCCTCATTAATATTTGAAATAAAATATAATAAAGTTTCACTTTGATAAGAAGTTTAATATTTATTATAAATTTAATTATGAATTGAAGACAAATTAATTGTACCGATTTTTCAAAAAGGAAGAGTTATATAAAGACTTGGAGGGCACATTTTTTATGATGAGAAATCATAGATTATAAGCATTTTGTGAATCTTATTTCATAAGAAATATTTTTTGTGCAATGGTTTATGAGATAATTTATTTTACATGTGTTATGATGACATTGTTTTGAGATTTGAGTATGAAATTATGATACAACAGGTATATCCAATTTTAAAATTATTTTATTGATTATTTGATTTTATTATTTTGTATCTCATCTAAAATTGATTGCAGATTTTGATCTATCATATCTAGAGCAGGCCATGAAATTCATTTTCACTCCAATCTTGAGACAAATGCATATTGATAGCCATGTTGGATTTTTTATTTGATCATGACTCTTGTTAGATGTTGTCTTGGAAATCATTGTACATTTCACAATTACAAAATATGTTTCTCTTTAATATATTTATCTTCATTTTTATCTTACAAATTGTGCAAATGTGTCATATCTTGTGAATAATGTGTTTATGTTTATTTTCTTTTTATGTTGTTTTGGTTTTGTTTCCAAGATAATTACATTACATGACCAATAATTTCACTATGAGATCATGAATAAATCATCACTTATTTAATTCACCTTTTCAAGAGGTTGTCTCGTTAATAGACTTCACTCTGTCGGATAAAGGTTAGATAATAATTTCTTGGATAAAGAAATCAGTCCTATTAATAAGTGATTTATTATTTCATATGAACTTTGATGAAAGACTATCATGTTACTTAAATGATCTCAATTTCCTATCTGATTTAATAATAAATGGTCTTGTTGTGTCTTTTTCTTGTGTGTTTATTTGTTTCTTTGTTTTTTTCTTGTATATTTCTTTGTTGTTAGAAGATATAATTTTTTTCTAGAATATTAGGTTGGTCTACGATTAACCTATACTTAAACTACCCACACTTAAGCTATCCTTAAGTTTCTTCATGATTAAACTGGTATGATTCCAACTTGACCTTTACGTTAGGCATAAGGGTTAATTAGTTGTCGGTATAATTTTTATAGACAACAATTTTGGTGACTCTGTTGGGGACCAATTTCCATTTATTCTTGATTGGATTTACTCTAACTATCTCGATTCTTCATTTATATTTCTTCCACAAGAGTATATTTCTTCTAACTATCTACTCTTTATCATATTTCAAATGACCATTATAATAAATTTGAATCAATTTGACACAAATAATCTAACACCGAATATAATTATATTGAATTTAGAAATCATACGGGATATATTTACATAGATGGAGCATACAATTTATAATGTTTGATCTCCTACAAAGGTGGAGTCAACACTCATCTTCAAACCCTACAATCTCTCTCCATTAATCTCTCATATTTATCCCTAGGATATCTCTCTCATCCCTTTATTATCTCACACACCAAAATAGCTACATGAGTTATTCTCACAACTCACCCAAATATTAATACTAACTATTATAACTATTTTATTAATATGAATTCTATAAAATCATTATTAATAATATTACAATTTATTAATAATGTCACAATATATTCCACGAGATATCCATGAGAACATATAGAAAATGCTTGAAACCCTAGGTCCCACGAGATCTCCACGAAATACTCGAGTGATGGCGGTGTTTCTATTAATGGCGGTGGGTGTTAGATTTTCCCTAGCTCAGTCTAATACCCTACTTTGTTGGAGTGCCAATCTCTAGTTCTATCCCTTCCTTTGGGGTCAGTTTTACCTCCTCTATTTTCCCTTGTGGTGCTTCCCCACCCATGGCGGCGGCGGTTCTAGGATTCTTGCTAATCCCAACACAAGTATTGTCAGGGGCGATGACTTGGACCTTATCAATCAAGTCTATGGTGAGGGCAATTCATGGGTATGGCACTCCCCCTATGATGTTGTTTTTGCTATGAGTTCTTCTAAATTTGGAGGCTCGGAAGATGTTCCCTTCCTTCAACATGTTGGGGTTTTAGGGAGATAAGTGTAGGGCTGAGTCTTCTCGGAAAGAAGAACTAGTGTAGGGGAAAGCCCTCTTTCCCGAGGCAAAGCAGGATCTCGGTGTAAAGAAGCCTGCCAAACCCATGGCTTATGCCAAATCCACTCCAGTGGTCTCCTTTGGTGAGGATGTCTCAGAAACTATGGATTTTTACCAAAAATGGGGCCTGATCTGTAGATTCAATAGTTGTTGTCCTAGCCTTCTAGCCCTTCACAAATGGATTTCTGATCAATGGAGGCCCTTTATGGAAGGTAAAGTTAATATCTATCCCTCTCGCACGTGGAATATTCATTGTTGTCTTTGAGGTTTCCTTTGACAAGGACAAGATTTTTGGAAAAATATGGAATTTTCAGTCGCATCATCTTCTTATGAAGCCCTGGTTTCCAAACTTTAACCCGGTTTCTAAAACCTTTACTGTCAGACCTATGTGGATAAGGATGCCTTATTTACCCTTGCACTTTTGGAGTGAGGAGTGCTTCAGATCTATGGGGGATGCTTTGGGTAGATTCCTCGATGTTGATACCAGGACAAAATCTTTTGATCATACTACTTATGCTCGTATTTTGGTGGAAATGGACATGATGGTTGATCTCCCAGCCACTATGGAGCTCAAAGTCAGGGATTTTATATGGACTCAAAATATCGATTATGAAGGTCTCCCCTTCAGATGTAGAACATATTTCGCCCTTGGACATCTTGCTACTAACTGTCACTTTATGAAGAAATAGATTAAAGGGCGGGTATCATGGTGGAAAGATTTTAATCTAGAGAATTTGATAGTTGAGGCTGAGGAGGACAATGATGTTTTGAATGTTTTAGATAGTCACATTAGAAAACTGGGAAAGGAGAAGGACAGGGTTATGGAAGGAGTGAAGAATCTGAGTGAGACTGTCACTCTTCCCACTTTACCTGTTAATGAACCACATGTAGCAGATAAGGGGGTTACACCTTTTTCACCCCCTGTATCTTTGTGTTCTTGATCACAACATTATGTCTCTTGAAATTAGCCTTCCTATTAACCCGGATGAGAATGTTGATCCAAATTAGGGGGAGGGCTGGTAGATGGTGAACAACAAAAAGAAAGGAAAAGATGGATATGTGCCTCTCAAGATGAGCCTTATATCTCATAAAGGGAAAGTTACTTTGGAAGTTGAGTTCCTTGGTCTTGTTGGCCAAGTTTCTTTGACCAAATTTACTTTTGGTTCCCTCATTTTGGTGTTTCCCTGTTCCTGGGGTATGGCTCCTCATTTTGTTTCTTTTTTCATCATGTGGGCTCTTGTTTATTGTTTTTTATCTCTTGGGCTTTGAATGCTTTATCTTTCAGTTGTATAGGGTTCATGATCCCTTCAAAATCCATTTTTACCTAATCTAATAAAAATAATGTCACAATATATTTGTAACACATTAGGGGTTTTGCTCTTATTGACCATGTTGGTTTACTTATTGGAAATACCTCATTAGACATTAATTATAATATTTGAATTGCACTTTGGGATTGTGTTTCTACTATTTCATAGTTTGCACAAGCCAAAGAAATTCTTAACGAAAAAGAGGATAGGGATCTTGATATTCAAAGGTTCGCAAGGTATAATATTCAAACTCTTTTTTTTTTAATAAAAAGTATAGGTGAGTTAAAAATGAAAGAGAATCAATATTAATATCTGTAAATATATCTAAAGTCTTACCTTTAGATATTGCTAATGATAAAAAGATTCTTAAACACTTTTAAAGACCATCCTCCTTTTCTTTATTTATTTCCTTTCTGATTTTCAATATGGATGTTGAAGGTGAAAGAGAAAGAAGGCCTATTCCTAATCACAATCGAAATAGAATCCTTGGATTTGAATGTAATAGAGATAATGTGAAAATGATGAAACATCCAATAATGGTGAATACAACCGTATTCCTTGGCTTAAAGGTAATCCTATTGACATCGGGAGAAATCCTCCAAAGCTGCCATCTTTAAAAGGAATTTAGCTTCCTAAATTTTCTAGCGAATGTAGTTCTTCATGGGAAGATAATCCTAATTCCTTCAAGTTGATATGTGTTGTTATAGGAGTAACCAATGAAATGGTTTCTTTAGGGTTTTTTCACAAACACTTGAAGGGAGAGCCTATAAAGCTTTAATTAGTCTACCTTCCAAATCCCTTACTAAATGGTCTGACATAGAAGACTATTTAGAGGATTTATTTGGGAAAGAAAAGGATGAATTTGAATTGGTAAATGAACTTTCTAATATGACCATGGACCTTGGTGAAACCATTTATCATTTCAACAAATTGAGATAAATATACATGCAAAAGTTAGACCCCCTAAAAATCTTGCACGATTGTATTATTGCAATGTTTTTCCATCAAAGTATAGGTTAGTGTTGGAAGATAAAGAAATTTATGATTTTGAGGAGACTCTAATTTTTTTAGAATATGAAAATAATTTAAAGAAAATTGGTTTCAAAGATAGAACATCATCTAATGCTTCTACAGAGAATACAAAAATTTTGAATGCCATTCGAATCCAGGGTAATGAGATGGTCATAGTGAAAATATAGTTAAATGACCAACCATCATCCTCAAAAATTACTTCTACTAGATCGGGTAAAGTTAAAACTGAATCTGGAAAAGTTAAAACTGAACCTAAAGAGATGTATTATGGGGTGTGTGAATTAGATCATGATCTTGAAACATGTAAAGTTGTTGAAAAAGTTAGAAAATTTGTGAAAGGTAAGAATATTTTAGAAATGTGTAGTTTTGTTGATTCTCGATGCAAATACGCTTTAAACCTAGTTTAAAGAATATTCCAAAAATGACAATAAAAAAGCAAAAGTATGGATGAATCCAAAGGAAAATATAAATTTGATCCTAATGATAAGAAAAAACCACTGGATAAATCAAGTAAGCCCACTTCTGATGAGGTTCCATCTAGATTGAACAATGCTCAATATCAACCTTATAAAGGTAATACATTTATAAAATCATCAATATTCCTGTTGGATATGATATTGTGGCTGACATGAAGAATTCTAGAAGTAATTTGAATATGTTTGAAAGCCTTAGTTTACCTTGTCAGTTTGAAAAATTAGAGGCTACTCATAAAAACAGATCTGAATCAAAACATTTAGTGGTTTTCCAAGAAGATGAATTTGATAGTGAATATCAAGTGCTAAATCATTCCAATTCAACACTTGATTACATTCCTCCTTTCTATGTATTAGTCAAGATTCAGAACAAAATCATTCATAATTGTATTATGGATACAGGAGCATCAAAGAAAATTATGCCTAAATCTATTACTAATTAAATAGGATTTCGATATGAATATCATAATAGGAATTTGACTGGTTTTGACTCTCGTCAGAATAAATGTTGTGTAAAATCTAAAGACATGGTTATCAAGATAACATAGGATGAACAAGTAAGATTTATTGGAAATGTGCATATCTTAAATATTCTTGCTAATTATGTTATGTTTCTTGGAAAAGATTAGTCATAGGATACATGAGCTTTGGTAGAAAGGATCTTACTTTGGCATCAATCGGGAATTTTATTTCTTTTATACACAGAGGAATGGCCAGAACACATATTGAAGGAGTTTGATCACGATTTATTTTGTAGAAAATGGTATGGTAACTTATGGCTTGACTACTTTACATATTAATGTTTTTTATGATGAAGATCACCAGCATGCTAGATTGTTTCCTTCTGATGACATTTGACTTATGTGTTTCAATATTACATGCTCACAAATTAGAAATAGGGAAGATGATTAAGAAAATATAGAATTTCTAAATGCTTAAATCTGATTGCAATGTAGCAAAGTAATTGAATAAAAAATTAAGTTAAAAATAGAGCGAAGTAAATAAGATTTAAAACCCTAAGTGAAAATTAGGAGATAAAATGAATTAGTTGTTTCGATATGATCCTAAAGGTGTACGAGATGGAGAAGTGGTAAATCCGAAGTGTAGACTATCGAAATGAATCCCAAACAAATGTAGAGATGTCATAATATGCTAAAAGGAACAATAACCAGATCGTACTGCAAGCCAAGAACAGAGATGCTAATTCACCTTAGCTCATGTTCTAAGAAGAGAACATTGACACTACGACTTCCTCTAGGCATTGGTGACTTTTCGGATGGTGTAAGACCCTATATTGTAAGGTAGTCTAATGTTCTCTTCCCTTTTCTTATTTTCACTAGTATATCACACCAATCATGTAGATGTCTCCAAGAACCTACAATGAATAAATGACCTGTAAAACCCTCAAAAGCACATCAAATCCCAAAAAGAAAATAATGCAAATGATGGGACAAACTGTCCTCACTGTCAAATGAGTAATCTTATGACTGATTTATGCACTACATTCAAGACCCAATGTAGTTCTGTGTGTGTGTGCATGTATAATATTGCCCTAGGTGGATCTTGTGTGTGTTTCACTTGATATCGAGAAAGTAGCTCGATGTAGAGAATGTAGATAGATGTGTGCATGAAATAATAAAATTCCCCTCCTATGCATGTATGTAAAAGTATCACTCCCTTTTCTTTGTGTGTGGATGCTAGATGGATTCTTGAATGCTCTTGATCATGGCCTTTGAATGCAACCTTAGGTGGTGATAACTTTATATTTATTTGATTACCTTGCTTGAATTTCATAACTAACTCCAAAACGCCGACTACAAAAATATAAGATGCCCAAATGGCTAGGAAGGACCCAAAAGATGTGAACAAAGAACAAAGAGGTCGGGGAGCCCAGAGGGGAAAATGGTTCCCGGCATTGGTGTCGAGGATGAAAAATTTCAATGTATGAAAAGATAGAAAGGGCTAGAAAGAGTGTAAGATCAAAATTGGCAACAAAAAGCAAACAAAAATATCGAAATATATGGGTTAATTAGTATTTTTCTTACTTACGAATCATATGAATAGTAGTATGTGATCATGACTAAATATATACCAAAAGTACGTGATTTATTGTCTACATTTTCCCCCAATTTATGTTGTTCAGAGAAATCTTGATATAATAAAATAGATAAGAGATATGTACCTAATAACCATGTAGATCGATGGCGAAAATCATTCCGACAGAAAGGAAAAACATGGAGTGAAAAAATGTGAAGCATGGAAACTAAAGAAGAGGAAGTGTAAAAAATTGATGTTTATTGTTGTGTGATGTGTTGTGACTACCACTTCCCATAAGGATGGACTCGCAAAGAGAAGAATGATCAATTAATCAAATACGTGGTTATATGATCAAAACTTGTAAATGGTGTGTAAAAGCATGTAAAAATGAAAAAGGAACATGTGTACCTAATTTTTGATGAGTAAAAGATTGTAGAAAAGATCTTGTAGATGATGTAGAAGAACGAGTTTTTAGGCGATATCATATCACCAAGCGTTGAGTGAGATTTTTTGGGTGATATCATGCCAAGACATGGAAGAAGTGTATGGAGAAAATTCTGGTGTCATTCTTCAAATATTTAACTTCTTCCCGAAGCATGAACACTATTGTAAATGGTGTGTAAAATTTTTATCCCTTTTGAACATTTTTTATCCAATGTTGTGTAGTGCATACATGTCAAATACTAAGGATTGTGTGCCCTATAAAATCAACCATGTGAAGGGCTAAGAAATTTACTCAAATGAAAAATGCTTTGTAATTAACCCCAGGTCACGAGCATCTAGAAAGGGTCGGGGGTACTTAGGCGCCACTTGTCCCGTGTCCGGGCATTGGTGTCTATGTTATGGTAAGGACCCAAGTCGAGATCTTAGTCGTTCTTGTGAATGATGACTATGTTGTAATGGTACTGAACTATGTTGTGTGATGATTTTGAATTGTTGTGTGGGGTGACTGATTCACCCAAATTATGCCCCCTCTTTTGGGGTGCATACGATGTTGCTGAGGAGTGTGTGGCCCAAAGGAGGACCAATCATTGTGGTGAAAATGTGCCCTGCAGGGTATGAAGTGTGCTAGGTAGAAACAAAGGCACATGCAAACAAAATGGCTAGGAGAAATGTGTTATTACAAGCAAGATAAACATGCATGTAAAAGACAATGTGTAAGCTAAGCACGTAAAAAGACAGTGTAAACACGCAAGAAGACAAAGTAGACCACGAAAATCAGGTTCCAAACATCGGACGTCACTCATGATGTCACAAGATAATCAAGGTCATAATTTCCACAAGAATACAAAAATTATATAACAAGTAAGACATAGGAAAAAGCCCACAAAAATGACAAGCAATCACAGATAAAAGAAAGCAATGTAATAGACACCCATGGAAGCAAATAGACTTACAAGATAAATGTTGCACATGAAGAACCCATTAGCATGTTAGAAAGATAAGAAGTATGTCAAAGCATGTATAATCTGATACAATCATGTGCTATGTAATATTAAACAATAACACCTATAGTGTATGAAAGTGGATGCCCTCAGGAGCCATTGTGGAACTGGTAAGAGGTATTGTGCTAAACATCCATGTTGCTTGTATCAATCTATAGAATCTGTGATCACAATCGGAAATAAAGTGGACACACATATTTATATGATAATATAATGACATACAATGTATGTGTCTAGCATGTGTAAGAAATTTTCATGTAAGCATGAGAAAGAAAGAGTAAATGCGACCAAGATATGAAATATGTTATGGATGAGACAAAATGGAATGTGATGTGAGTGTGATAGAAATCGTGTGCCCCTCGAGTGGATGGGTATGAGTATGCATGTGATAATGTTCATTTATACATGTCACCTCGGTCATCAAAAAATGAACTGTAGAACAAGAGTGTGTCATCCGGAAATGGTTTGACTTGTGTGTACTAAAAAGATGTGATCGATAAAGAATACAACGTAAAGGGCATGTGAGTGAGTGAGTGTATAATTGTATCGATGAGTGTGGTGAGGTCCATTTGAGAATTATACCCTTAGCATTTAAGTATGGATTACGGAACCGGAGTGCATCATAGGGTAATGACTGCAGCATGTAAGAGTAGATACCAGAAGATATGTCGTGAATGTGTCGAGTAGATGCTACGTAGAAAGAGATGAATGCATAGCATGATGAAAGTGAAATTTTTATTATGTAATGTGTAGTGTAGTGTGTGAGGTTAATGTGTATAGGATGCCCTCAATAGTCAAGTGTGAACCATAACATGAGAGTGCGTCATTGAGTAATGACGATACATGAGTTTATGAAAATGTATAAGATGTGTGTCAAAGATCATATGTGAAGTGTATGGTGTGCAAGACACACGATAATGATATAAGGGGAGAGAAGAATTATGATTCCTCCCCAAGTGTGTGTTAATGAATGTGTTATCCAATGAAAGTGAAAGATGAGGGTCCTCCACCCAATGCTTGCGGAGATGAAGGTGTGTGGCCATGCTTTAAGATCATTTGTGTATGAGAAATACATTGAGTAGGTAAATGAAGCCTATGTGCATGTGATGGATGAGGATAATGTGGATGAAATGGAAACATATGTGAAGTAGGACATGGAGGTGATTGAAACCTATGTGAAGCGGAACATGAAGGTAATGGACACCTATGTGAAGTATAATGCGGAGTTTATGGGAACTTGTTGAAATAAAAATGTGGAGGTGATGTATGCTGATGTGAATGATCTATCCGAGTGGTGAACCTAGACTAATGTGATGGAAAGGAATATTAACAAGATCTGTGTAGGATGTGTGCAAATAGGAGAGCTAGAGTAGAGTGTGCTTTAGTTTCGAGGATGTCACATGGACCTAGATGCTCTAGCAAGTGCAATGACAACCTCAAGGGGAGGCTGTGGCCATGGAGTGGATGGAGAATCACCATTGATAATAATGAATTTCGATCGTGGATGAAATTTAGACATAAATGATTCATGGAAATGATATCCTTAGTTGCACGTAGCTAGGGAAGACCTTAGAGCATATCACACCCTTTGACTGAAGGTCCCACAAGAAAAGGAACAAGTAGGATAATAGGACATACTATGACTAGAATCCTAACATATCCATATGAATTACTGAACTGGATATGAAATTTGTAAGAGTGGATAGCCAATAATGATAAGCGGTCAAGGCAATATAACATGCGCGATGCGAAATGAAGGATTTACCATAGTGTAATTAATATAATTAGATCCAATAGAAGCAATAGTATGAAAGTGATCAAGAAAATGCAATGAGATAATCATGATCAGCGAAAGTAATAATCGGTGGTGATGTCTCGGATGAGAAACTAGAAAATCAAGAGCCCCAATGTAGAAAGAGGAACTGTGCGATAGGTATGTGTTATGTCAGAAAACTAGCACCCTGGGATTTACACATTACAAAAACCTACTTTTGGAAAACATGGGATTTTCTCAAGGTGTGGGACCTTTGCGATTGAGACAAACCTCTAGAGAAGGCTGGTTCCTGACTTATTCCAATGTTGATCTACTCCTAAACTACCAATTCCAAGGGACCAGAGGAAGAGAAATACATAAATGTAAATCCTAAACTAAGGATGCAATAGAACCAAAAAAAGACTAGAGAGATTCCTAGTGAGTGAAAGTGGAGGGAAATGGGAAAGGAGAGGGCAGATAAAATTCCACAGTCCCAAAACACATTCAAACCTCCAATCTTGTGGAGCATGGCAAATTTAAGCCCTGCAAAGGAACATAATATACACAATATACCTAAAAAATATAATAGAAAAAAGAAATGCAATATAAATCAAGCTAGGGAAATAAGAGCCACAAAACACTAATTTTATTGCTTAAAATGATGCAAAATCCATTACAATATAGGCACAAGGAAAAATCCTTCACAAAATGCATAAATTTGAGGCCTGCAACTCACAAAAGTGTTGGAACAATTTTGGCAGAGTTCCTTTACAATTTCAAAATCCCTCCTTTTAATGAGGGGAATTTACATATATATAGAGAAAAGGAGATACCAACCAACATCCTTCATTAAATTCTTGTACGTAGGTATGGGAAGCCATGATGGTTCACTTTTCAATGGTACTTTTCTTGCATGGTGAACAGGATGCCATACCTCATTAAACCAATTGTTCAGCTACCTTGAATAGTGTCATTATTGTCTGGCCTGTATCTGAAACTCTTTGTTGTCACCCAATGGAAACCACTAGCTAATGCATGAAAAGAAGGGAAGATTCTCCGCCAATGAGGAAAAGACTTGTCACGTGAAAACGAGGGGAGGTTAACATGCGACAACAAAAGGAGGTTGATGTGAAAGGAGGTGATGCTGACATGTAAAGAGAGGACGGAGGTGATGGGAATTGAATGACATGTGAGGAAGGAAACTTGTCACACGACAAGAAGGTATGTTTTCATGTGTCAAGAAGAAATGGTTGATATGTGACAAGAGGAAGTAGTTGACATGCGTTAAAAGGTGTGTTTGACATGTAACGGGGAAAGTGGTTGACACGCATCAACAAGGTGTGGTTGAAACACAATAGGAGGAAGTGATTAACACATGTCAACAAGGTGTGGTTGACGCACGAAAGGAGGAAGCAGTTGATGCATGATAAGAGGAAGCAGTTGACACGTGTCAACAAGGTGTGGTTGATGTGTGATAGGAGGAAGTGGTTGATGTGTAATAGGGAGAGGGGCGTTGATGCATGACGGAAAGAAAGGTTGATGCACGAAAAGAAGAGGGGCATTGATGCACATCAAGGAGAATGGTTGACATGTGACAAGAAGAGGGGCATTGACGCGCGTCAAAGAGATGACAATCCGTACATTTTTTCCAGCTTGATCATTAATGCAAATCATGCTCCAAACCTTTCCCCGCATCTTGCAAAATTGCTGTGAGATACCTTGTAAACTACTCCCATTAACTATCAATGCCCAGACCTATAGGTTGATCCATTTTGCAAGGGGGTGCAAAAATGGATAACAATTGGTGACTTACTGGGGTGATTTTCCTACTAGATCTGAAAGACTAGTGATTTTGCATCTATTGGGTATGGAGTCATTCTGATTGTTGAAACTGGTTTGATGTCTAAAACCTCTTGTTTCTCTGGAACATTGTTGAGACATTACTTTATCATCGGATCTTTCCTGAAAATGGAAAGTGCAACAACAATAAGGAACAATCATGTACAAATAATAAAATCATACATATCCCAAAATTGAACATGTAGAGAGTGTACAAGAACTTATCTGAAAGAAAAGCTAGCTACAACTAAACAATGTGCTTTGAAAGAACTTAGAGGAATTGCAAACTCTAAAATAATATTTGTAAGAAAGATACTCCCATTATTAATTATGCTTGAGATCGATGCCATTGACTAGGATCTACAATTCTTCTCTATCTAACTTTTTCAATTAGAAAGCATTGTTTTCTTTGCACCCTGAAATCAAGTAAGGGCCACTCCATATTGCATAAAACTTGGAGTGCCTTCCTGGTTTGGCTCGTTTGCATCCCATTTCGAACCACGTCTCCTTCTCAAAAATTTATTTCTATGGCCTTTCATTCAAAACTCATTTTGAGTTGAGCTTGGTCCTTCTCCATTATTTTCATGGCCTGGTTCCTTAGCTCTTCTAGCTCCATGAGCTCTACATACTTAACTTCCATAGTTGGAAACTCGAACAACTCCAGCTTCTTGATAAGATCCAAGGCTAGTAATTGAAGGGATATTGGCAACCTTGCTTCCCTTCCATAAACCAACTTGAAAGGGGAATACTCAGTTGACTTCTATTGAGTGATTCGTTCATCCCACAAGGACAATTTCAATTTGGTATGCCAAGTCCTTTGATTCTCATCAAGGGTTCTTCTTATGATTCTTAACAAGTTATTGTTTGTGGACTCTTCTTTCCCGTTACGCTGGGGGTAATAGTTAGAATAAGTTCTCAAATAGATGTCATTTATAACAGCCCAATTAGATATCTTTGCTCCATTGAAATCTAAGGCATTATCTAATATTATAGTGGAAGGAACACCAAACCTTGTTGTAATACCTTTGTAGAAATCTAGAATGCTAGCTTCATTTTCTTCCTTAAGTGCAATTTCTTCTATCCACTTAGTGAAGTATTCCATAGCTGTAAGAATAAATTTGTGACCTAGGTTGGAACTTGGATTGATCATCCCAATAAAATCTATCCCCCATTAAATGAAAGGCTTCTCAAATAAGATAGGATAGAGTGGGAGAGCTACTAACTTCTTTGTACCTGTGAAGAAGGCACACTTCTTGTATTTCTTGATCCATGAGTAGCAATCATTAAAAATATTAGGCCAGTAATAACCATCCCTCATGATTCTAATAGTTTTTTCTTTTGGGGAAAAATGACCACCTACCTCTCCATCATGAAACTCATGCAATACCCTCTCTATCTGATTTATCTTGATGCACCTTAAGAGGACACCATTCACATCCCTTTTAAACAAAATATTATCTACAAGAACGTATGGGATGCAATGAAGTTTGAAATATATCCTTTTAGATTTACTCAATCCTTGAGGACTTTGACCCATTTGAAGAAAATATACAATATCCTAAGTCCAACAAGGAATGGGTATACCACCTGCAGCCTGTTCTTGATTATCTTGCAACATCATAACAAATTCTTCCTCCTCTCTTGATTCAGCATGTTGGTTAGAAGTTAGCTGCTCACACAACCCTTTTCCCCTAACTAATTTGGTCACATTTATATCAATATCATACTCCATGACCTTGGTTATCCAACCAGCTCTCTTTTCATTAAGGTCCTTGTTCAAAAGAAAATATTTTACACCAACATGTGAAACTAATAGATGAATTCTATTATTTGACACTAGATGTCTGAATTTATTTAGACTTCTAATCATAGCAAGGACATGCTTCTCAATGAATGAATATATCACCTCATAATCCTGAAGGCTTTGGCTGAAGAATGTGATAGGATGCTCTAGTCCTTCTTGATTTGGATGTACTAGTATGGTGGATATTGCATATGTGCCTCCAAAAGCATATAAAATTAAATATTTCAATTGATCTATATTTATGAGGATTAGAGCTTGTGTAATTTCTTGATTTATAGCTTCAAAGCTTTCTTTTCCTTTAGCGGTCCATCCGAAACCAGGTTTTCTTCAACATCATTTTTGTGGCTTGACATGATGGGAAAACTTAGGAACAACCCTCCTAACAAAATTATTTTTCCCCAAAAAACTTTGGAGATCCTTCTTATGACTTGACAATGAAAATGCTCGAATAGCTTCTACCCTTTCTAGATCAATTGCCAACCCTTCCTTAGAAATAATATGGCATATGAGCTTTCCTTCATGAGATAAGAATATGTACTTTTTCGATTCAAAGACACTCTGAATCTCCTACATCTTTGGAATACTTGTCTGAGGTGAAAGAGGTGACTTGTTGCATTCTTGGAGAATATAGTAATATCATCTAGATACACAAGAACTATCTTATTGATCATTCCTTTGAATGCCATATCCATCACCCTTTGGAAAGTGGCTCCAATATTTGATAGTCCAAATGGCATATTCCTATAAGCATATGTGCCCCACTTCATGGTGAAGGATGTCTTGAATTGGTCATCTTCTTTCACCATGATTTTATTATAGCTTGAGTAGCCATCCAATAATGAGAACCTTTCAAAACCGGCTACAACCTATGCAGGATTTTCTCCATGGAAGGAAGTGGGTAGTGGTCCTTGAGAGAGGCCTTGTTCAAGTCTTGAAAATCCACACATAACCTGATTTCCCCATTCTTTTTCCTAATTGGAACCAAATTTTCTACCCATGAAGAGTGCTTGATTGGAAAGATGATGCTTGCTTCAATGAGTTTGTTCAGTTCTCTTTTCATGAGAGGCTCGATATGAGGATTGATTGGCCTTTGCTTTTACCTGATGGGTTTAGCTCTCGAATCCAGTTCAATCATGTGTTATTCCAGCTTAGGATTAAATCCTTTCAAATATTCATAGCTCCAAGCAAACACATCTGGAAATTCTTGGAAAATTTGTATAAATTCATATTTTTCTTGTTCAGTGCTTACCTTTCCAATTTGAAGTGTTTTTCTTTCTCTAACTGAAATTGGCTTTGAATCCTCACCTTTGACCTGAATTTTTGCTCTTTCCCTTAACTGATCATTAGGATTCAATATTGATTCTAGTTTCACTAAACCATTTGGTATCTTATTTGTCCTCAGTTGAACCACTTGATCACCATATTGTTACTCCAATTTATCCTGATTTCTAACCAAGAACTCAACCTCCTCCTTGAGCCATCTAAAAATAGCTGCCATACTTCATTATCACCGTTATCATTCAGCTTGGTGAGGCTAGGAAGGGGTGTGTTTTCCTTATACAAACAATAAACTCCCGACTCATCCTCCTTTATTCCTTCTATGGATCATATTCATGAATTTTGTTTACCCATTCATCAAGAGCCAAATCCGGGATGCCCCTTACTTTGGTATCGATTTCCTAAGTGTTTGGGAAATCCTCTTGATCAAAGGATGAGAAATTTACATTGATTGTGCTTGGTACACAAGGCTCAATATAGAAATTTGCAATAGGTTCAGATTGGATTGTAGTATTAGTTCCATACCTTATTCTGAAGAGCATATACGACCAATCAACTGATAAGTAGCCTCCAATTTTAGCGGTGAAGTCTCTTGACAAGCATACTACAAAGAGTGGTGACAAGTCAATCACTGATATATCCTATTGACTTGTTGAACTGATGTAAGGTTTAAATCTTTTATGATCCCAATAGTCCCCATTGTTGTCCCATCTAACTATACCACTCCTTTGGAAACCAGGTCGTATTTTAGGCCCAATTGATTTGTAACTGTTTTGGCATTACCGAACTACTAGCCCTCGAGTCAATCATGTAATTGTGTACAATATTGTTCCTAATAACCAAAGATATATAGAATGGAGGAGGCTTCATGCTTTTACCTTGTTGACCTCCATGAACTCCCTCTTTTGGAGCTGCATTAGTGAGCACCTTCTCTTGATTCCTGGATAACTCATTTGATGCTGACCAATTCTCTATGGCTGCTTGTAAAAAATCTCATTGGCTCGGAATTTTTAATGATTCCCACATAGAAATGCTTACATTGGTATTCTTCATTTGATCAATAATGTTAAAAGGAGATTGATTCTCCTTCTACTTCCCTTTACTTGGCATGACTTTCTCTTGCACATGGGCTGCCGTAAATTTACCCGAGTTGGCTTAGAAGGCAATTTTGGATGATGTTGAACATTTGGGGTTACACTTGGATTGTTAATACACCAAAGTGTGATAAAAGGATGAGAAGTAATTAGATTAGATGATTGCCATTCCTCTATATTTATTTTCTTAGACCTTGTATTGGCTGCCACACTTTGAGAAGGGGACTTGATTTATTCCACGAAATCCTCAGCTTTCCAATTCACAAGTGTTGTCTTGTTTGGAGGTGCTTCTTGATTAGCTACTTGTTGCTGACTTTCTTCTTGGTTTGGTTCTTGAGGAACACCCATCGTAGTCACCATAAATGCTTGATTTAAAGCACCATTGAAGCATGTTGCTTGATTATGTGGTTGGTTGCATGGGAAACACCATTCATATTCTTGTGCTATGTTATTTTGAGTTGGAACCAAGGCCCTAGATGTTGAAACTGCATTAGGGTTATATGCTTGGAATGGCCTAGCAGCTTGGGGTTTTCCTTGGATATAGTCAGAAGCTTGAACATGTGGCCTATTTGTCCGATTAAAGGTTTATTAGGTTGGAACTGAGGCTAATAAGGTCTAGAATTTTGAGCTTGTTGCCTCTTAAGAGTTACCAAATTGTTTCCTAAATTTTGGAATTGTTTCATAACCTCTTGGAGTTCATTTTTAGGACTATAATAATAAGTGAAATCTTCATTTGAAATTTGATTTTTTAGATAAGGGATGGGAGCTATTGTAGGCATTTGATTAGGATTAGGATTCCACATATCGGATAAAGAAGCATAGGTGGCCTAGGTGCAAGTTTACCGGCTTGAATTAGGCAATTCTCAGCTCTAATAGCTATGGCATAAGCGTCTGGTAGGGTTATTCCCCCATAGATTGTATCATAATAGATATATCAAAATTTAGAGCTTTAAGAAAATAGAGAAATGTACCTTCATTTGTTGGTCTAACTGTAATTGGGATCCTTTCCCATGTTCTTTGAAATCTAGAATTAAAGTCTATCATCTGCTTAGTTGGTGCCCTTTTGATTGTAGTCATCTTCTCTAAAAGGGATAATTTGTCAGCCCTCTCCCCAAACTGGCCACAAAGAGTTGTGCACAATTGATCCCAATTCTGAATCAATCCTGCTCCTAATCTTTTGAACCACTACAAAACTTTTCCTTTGAAAGAAGAATCCAACAACTTGACCGCAACATCCATCTCAGCAATATTATGTATGGCACAAACATTTGCAATGTCTTGAATGTGGTCGATGGGAGTTGTGTGATTTTCTCCATTAAAGTATGGGATATTTTTTAATGCTACTATTGGGACCGGATTTTGTGCATTAAGGGCAAGTGGAATACTACCTATGAAATTTTCATAAGGATTTGGGGTGGCTGATTTGGTGGTTGTAGACGAGCCATCCTGAGTGCCCTGAGAACCCTAGTCGATTAAAAAAGGGTATTACTGATGGAGGTGTTGATAAAGTTATATTTGGCAGAGATGGATACCTTTGATATCTTCTTCCCCTTCTTGCTCTATCTGGGGATAACTGTAGATAGACAAATAGACCCTCTTCTCTAGTTCTTGACCTTGTTTGGATTCTTCTCATGAACTTGATAAATTTGGGCTATTGAAACCACTAGATTTGAACGATGGAGTCACCAAATATGTTTTTGTAATTCCTCCAAAGGCTAGAATTTCACCAAGACACACACCCAATCTTGATAAAAATGAAAATATTGACTTCTATCCCACCGGGCATGCCAAAACTGTTATGTCGGAAAAGTAACACCCTGGGATTTGCACATTACAAAACCCTAATTTTGACTAACATGGGATTGTCTCAAGGTGTGGGACCTTTGTGATTGAGACAAACCTCTAGAGAAGGCTAGTTCCTAAATTATTCCAATGTTGATCTACTCCTAAACTACCAATTCTAAGGGACCAGAGGAAGAGAAATACATAAATGTAAATCCTAAACTAAGGGAGGCGATAACACAAAAAAAAGACTAGAGAGATTCCTAGTGAGTGAAAGTGGAGGAAATGGGGAAGAAGAGGGCAGATAAAATGCCACAGTCCCAAAACACATTCAAACCTCCAATCTCGTGGAGCACAACAAAGTTAAGCCCAAAGAAGGAACACAATATACATAATGTACCTAAAAATATAATAGAAGGTAAGAAATGAAATATAAATCAAGATAGGGAAAGAAGAGGCACAAAACACTAATTTTATTTCTTAAAATGATGCACAATCCATTAAAATATAGGCACAAGGCAAGAATCCTTCACAAAATGCATAAATTTGAGGCCTGCAGCTCACATAAGTGCCAGAACAATTTTGGTAGAGTTCTCATTATAATTTAGAAATCCCTCCCCTTTTAAATGAGGGGAATTTACATATATATAGAGAAAAGAAGCTACCAACCAACATCCTTAAATTCCTGTATGTAGGTATGGGCAGCCATGATGGTTCACTTTTCAATGGTACTTTTATTGCATAGCGAACAAGGGTGCCATACCTCATTAAAATAGGTGTTTAGATACCTTATACGGTTTCATTAATGTGTGGCCATTTCTAAAACTCTTTGTTGTCACTCGACGGAAACCACTAGCTGATGCATGAAAATAAGGGAAGAGTTGGTGCCGATGAGGAACAAACTTTTCATGTGATAAGAAGAAATGTTGTCACACAAAAACGAGGGGAAGTTAAAGCGTGACAATAAAAGGAGGTTGACATGCGACGGAGGTGATTCTAACATGCGGCGAGAGGGTGGTTGTGATGGGAATAGAACTACGTGTGAGGAGGAGATCTTTTTGTATGATAAGAAGGTATGTTGTCGCATGTCAAGAAGAAACAATTGATGCATAACAAGAGGAAGTGGTTGACGTATGTCAACAAGGTATGGTTGACGCGTGACAGGGGAGAGCGGTTGACACGCATCAACAAGGTGTTGTTGACATGCGATAGGAGGAAGCTATTGACATGTGTCAACAATCGTAGTTGACACATCACAGGAGGAATAAGTTGACGTGCACGAACAAGGTGTGGTTGACGCATGGTAGGAGGAAGTGGTTGATGCACATCAATAAGGTGTGGTTGACGCATGATAGGAGGAAGCGATTGACGTGCGTCAACAAGGTGTGGTTGATGCATAGAAGGAGAAATTAGTTGACACATGTTAACAAGGTGTGGTTGATGTGCAATAGGAGGAAGTGGTTGATGTGCAAAAAGGAGAGGTGCATTGGCGCACGACACGGAAAACAGATTTAAATGTGACAAGAAGAGGGGCGTTGACATGCATCAAGGAGAATGGTTAATGCACGACAAGAAGAGGGACATTGACACGTGTCAAAGAGGTGACAATTTGTACATTTTTCCATCTTCACCAATAATGCAAATATTTCTCCAAACCTTCGTCGTGTCTCACAAGCTTACCGTGAGATACCTTGTAAGCTAATCTAATTAACTATCAATGCCCGGACACAGAGGGTTGATCCATTTTGCAAGGGGCGCAAAAATGGATAAAAATATGATTGGTTGAGGAATTATCCCCATGTTTTTCATGTTTCTAAGAGGATTGTTAAATATCTTGAGCTTGTGATTTTCATTGAAAGGTGCCAAATTCATAGGATCAAGAATCTTAATTACATTATTGTTGATTAGATCTTGAATGAGATTGTGAAGTTTGAAATAATGATCTGTAGAATTTCCAACACATTGGTGATAGTCACATATGAAATTTTCATTCTAATTATGACCATTTAGATGATATAGATCTAAATTTAGTGGAGGAAATGTAATTATATTGCTCTCAACAAGTTTTGGCAATAGAAGATTTAGAGCAACAATAAATTTTGTGTATGTATTATTAGGAATTTTTCATTGAAGGTATTTAGTGTTAGATACAACATTGACAATGGATTTAGCTTGAGGTTTCGCTGATAGCTTGAAAGTTTGTTTTCTTACAAATATGTAGAGGATGAAGCATGTTCTTGATACTTAAGCTTGTCGATAGATAGGAGTTTAGTTTCATGTAGCTTAAGATTATAACATAGTTGACCGAATGAAGGGGATGTATCAAAGAGAGCACACTCTTGAAGAGGTGGAAATAGAATTTGTATGAATAAATCTTGAAGCTTAGAGTCTGCAAGCACATTAGACATCTTAGCTAAGTTATTTTTATATCACAAGACATAATCCAATAGATGTTTGGTAGATTCTTTCTTAAGTTATGACAATTGAGCATATGAGATCTTAGAGCTGATATTAATAGATAAGTGAGTGAGGAAAGCCTCAACTAGATGCATAAAAGATGTTATCGAGTGAACAGGGAGGCCATATAACTAATGCATTGCATACTCTTGGAGACTACGAGCAAATATCTTTGCTAACAGAGTGTGATCATCCGTATAGTCTAGACATGCTACATGAAATGCTCAAATATTCTCTTGAGGATCGTCGTGGCATTTAAACAGAGGTAACTTGGGAGTGATGAAATTGAGAGGAAGAGGATATACATAAATGGAAGGTGCAAAAGGAGTATGAAGAAGTGAAGTGGAATCCAAAGATGGAGATGCACAAGAGGTAGCCAATTGAATTTGGTGAATATGTGTCTATAGATCCTAATATAAAGAATTTACATAAAGAGTATTTGAAGAACCAGGATATGTATTAGAATTAGTAGGTTGAATGATCGATCAGTTGTAGTAGGAATAGAAGTGGGAATATAAAGGGGTTGGTCAAGGCCATGGCATCTAAAGAAGAACCTATAAGCGGTGTCGAAGAACCATGACAGTTTTAACAACAATTAGATCATGAAGAATATGTAGAAGATGAAAAGGATAATCATGCAAAGCTTGATGAAAATTTATGATCCTTTCTAGTTGTTCTTGGTCAATATTTGTGTCTTTTTCATATGAGTTCTCACTATCGATTATTTCAACGATTGATTTAGAAACCCTACCGAAAGATGGGAGAAGCTCACGATGCTCAAAATACCCAAAACAACCACTAAATGTTACGGGAATAAAATGAAAAACCTAAATAAAGAAGGTTGGAATCGAGCAATGTGTTTAGAAAATGATTAAGAAAATACGAAATTTATAAATGCCAAAATTTGATTATAATGTAACAATAAATGAATAAATAATTAAGTACAAAATAGACCCAATCATATAGGAAATTAAAATTTAAAATGCTAAGTGCAAACTATGAGATAAAATGACTATGGTCCTAAAGGTGTACAAAGCTAGAGAATAGGGAAATACAAAGTGCATACTATAGCAAAGCGGTGAAGCCCAAAAAAATGTATATATGTCGGGATATATTGTCTGGGTCTCTGGACTAGGTCGGGGGTGCCAGGGCACTCTGCACCTCCTCACAGGTGTTGGTGACTTCTCAAATGGTGCAAGACCCTATTTTTAGGGTCATACAATGTTTGTTTCCCTTCACTTCGGTCTCTATTATGTCTCACCAAGCTGCGGGTGTTTCCTATAACCTCCAATGAAGAAATGGCCTCAGTAAACCCTAAAAACAAATCAAATCCCAAAAATAAAATAATGAAAATAAGGGGTCGTAATGTTCTCATATTTAAAATGAGTGATCTTATGAGTGAGCGTTGCACTACATTTTAGACCTAGTGTAGTTCTATGTTTGTGTGTGCAAGAAGAATTGTGCCCTAAATGGATCTTGTGCGTGTCGCACTTGATGGAGAGCAAGTAGCTAGATGTAGAAAATGTAGATAAATGTGTGCCTGAAGGAATGAACTTCCCCTCTTGTGCGTGTATGCAAAAGAATTAGTACCTTTCCCTTGTGTGTGGATGTTAGATGGATTCTTGAAAGCTCTTGATAATGGCCTTTGAATGCAACCATAGGTGGTGATAGCTAATGCTTAGTGATTGGTCCTTTATTATAATCAATTAACATTATATTTATATGATTCCTTTTTTAAATTTGGTAACTAACCCCAAAAATTCCAACTACCAAAAAGATAAGATGCCCAAAAGGATAAAAAGGACCCAAAATATGTGAACAAAGTATAAAGAGGTTAGTGGTGGCGGAGGATGGGGGCACCTAGTGTTAGTATCCTAGCCGGACTAGAAAGAGAGCAAGATCAAAAGTGGAAATAGAAAGAAAGAAAAGATGCCAAAATACATGGGTTGATTATTATTTTTCTTACTTAGGAATCATATGAATAGTAGTATGCCTTCAGGACTAGATAGATACCCAAAGTTCATGATTTATTGTCTACATCTAGTGTGGTTATCAAATCAGTGCATGTAACCAATTTAGTTATGCTTTTCATATTTCATTTGAAAAAATGAATAACACTATTGAGTTTGAGGCCTTTTGTTTGGGTTTACAACAAGATTTAATTTTAAACATTAAGAAGTTAGCATTTTTGGAGATTCAGAACTTGTAATAAGAAAAGTGAAAAATATTTACAAGACTAATCAAACTCATCTTCATCATTATACAAAAAAGTATCGTCTTTGATTGAACATTTTGAAGCCTTCAACATTAATCATGTTTTTAGAGAATTCAATTCAATAGGTAATAAGCTTACTACTTTTTCTTGTAATCCTCTATGTGTTGATCAAATTGACTGCATTTTCAAAGAAGTGTATAGGCCTATGATCCTTGATCTTGAAACTAATTGGCCGGTTTTATCTTGTGATGAACACATTGATACATTTTTAAAGGGAATTATTTTGATTCAGATGACTATGTGCTCAATTGTGGTGATTACTTAAAAATATCCAAAGAATAAATTTTCTTTTGGTTTGGTAAGTTTAGAATCCATGTTTTCCCCACATGATCAACCCAATATTTCTTCTTTTGTTGAACCTTCTAGAAGAATTATAGGTGAAACTATTGTTGTTAACCTAGGTACAAAAGAAGAACTCATTTTTTTTCTTGGTGCTTGTTTAACTCAAAAGGAGAAATATGATTTTGTGAAGTTATTGAAATAATTCATTGATGTGCTAGCATGGTCATACAAATACTTAAAGGGATATGATATAAGGATCATTAAACATGACATCCCTATCAAAACTGGGATAAATCCTATACGTCAGAAGCCTAGGAGAGTAAGCCCCTTATTGGAAGACACCGTCAATAAGGAGCTTGAGAAATCTTTTGGAGGTGGTGTCATTTACCCTATGAGATATTGAATGGGTGGCTAATTTATTACCCGTAAGTAAAATTGGAGAAATTTTCCTCTGTGTTGATTTTAGAGATTTAAATAGTGCAAATACTAAAGATATCTTCCCTTTGTGAAATATTGTTCAAATCTTGCAATATCTCACTGATTTAGAAATGATGTCTATTTTAGATGGATTTTATGGTTATAATCATATTTTTGTGAATCGAGATGATTAATACAAAACCACTTTACCACATGAAAAGATACCTTTGATTATAATTGTATGCCTTTTGGTTTACTTAACACAGTGTTACCTTTCAAAGAGAAATGCGTGTTTCTTTTGAGGATCTAATTGGAGTCATTATTTAGGTTTATCATGATGACTTGACTATATGACCTCTTAAAAGGAAGAAACATTTAGACATTATAAGAGAAATTTTTCATTCGCTATGGTATGTTTAGTATTTCTCTAAATCCAAAAATTGTTGTTTTTGGAGTTATAGAGGGTAAGTTATTGGGTAATATTATTAGAAAGAATGGTATCTCCATTGATCCTAGAAAGGGTAAAATCTATCAAAGAATTAAATCCTCCTAAGAACGAGTCAGGTTTACATTTATTTTTGGAAAAAAATATTTTTTTACGTAAATTCATATCTGAATTTTCTGACAAATTTTCTCCCTTATAGATCTTACTAAAAATAAACATAGTTTTTTTGGGACTCTCATGCAGATTCTCCCTTTGTTGATGTAAAAATGCTATTGCTTGAAAGATCTGTTTGGCCAATCTTAATTTGTCTAAACCATTCATTCTATATCTTAATGCAATTGATAAAGCTTTGGGTGTTGTTATAACTCAATATTTTGAAGGAAATGATGAGAAACCTATTTCTTATTTCACCAAACTTTCAAAGATGTTGAAGTCGTATCCTTTAATCAAAAAATTTGTCTTTACATTGGTCTTGGTTTTGGGAAAATACAAATATTTGCTAATGGGAAATAAAATTATTGTTCATTCTAATGTCCTTGTATTAGTATATTTTCTTAAATAACACACGTTTAAAAAATATTAGCTAAATGGATTTTCAAAATCCAATATTTTGATTTATAATTGGAAACTTATAAGACCATTAAAGGAAATGAGATTGCCAAACACTTGGCTGAAAATTTTGATTCTACTGTCAATGTCATTATTTTAGCCATGGAAAATGTTTTACATATTGTCCCTCATTTCCAAACTATGACAGGTGTTGATTTGTCTTCCAAATTCAATATAGGTTTCATCATGAAGAATGGGATTGTTTGTTGTCCCAAGATGATTGGTATCATGATGTTATTTATTACTTCAAAAACCAATCATCCTAAAAATTTAGATAAAAGGTAGTGAAAAGCACTTTGATTTCAAACCCTTAAATTTATGCTTTTAGATAATTTGTTCTTCTTTAAAAACCATGATAACATCATTTTAAGATGTTTAACACATGATTAAATTGTGTGCGTATTAAGAATTTATCATGAAGGTTTTCATGGTGGCCATTATCTTTCTAAAAATACCACTCATAAAATTTTATGTGCATGATTTTATTGGCGTACTTTATTTAAAGATGCTTTGGGTAAGTGCACGAAGTTGGGGGAAAAAATTAGACAAGAATATGAAAAAAGCAAAACGTGTAAGCGTTACTATTATAACATGATCACACTTTTAATTGTCGGGTTTGGATTTACTGAGGTATAATGCATACGTGTTATGCCTACTATAAAAAAAAAGATTCCCAAGCCTCTATCATTTTATCTCCCTCAAATGTGAGTTTCAGAGCTTAATCGTGCGCTTGTGTTTTTCATTCAAATTTGGATCTCAAGCTCGAGAGAATCATTTATGGATCGTCGAGAAGATCCGAATCGACGATGGTGCCATGATAGAAGAGTTAAGTACAATTATTTTCTAAAAATTTCATTGAAATATGATAATTATACATTAAAATTTGAATTCAATACATATTTTTATTGTTATTAGCTAGAGGTAGAGGGAATCAACCACAACTAAACTTTGTTATTCCTCGTCATCCCTCCCGACACTCCCACAATCGTTCAACATCCCCGGGTAGTCAAGAAGATTTAGCGACCCACATAGTTGAAAACAAAATTGAAATTGAGAATTTAATCAAAACAATGAGGAATTCACAATCTACAAACCCCCACTGCGCCTCTCTTTTAAACAAATTGGAGGCATTACTTGTTCAAATTAACATGGAAACGGGAAAAATTGATCATTGGATAACTTACAAAGAGGGTTATAGGGTTAATTATTCCAACAAATTGTCATATGTGGATGTAAAGAAAAAAGAAATTTAAAAAGACCTCATATGCACCTTATTCACGGACCCCTGCACACTAATTTTCTGTTCCATTGTCATGTAAATGGTTCCCATCCATTGTGCAATAATAATTTGATTAAAAATAATTTTTGGGACCGATGGTGGATGGTGTTTGAATTTCCACCTTGTAATAACAACGAGGTGCCACTACACTTTCTGAGGAAACTCTATTATGATTTTATCCTCAACAAGATCCCAAATTATTTTGATTTTTGAGATTTCCATGGGCGAGAAAAGGATCTGCAGGGATCAAATAGGTGCACAACATGCACCTATTCAAGCGAGGTAGATTCCCCACACGAATCCCCCTCACCTTGAGATTGTCCCTCAAGCGGTGAAGGAGACATTAGATATTGATTCACTCCACGCATTGTAGGGGCTATCTGCGACCCTTTTGACATACGAGGGATATTTTGGAGCCAGATGCTCACGGAGGTACACAGATGATTCCCTCAGGGAGTACTAGCATGAGGCCACATATTTTCCTGTCATGTGGTAGCATATGTTTGGGGCTCGAGGATGGTGATATTTTCATGCGTCTTGATTTTGGTGCACTTGGTACTAGGGGTGCAGATGATAATGTCACTATGTTAGATGTCCTTTTGAGTGAGACATCCTGGATTACATTCATCGGTGTGTCACCTTCATAGGTAAATTTGTTATGTTTTGTTATGTGTGTTACAATTTTTTTTGAGTACTTGATTTACTTATATATGTTAAATTTTTGAAATAATTATATTTGTACATGTATATGCATTGATATTACAAACGCGTGAGAGGCGTATCTTCATCCCAACCACGTGCAACGAGCACCACACATACACATACATTCACAGAGTTAATTTAGAATGTTAATTATGTAAATTTTTCACATACATGTGTGTGTGTGTGTGTGTGTGTCTATATATATATATATATATATATATATTTTGAAGTCAAATATATGTATGTTCTTGTATGTCCATCTAACTCACGTGATATACATGTTTGATAAATATTTTGACTTCACTAGAAACCCCACCATCTCCACAACAAGTAGATAAAGGTGTTGCCACCGCGATTTCATCTGCACAACAACTCACCGAGGTTTTCAAAAAAATGTAAATTTTGTTAAATTTCTCATGTAATTCATATTATGTTATATTACACGTTAGTAATGTCTTTCATTGTAGAATTATTAAATTATGTTAATAATGTCCTTCATTGTGTATATGCAGGAGTTACATGCGGCAGTAGCAGCCATGTTCATTTGATTCGCAGTGTGGCGGGGTAAAAATAATAGTTCTATATTGCTAAAATGAGTTAAAATATTTTCATTATGTACATACATGTACTTAGTTCTATTTTCACTAATTATGATGTTATCTTTTCTGATCTTATGTGTATGTAGGGAACTTCAACCCCCTCCATTTTGACTTTGAGGGCACAGAATCCTCCATCTCGTCATCTTCGTACCCCCGTCGTATTGTAGGAGATCCCGATGACTCATCTAAGTGTGAGATGCAAATTTGGTGTGATCAAAAACTTGTGGTAAGTTTGTGTATTTATGTAAATAATTTCATTCTAGAATGGTCTTAAATACATGTTGAAAACATATATAAATTAAGTTTTGACAAAAACATTGTTTGCATTTACAAGCTCATCTACAAGAGAGTATTCAAGGTGAAATAGGACTCAAAGCATGGGCTCATATGATCCAAATTCATCTCATGTATCTCCATATTCGTCTAAGGAGGGCCTTCTTCAAGCAATGCCAAGAGAGGGATAGATTTTGAAGAGTAGGAAATATATATGTCTTACATGACATTGCTTTTATATGCCTATGTGCATGACATTGTATGTACACCTATATGGCATTTGAACTTGATGGTATATGACCTATTTAGGAATTTTTAATTTATTATATACATTAAAATACTATTTGGAACTTGATAATTTTGTATGAAACCTTACATTTCTGAGATTATTTTCACATGAGACTAATATGATGTGCACTTGACAATATTTAAGACATTATGGATTATTTTTTCATTTATTGGTGATGTACATGTACTATCATTTTAATTGTATAATATGCATCAAAATTTGGAAATCAATATTTATATAATGTATGTATATAAAGAGTTACCTAATTTGAGTAATTATTCATTCAATTTATCAATGTATATATGTGTATTTACCTTACTTGCACTTCTTCTTGCTCATGGTCTCTTTGTAATGGTTCATATCTTATCATGAAATTAATACATTCTTCTATGCTTTGTAGTCTTCTCCCTATTAAAACACCCGAGATTCGTCACAATTTGATGCCTTTCATTTATTGATATTTGTAGAATGTCTCTCCATATACATTACTCCAATGCTTGAGAATGTCTCTAGATACAATGACATTCGATTCGGGCACTCAATGATTCTTGATTATCTAGTCATGTCCAATTCGTGTTATTACCTTTAAATCAGTAGGCATTTCAAGTTATTTGGAAATCACATCACACCCTTCACTAGGCTTGATGACTACCCCTATCCTTTTAAAGTCACTTTTGAAAGAATCCATGGGTTTATCATAGCATAAGTTATCAACGAATGGAAGGTCACTAAGCCGTAGGCTAGCTGAATCCCATCCGAACTAAACAAGAAAGATTTACTACGTGATTGATAACTCCCGTGTGTTCTTAGGTATACCCCTATCAAATTCATTCTTAATCCAATCTAGTCATTCAGGGCTCTTAAGGGACTACGCTCGGACGAGGTAGCCCGAAATCATAGGGAGCATAAGGAACCAAAAGGAAGACTCCACTAGCATTCACTGGCCACCCCAATGTGTTGGCATAGTTGGTTCTAGTCCCACGAGCTTCCGTTTACAAACTACAACGTCTGGAATCCCTACACTGACTCAAACTACATTATTTCACACCTTTGCAAACAATAAGACACCGAGAGAACCGAATGGAGATGCATAAAATCACGATAGGATTTCGTAGAGGGACCTGACGTGGAGGTCTTAGATTTGACGAGAGGTATCTACGTGCCATGGAGTCTGAGAAATAACTCGTCGAAGATATGGTGTGTTTGGGCCTCAGGGATCTTAAGGGACTACTCCCGGACAAGGTAGCCCAAAAGCATGGGGAGCGTAGGGAACAAAAATGAATATTCCAAGATCCTTCACCGAGCCACCCCAATGTGTTGGCATAATCGGTTCAGATCCCACGAGCTACCGCTTGCAAAATACACCTCTAGCAGAGCTCATACACTGACTTAGACTGCACTATTTTGTGCGTTTGCAAATAATAGGACAACGAGAGAACTAGATGGAGATGGAAAAAACCACGAGATAATTTCGTAGAGGGATTCAACATTGAGGTCTCGATCTGACGATACATCTCTAGGTGCCATAGCGTTCGAGAAATCACTCGTCGAAGATATGACGTGTCCGAGCCTCGGGGCTCTTAAGGGACTACACCGGGCGTGGTAGCCTGAAATCACGAGGAGTGTAGGGAACCAAAACGAAGCTTCCACTAGCATTCAACTAGCCACACCACGATGTGTTGGCATAGTTGGTTTGGTCCGATGAGCTTTCGTTTGCAAACTATAGCGTCCCAACATCCCTACACCGACTTAGATTACACTATTTTGCACCTTTGCAAACAATAGGATAAGGAGATAAACAAATGGAGATGGATAAAACCAAGATATAATTTCATAGAGGGCCTCGACATGGAGGTCTCAAATCGATGAGACATCTCTACATGCCACAGAGTCCGAGAAATCACCCGTTAAAGATATGGCGTGGTTGGGCCTTAGGGCTCTTAAGGGACTATGCCCGGACGAGGTATCCTGAAAGCATGGGGAGCATAAGGAACCAAAAGGAATCCTCCACTAATGTTCACATATCCACCACGATGGGTTGGCATAGTTAGTTCAGTCAACGAGCTTTCATTTACAAACTACATCCTCCCGCATCCCTACACCGACTCAGATCGCACTATTTTGCACCTTTGCAAATAATAGGAAAGTGAGAGAACCGAATGTAGATGGAAAGAACCAAATGGAGAGGATCTGTGAGAGGATTTCATAGAGGACCCCAACCTCGGAGGTCTCATATCTAATGAGGCGTCTCTAGGTGCCACAAAATCTAAGAAATCACCCGTCGAAGATATGGCGTGTTTGGTCCTCAGGGCTCTTAAGGGACTACGCTCGGGCGAGGTAGCCAAAAGCATAGGGAGTGTAGAGAATGAAAACAAATCCTCCAACAAAGCATTCACCTGGCTACCTCGATGTGTTTACAAACTACGGCGTCGATAGCCCTACACCGACTCAGTTGCACTATATCACGCATTTGTAAACAATAGACGGTGAGAGAACCGAATGGAGATGGAGAAAACCACGAGAGGATTTCGTAGAGGGCCCCAAATTGGAGGTTTTGGATCTGACGAGACATCTCTAGGTGTCACAACATCTGAGAAATCACCCGTCGAAGATATAGTTTGTTTTGGCCTCAAGGATCTTAAGGGACTACGCCCGGACAAGGTAGCTCAAAGCACAGGGAGTGTAAGGAACAAAAACAAAGCCTCCAATAGCATTCATCAGGCCACCTCAATGTTTTGGCATAGTTTATTCAGTCCCACGAGCTTCCGTTTGTGAAGTACAACGTCTAGAAGCTCTACACCATTGTCTCGAGAATCTAATATTTCGTGGCTTTGCAAACAACAGGAAAATGAGAGAACCGAAAGGATATATAGAAAACCACGAGATAATTTCGTATATTTCCCCAATATCGAGGTCTAGAATTTGATGAGACATCTCTAGGTGCCTCGGAGTCCGAGAAATCACTCGTAAAAGATATATCATGTTTTGGCCTCAAGGCTCTTAAGGACTAGGCCCAGGATGAGGTAGCCCAAAAGCACGAGGAGTATAGGGAACAAAAACAAATCCTCCACTAGCATTCACCAAGTCGCCTTGACGTGTTGTCGTAGTTGGTTCAGTCCCACGAGCTTCTATTTGCAAACTATAGCTTCTTGCAGCCCTACACTCGACTCGAGACTACATTATTTCACACTTTTTTAAACAATAGGACAGTGAGAGAACTAAATAGGTATGGAGAAAATTATGAGAGGATTTCATAGAGGGTCCCAATGTGGAGGTCTTGGATCTGACGAGACATCTCTAGGTGCCATGGAGTTTGAGAAATCACCCGTCAAAGATATAGCGTGTTTTGGCCTCAAGGCTCTTAAGGGACTACACAGGCGAGGTAACCCGAAAGCACGGGAGCGCGAGGAACAAAAAAGAATCCTCCACTAGCATTCACCTAGTCACTTTGATGTGTTGGCGTAATTGGTTTGGTCCCACAATCTTCCGTTTGTAAACTAAAATGTCTAGTAGCCCTACACTAAATCGAGACTCCATTATTTCACACCTTTGCAAACAATAGAATGGCAAGATAACTAAATGGATATGGAGAAAACCGCAAGAGGATTTCATAGAGGGCCCTAACATGGAGGTCTAGGATCTGCCGAGACATCTCTAGTTGCCACGAAGTCGATAAATCACCTTTCGAAGATATAGCATATTTTGGCCTCGAGCTCTTAAGGGACTACGCCTAAATAAGGTATCCTAAAAGCATGTGGAATGTAGGGTACCAAAAAAAGCCTCAACTAGTGTTCACCTTGCCACCCCGATGTGTTGACATAGTTGGTTTTGTTCCATGAGCTTCCATTTGTAAACTACAACCTCTAGCGATCGTCGACACTCACTTAAACTCCATTATTTTGTGCCTCTACAAATAATAGGACAATGAGAGAACCAAATGGAGATGGAGAAAACTGTGAGAGGATTTTGTATAGGGCCCCAACATGGAGGTATCAGATCTGACAAGACATCTCTAGGTGTCACGGAGTCCGAGAAATCACTCGTCAAAGATATAGCGTGTTTTGGCCTCAAGGCTCTTAAGGGACATAGTGACATCTTCACCTAATTGTTTTTCTTCACGATGTTCATTGTCATCTAAAGTTGAAGACTGAAAATTTATATGGCCTTTGGCTTCTTTTTGGGCACAAACAACCTTTTGTAATGTCCAAAAAAATTCAGGCTCTTCATTCTCTGTTTGATTGAAGATATTTATTCTTTCAAAATTTACAATTAGAACATTGGTGGTCTCTCGACCAAAACTAAGTTCATAGTCTACATAGTTACATCCTATGGAAAAATCATTGAACATTGGTGGTTTCCTCAACCCGTGATTTTGGGCTACCTCGTCCAAGCTACTCGGTGGTCTACATAGTCCCTTAAGATCCCTGAGGCCCAAACATGTCATATCTTCGACGGGTGATTTCTCGGACTCCGTGGCACCTAGAGACGTCTTGTCAGATCCGATACCTTCACATCAGGTCCCTCTATGAAAACATATCATTGTTTTCTACATCTCCATTCGGTCCTCTCGCTGTTTTATTGTTTGCAAAGGTGTGAAATCTTTGGAGTCGATTCATGTAGGGGTGCTAGACGTTGTAGTTTGCAAATGGACGCTCATGGGACAGAACCAACTACGCCAACACGTCGGGGTGGTTGGGTGAATGCTAGTGGAGGATTTGTTTTGGTTCCCTATGCTCCCCGTGCTTTTGAGCTACCTCTTATGGGCGTAGTCCCTTAAGATCCCTCGAGCCCAAACACACCATATCTTCCACGGGTGATTTCTCGAACTCTGTGGCACCTAAAGACATCTCGTCATATCCGAGACCTCCATGTAGAAGCCCTCTACAAAATACCCTCGTAGTTTTCTCGATCTTCATCCGGTTCTCTCGTTGACCTATTGTTTGTAAACGCATGAAATAGTCCAGTCTAAGTTAGTGTAGGGTTGCTAGAGGTTGTACTTTACAAATAGAAGCTCATAGGATCGAACCAACTACACCAACACGTCGGGGTGGCCAGGTGAATGCTAGTAAAGACTTCATTTTGGTTCCCTACACTCCCCGTGCTTTCGAGGCTACCATGTCCAGAGCATAGTCCCTTAAGAGCCCTGAGGCCCAAATAATCTATATCTTCGATGGGTGATTTCTCGGACTCAAGTGGCACTTAGAGACGTCTCGTTAGATCTAAGACATCCACATTGTATGAAATCATCTTATGGTTTTCTCCATCTCCATCCAGTTCTCTCATTGTCCTATTGTTTGTAAACACATGAAATAGTTCAGTCTGAGTTAGTGTAGGGCTATTAGACACTGTAGTTTGCAAACGAAAGCTCATAGGATCAAACCAACTATTCCAACACGTTAGGGTGGCCAGGTGAACACTAGTGGAGGCTTATTTTTGGTTCCATATGCTTCCCATTCTTTTGGGCTACCTCATCCGGGCGTAGTCCCTTAAGATCCCTAAGGCCCAAACATGCCATATCTTCGACGGGTGATTTCTCAGACTTTGTGGCACCTAGAGACATTTTGTCAGATACAAGACCTCCATGTTGTACGAAATGCTCTCACAATTTTCTCCATATCCATTTGGTTCTCTCGTTGTCCTATTGTTTGTAAACACATGAAATAGTGCAGTCTAAGTCAGTGTAGGGATGTCATATGCTCCAGTTTGCAAACAAAAGCTCGTGGGACCGAACCAACTACGCCAACACATCGGGGTGGCAAGGTGAACACTAGTGGAGGATTATTTTTGGTTCCCTACACTCCCCATGCTTTCGGGCTACCTCATTCGGGTGTAGTCCCTTAAGAGCCCTGAGGCCCAAGCATGCCATATCTTCGACGAGTGATTTCTCGGACTCCGTGGCACCTAGAGATGTCTCCACATATCCGAGACCTCCATGTTGGCGCCCTCTACGAAATCCTATCATGGTTTTATCCATATCCATTCGGTTCTCTTATTGTCCTATCATTTACAAATGCGCGAAATAGTGCGGTGTGAGTCGAGTCTGATAGGTGTCAGATGCTATAGTTTACAAATGGAAGCTCGTGGGACCAAACCAAATATACCAACACCTTGGGGTGTCTAGGTGAATGCTATTAGAGGCTTCGTTTTTGTTCCCTACGCTCCCCATGCTTTTGGGATACCTCGTCCAGGCATAGTCCCTTAAGATCCCTGAGGCCCAAACACACCATATCTTCAACGGGTTATTTCTCATACTCCATGACACCTAGAGATGTCTCGTCATATCCGAGAGCTCCACGTGGGGGCCCTCTACGAAATCCTATTGTGGTTGTATCCATCTCCATTCGAGACCAGTCGGTGTAAGGTTGTCCATTGTTAATCGCCTAAATAATATAGGTGGTTCATACAATATAGGTGGTGAAATTAGAATTTTAATAAGATATTTACAATATAGGTGGTGAAATGAGAATTTTTGTTTGTTGTTCCTTTCGAATATTTAATTTCTCTTAGCTTCGAGAATAATAAATTCTCTCTTGATGTCTGAAACCTCATGAAGTTGGAAGCTTTTTCAAGCACCACTAACCTACATAAACATGTTAGTAAGTAATTAAATAGAATTTTAAATCATACAAAATTTAAACAAAATCATTTATGTAAATATTAAAATTAAATTCATGAATAACATACCTTTGCAAATTCAATCCAATGAACCGCAAGGATCAACTCTATTCTTAATAGTAGCAAGAATTGCTTTATGATCTGATTCACGAACCTTCCACAGATTCTTGTTTGATGGCCGACCTTGATATTTGATCAATTTAATATTTGTTGCAAGGACCAAATGTGAATAGTGAAGTATCTTCCAATGTACGTCATAGTCTTCAAACAACCAAATGTTTGAATTTATGATAGGATATCATCAAAGCCAAGTTCGATGAACTACCACTTTGATTCGAGTGGGATACTTGAGGTCTTCACTATCAATGATTTTGGAAGTCAATTATTTTCCCTCTACACAACGAGACAAGAAGAATTCGGTTCCCTCTTTGTTAAATTCTGTCACAATAATTGCAAAAACACGCCCTATGTATCACAAACTAAAATTGTTCAGTCAATTTAAAAATACATTAAGAGTTGACCATTTAATAATTTATAAATCTAAAACATGGCATGTACATATATGTATGTACCTTGTTGCACTAAATCGAGACTTGGTCAAAGTCGGTGATGTTGTCATTTGATATGAAGACTCTGCAAGTTGTAATGCTCATGGAACTTGATGTGTGTCAGTGGAATTAGAGGTCTACAAGTCCATTCATGTACCCACTTTTTGACTCACATTCATTCCATGAAAAATAAATGCATGATATACAAAAACATGTCATGCACCTAATATAAATAGTCCAAGTATTTGCATCGAACTACGGAATGAGCACATATCACTTGATCCTGCGTCATATACAATCTTCAAATTTTCCGGATGTTGTTCCTCTCATCAACCAAAAATATCTATGAACCACTTGATATCTCTTGAGATTCATGGCCCATATTCTTAACACACCAATCAACAATATTTTTTCATCTATAAATTTAGTACCATCCTTAAACTTTAACTCTTCTCTTGCAAGTTCTCTTTTCACACATGCTCTTGCACCATCACGCTCTCCTTTTCCATACCTTGCCTTGGTAAAACTCTAGATATGTTATAAATTTGTTTCTTTGTGCATCTGCTTAGCCAATAAAAAATCTCGGTATCCTTGAATTGTGATGTACGGTTGTCCGACCAAATGTAATGTTGATTGAAACTAATGTTCCTCTCATTCAGGTTCACATAAAACACCTGGATACACCCTTATAAATATTTTGTATAATTTGTCCGATCATCAATGATGTATAAATAATACCCTCTTAATATTTTTTTATCTTTCTCGATACTTTCGAGAGTGCATGAATGTTATATGCTCGAAAATAGAAACTTGCACGCACTTATAATATTGAGAGTGAACCTCCATTTTTGGCTGTAATGTGTAATTCTCTGCGAAGTCAACTGCTGAAACAATAGTACCAAGTGGGAATATCTCCTTGCTTAACTTGAATTTTCCATCCAACCATCGAGCTCTATGTGTGTGCCTTGTATACTCATAGAAAATTTCCTCTCTGAATTTGACCATATATTCTAATACAGGTAATTGTTTTCTAACAAGCTCACAACTCTTAGATTCTTTTCCATCTTTTAATTGATATGCCACCAATTTATATTTAGTTAAATAAACCAATTCTTTTCCTATTGAATATGTACTCTCCTCGTGGATACAAATTTTTAGATTTAGCAAGCCATCGCATAAATTGCACGTTCCATCCAAACATGCTTTGTAATAAAAAAATTGTCTTGTTGATTTTTCACAAGATATTGTCGGAATAAATTCCCTTGAAGATTTTTGTGGGACATTTATTCCACACTCCTACAACATGATTTCAGTATACAAAACACAACGTATTTGACAAAAAATATCATAATGCATTGAAAATTCAACATGATGCCAAGAAAACAAGTGCTACGTGATTGATTGATTTTCACATAGAAGGGTTTGCTCATTTCAATGAATCTTTGGCTAATATTAATTTGTGGATTTTAATTCTTAAACTTAGAAAACAAATTTGTTTGAGTCATATCTAAGAAATATTTTTCACACGATTCACGATTATGAGAACCTATTCTTCTTTTTACTATATCTTTTCTATCCAAGTGACACCCTTGTGTTCTCATTCCAAAATTTTACAATTAATTCTTTTAGAATATCATATGTATTCTTTTCTTTTCATGGAAGTCTGCTAGAGAGAGCCCAATAGTCAATGTTATTGACTAACTCAAGATGTTTACGTCTCTTTATTGCTTTCATTAGTGTTTTTTGTCTAGCTTCAAAGCACTGCTTGTTTTTCTAATCAAGCGTGTATTGATTATTTTATCACTTACTATACAATTAGTAAGTGCACGCCGTGTAACATTACTATCCTTGGTGCGTCTTTTTCCACCTACGATTTTTATGCTTTATGTATGTTTTCAACAAATGACGCATTTTGATCAACAACATTAGATGTTCTTAACCTCAAGGTCTTCATTATAGGTCTCATCTTAATTAACATCTTTGTGTGTCATTGAAATTCTCAAAGTAATTATCCCAAATTCCACTAGCTTTTCTTCTCGTATTTCTTTTAGGACATTTTGTTAGGCATTGGTTTAATAATTTTTCATCAATTTCAATTAAGTGAATTAGTTTTCTTCGCAAAATGGAAGGAGGTGTTCTTAGAGGTGAAGATTTATTTACAAGGTTACTTTCTTTATTTAGTGTTTTCATACAAATTTTGGGGTTAACATTTGGATTCTCAAGTAAGGGTTCAACAATTGGATTCATATCAATTTCTTCATCCATACCAACATTATCATTCAATTCAATATCATTATTCATTGCAAAATCATTATTCTCTACATTTTCATTATGTATTTCATCTCCATTTTCTAATACATTAGCTACATTTGATATAGCGGATGTACCTTGCCCTGCTTGAAGTTTTTGCATTCTCTTCAATTTCTTTATTCTCTTCTCTTCCAATTTCTCTGGTGTCTTTTTCTTGACTTTCCTCTTGTCCTTAGCTTGATATTTATTTCCCATGGTTAGAAAAAATCAACTAGTGTGGTAGGGGACAAAATGAACTACTAAAAATCAAGCAAGAATGTAGAGAAAATTGTAGACAAAACAAAATGTTTGCAAAATTCCCGTGAAAGAGATGAAAGGGGCATTGGGGGCACAATATATAAAACAAAGAAAAACTTGTACGTGTTATAATTCATATGCATTTTACATTTTCTCTCTTTTCCAAGCCATGCCTCAAGGCTTGGGATCAGGTTGGATCCCAAGCTGAGGCATGGCCCATAAACACAACAAACATCGTGTTTTTGCAAGAAAATGTAAAATGCCACCACTTCCTCTATGATAAATCAAAACAAAACAATCAATCCATTTTTTAAAAAATTATACCACGACGTAGAGTAGAGTTTCTTCTTTCTAAAAATATAATTTTCCAATTTTTTTGACTAATATAAGGTGTAAGCTAGGAAAAATACACTACTAACAAGGAATTAAAATACCAATAATCATAACTCCTCCTTCGCGTTCCGTAGAAAACCTCGGAATGGGCTAGGAAACTTTTATTGAGCCCTAATTGTGTGATATGTAGGTGCTTTTCTTGAAGACGGAGGAAGGCCTTCCCCGCAACAATGATCCTCTTACTTTGCACCGAGATGGGAGAAAGATTATGAGGCTATTTGGGCATTAGGATGAGGAAAAAGATGTTATTTGCTCAAAGGATGCAAGAACTTAGATATGGCATTCAAACTTATTTTCCATGTGTTTAGAGGGGGGGGTAAGGTTGTATTTATAGCTTGGGGAGTGATTAACTTAGAGTGATTTAAGTAATCGTGGTTTGAAAATGTGGGCAAGATTAAGTGAGTGGTTTGAAAATGTGGGTAAGATTAGGTGAGTGGTTTGAAAATGTTGGCAAGATTAGGTGAGTGGGGGCCATGAAGAATGGATGAGGATTTGAATTATATTTTTATTTCATAAGTGGAGGATTTTAGGTGAGTGGGGACCACGAAGGGTGGGTGAGGATTTGAATTTGAATTTTTAATTCAATAGTAGAAAAAAATGGAGAATAATGACATGTGGTGAGGATTGGGTTATTTTTTGGATTTTGAAATGGATAATTAATCAAATTATATTTGATTAATTCGAAGTGTATTTTTGTGGGAAATGAGGAAGGGGAATTAATTGATTTAGGACAGATGTGAAATTGGGGTGTCTACATTTGCCCCTCTTGGAAAGGGTACTATGAAAGTAGTGTCCTTTCAAATAAAGTAGATGGTATGGGGGAAGAATTCAATCTACTTTTTTTAAAAGGTAGATCGAATGTTTTTGGGGAGAATAGAAAGTGGTGAGTGACGGATATCATAGTATCCTCTAAGACAAAAATGTCATGAGAAGATGTGATTATGGATAGATGTGGTGATGCCCCCTCAAGAGGACTGACGAGAATGGAATATACGATAGAACTCTCGAAAAGAAGAGAAATGAATTTTGCGGAGAAGAGGACGATAATGGAGTGGAAGAGACTGGAATGACTGCACGACGCAAATGGAGAAAGGATTCAATCGGCCTTGAATGCTAGGTGTGAGGGTGTGTGGGAAAGAGAAAAGGGAATGGATAGGATTGGGGGTTGATTACAAGAACAAGAAGGGGAGATAGGGGGGGAAAAAAATAATGGAAGAGGTAGAAATAAGAGAGAGGGATGATAGGGAAGAAGGGAATGATGAAGGACAAGCACAAGGCAAAAACAGGAAAATGACATAGTAGAGGGTGAAGGCATAAAATAGAGATGTGTAAAATGAAGGAAGCAAAGAGATAGTAAAGAGGGGTGCGTGAAAGTGAAATAAATAATAGAGCTTTGAGAAAATAAAGAAATGGGAAAGGATAAAAAGAAGGATAAAATGAGGTGGGAGTAGGGGTGAAATGGATGAAAATGGAAAGAGGATGAAAGAAGAAGTAGAATGGAGAAAAAAAAAAAACTATGAGGGGCAAGGAAAGTGTGAAAAGAAAAGAGAAAAAAGAGAAACATATACATAATGAATGAAAAGGTAGGGGTGGTAGAGAAAAGGAGAAGTGGTTAGAAGAAATGTGAAAATTAGGGGAGAGGAAAGGAAGATAGAGCGAATACAAGGAGAAGATTCAAAGAATCGTGTCATTGCGAGGAAGACCAAGGCAAAGAATATGGAACATACCGTATGGAGATGCATGTGGAGGGTGGTATGATAAAAAAGATAGGATAATGCTGAAGAGATAGGTTATCGATGGGGAAGTAAGGAGGAAACGTGATGGAAAAAGGGGAAGAAGGCGATACGGGGGGGTGGGAGAGAGAAGAGGATAACAAAGAAAATGATGTAGAAGGAAGGGAATACGGGTAATAAGTGGAAAGGGAACAATATAAGGAATGTTCGAGAGAAGAAAGAGGGGAGGAATTACATCGATTGGAAAGATGCGAGATGCATGAAATGAGGATACTAGGATGACGAGAAAATAGAAAAAGGATGTATGATGAAGATAGTAAAGATATTGAAGAGGGAAAAGAGGAGATGGAGAGATGGGTAAGAAGAAAGAAAGGGTGGGCTTGAGGGAAAAGAATATGAGAGAAAAATAATGGGGAGAGAAGAAGCAATGCCAATGAGGGGACATTAGGAAATCCCCTTAACAATGAGTGGTGGGGAAGGGTGAGAGAAAAAAATGAAGAAAAGGAGAAAGCTAATGAGGATTGGAAAGGGTAATGCCAACAAAGGGACATTAGGGAAAACCCTTTTCAATGAGTGGTGAGATTAGAGGAGGGAAGGAATGAAGGAAACTCTAGAAGGTCTAAGGGAGTGAATGAGGTCATGCGTAATGAGGATTAATGATTTTAGGGATAACCCATTTACAATTATTAAGCACGGGAAGAGAAAGATGATGATGAAAGAATGATATAGGAGTGTTAACAATAATGGTGAATGCGTGTGTGGGTAAAAATGTGGGAAATTTGAGAAGATGAAGTGGATGAGTTGGGACTAGGTGAAAGTGAGGAGAGGATGTGGGTGATGAGGATGAATGAAGTGAGGATAAGAAGCTGTCGACACTAAAATTTTCCTCCATAATTTCTATTTCATTAATGTATGTATTAGGAATAGGATGTTGTTAAGTGTAATTAGTAGTAGCGTCCGATAGAAGATAACGGCGCCGTCAGTACAGTGCCGCCAATAATGTGGAGTACGGTAACAATCAAAGTACAATAGGAATGTTGTAAAAAGTAAATATTTGTCGTAAGTGGTCCGATAATGTTAAAATGTCAAAGTTTGGGTAATTAGAGAAGTAGGGTCTACATGATTAGGAATTAGAAATATTATATTGGTAATAAGGACAAGGAGTGAGGTCATAAATATTTTGTGTATTTTATTTGTAAAAAGTCTAAAAATGTGGAACCCATGTAAAATGATAAGGTTTATCTTATCTTAAGAGATAAGCTTACATGTACAGATAAGAGTTAAGGTATGGAATATGATTCGTCGAGTGGATTTCTTATCCTATCTTAGAGATAGGATGGATAAGCCTAGAAGTTCTATAAATAGAGAGCCACCCCCTCATTTAGGATAGAAAGAAGTAGTGAGAAATATTGTAGGAAGTGTGCGAAGGAAGCCATCGATTTAAGGTGTGTTGAAGAAGCCATTAAGAGGTGTAATTGTAAAGTTTCTCCCATAGTCTTGTTGAAGAATCAATAACATTGGTACCTCATGGGTGAGATTATACAATTTCATGTTAATATTATAATTTATTTTGATATTTCAGATTTGTCATCATTAGTCTTATCATAGTCGATTGTATTCTTGTGTTATGTTGTTGTTTTGTTTCAGTTACATCCACCAAACTAAAGGTCATGCATTAGTAAATAATCATAGCACGAGGAGTTCCCGGTGAAGAATTATCATAGTGCTTGGATTGGTGATGACATTTTGGTTCCGTTCTTTGGGACCATTCCTCGTTGGTGGATTTTCTGGAGAGATATTCCCACTAAGTCAAAAATCAATTGGAGGGTAACCTTGTTTTTACTGTGCATAGTAGTTACCGTGGTAAAGTCATTTTTACCGTGAATAGTAGTTACCATGACAAAGTCATTTTTTTTGTGAATAGTATTTATCATAGTAAAGTCACTTTTTACCGTGAATAGTATTTACCGCAGTAACTTCACTTTTTACCGTGAATAGTGTTTACCACATTAAAATCGGTTTTTACATGATAAGTCAAGTTTTACCATAGTTTTTCTATTTTATTGTGGTCATTTCTATAGTAATTCCAATTATTTGTGCACATAAGTCTTGTTGATTGTACTTGTGGGTTGATATTTCACGGTGGTTACTTTTGAAAATGGGAAATATTCTGTTTTTCAGCTCAATCTAATGAAGATGCTTCTTCTTTCATTCAAGTTTAAGTGATCTTGTATTTGTAATGGCCTTATAAGAAGGAAACAATTGGTGAATTTTTCCTACCTTTTTGGATGGTTCAACACTTAGGTGGTTTGAAACACTAGGTGATAATGTGAAAAATTCATGGATTTATTAAGCGAAAGTTTTCTGAAGAATTTGGTGAACAACAGAAATATGCAGATCTCATGATCGAGATCACAAAGCTATCCCAAGGAGAGAAGGAGAAGATAAGGGATTATCATGCTCGTGTTCTAGAGCTAAGGAGGAAGCTCGATGCCCAGATCCGGAAGGAAGGACTAGCGGATGGGTTGATGAATGGCGTGGATAATCTCCTCTGTAAGCACTTCATTCTTGGGATGAAGCCAGAGATCAGACAATGAGTGAAGTATGACCACCCAGCTACCATTGAACAAGCAAAGGAGATTGCAAGAAGGCAAGAAGAAAGCATGGAAGAGGAGCCCAAAGAAATTGTTGCTAAAGTAGAGCCTACACCAGCACCTTTGGTCCTGAATCCACAACCACTCCCGGTGAGCACAAATATTTCTCCTAGTACATCTACTGAGTATGAAGATCTGCTTAGGAAGATGGGCGATTAACTATTAATCTTCTTGAGGAAAGAAATTTAGTTCTCGGGGAGGAGATAGAGGTCCAAAAAGAAATATTTACTGAAGTTGTTTGTTATGGTTGTTATAAAAGGGTCATTATAAGTATAATTGTCTAGATAGAGCTTCTACATCACGTAAAGGAGATAATGATAAAGGAAAAGCACACATGTGAATTCTTTTGATGTAATAGATAAGAGCGAGAAATAATTAAGTAGATGTGTTTGTAACAAAAAGAAAGAAAGAAAAAAGATAATCAAGATGGAAATGATCCTAAGAAGATGAAAGAAGAAACTAGTAAGAAACATAGGAGAAGAAAGTTGGGTGTGCGGGATTTTCGATTTCACGAGGGCAAGGACCATACTCCATCTTGGAAGATCTGTCCAAAAGGCTGCAAATATTACATATGGTCAACTCTTGGCTATGTCTTCGAGAAGAGGCGGGAGTTGCGAGAGTGGACTCAATGTTTGAAGAAGGAAGGAGGTTGAGGTCCCTGTTTTGGAGCGAGGCGGATCCCATGCTCCACAAGGCCGAGGTATTATGTAATGGTATTTCAATTCATGATGTCTTAGTTGATGGAGGTGCTTTGCGATTAATGTAATGACCGAGTGCAGTAATGAATATGTTGGGTTTAAAATTGATCGCCCTTGACACTTATGTTAAGGTCATTAAATAAGGGAAAACTAAACCGAGAAGGTGTAGTTTCAAATGTGGCAATATCTGTTATGGGTGTTGTATGTGTGGTAGAATTTCGGGTGATGAAAAATGGTATGCTTTTGCGTACCCAATGCTCTTTGGGAAGACCATGGCTAAGGAGAGTTCATGCGAGAAACTCTTTGGAATGAAGGTTTCATGACACTTGGACGTGGTAGAGAGAGGTGAAGATAAACGTGATCCTCGACATCATAAAGTAGAACACAGTGATTCAGTGATGAAACTAATGATTGGACATCCTCTGATTACTCTAGTACCGAGTGAAGTGGACACTTTGAAGATGAAGAAAGCGAGGTGGATGTTTGATCATGGATATCCTTCCCGAGTCACACCAACTCATGACCCCATAAAATTATCCGAAGAAGAAGTTGATGATCGTCTCCAACAAATAAAGATTGGTGATCTTTGTGATGGAGAGTGAGAAGGAATCCTACCTCCGACTCTTTCGAAGGTACATACACCTATTCACTTTTGATTACAAGGAACTCCGTCAAGTAAGTTGGGTAGAACATTCTATTGAGTGGTAGATGGTCTTAAGCCCATAAAGCAAATGCCATATAGAATGAATCCTAATTTTTCCAAGACGTAAAAGAAGAAATAGATAAGTTGCTTGATGCGGGATTCATATTTCTTGTGGAGAATTGAGAATGGGTTTCTCCTATTGTGATCTCAATAAAAAAGAATGGGAAGCTACGCATTTGTGTTGATTACGGGAAGCTCAATAAGGCAACAAAGAAGGATCATTACCCTCTTCCATTTTCGAGATCGATCTTGGGCGAAGTAGGCGGCGCCAGAGTCTTATAGTTTCTTGATGGATATAGCGGCTCTTTCTGACCAAGTTCGTATAGCAGAGAAAGGATCAGTGAAGACCACGTTCACCACTCCTTGGGGAACGTTTGCTTATAGAGTTATGCATTTTGGGTTGTGTAATGCTCCAGCAACATTCCAGCGTTTGATGAATAGGGTGTTCGAACCCTACATTGGGACCTTCATCAGAGTATTTCTGGATGATTTTTGCATCTATGGGAGCAAGTTGGACCACCTGCACTAGATGGAGACAACATTTCAAAGGTTAGATGAAGCACAAGCCTCACTAAACCCTACAAAGTGTGTCTTTGGATGTTCTAAAGGTGTTTTGTTAGGGCATGTTGTATCAGAGATGGTATTGTGCGATCTGATAAAGTTTCAAAAATCAAAGATTTACCATTTCCTATGAATAGAAGTAAGTTGAGATCATTTTTAGGCCATGTGGGTTACTATAGAAGGTTCATCAAGAATTTCTCAAAGATTGCACAGCCACTAACCCAGTTCTTGAAGAAGGATGTTGCTTATGAACCGAGAAATAAGGCGCATGAAGCTTTTGGACAAGCGAAGGAAGCCACAGTGTCTTCACTGTTTTGAAGAATCTAGATTGGAGCAAGCCATTCATTGTGTACTGCTGATGCCTCGGATGCGGCACTAGGTAGTACTTTGAGCCAAAAGGATGAAAATGGGAATGAACATCCAATTTACTTTGGGAGCAGAACAAATGAGCGATCTTGAGGTAAATTATCTTATGGCTGAAAAAGAGGCTCAAAAATATCATTTTCTTTGTAAAGAAGTTTAGAAATTACTTCTTGCTAGGGCAAAATTTATAGTTATAACGGATCATCGAGCTCTAAAATATATTGTCAATAAGCCTAACCCATCGGGGAGGATAGCAAGATGGATAATTTTGCTACAAGAATTTGAATTTGATATTATAGATAGGCCGGAAAGAAGCATGTCAATGCGGATGCACTCTCTCGAGCCTATGATGGTTTAGGATCATCTTGTGATGATGATGATTTCCCGTATGCAGCATTGTTCTCCCTTGACACAATCCCTAGTGAATACATAGATATTTGGAATTATCGAATGAATTCAAGTTTCTGATGGTGCCAATGCAAATACTAAGAGAAAGATTACTCAAGCCCGATCGTCCATATTCTATTACTGCATGGAGCATTATTTTGAATAGGACACGATGGAGCGATCTGAAAGAGGCGATTGGGCGTGATAAAGGAAAGGAGCTGCTAGAAGAATTCCACAATGGTACATGTGGAGGGCACTTCTCTGGACAACTTACAACAAGAAGGATCTTGGATGCAGGTTATCACTAGCCCACTCTTTTTAAAGATTGTTATAATTATTGTAAGACATGTGATATTTGTCAAACACATGGTAACCGTAAGACTTCATCAGCTCCATTATGTCCTATTCTTCCCCTTGGTCCCTTTGAAAAGTGGGAATAGACATTGTAGGTCCACTTCCAACTACATCACGCCAAAATAAGTATATTGTAGTTGCCACAGATTATTTAACCAAGTGGGTTGAAGCTAGGCCATTGAAAACAACTTCCATGGATGAAGTGGCAAGGTTCATATATGAACGCATTGTCACTAGATTTGGTTGCCCATTAGAAATTGTAACAGATCAAGGAAGCCACTTCATTAATGAGGTGGTAGAAGCCCTAGTCAATAAGTTTTCTATTAAGCACGGAAGAGGCAACAACATACAAGCCAAACACAAATGGATAGGTGGAGCGAACAAATTTCATAAAATTCTGCAAAAGATTGCATGTACATAAATGGGATAAAAGGATTCATGCGGCATTGTGGGCATATAGGGCAACATCAAAGTCAGCAACAGGATACTCTCCATTTCGGTTGGCCTATGGCATTGATCCGATTATTCTATTGAGTTTGATATTCCCAGCTGTGAGAGTTATGAAAAATGAAAAGGATGGATGAAAGTGATTGATAAAAAAAAGGTTAGTACATCTTCATTTGCTAGAGGAAATGAGGGAAATAGCAAAGGATACAAGCCATAAGAAGAAAATGAAGCGAAAGAATACTTTGATCAAAAGATCCGATGGTCTCCATTTCATGTGAATGACTTGGTCTAGTATATGATTCGAGATACAAAAAAAAAGACAGAGAAAATTTCTTCCAAAATGGATGGGGCCCTACAAAATAGCAGTTTGCATGAAAATGGTATGTACAGGCGGAGGAATTGATGGCACTCCCATTACGAAATGGGTCAACCATGACAAGTTGAAGATTTTCCAAGCACTAGAATAGTCTACTCAGGACGGAGTAGAAGCTAGGAAGGGGAAGATGTCGACACTAAAATTTTCCTCCATAATTTCTATTTCATTAATGTATGTATTAGGAATAGGATGTTGTTAAGTGTAATTAGTAGTAGCGTCCGATAAAGATAACGGCGCCGTCGATGCGGTGCCTTGATAATGTGGAGTGCGGTAACAATCAAAGTACAATAGAATGTTGTAAAAAGTAAATATTTGTCGTAAGTGGTCCAGTAATGTTAAAATGTCAAAGTTTGGGTAATTAGAGAAGTAGGGTCTACATGATTAGGAATTAGAAATATTATATTGGTAATAAGGACAAGGAGTGAGGTCATAAATATTTTGTGTATTTTATTTGTAAAAAGTCTAAAAATGTGGAACCCATGTAAAATGATAAGGTTTATCTTATCTTAAGAGATAAGCTTACATGTACGAGATAAGAGTTAAGGTATGGAATATGATTCGTCAGAGTGGATTTCTTATCCTATCTTAGAGATAGGATGGATAAGCTTGGAAGTTCTATAAATAGAGAGGCCACCCCCCTCATTTAAGATAGAAAGAAGTAGTGAGAAATATTGTAGGAAGTGTGCGAAGGAATCCATCAGTTAAAGGTGTGTTGAAGAAGCCATCAAGAGGTGTAATTGTAAAGTTTCTCCCATAGTCTTGTTGAAGAATCTAATGGGTGAGATTGTAACAGTTTCATGTTAATATTATAATTTATTTTGATATTTCAGATTTGTCGTCATTCTGTCTTATCATAGTCAATGGTATTCTTGTGTTATGTTGTTGTTTTGTTTCAGTTACATCCACCAAACTAAAGGTGTGCATTAGTAAATAATCATAGCACGAGGAGTTCCCGTGAAGAATTATCATAGTGCTTATTGCTGATGATAGAACCAAGATATGAAAAGAATGGGAAGAAATGGTATGAAGGATGATGCAACAAGAAGGGGAAAATGATTGTAGGTGGAAGAGATTAGATGTATGTTGTAAGAGGATATGTGGAGAAAGGATAATAGTAGGAGGAAAAGCTGGGTAGTAGGAGATACCGAAGAAGCGATCAACAAAGTGAATGAAGAATGAGGCGGGGAGAAGTTCATGATGACAAGTTAAGTGTAGGGAGGACCTTGACATAAGATTGTCATGTGACGGAAGTGGTTAAGTAATATTTCCAAGTGAGCAAAATTGGAGATGACAAGTGGTAAAGCGAAAGTGGTGTTTTGAGAATCGAAAAGGAGGTGAAAGGATGTGATAATGGGGAATGTCGAGAAAAATGAAGGGTGAAGGGTGCGTAGTGATGGGGAAAGCAAGGAGATAGATCATCCTTAAGAGGGACTCTTAAGTGAGATCGCCATGTCGGGTGAGTGGTTAAGTAAGATTGCGAAAGCAGAGGAGGGTGATAGTTGTGGTAAAAATATGTGATGATGGGGAATGAAGAGGAAAGATGGATGGTGAGATTGTAGAATGATGGGCTAGTGTAAGATGACATGTCATGCTTAAGAGAATCTCTTAAGTAAGATCGTCATGCTTCTTTGAAAGGTTTCGTAGATCACCCAACCGCAGGATGATATGCAAGGAGAAAGACAAGATGATATTGGGGACGGGGGTGGAATGGTAGGTTGAAGAAGATGATCGTGACGAGAGGCGGGTGAAATAAGATGGGGAAATATGATGGGATGGGGGAAGGCCATAGGGCGAATCAACCTTAAGTGGAAGTCTTAAGTAAGATTGCCATGCAGTGGAATGGTTAAGTAAGATCGCCAAGATGAGGAAGAAGAAGGATGATGTTAGAGTTTGTGGGAATAGGGTATGACAAAATGGACTAAGGGGAACCTTGAAGTGAATTTTCTATACTACAAAATTGTGTAAGTAGGATGACCGAGGCATAAGATGAATTTGGGGAAGGATGAGAAAAGAGCGAGTGAGGTATGCCGAGTGGTATATGATATGAGATGAGGTGATAATAAGAAAGAAAGGAAACAAAGGAGTGTAACATGAATGGATGAAGGAATATATGTAGTGGAGAGTGGAGAGTGTGAGGGGAATCCTTAATTGGGATGCCCACATGGTGAGAGTAATGATGCGAGAATGAGAAGTATAAGAGGTGGAATGGGAATATGTGTGTGTGGTGATTGTTGTTTGATGAGAGGGGGTGGTGAAGAAGCTTCTATAGGGGGAAGATCTTAGGGAAAGGGTAAACCTCCACTGAGGATTCCATTTAGAAGGGGTTATTAAGTAAGATTGTCAAGCGGGAAGCAAAAGGGTGAAAGGAAAGAATACAAATGGGTGAGAGGGGACAAGAATGGTGAGAAAGGTAATATGGGGATAAGTGGCGAAGGAGTAAAAATGAGGAGCAAGGATGAATGGATCAAACACATGGTGAGCATGGTGGGGGGAGAAGGCTGCTAGATAGAGAATGCTACTTGAGAAAAATCATCGAGTAGGATTCATGGCTGCAACTGGTGATCAAGTAGGATTCCCAAACTAGGGAATGTATTAGTATGGGTGAATGGGTGGGGTGCAAAGTAAGATGTTGATCATGCAGGAAGATACTCACGTGATAAAAAACATCTTAATTTTAATATAGCACATAATAGGATGCATCGTGATATAAAAGATCAAGATGACTAGACTGTAATATGTGTGATAGCATAGACAGGGGCCATCAAAAAGGTTTGATGCCCCAGTATGATATGAAAATGGAAGAGAGCATAGACAGAGGCCATCAAGAAAGTATGATGCCCCATTAAGACATGCAATCAAATAACGTAAGAATATTAGAGAGAACATCAGGATACATAAAATCAAGATGCCCCTGTAATATATCAAGATGAAAGAAAGTAATTAATAAATTACGACTAATAATGCAACACAAGAACCAATAAACATGTCCCTAACGTGTTCCACAAGAGGATTGATTGGATGTGCTCTCAAATAAGTGTACGAGACATAGTAAAGTATTGGGTCATTGTCCTCAAACAAGGAAACAATGAGAGCCGATTTGCCCTAAGTGAGGATTCACGACGAGAAGTGGTTTGAATTTGGTAGTCATAAGGTGATTGGATCATTCGTTGGGGATAATAGTTCAAAGGTTAAATTGCGTTGGTTATTTTAGATTTTTTTTTTTACGATTTTGTTTTTTTCTTATTTTGTGGATATTTATATATTATATATATATATATAGATTTTCTAATGTTTTTTGGATTTTTGACGATTTTCAAATGTTTTGAATTTTTGACGATTTTCAAATGTTTTGGATTTTTGGCGAGTGTTTCTAATGTTTTTAGAATTTTTTCTAATTTTTTTGGATTTTGGACAATTTTTTCTAATGTTTTTGGGTTTTGATTTTCAAACGTTTTTGGTTTTTTGGATTTTTACATTGTTTTTTTATTTTTAGATTTTTACATTGTTTTTGGATTTTTGACAATTTTCAAATGTTTTTGGATTTTTAGATTTTTACATTGTTTTTAGATTTTTGATGATTTTCAAATGTTGGTAGATTTTACAACGTGATTGGCAAGTTATGGACCATGTGCGAGACTTATTTTTGAGAGGTGGTAAACATGGATAATATATGTATGTATCATGTTACGTGTTGTAACTTATGCTCGAAATAACACAAATTCTCTTTCCATTGGAAAGATATGGTGGTGATGATATGATGAAAAGAATTCCAGCTCCATTCTTGACTCCACAACACTAGTAAGATGTGTGGGCTCATCACCGAGAATCAAGAAGGGCGCAAAAGGTAGATAATGAATATAGAGACAAATGCTAACAACAATCCCTTTGGGAAATTGTGACTCCATTCTTCATAATGGTACTTGAACTGAGTTTAAAAATGGCTTTCACTTTATGAGTCATGTGCTTAGACTTAGACAATTATGTGGCTTCTTGATTGTAAGATATGAGGTTAAGGGATAGTTCTCTCTTCACTTAGGCATCTAAATTAAGTGTTTGGGGTTTCTATAATTTTTAAGCCTTTGTAAGATTTTGTATTTTTGAAATGAACCCCTATGGCTTGCCCTATACTACTAGTGAGAAGCAAGGGCTCATCACCAAAGGAAAATATAGGTGAGTGAATTCCCTTTTGTCTTTTTTTGTTTTATTTAGTTTTGTTTTGTTTTTGTTTTTTTTAATATTTTGCAATGTTTTTATGCTTTTATGATAATGATCCTCTACGCTTTGCCCCATGCCACTTGTAAGAGGCAAGGGTTTAGCACCGAAGACAAGACATAGATGAGTAAGGACATCTTCCTCCATTCCCAGTCTCACACTACCAGTAAGAAGTGTGGGCTCAACACCAAAGACTATGAAGGATGAAAAATGTGACAATGAATTATTCATAAGTTATTGAATTGATGGAATTTTTACAATAGTGCTTTGTATTTGGGAAGAAACGCATCCCCCCGATCTTAGCCCCACACAACTAGTAGGACGAGGGTTCAATCAAGAAGGCCGAGATGGACGACCAAATGAACCAGGTAATGAAGTTTAGAGCTTTGTTATGAAAGAGAGAATGTATTTGAAGTGAATATATTACCATCGATTAAGCTTCTAGGTATGACCATAGAGGAAAGCAAATGAAAATGGAAGAAGTATGGTACTCACAAACTTAATAGGATTTATATTAGCACTTGTCTCATGATGATAAATATGAAGATGTGATTTTGATAAAGAAAATATCTCGCTTGAATGGAAATGAATAAATTTAAATTATTCGGAGATAAGAAAGAAAGAAGGGACAATGTACATGTTGTATCCCTAATAGTGAACATCTCAAGGATAAAATTTCTTTAAATGAACTGCATTCATTAGTTCATCAAGATCTTGACCATCTTCAGTGGCCAATTTATAGGCTCCAAAGCCAAATTTAGCTTGTGATTATATAGGGTCCTAACCAATTAGGCTCAAATTTTCCTTGTTTTTTTTTCTCGTTCTTTAGTGGTATTTTTTTATTTTCTTTTAAAACGAGGTCACCAATTTTGAATTCTTTGGGTCTTACCTTTTTATGATAATTGTGTTGTAGTCGGTTTTGATAGACTTGAAGATGATTGAGAGCATTAAGTCATTTTTCATCGAGAAGCTCAAGCTCTTGAAGTCGTGACTGTCGGTATTCATCCTCATTAATTACATCTTTAAGGGAGATCCTCAAGGATGGGATTTCTATCTCAATAGGTAAAATGGCTTCATAACCATAAACAAGGGAAAATGGGGTGGCTCTAGGCGTGCAAAAGATGTATGGTAAGCCCAAAGAGCGGGGTAAATTTGAGTATGCCAATTATGTCCATGGGTGTTGACAATATTTTCCATGATGGATTTTAAGGTCTTATTGGTTGCTTCTGCTTGACCATTGCCCTGAGGGTAGTATGGAGTGGACCATTTAAGTTTGATGTGAAAATGTTTGGCTAGGTCTTTTACATCCTGGTTTTTAAATGATTTGCCATTATCTGCAACTAGAGCAGATGGAATACCAAATCGACAGATGAGATTATTAAAAATGAATTTCAATATTTGGCTACCGGTAACATAAGTGAGAGGCATAGCCTCTACCCATTTAGTGAAGTAATCGGTAGTGGTAATGATGAACTTATGTCCATCGGAAGATGTTGGTCTGATTTTACCAATGAGGTCAAGTCCCCATTGAGAGAAGGGCCATGGTGTGGTTATCGATTGTAATGCCTAGGAAGGTGTGTGGATAAGATTTCCATGCTTTTGACATGCATGACAACATTTGAAAAAGCTGACATGCATCACTTTCTATGGTGGGCCAATAATATCCACTCATAGGATTTTCTTAGCTAAGGCGATACCATTTGTGTGTGCTCCACGAGATACCAAAATGGACTTCTTGAACTAAGACACTCGAGGATTCTTCCTGATTAAGACATCAGAGTAAGGTGCCATCATATCCTCGATTGTAAAGAGTTTCTACTAAAATGGTGTAACGAGAAGCATGTTGTGCTAAAGCACGTTTATGCATTGGTTTCATGCTGGCAGGAAACGTTTTATCACGAATGAAGGTATAAAGATCGTGGTACCAAGGGTTATTTGGACGCACGATCTCACATACCATAGTGTTTTCAGGAAGATCATAGGTAGGCATTAAGAGATGTTCAACGAGAAAATGTGTCTAGGGTTGACTAGATGTGATTTCTAATAGGGATCCGATGGTTTCCATAGCATCGGAAGATTTGTTACGAATTCTGGAATTTGATCAAAGCTAATTAATCGAAAAGAGCTTTGAAGACTATCCACAATGTGTTTATATGGGATAAGTTTTTTCCTTGACCTGGTATTCATCGGTAACTTGCTTGATGATAAGTAAAGAATCACCAAATACATGACTAGTGCAGTAAGATTCCAAGATATAGCTAGTTTTAATCCTGCGATGAGAGCTTCATATTTTGTGATATTATTGGTACATGGGAATGCTAAGTGAAATGATTTGGGGATAACATGTCCGCTGGGTGTGATAAGCAAAATACCAGCCCCTGAGCCATGGAGATTACAAGATCCATAAAAAAAAAATGGGGCCAGTGGCGCGATGTCTATGTGTAGAATATCTTCATCGGAAAAGAAAAGCTGAAGTGGTCCTATGCTAGGGAAGGGGTACCTCGGCAAGTTGGTCGGAAAGGGCTTGTCCTTTAATTGCTTTCGGAAAAATTTTGACATCGAATTCACTAATTAATATGACCCAACTAGACATTCTTCCCTTGAGAATGGAGTGCGACAACAAATACTTGAGAGGATCAATTTTGGCAATCAACTTAGTTGTGTGATTGAGCAAGTAATGATGTAACTTATGGAATGCAAAGGCAACCACTAAGCATAATTTTTGATTTGGGGATAATGTACTTTGTGCTCAATAAGTGTTCGACTAAGGTAATATACAACATGTCCATTTCCTTGATTGTTATGTTGTGCTAGTAGAGCTCTATGGCATGTTCGGTGGTAGATGTATAAAGCAACATAGGTTTATCGTAAGCAATGGTGACATAAGAACAGTGGACTAGAGAGGTATTCTTTTAACTTAGTAAAAGTCTTGTAATCGTGGTTCCAGTGAAAGTGTGCATCTTTCTTGAGCAAGTGATTAAAGTGATGGTACTTGTCGGCCAATTGTGATATGAAATGCCGAATAGATTGTATCTTTCCCCAAGAAACTCGCGTAATTGTTTTAGGTTTTGAGGAGGAGGCATTTCCATAATGGCTTTGACTTTGGTAGGATCCACTTCTATGCCTCTTTGTGAGACAATAAACCCTAATAATTTACTAGAGGTTACTCCAAACACACATTTCTTTGGGTTAAGATGAACCTTATACTCGCGTAATCTATCGAAAATGTGTCTCAACACACTTGGATGCCCTATTTGTGTTTTAGATTTTTCTAATATATCATCAACATAATCTTCCATGATATCATGTAACATGCCATGGAAGATGACAGTCATTACTTGTTGATTGGTGGCACCAGCATTTTTCAAGCCGAAAGACATGACCATATAACAAAAGGTGCCCCATGGTGTAGTAAATGTCATTTTATGTTGATCTCCTTCAGCAATAAATATTTGATTGTAACCAAAGAATCCATCCATTAAGGAGAGCTTTTCATGGCCTACTGTAGAATCAATAATCATGTCTATATTTGGCAAGGGAAAGTCATCTTTGGGACAAGCCTTGTTGATGTCACGGAAGTCTGTGCATATTATGATGCCATGAGTTTTCTTGGTGACAGGAAATATGTTAGATATCCATGCTGAATAATCAATAGGTTTGATGAAGTCAGCTTCCAAGAGTTTCTCGAGTTCAGCTTTGACAAGCAATGCAACTTGGGGATGTATTTTACGTAGTTTTCGCTTTACAGGTTTTACATCTGGATGTACCACAAGATGATGTACTACAAGAGATGGGTCCAAGCCTGATATGTCCTTATATGTCCATGCAAATATATCTTGGAATTCAATAAGGAGTGTTGTGAATTCCATGCATTCTTGGTTAGACAGACTAATGCCAAGTTGTAAAATTTTTGGTTGTTCAATGGTGCCAATGTTTATGTCTTTTGCTTCTTCTACAAGCATTTTAGATGTATCCTTTTCGAGAACGATGCTAATGGTTGATGTAGGTCATCAATGTCGGTGTTTGTTGGAACTTTTTGTTGACATGTTTGGTGGATAGGGTGGCAGTGAGGTTTTGACTATGGGAAATCCTCTGTTTGCGCTTTTGATCCAAATTTTCTAAGGGTGAAGGATCTGAATATTTTATCTCTTCGCCAAAATAGGCTGATTCATTTAGATTGATTTCAAATCCTTTTCTATGGTCAGAAGTAGGGATTTGGTCGCAAGTTCCAAGGAATTCTTCGATGGCTTCATCATTTTGGAACATGTACATGGCCGCATGATGTGGTTGGCCATGGTCTATGAGACTCGGATGTGTAGGCTCAAAATTGATGACATTAATAGATAAATGTTTAAAGGAAATATGTGTTTCAACGATGTCCTCAAAAAGACTACATGGAGACCTGATGTCATTATCGAAGCCAGTGTCATCATTGTCACTTGAAATTATTATGGGAGCAACATCAAACACCTTGAAACCTAGACCATTTTTACCGTGATGTTGTGTGTAATTTATCGGTCTAAATGACCTTTTTCATTTGGACCGAGACCTTTACCCTGCCATCGCATATTTTTTATTATTCAGTGAGCTTTGGTAAATTGAGGGGACTCATAACATGGAGCAAAGTCGTCATTATATAACCAAGAGCCTGAAGAACTTGGAATATGTTCGTTGTCAAGATAACCAAAATTTTTCCAAACTGACTGACCCATTTGGTAAGTGGGATGGATTCTCAGATGTGGAGAATTAGGTTTGCCATAGCTATGTGGGGATTTGGTGATATAAAAAGAGTCTGCCATCTTTTGAAATTGATATTCACCGCATCCCGTGTCAATGATTTTAAATGTGTGAGATGGGGGACCAATAGGTACCTCATGTAGTGGGGAAGTTAGTTTGGTAGTCTTAAAAGAGGAAGATAATGGGTTATAAGAAGAAGGGGGTGGATTGAAGGATGAAGGTTGGTTATTCACAGGAGGAGGTATCTTAATAGAGGAGGTGTGGTTGGATGAAGAAGATTGGCTAGGTGAGGAAGAATATGGTGTGGTGAAAGAATAATTGTTGCTTTGGAAGAAGAAGCTTGATTGGTGGAAGAAGATGATTGATTAGTGGGAGGAGGACTGGTGGAAGGTGGTTGACTAATGGATGATAATGGATTGGAAAATGTGTTTTGGTTATGAGATGATGGTTTTGGATTATTGTTAAAGAGTGTATCAGGATCAATGCGTGTTTCATTATGGATTATACGAGGTGGAGCATATTTATCTATTGATGGAAAATAGTGATCATGTCGATACCATCCTTCAAGGAATCTACAATACTCAAAAGGTTGGGGATCTGCACGTAATGTAAATTCTTTTTCCAAATGAGGAAACTTAATGCATTGGTGGAATGTTGATGAGACGGCTTTCATGACATGTGAATCTATGGTCGGCCGACAAGAATGTTATATGCAACTTCTACATCTACCACATGACAGACCGTGTCTAAGGTGATGGGTCTAACTTGGAGAGGCAACGTGATTGTGCCTTCAGACTTTCTTTCGCTATTATCATACCCATGAATGGTTATGATATTGTTTTGCAAATAATTTTTAGTGTAACCTAAACAATGTAAAAATTTCATGGAACAAATATTTAATGTTGATCCATTATCGATTAAGACGCACTTGATTTTACGATGAGTTACATAACCTTCAACGTATAAAGAATGATTATTAGCGATGTTGGGATTTAGCAGGTCAGTGGGACCAAAAGATAAAATAGGATTGGGGACTATAAGATGTGTAATTAAATCCTGAAATTGTTGTGAATTGATGTCTTTAGGGACACGAGTGTTATTCAATGTTTTAATAACGATGCGTTGTAATACGAGAGAAAAATTAAGTAGTTCCATGATTGAAATTTATGAGGCGAGTCTTCTCTAATTAATTGACAATATTAAATGATGGTATAGGTTGTGGAGAGGAATTGGCGGTGAAATTAAATGGCGGACTATGAGGTGATGCCGGGGATGAAGTGGCAGATTTTTTTGTTGTAGGGACCCACATTTTTTTCTGTCTAGTGGTGATCACACAGTCAGTTCTAATCTTTATAGTTGCCACTAAGTCTTGGTCATAATCTATGGTCAAGATGACTGAGTCATACTCGACATTACTTGATGATTGACCCTTATCTTTTGAATTGTTATCATGATTAGGGAACGGATTTTTGAACATGTGAAGTTTTTCATTAGGTGTTTTTGTCTCAGAAGTATTTTCAACTTCTATGTCTCCACGCTTAATCAGGTCTTGGACGTAATGGTAGAGTTACATGCATCTATCTGTGGAGTGCCCTTTTATGCGATGGTAATCACAATATTCATTGTCTTTATACCAATTTGGTTTGGGTTGTCCTTCTTCGAAGGGTCTGACAATGGGATATGTAATCATATTAGCATTTGCCAAATGACGAAAGACACTAGATAGACTTTCTCCGAGAGGAGTGAACTCTCTTCGTCGATCCCTAGAAGGAACTTCCTTTCTAGGGATAATGATTGGTTGTTTAGATTTTAATGTGTTGGTGGGATGGTTTTAGACATTTCAGACATGGTAGGAATTAGTAATGCCATCATTGATGATATTTCGATTCCGGTTAAAGAATTTAGATTTGTCCTGGTTCTGAGGAGTGTCTCGATAAGGTTGGTCTCTAAAGGGTGCTTTAAGTAAGCCCTTAGAAATGAGGGATTTTTTATTTGTGTCCCCTTTTCGATGAATTCTTCGAAACTATTCAGATAATGCATTTACATGTGGAATGATAATTCAGCATTGAGATTAGGGACAAAAATACTAACTAGTTGTCTTTCGGTACGAAAGCGGGGAATCGGCTTACAATGCCATGCCATCGTTGTAAAAAGGAGGAAAAATTTCATTTGGCCTTTGCCTAGTGTTTCAGAGATTAAGCATGGTTATTTTTGAGTCTAGGTTATAGGAAAAATGTTTGAAAATTTTCTCCGATAAATCTGCAAATGTTGTGACCGACCTTTGGCCGAGATGGAAAAACCGATTTAAAGCCTGTCCTCCTAAACTTTGGAGGAATAATCATAAAAGGTATGTGTCTCGATAGGCAAATTCCTACATTGCATGTAAAATTATTTGACATGTTCACGGGGGTCACCTTTGCTTTTGTATTTATAAAACTTAGGTATTCGAAGGATGACAGAAATGGTAATCGTGATATCTCTGTATTAAATGAATAAGGACACAATTCTTCAAAGTTGAATTGTTTTGATTTTTTTTGTAGTCCTTGAATGGTGTCTTTCATAAGTTTCCATTCTTGTGCGAATGGAGAAGTAGGGGACGGTTTATCAAACATATCGTGAGTATTGGAATCTAGATTGAGGTCTTTTAATCTTTCAGCTCTAGTCATTGCTTCCTCAAGTTTCTTTGTTAAGTCTTGGATTTTAGTGAATAATTCTTGGTGAAGAACCATTTGGATTGTTTGGTATTTCATTGTGATAACTTGATTCACCATTGTCGATGAGTTTGTTTAAATTTCTTCACACGAAGTCGGGGTAGTTTTCCCCCATGGCTAGGATGCGTGTGAGATATTCATTTTGTTTTGTTCTATTACCCTATTTACTTGTTCTTGTTCTTCATTGGTGAGTTCTAGTTGTGTGACTTCTTTGTCATCATTTTCATGATTTTGATTGCGAGTGAATACCATGATGAAATGTGTTTGATTAAGGTTGAAAAGTGGGTAGGAATTTTGAACAGGTGTGAGGAAATGAGAACTCGATTACTTTAGATTTATAACGAATAAGTTCTTGATGATTGATAAGGAGAGTAACTCAAACAAGTTATCTCAATATGATGATGATGTAACTTGAGATGAGTTATTAGAGGATTTTTACACGTTGTGTAGATTTGGCTTAAACAAGCTCGACTATTGACGGGAGAGTAACTGAATAGGTTAATCATGATATGGTTGTGATATAACTCAAAATGAGTTATGAAAGGATTTTGTTAAGTGTGATTTGGATAAACGTGATGGTGGATAGAATAATGAGTGAATTCAAATAAGTCACCCAATATTAGTTTGATATAGCTAGAAACAAGCTATGAAGGATGTTTTGATAATTGAAAATATGGGGAGTGAATGTTAGTCACTCAATATCAGTTGGATATAGCCGAAAACAAGCTATGACAGAGATGTATTGTTGGATGAGGCAAGCTAGTGAAATTGGTGTGATGGTTTGGTCCGTGTTGTTGGATTGTTTGGATGTTTTCGCTTGGTATTGAATTGGTCAAGAACTGATTATTTTGTGGAACACAACTAGGGTTTAAACTTTTATAATGAACACATTGATATCGACTAAGTTTTATGATAAAACAATGCTAAACTATTTTTTTTCAGACAACAAGCAATCATGTGGATTCAATTGTTTTGGCTTATGAGGTAACTTCTTCAGGAATGATCATTATTTCATGCAATCATACAAGTATGCTATGAAATGGTAGATGTGGGCTCTTATTACTCTAAGAAGATGCATCCTCGGATGATATACCCTAGTCCTGATATACCTAATTCTGTATGGGGACAGAATTGGTACGGGGAACCCTTAGAGCACTGGAGGAGACTCACCAATTCTTACTTTCCTATTTCGGAGTGAATCACCACGTCCAAAACAGGTTTTGTGAAAAGGTGGAAGGTGATGGAGGGATGAATGTGTATGGTGTCCTTATAACTCCCCAAAGATTTATAGGGATGATGCCCAAGCTTCGTTGTTACAGCTATTTAGGCGTGACTCGCATGCGCTACATGACAACATTACCTGTAAGTGAAGAGCAGGGGTGAGGTAAATACCAAACGTTGTGATGAGACTAGGTCTCAAAGTGCAATGCAGATGCAAATGTTGTTGGTGCGTGGTAGTCAAGTCCACGTCACCGGTGTAGCTTTGGTGGTGATGAAATCTACCTCATCTACGTGAAAAAAAAATGATAAAGTGATTAAACGCAAGGTTCTTTCCAACTTGAAATAACTTACTAACAAAAAATAATTGCGTACCTGAGCGTACTTTGTTTATTGGTTTCAACAATTTTCTTTGAATGGTGGTATTTTTGCGGGATTTTTATTTTTGTTTTGTTTTTGTTATTTACAATATTCCAGCGATGCGGTTCTACAGAAAACAAATTAGTAGTTATCCTGCAAACGAAATGTTAGAAAAGTGATCATGACTGTTTTTGATTTTCTAGATCGCTCAAAGGCGCAGGAAAAAAGCATACACAACCAATGACCAAACAAATATTAATAATATGAAAAAGGAAAATAATGATTGAAATGATAGTTGGAAAACAAAGCTAGAGGATCCTGCAATGTTAGAACAAGAAACTAAAAAAAAATTGTGACCGTTTCTGATTTTCCAGATCGCTCGAAGGCGCAAGAAAAGAACATACGCGGATACAATTGGAATAGATTTTTTAATTTTTTTTAAATGCTAATAATTATTGCAATTAATCATGAATGTGAAATAGCGATAAGTATTATTTTCATAAAAAAGAAAAACAACGAAAGAAGAGTGTGAAAACGTTACCTAGAAGTGTTGTAGTGAAAAAATTGAAATGTAAGGCAAAAATAAAAATGAAAAAAATTATTATCAGTGCAAAGCCCGAGTGGCCTCACGTTTCTAATTTTCAAGATCACTTTTGAAGTGTGAGGAAAGAGCATACGTGTAAGGTTGTTACGTGAAATAAAATAAAAATAATAATAAAAAAACTATAATTTTGTTGTTTTTTGTTAAAAAGACAAGTGTTAGAAGAAATGAAACCAAATTTTTTTGTAAGTCTAAATCAAAAAATTATTTTTCCATTGCATATATCTTTTTGATACCTTTCCATTAAAAAAATGAATTCATTCTGAGTTCGGGAGCAAAATTTATGGCTTTCGGAAGATGGGCTATGGTAGCACTCTGAATGAAAATTTTAAACGTGAGAAAAACATCTCGGGAGATAGTTTTTTTATTTTCTGACTTCTATACTTCACCTGAGGAGCTAAAATTTTGACAACAAGGTTAAAAAAGAACAATAAATAGAAATAAAGAGTTAGATCACAAAATGATTGACTAAAATAAAAGAAAAAAAATGATTAACTTCCTACAAAGTAGTTATTTTAGCAAAAGTAAATAAATAAATACATTTTCCGGATTGGTTGTCCCATGATAGTAAGATGATAAACTAATGACTAGTTCATGTGTTTCTATAGATTACGAGTGAATAAAAAAATTAGAACTAGGAACTAAACACCAAGCACCGAGGAGATCAAAGACAGGATGAGCTTCATAGTTTCATTGTTGTTATAACCTGCAAATACACCACAAGACAAAGACTACACATAAAAACACTACCCAAAGCGTGAAGGTTAACCAAAGAAGGCCATAAGGAATAGAAAAGGAAATAATAACGAACAATAATAAACAAAGAATAAGATAAAACCACTAATTGGGAAATTAATGGTAACGATCGAAAGTAACCGGGCATGCCAGAATGTAAGCTAGGAAAAATACACTACTAACAAGGAAGTAAAATACCAATAATCATACCTCCTCCTTTGCGTTCCATAGAAACCTCAGAATGGGCTAGGAAACTTGGATTGAGCCCCGATGTGTGATATGTAGGTGCTTTTCTTCAAGACGGAGCAAGGCCTTCCCAGCAACGATCCTCTTACTTTTCACCGAGATGGGAGAAACGATTATGAGGTTATTCAAGGCATTAGGATGAGGCAAAGGATGTTCTTTTCTCAAAGGATGCAAGAAATTAGATATGGAATTCAATCTTATTCTCCGTGTGTGCTTAGAGGGAAGGGGTAAGGTTGTATTTATAGCTGGGGAGTGATTAACTTAGAGTAATTTAAGTAATCATGGTTTGAAAATGTGGGCAAGATTAGGTGAGTGGTTTGAAAATGTGGGCAAGATTAGGTGAGTGGGGGCCACGAAGAATGGGTGAGGATTTGAATTATATTTTTAATTCATAAGTGGAGGATTTTAGGTGAGTGGGGACCACGAAGGGTGGGTGAGGATTTGAATTTGAATTTTTAATTCAATAGTAGAAAAACATGGAGAATAATGACATGTGGTGAGGATTGGGTTATTTTTTAGATTTTGAAATGGATAATTAATCAAATTATATTTGATTAATTCGAAGTGTATTTTTGTGGGAAATGAGGAAGGGGAATTAATTGATTTAGAGACAGATGATGTGAAATTGGGGTGTCTACATAAAGTTTCCATATTATTTATTTTCTAACTATGCCTTTTTATAGCTATTTTTGAAGTTTAAATATGTCTATCTTTCATGGTGTATCTTTTCTTTGGGTGATGAAAATATTAAAAAATTATACTAGCCCAAACTAGGCATAATTCTATACATATTAAAAAAACTAATTTTTGATATTTTTAGACATAGTTAGGGAGGCATGGTCGAGCTCTCTATTCATTTTTCAAAACATAAAATTTATGTACTAGAAAAATCATAAATAAAAAAATATTTGCTAAAAAATCTATAAAAAAATGTCCTAGCTATCTTTCTACCAAATGGTTTTCAAAAATACTAAATGGTGCTCAAAAAATGGTGGGGGGCACGAAATTCACTCTATTATGTTTTTAACAAAACAGAGCATCTGTTGGTATTTTAGTTGTTTGACCCACTTTTTCTGTTTTCAATCAAATTTAGTAGCTTAGAAACTAGACTCAAAATTATGCAATTCATATTTCTACAACATCTTCCAATTTTGAGTGTAACTATTTTGAAAAACTCGTACAAGTTGAAGTATTTTTTTCAGAAAAATACATCCACTTAAGACCCTCTTTTGGCCCCCCAACTTGGTGCACTTACCCTGCATACAAATGGTTTAGGTCATGTGCCCCTTTCCAAATGTTTGTTAGCTTGACCACTTACCAGCCATGCCATTAAATCCCGTCATTCCCGATAGGCCCTTTAATAAGCGGGGAATTGATTATATTTCTTATATTCACCCCCTACTTCAGTGGGTCATAGATATATCTTAACATTTGTTCATTTTTATATTAAATGTGTTGAGGTAGTTACGTTGAAAATTTATCTTGCTAGTGAAGTTGTTAATTTTTTAAAATCAAATATTTTCACGTTTTGGAGTACCTCGGGAAATTATAGTATACAATGGTCCACAATTCATTTCTAAGGAATGCTTAGATTTTCTTAGAAAATATTATATCATTTTTATTCATTCATCCAAATATTATCCATAGGGTAATGGAAAAGTTGAATCCACAAACAAAAATTTGATCAATATCATCAAAAGGTTGGTTAATAACAATAAAATGGTAAGTGCAGGAAGTTGATGGACAAATATAGGGTCATCCGTGGACATCATATTGCAAAAAACAACAAAATATCAACTTGTAGGGATTATTAGCTATACACGCACTCTAAATTAGAAAAAATTATATAAATATGAATCGTAGAATTCGGAATCTAGTTTCTAAAATACTAATTTTTGTAAAAAACGGACAAGTTTAGCTATATTAAACACTTAAAATTATATGACTTAGTGTTTTTTTTTTTAAACTTATAAGATTGTAGTCCGTTTGCCCACATTTTGGATGACCAAATCTTGTTTTTTTTTTTTTTCTTTGGTGAAACGTTAGATGTAGTTGTCTATCTTGGGATGGATTTTATTTTGTATTTTTTTAGCAATATTTTTTTAATGATTTTTTCCGTGAAAGTGGTCTGAAAATATTTAGAAAACGGAGTGCTTTCCGTTTGCCCGCCATAACTATATAAAAAAATATCGAAATCAATTTTTTTAACGTGTATATAATTTGTCCACGCTTGGGATGGTATAAGTTTTATCACATTTTGATAAGCGAAACAAAAGTTATAATCTTAAACGTAGACATGAACATTCACGGGAAAAAATGTCTTAAAGACCTATTGTTAGTAAAAAATTATAAAATGATATTTATCTTATTCTATTCACTTTAAAAACAATATTTCTATGAAGCTAAGAGTCTCCCCTACGCGATGGCACCATTTTTGTGAAATGTTTTCAGTTTTTTAGCACGGTTCAAGTCTTTGGAAGAGCAGATTTGAGGTTTTTTGACCTTTTACACTTCATAATGACCTTCCATAGCTTTGGTTGGGGAAAAACAAAGATTTTCCGAGCCTTAGGTTCGGCAGATAGATCCGCGATCGCGGTTTTTTAAACATAAAGCGTGATCGTGCTTTATAAACCACGAGCGCGCTTTATAAACCGCGATCACGGTTTATAAAGCGCGATCGCGGTTTATAAATCATATTTACACACATCCCAATGTTTGAATTACCATGTGATTTTTACTCTCTGACCTTACCGTATGAATTACTGCGAAATTCTGTCTTTTTCTACACGTTTTTCTTATCACCGGAAGCAAAACATCATGGGAGACAAAAAACGAAGTCAAAAAAGGAAGTCATTAAGTAAAAAAACACCAAACGAATTAGAGGCCAACAAAATTCAAAATGTTGAGTGAATGCGGAAACTTCATGAATCTAGAAGAGGTTCATCTTCAATCCCAACTATTGTAAGCAATGAAGAACTAGGTAATGTTTCTCTTTATCGATGTTGAAGTTGAATTAAATACTCGTGATGAAGAAGTTTTTTTGTCATGTTGAAGAAGAATTAAATACTCATGATGTAGCAAATGTTGAAATTAAAGGAGACAATGAAAATGTGAATAAGGAAATTCATGTTGAAACGTAGACAAGCAAAATTTGACAAAAACACCTCTTAGGATTTTACATAAGAAACCTAATTTTTTTATTGAAATTGATGAAAACATTTTGAAACCAATGTCGACAAAATTTACGAACGACAAATCAGAAGAGAAGCCACTAAAATTTGGGATAATCATTTTGAAATTTTAAATGATTCCCAAAGATGTCAGTTGTTGGTTAGTTTGATGAAATTGATTAAAATGAGACCTACATTAAACACCTTAGGATTGACAACATCTAAGATACGTGGTCAAACCTCTACAATTGTTGAAAACCTTCATGATGCATATCACACTGTTGGTGTTAAGAGATGCACTAGGGATAGTAATATTGTGCGTCGTGTACTTGCTACTAGTGTTGTAAGTGAATCAATAAAAAAACAACGTTTGATTATGCAAACAAGTCGAATGTTGCAAGTTAATCGAAAAACTCTAATGAAAGCAATTGAAAGACGTAATATCCTTCAATCACTCAATAATGCCGATTTTTGGGCATTTTTGCTAGAGCACCGTGTAAGGACAAAAATAATTCTAATGCTATAAGAGAAGTTGTTATTAAATTTTGGCATGATAACACTAGAGTTTCACCTAATACAAGAGATGTTATAAAACGAGAGATTGGTTCTACTAATCGTGAACCACATCCAAAGTATTTCTTAGATATGACTCAAACTCAATTTTTCGTAAGTTTGAGCAAGAGAATATGGAAATTAAAATTAGTCAACGTTTTTTGAAATGTTGAAATCATTCTATGTGAAAATCAACCATGCTCGCACCACTTGTTGTTGTAGGCAACATGTTGAATTTGCGATGCATTATGCTAAATTTTTACGTATTCGTTCTAATTTTCATTCTGAAACTATGTTATCTGAATGTGGTGTTCAAGTTCCACCAATATCATCCAGGGATTTCATTCCTACTATATTTTGTGAAAAAGAAGTTGGACAATTTTTTTATAGTCAAGATTGTTTAGATGGAAGTTGTAGTACATGCGGCGGATTACCTAAATTGGAAAGTTGCATCCATGAGAAAATTGAAGGTACAATAGGACATAATTTAGTTGAATTTGATAAATATAAATCGATTGCATACCAGGTTGAAAGATGGAAAAGATTCAAAGCGGTGTGAGCTAGTTACAGAACAAATGCCTATTTTTCAATTTATGAGAAAATTTAAGGATGAAATTGTTTATGAGTATGCGAGGCATACACATAGAGCTCGATGGTTGGATGAACAATTCAAGCTATGCAAAGACACATTTCCTATTGGTACTATTGTTTGGTGGTCAATTTTGCAGAGAATTACACATTGCGAACCAAAAATGGAGGTTCAATCGCAATATTACAACTCAGTACAAGTTGCCATTTTTGTGCATATAGCATTTCTACATTCTCCTGACAGTACAGAGAATGATCGAAAAAGCTTAAGAGAGTACCACTTTATATCAGTGATGATCGTACTCATTCTACTGAATTTGTGCAAGGGTGTTTCCAGTTATTTTATGGAAGCTTGTCTGATAGGGACATCCACTTCAAACAACATTATATATGGTTAGATAATTACACGTCTCAGTTTAAGAATGCACGAATGTTTTATTGGATGAGCAGATTGCACGTCAAGATGGGTGTGCAACATATTTAGAGTTTCACTGAGGCTGGACATGGAAAAGGAGAGCATGACAGTACAGGGGCATGTGTGAAAAGAGCTCTTGCAAGAGAAGAGTTGAAGTAAAAGATGGTGCTAAATTAAAAGATGCAAAGAGCATATTGGAATGGTGTACTTGACAACATGGCTCGAGGTTCTCAAGAAAATTCCACGGTTTGCGAGATATTTTTGGTCGATAGAGGAAAAACATATTGCTAACTATGAGGATTATATGACACTCACTGGGTCCAAGGTGATATGCACTCATTTTGTAGCTCGAGCGCTACTTCTTCATGGGTCGTATGGACAAGAAAGTTGACATGCTTTTGTGCATCTTGTATCGAATTTGTCACTGCTTTGAGTGTGATTCACAAGAATGGGTGGAAGGATGGATTTGTAGGCCTCTAACTCCGCTTCCTAGTTATCAACCTCCACAAGCATTACGACTTGTTTCTGCAGATGAAGTTACAACATCCAAGGACTTTGACGAAATTTCAATTTTGGTGCGACAAGGTATAAATATGGTTATTTATTTAATTTTTGTAAATTGAGTTATATGTCCATTGAAATTTTAATATGTAATTTAAATTTGAGTTGTTCAACTTTCCTTGGTTATTTTTTTGTAGGACATGTGTTTGCAGTAATTGTGACAGAAGACAATGAAGAAGGAATAGACTATTTCTTATGTCGTTGCATCGAGGAAAGAAAGAAGTTGACTTCTCCTATTATAGATGGCGAAGATATTGAGTATCCTATAGGGTCAGTGGTAGTTACTGGAACTTGGCTTCGACGGTATCCATTAAAAAACTCCTCTGTTTGGGTGTTTGAAGACTTTGAGACACACAGGAAAATACTCTTATATTCACATCTAGTTCTAGTGACAAATATTCAGTTGTATAGATATCGAGGAAGGCCTAATAACAAGATTCTTTGGAAGGTTCGAGAGTCAGATCATGAAGCAATCTTGTCTGCTATTCAGAGTAGATCCGATCCTGATGGTTCATTGGAATGAATTTTTACAATGCGAGCATGTCTGGTATATATATAATTTCTTTTCAATTTATATATATATAAATTTTTAGAACTTAAAGATCTAGATTTAAGTTTGAATATATATTTTATTTTAAATTTGTGTATTTTGCACGTACATTATATCTAGATCTATAGTATATATGGTTTTGATTTGAAACTTAAATTTCTTTGACTAACACTTTTATGTTTAGGTTAGTGGTGCCATAAAAGCTTCCACCTTCACGTGGTTGGCACTGTTAGTAGAGAATTTTAAATTCTCGAAGCTAAGAGAAGCTTTCATTGTTTGAAAAAGTTGTAAATTTTGAAAAAGTCAAGTAAATTTTGAAAATGTTGTAAATTTTCAAAATGTTGTAAATTTTGAAAAAGTTGTAAATTTTGAAAATGTTGTAAATTTTGAAAATGTTGTAAATTTTGAAAACGACTCCTCCCCAAGTGTTTACAAGACCATACTTACGCGTGTGCACCGATATGAAAAGGAAAAAACAAAAAGAGTCTATTGTAGAGGGTCCCTACGCTGAGGTGTCAGATCAGACGAGGCCTCTCTAGGTGCCGCAGAGTCCGAGTAGTCACCCGTCGAAGTTGAATGATATTTTGGTCTCAGGGCTCTTAAGGGACTACGCCGAACGAAGTAGCCGGAAGCAACGATTGTTTCACGCACCAAAACAACGCCTCCTCTAGCATTCACTGGCCACCTGCACGTGTCGGCGAGTCCGTTTGGTGCCACAACCCACCGTTTGCAAAATATAGCATTTGACAACCTTACCTTTGGCTCCAATCGCACTATTTCACGCGTTTGCGAAATAGTAGGACAGCGAGAGCACCAAAATGAAGGAAAAAAACCGAGAGAGGCTATTGTAGAGGGTCCTACGTCTAAGGTTTCGAGATCCTACGAGGCCTCTCTAGGTACCACGAGTTCGAGTAGTCACCGTCGAAGTTGAGCGATATTTTGGTCTCGGGGTTCTTAAGGGACTACGCCCGAACGAAGTAGCACAGGAAGCAACGACCATTTTTCGCACAAAAAAACTACCTTCTCTAGTGTTCACCTAGCCACCCGAACGTTTGGTGTAGTCCGTCGGTGCCGACCCACCGTTTGTAAAATATATCATTTGACAACCTTACACTGGCTCCAACTGCACTATTTCACGCGTTTGCACACAGTAGGACAATGAGAGCACCGAAATGAGAAGGAAAAAACCAGAGAGGCTATTGTAGAGGGTCCCTACACCGAGGTTTTAGATTAGATGAGGCCTCTCTAGGTGCCACGAGTCCGAGTAGTCACCTGTCGAAGTTGAACAATATTTTGGTCTCAGGGCTCTTAAGAGGATCAAGCGCCCGAACGTAGCCAAAGCAATGACCATTTCGCGCACCAAAACACCACCTCCTCTAGCGTTCACTGCCACCGGACGTTTCGCATTCGGCTCATCCACGGTGCCACGCACTTACGTTTGTAAAATATAGCGTTTGACAACCTTACACCGCCTCCAATTGCGCATGATTTCACGCGTTTGCAAGCAAGAGGACAACGAGAGCACCGAAATGAGAAGGAAAAGACCGAGAGAGGCTATTGTAGAGGGTCCATATGTCAGGGTTTTAGATCAGGTGAGGCCTCTCTAGGTACCACGGAGTTCGAGTAGTCACCCGTCGAAGTTGAATGATATTTTGGTCTCAGGGCTCTTGAGGGACTACGCCCGAACGAAGTAGCTCGGAAGCAACGATCGTTTCACGCACCAAAACACCACCTCCTCTAGCATTCACCTAGCCACCGGACGTGTCGACACGATGATCCGTTCGGTGCCACGACCCACCGTTTGCAAAATATAGCATTTGTGACAACCTTACACTGCTCCAACCGCACTATTTCACGCGTTTGCAAACAAGGGACAATGAAGCACCAAAATGAGAAGGAAAAAACCAAGCGAGGCTATTGTATAGGGTCCCTACACCAAGGTTTCGTATTAGAAGAGGCCTCTCTAGGTGCCACGATGTCCGAGTCTGAATGATATTTTGGTCTCGGGCTCTTAAGGGACTCGCACTGCAATGAAGTAGCCCGAAAGCAACAACCATTTTACGCACCAAAACACCACCTCCTCTAGCATTCACCTGGCCACCGGACGTGTCGGTTCACAGTCCGTTTGTGCCACGACCCACCGTTTGCAAAATATAGCGTTTGACAACCTTACACTGGCTCCAACTGCACTATTTCACGCGTTTACAAACAGTAGGACAGCGAGAGCACCGAAATGAGAAGGAAAAAACCGAGAGAGGCTATTGTAGAGGGTCCCTACATCGAGGTGTCGGATCAGACGAGGCCTCTCTAGGTACCACGGAGTTCGAGTAGTCACCCGTCGAAGTTGAACGATATTTTGGTCTCAGGGCTCTTAAGGGACTACGCCCGAACGAAGTAGCCCGAAGCAAAGACCATTTCGTGCACCAAAACACCACCTCCTATAGCATTCACTGCCACTGGATGTGTCGGTCTGATCCGTTCGGTGCCACGACCCACCGTTTGCAAAATATAGCGTTTGACAACCTTACACTGGCTCCAACTGCACTATTTCACGTGTTTGTAAACAATAGGACAGCGAGAGCACCGAAATGAGAAGGAAAAAACCGAGAGAGGCTATTTTAGAGGGTCCCTACGCCAAGGTTTTGGATCAGACAAGGCCTCTCTAGGTGCCACGGAGTCCGAGTAGTCACCCGTCAAAGTTGAACGATATTTTGGTCTCAGGGCTCTTAAGGGACTACGCCCGAATGAAGTAGCCCGAAAGCAACGACCATTTTCGCGCACCAAAACACCACCTCCTCTAGCATTCACCTAGCCACTAGACATGTTGGCGCGGTGCATTGCCAAAGGCCACAACCCACCGTTTGCAAAATATAGCGTTTGACAACCTTACACTGGCTCCAACTGCACTATTTCGAGCATTTGCAAATAGTAGGACAGCGAGAGCACCAAAATGAGAAGGAAAAAAGCGAGAGAGGCCATTGTATAGCGTCCTACATCGAGGTTTCGGATCGAGGCGAGGCCTCTCTAGGTACCACGAAGTTCGAGTAGTCACACCGTCAAGTTGAACGATATTTTGGTCTCGGGGCTCTTAAGGGACTACTCCCGAGCAAGTAGCACACAACGAATATTTCATGCACTAAGAAACCACCTCCTCTAGCATTCACCTAGCCACCCAGACGTGTCGGTGTAGTCTGCTCGGGGCCATGACCCCGTTTGCAAAATATAGCGTTTGACAACCTTATACGGCTCTAACCGCACTATTTCGCGTTTGTAAACAAAGAGGGACAGCAGAGCACCGAAATGAGAAGGAAAAAAGCTGAGAGAGAGGCTATTGTAGAGGGTCCTACGCCAAGGTGTTGGATCGACGAGGCCTCTCTAGGTGCCACGGAGTATGAGTAGTCACCCTTCGAAGTTGAGCGATATTTTGGTCTCGGGATCTTAAGGATGCGCCAACGAAGTAGCTGAAAGAAACGACCATTTCGCGCACCGAAACACCGCCTCCTCTAGCATTCACCTAGCCACCTGGACATGTCGGTATAGTCTGTTTGGTGCCACGACCCACCGTTTGCAAAATATAACTTGTTTCCTTATTTATTTAAATTAAATTACAATGACTTGGTTGTTATGTTATCTCTTGTTGTCATCTTGTCCTTGGTAGGATGATATATGGGGCTCATGAATCTTATTTTCTGCCTTATCCTTAACACTTGGTTTTGTTATAATATTATGGGTAATATTGTTCTACGGTTTTCTTTTCCTTTCTCTTCTTTCTCTCTTTCTATGAAGACCATCAGTTGTGCTACCTCTTGATTCAACTCTCTGACCTCCTGTGAAACCATAATTATCTTCTCTTCCTCCTTTCTTCTTTCCTTTTCCTCTCTCTCTCTCTCTCTCTCTCTCTCTCTCTCTCTCTCTTGTACCTCATTAGCTCTATCAACCTTTGAATCACATTTCCTGCTAGTTCTTCTTCTTCTTCACCATATATATCAAGTCTGATTCATGAGGCCTAATAACCTTCAATTACCTTTCTCTACGTTTCTTCCTTGTTTCCATCATCTTTTCTATTTTTCACATATGTTCTTGAACTCTCTTATCCTTTCATGTAATTGCTTTAGTCTAGCATCTTATCTCTCTGATACTAACTTCTCCATCCAATGTGGCATTTTGTAACCATGACCTCACTCTTTACTTCACCCATCATTTTCATCTATCTCTTTGTCTCTCTTCTTGGACCACTGTATCAACCTTATCTCAAATCCTTTTAGCTAATCTTCCTTGATCTTCAAGCTATGATACCACATGTTGCAGTTCAAAAAATTTATAACATATGTATTCAATGGTTTCTATGTTTCCCTAAAAACTCAACTCTGTCTTTTGATCAAGTTCAAACAGCTCCTTTTCACTACTTAACATACTCCAAATTTAATATTATCCCTTATCCTCTATATGGTTTCTTACTGATATTATTTATCTAACTCTAATGTAGATACTATGAGCGTAATCAAAATGATCAACTACCATCTTCAACTGCCAAGTTCAATATCCATGATGCATAGGCAAATACAACAATGCCCATGTTGGAAGGTACTTACAGTCTTCACAGTTTTGGAACTCAAAATACATGAAGCAATCAGCTAAAACAAATGTACAAATACATTTGAAAATAACTTCTAGGTTGTAGAGCAATTGAAAGAATGTAGTTTCATGGTATTAGTTTCATATCCAGAAGTCTAAGAAGATTGCAACTATAATGGCATGTTTCAGTAATGCACATCTAACAGTACAAGCTTATGATGCAAATAAAAATAATATAAAGATACAGCCACATATCATTCAGATTTAACAATATTTCAGGATTATTATGAGTTACAAAAGAACAGTACGGCTACAGGATTGGAAAATCAATACAGTTAAGTTTCAAGGATTAACTCATATGTACACAAAAGTTACAAACAATGCAGACCCAATTTTGGGTATACCTGTAATATTATCAAGATGTACAGTCAAATACACCAGAGTTTCAAGCACACTTTTCCAAATACAACAGGATGATAAATTGATGAATTCCATTAAATATAAGCTTTAGTTACTAATACTTAAGTTGGCAATAGAGCTAACAATATTGTTTTAGTTTGAAAAATAAAAATTCAAAATGCCCATGGTGAAATATACCACAAATAATAATCAGAAAGATACTAGAAAATATATAACTAGAAGTAATACACTAAATCCACCTCAAGATTTAAAAGACCTAAAATAGTTCAAATTTATAGCCTCGGAAACAAAACCGTAGCAGAGATATCCATAGGAGTTCCATATATGGAGGAATCGCCAAAATAACCAAAATAAATATGATTTAACCAACACACATGGATATATATATATATATATATATATATATATAAGAATCAAACAAAGTGTGCTCCAGACGTGCACGTCTCTGAAAATATATATGTACATAAGTTCATAATGTATGTATACATCTCGAACTAAGCACGTGTCATAATGTACATATGGGACCACATGCGGTCGCAAAAGGCTATATATAGTACAATGGACTGTGAATCTACTCATGACCACATATGTACATCCAGGTGGACTATAAATCTACTCATGAAACATCTTCCCTCTCTTCGCCCTACTAGAAGTAGCACGTCCACGACCTGGGGATGTAGTGGAGGGAGATGCCACTACGGATTTCATCCGTGTGGTCCTAGGTGTCTCTAAGCATGCCTGCAACCTAACTTGCACATTCATAAACAACAAGTTTTTAACACCCAAAATTTTAAAATACATTCAAAATTTAGAAACTTGTACAATTTAGTTAAAATGCATGTGAAATCTTACCGCAATGTCATGATCCCTATCAATTTTTTGTTGACACGTCGCAAGGACAACAATAGACTCACGAGGGGTAAGCTACATACAAATAATTAATTTTCAAATTAAATATTTCACATATATACCTACAAAATTTGATATTGTAGATTTAAGTTTAATAAAAAATAATGGTCTCTAAAATTTAACAAATTTAAAAAAATTTGTACCTTAGTTAGTGGATCTGCAGATCTTGTGGCGATATCTACAGCAGCCTCCACAGTCTGCATATATGGAGGAGTCTCTCTAGCAGTCATAAGCTATACAAAAAACATGTACAAATCAATATTAAAATCTACTTAAGAGCTTAGCACTCCTATCGAAACCTATTGAAAAAAATAATAGTAAAGGAACTCAAAGGTCCCTACACTCTAAACATATCTTTTCACGTTCATCAAGGAAACACCAGATCTATATATAGGTACATGAAACATTTACAAGCACTCATTCCACATGTTGAGATTTTAAGAAGGTAAAAAAACTATACAAAGGAGGGAAATTATACATTCATTCCCGTCCCTACTATACAATCTTACCCCAGGTGGTACTTTCAAGACATGTAAAACCAATATATGATTACATACATGGCTAGTTATATCAAATGAATTGGCATTTCCTACTAAATAATATATAGGTTGAGTATAAGAAAGTGAAACTCATGTACAGAGGTCCAAAGCATGCAATCCGTGTGTGAACTTCCAGTAATTAGAAACAAAGTGTAAAGAGATTTACTAACCTGCGTAAAACTCATGTGAGGCGTGCCAGTAGCCTCAGTTCCCTGAGCAGATGATGACCCGCCAGGCTCCTATGTATAAAAGAGAAAAATATTAATACATGTACAACATACACGTGAAACAAATTATAATAATAATCTAGTGCAATTAAATGATTTATTAAAAATGTAAGTTTGTACAACTTGAAACTTACATTTGAAACACGCCCGACCCACATTAGCTAACATGTCGACACTAGGATGTTTCCTTCACCGGCTCTTGCTATTTAAAATAAAATAAAAATTAGTTTTTACATGTATGTACATGACGTACAATCAAATAATATATATATATATATATATATATATATATATATATATATATATATATATATATCTCAAACATGTGAATTAAACTATTGTATATATATTATTTAAATTTATTTAAAATTTACTGTGAAAGACCAATATCAGTGGCTCCAGTTCCAAAAACACTCCCCAGCATCTCATCTATAGAAAAGAAATCCTGTGAACCAGAATGATGTCTCGCTTTGCAAGGTGCATACGGCACCACAAGATCCATAGTGGTGTGGTGCACTAAAGCTGCACCTCCACCAACATCACCGGATGCAATCTGGGTGCTATGCTGGGTGAGAGTGTCAGTGAGCTCCCTCAATGCATGCAATGTATCAATCTCCACAACCTCCTTCACTGTAGGAGGGATAACTGAAGGTAGTGGGGGTTTTGGGGCATGGGGATCCTAGGCTGACCTACGTGTGCACCAGTGCACTGCCTCTCATGCGAGCCACCTCCTCGACCAAAAAGTAAGAAAAGTCAAAATAATTCGGGACCTCATTGAGCACGAACTCACAATATAATTTCTTTAAAAAATAAAGAGGAACCTCATTGTTGTTGCATGGTGGATAATCAAAAACCATCCACCATCGGTCCCAAAAAAAAAATTTGATTCTATCATCATGGCACCAATGGATTGGGAACCATTTGCAAGTAACTGCGGGGGGCATTGGTTCTAGGGTCGGTAAATAATGCACAAATGAGGTCTTTTCCAATTTTTTTGTCTTTGACGGCCGCATGGGATATTTTATCCACATACCACCGCCTATAGTCACTTCTAAAGGTGTTCCATCTATGTATTTGGTTGGTTGCAGACTCGACTTCGCCAATCAATGTTTGTAATGTATTGGCTAAAGTCATGTGGGATGGATTTGTAGCATGATTTTGTCTTATATTTTGAATTAGGTTCTCAATGGCAATTTTATTTTCTTGGATTCTTCCAATGATATTATCTTGCATTCCTGCTGGCTCAGTGGGGACAGAAGGAGCCACAGGAGGCGAGATCTATGTTTGGAGGAGGGTTTTGAGGAATGTTCGGAGGGTTTTGAGGAATGTTCCGTGGGTTTTGAGGAATGTTTTGACGGTTTGCACGATTTCGAGCTTGCTGACCAACTGATAAAACAAGAAAATTGTATACATAAACAAACATTTCAAAAAACCCATGAAAATGCAAAAAAAAACCTAAAATGTAAAAAAAAAAACCTAAAATGCAAAAAAATGATTACAATCGGGGACTTACCTCCTCGTCTTGGCGGCATGGTTGAATATATCGCTATCCAGAAGTCCGATGAGCAATTTTGAGATGGTATTGAGAGCGCGAGTGAAAAATGTTTAGGAAAAGTCGCGGTTCGAAATGAAAAATGAGGAAAATAACGAGTCGCGGGACTGTTAAATTTTGTCTCAGAGTTCCGCGATCGTGGTTTATAACCGTGATCGCGGTTTTAGGTTCGGTAATTACCGAACCTAGAATTCAGAACCACGATCGTGGTTCCTTTATTTCGGGTTTTTATGTCCACGGAATTGTCCACCAACTTCGTGCACTTACCCAAAATAAATCAACATTTGAAAATTTTAAAGCATTATGGATGATAAAACTACCATCAAAACAAGTATTGATTTCTTTCCTTTTATGCTTGCCCATGGTTTTGAAGCTACCATGCCTACTACATTAGAAATCTCTTCTACACGTACTACTTTGAACTTTGGTTTGGATGGTCCTTACATGATTTGCAACATGATTGGATGAATTGATTGCTTTAGATCAAACAAGAGTTATTGCTTTACAAAATATTGAAAAGGGTAAAGAGAAACTAAAAAGGTTATTTGAAAAAAAGGTTACAGCTAAAAATTTCCAAGTTGGAGACCTTGTTTTATGTTGGGATAAGGCTAGGGAGAATCCTGGAAAACATCATAAATTTGACTCCCTTTGGCTTGGTCCTTATCAAATTGCTTCAATTTTGGGAAATAATGTTTTTCACTTAAGGGAAGTTGATGGTGATTGGTTACATTTTACAGTCAGTGGTCAACATTTAAAACATTGTTCTGTTGAGTCTTTTGGCTTGTATTTTATGTACGTATTTTTTTATTTTCCTTGGTTGTTTTTGTTTTGGTTTTATTGTGTCTTGTAATTTTTGACAAGTTGTTGTGATCATGAAAATTACCAATATGCTTCATCTCTACAAATGTCCTGGATTGGATGATGATGTCTATTAATTTGTTCAAGATGATAATATTATCTTGAAACTTTCAGTCAAAGATGATTTATAGAATAATTTATCTAATTTCATAAATGAATGTTCTATTGATATACTTAATGTAAAGAGTTGTACTTGATTTTCAAACCAATGAAGGTTGAATCTGTATTTGATCTTATCTAACCCTCACTTCCCAATCTCCTTACATCCCTTATTCATTCACAATCAACCAAACATTCATCCCATTTTAATTTAAGCTATTTTGGTGTCCGCATAGATTGAATCAAGAAACAAAATGCATATATTGCACTCTTGAACTTTAATTTTGTCATATTTGATGCATTCTAACTCCTTATTATAAGAAGCCACTAGCATGGTCACCGTGTTATTGAATTTTTTTGACATAGCTTATTTTTTTAGATCATTTTAAAACTTCTCTATCTTTATTACACAACATCCTAACTACATGCATTTACCGATAAGTTAGGCGGGGACCACTTGACATTTTAATGTATTATTATATCTAATTAACATTTAAGTGGTTTCGTGGCATTCTTATACTTTGTCAGCAGATTATTGATTTGTGAAAACATATATATGGTATCTTATTTATTAATTGGTTGCATTACTTTTGATCCGGAGATCAAGCTTTGTCTCGCAATATCATTCTTTGGTTTTCAAACCCATATAATGACATATCTCTTCTTTCCATTTTTGAAATAAGTTTACTCAAGTGATGTGTTGAAGATGTTGGTGAGTTTTGAAATGATCATTGTCATGTATGACTTCATTTTTGTACTGCCACTTAGCATAATTCAATAATCATACGACTGGTTTTGATCATTTTAAATGATTTTTATTGATTCTTTTGTTGATATTGTTCATATCATCTAAAATAGTATTTGAATTGAGGGTTTATGTATAAACGAATTGGATATTTAGGTAGATGGTGGTAATTTTGTTTGGCCACCATGTTGCTCAAACCTACCACCTTGGTTTTGGGTCATATTACATGGTCGAGTTTAAAGAGTCATGGGAAATGTTATTGGTAATGGCGTCATCATAGAAGTTATGTTGTGGTTATGCTCATAGTAATTGAAATGAATGCATATCTCTTATATTTAATTCACCTCGTAAATGGTTTCGAGCTATGCAAAAACTCTAAAGCTTGGAATTTTTGTGGTTTTCATTGTTTGCATGCTTTGGTTTTAGAAGCTCTACTGAGCTTCTTGTTCATGGTGTTGTGCATTTGGGTTCTCCAATTTTCAAGAAAATACGTGGAAAGTTATACAAGTATGTAGTTATTTGGATTAAAAAAGGAATAAGTTACCAAAAATTGGTTATTTTTCATGCATGCATGTGGGATTTTGGTCTGTGAGTTCCTTAGTTTTGATAAAAACCGGTGGTTTTGGACATTAGAGTATTGTGCTCACATTTCTTATCTTCTATTTTACTACTCACTTTCAAAATACTTCCAATCTCTTTAAATGTTGAAATGGGTGAAATAATATTTGGCAAAAGTTTTTCTTTACGTAATGCGGAGTCGAGTTTAGTTGGAAAGTAATTTTTAAAGCTGTGTTGAGCCCATTTGTATTGTGGATAACGCGAGTGAATCATGTGACCTTGTTTCCAATTTTATTTATCTAATATATTGTTTCTAATGAGTTGGCTAAATATTGGAGGTCGTCTGAGTTATTCTTTATAGTGACTATATCTTTCATTCTTTAGTGGGTAGTTTAAGTTAGGAAATATATGAATATGTGGGTTTAGTGAACCATTCGAGTTACCTAAGTTTAAATCAATGATGGGTAAAAATATATGTTTTCTTGTGATGATTGTTGTGTCAATTTTAGAGGCAAGAAGTGTTTGCGAGATTCATTTTGGGTTATGAACAAGGATGCATAAAATATGGCGGTTTTACTGGTCTTCTCTTAAGCTTCTATTTCTATACATGGACTTTTGATTCAATAATACACCTTGTTTGGTTTGTGGTAATGAAATTATTTCTTGGAAATGGTAGTTCATTTTATTTTATATGGAAATCCTATGATATTCAAGGAATTCATTCCATTTTTGATCTCGAACTAGGTTATTTGAATTTGCAAAATGTTGTTTGTTAAGGAAACATGGAATAAAAATGGTACTATGTAAAAAAGTATTAGATGATTATTTAGTTTATGTCGTAATTTTTGGTGAAGGTTTGCATAATTCGCTAGGTTATTTAAATTTGCAAAATGTTGTTTGTTAAGGAAACATGGAATAAAAATGGTACTATGTAAAAAAGTATTAGATGATTATTTAGTTTATGTCGTAATTTTTGGTGAAGGTTTGCATATTGTTTGGAATTTTGAGTTTAGATTATTAAAATAATGGCTAAAATAAATTTTCTAAATAGGTCAATTGTTGTTGATGATAAATATCCTTGGTCAAACGGCTATCATTTATCACCACAACCTCTTTCATTTTACTATGAATTGGGTGAATGACTATCCTATTTTAGTTCACCTTTTTAATGGATTATGTGAGCTTGGGGTTATCTTTATTTGAGTTTTCTTTGTAATTCTAACATTTCTTCTCGATTATTACAACCGTGTGTCGAATGGGATGGATGGGGTAATTCAAGACGATCAAGTTCACATCACTCATGGGGGAAAATAACTTTTGAGGACATTCCTAATGGAGAAGAGATTCACCTAGGGATGGATGAAGGGAAATTAGTACACTTCGGGGTGGAGGCCTTTCATTGGAGGTGGTCCTACTTGGATTTCATTACACTTTGATGCTAATGAGCATTTTCTTCATCATACCCAACCTTCTCGTAGCCTTCATAATACCCCACTCCATAAAAACATTGATCATACACACGATGAACATAATCCCTCTTCCAATCATTCATGCACTCTACCCTTCTCATTTTTCCTCACACCATGTCCAGTCATCAATTAACCCACTTTTTTTGCATGGAAAGACCCACCATTCCATTCACATGAATCCCATCCATTCCCTAAGCACACTAGGTCCTCTTTCACTATTCCTAGGGGACTAGAGCACCTTTGAAGAGAGTAGAAAATGAGGTAGAAGAGAAATCAAGAGCCATTACTCTCACCACTCTTCTTGTTGGTCCATATGAGTATGTGGAATCGATGACTAGGATTGGAACACCAATGTTAGACCTTACTGGGGATGATTAGTACTTCTATCATGATATGATATTTTGATTTCAGACTTGGACATGGATTGGAGCATATCCTTTTTAGTGATTAAGAATTTTCATGGATTTAGTATTTGATAATATTTGACAACTAGGCTTTATGAGCTTATTTATATACTTGGGCTTTGGTTGATTTCAATAGTTTAGTTATATGGGGATTATATTTTTTATGATCGTTTGGATATGATGGATTATTTATGGTTTAAATGTATTGAATGCTAAATGGTTATAATGTATATTTTATTTAGTGTATTTAATGTTACATGGTCCCTTCCCCTTTCTTGTCTCATTCCTCAATTTTTTAAAATAACTTTTATTTTTAAAAAGATAGTTACTGAGTCCTCCTCAATTGATATTTAAAATAAAATATAATAAAGTTTCACTTTGATATGAAGTGTAATATTTATTATAAATTTAATTATAATTTGAAGACAAATTAGTTGTAATTGATTTTTCAAGAAGGGTTATATAAGGACTTGGAGGACACATTTTTGATGATGAGAAATCAAGTATTGTAAGAATTTTTGAAGCTTATTTCATAAGGAATATTCTATGTACAATGGTTTTATGAGATAAGTGATTTTACAGGTGTTATGATGACATTGTTTTGAGGTTTGAGTATGAAATTATGATACAATAGGTATATCTAGTTTTAACATTATTTTACTGATTATCTAATTTTATTATTATGTATCTCATTTAAAATTGATTACAGATTTTGATCTGTTATATCTAGAGCAAGCCATGAAAGTCATTTTCACTCCAATATTGAGACAAATGTAGATTGATAGCCATGTTGGATTTTTGATTTAATCATGACTCTTGTTAGATGTTGTCTTGGCAATCATTGTACATTTCACAATTACAAATATTTCTCTTTAATATATCTATCTTCATTTTTATCTTACAAATTGTGCAAATGTGTCATATATTTTGAATAGTGTGTTTATGTTTTTTTTTTTTGGGTTTGTTGTTTTTTTTTGTTTCCAAGATCATTACATTACATGACCAATAATTGCACTATGAGATCATGAATAAATCATCACTTGTTTAATTTACCTTTTAAAAAGGTTGTCTCGTTAATAGACTTCACTCTGTTGAATAAAGGTTAGATAATAATTTCTTGGATAAATAAATCACTCCAATTACTAAGTGATATATTATTTCATATGAAATTTGATGAAATACTATCATTTTACTTAAATGATCTCAATTCCTGTCTTATTTAATGATAAATGGTCTTGTTGTGTCTTTTTCTTGTGTTTTTATTTGTTTCTTTGTTGTTGTCTTGTATATTACTTTGTTGTTAGAGGATATAAATTTTCCTAGAGCCTTAGGTTGGTCTACGATTAACATATACTTAAACCCACCAAACTTAAGTTATCCTTAAGTTTTCACGATTAAACTGGTCAAATTCTAACTTGACCTTTTTCTTTAGTCGAAAGGTTTGATTATTTTTCAGTCTACTTTTTATCGACAAGACAAGGGCCATATCATTTTTACACTTTGTCTGTGTCAGTCCGCTTTGGTTCACTCAATAGTTCGGGACATAGTTTCAATAGTGAGGCTCTTTCGGTCATTTCCAACATGTTTTTGTTAGTGTTGGATATTTATATTCCTTGTATTTATTTATTTACTTGGATTTTCCTACACTCATGGGATATGTTTACATAGGTGTACACTTGACCACACCATTTTACCTAGTGGTAATTACTACCCTTGACTATTTATCAGTTGACTACTATTTCGGGTATGGAGGTTATATGTATTCTAGGGGGAGGTTACTCTTGTCATTATAGGATTAGGTTACACATTCACCTCCTATATGTATATCACTTGCATCATTTTATATTATGGAGAAGGTTGGGTTCTAAGTTCATTTTATAGCACTTTCATGAACTTGTGAGTTCTTGATCATATTGCATCTTCTTATTAGTTATTCCAATTTATACAATCACTCGAGCATTCTTTTTCATTAGAAATCCACCCAAAAACTCTAATATGGTATCGAGCATTCTTGGTGAAAACATTTTCCATTTTTTGTTTGTTTCATTTTTTGAATACTTAACTTATGAAACTAACAGTTAATGTGAAAATATAGATTTGACTTCGTCTTGTTTAAGTTTTGGTGTTTGTAGATTGAAAAGTTAAGGGTTGAGAAAATATTCAGAGATTTACAAAAAAATAGGGGTTTTTTGAGAAATTTGTGTGGTGCCTGGTTTAGTGCATTGTAGGTTTCATCAGTCGCATCTCATTTACATGTTTTGGCTTTGGTTTCATTGGCTAAGTGCACATCTCAGGGCCTAACTCGACCCACATTGATGCCACATCACTATCCAACATGGCCCTCGAATATTTTGTTTTGTGTGTAGCTCTCCAATGAGGATCGTGTTTGGAACCCCACCATCTAGCCACTTCATCTCTAGATCTTGTTTGTAACTAGGAAATATCTCAACATGGATTTCCCCTCTTTGTGTTGGGCTCGCCTACTCTATCGATACCTCGAATGACATTTCCACGACTCCTTTCCTTGACTTGGAATGGTCGTATGTTCGGATATGGCTTGGCACATTGATGTGATAAGCCTTTTCTTTCAGTCCCAAGGTGGTTGTAGTTTAGAAAATATTGCACTGATTCCAACCTTGAATCCTTTTATGATCTCGTAATTGACCTCCATTATCAATCCCTGTCTACTTTAGCTCCTATAACTTGTCCATCAAACCACCATGTACATATAAGCTCGACTGTTACCTCAAATTTCCATAAATCTTTGTGTTAACCTCCACTTAGCCCTTTCTCATATAATCTATTTGGTTCATTGGCTTGTTGGACTGATCTAGAACCTTCTCTTCACCAACACAACTACCATTTCTGCCCATACCTCATATGTGTGCTTTCCTAATAAGGGACATTTTGGATAGCTCGGTGGGAAATAATTTTTTACACAAATCAGCTTGTTCTCAGTCACCAGATCCTCTGCTATCTCACCAACAGTGCCCTAACTCGTTCGGTTTTCTCACTTACAACTCTAGTCACCTTGACTAACTTCAGCAATCTCAAGTTAGAAATCTTGATCATTTTCAAAGGCAAGGTTGATTTTGTTTTGTATAGTATTGTAAAGGAAGAGTTAAAGTGATTTTAGTTATTAGTTATGTGTAATTATAGGCTTGGTGACCTAATGTTCTTGGAGTTGATGTAAAAGGAGGGGGCTCACTTTTATTGTTTTTATATAAGAATAATATTAATCGAAAGGACCGATTTGGTAGGTGGCCAAACCCCTAGTATAAACACTTTCTCCCTTATATTTCACTAGTATGCATTTTTGGTTGAGCTTGACATCCCTTGATGTTTATCATTTTCTTCAGTTGTAATGAGTATATGCACGACTCCATTTCACCTCATTTCTAGCATTTCAAAAATCAGCTTGCAAAATTTTAATTAAATAATCCATTAGTTGTGGGAAATGGTTTTTGCTATAACTTTTGACTAGTAGCTCATATTTGAGCACCGTAATAGTCAAAAGTGGATGTTTTCTCACACTCTTCATGATGGTTCCATTAAATTTTTATAAATGCACTACTTTATATACTAACGCATTTTGGGGGGGTTCTTGCAAAACTCTACGGGGTCTTGTAATTTTTGCACTAAGTTATAAAGTGTCATCTAGGATAATTTTGCGGGTTTACCTAGATTATGGAGTTTCACCATTTTGATATTATGCTCAACTATGAGAAATTTCTATCTTGGAAGGTAGGAATTATCCATCATTGCACTATGCATGGTTTTTTGCCTTACCTCCATGGTTTTTCCAGAGCATGGTGGGCCTCTACAAAAGGATGAGTGGTTTAACCATAATTATGAGGTTTATGGTCTTCTCAATCTTACTATATCTTGGGATATATTATTTTGTTTCAAGCATATTGATTTCCTTCACTATGTGGACCATTATTTGACAGTTTCATGGCAACCTTGTTTCACCATCTAAGAGTAGCACTTCCCTGGACCACTCTAGTGCCACCATAGATTCTCCCCCTTCTCACATCCCTTTCGTTGTTTGGTGTTATTCTACACTTGTTGCTACTTATGATTTCCATGTTTACCATTCGTCATAGGATCTTACTATTGAGCACACTCTCCCTATTGTTGCCTTCACAAAGCCAATTGTTGTTCATGTTCATGCTTCCATTCACTCTCTGCAGTAGTGCTCTATCGCATAATCATCCTTTGAGATAGATGTGGTCATTTCCTCTCATTCTCCATCACATCTTGATTGCTCGGTTGTTGAAACTCCACATACATTGATTTTTACATTTGAGTGCAATGTTGCTTCATCATATAATTCGACATGACTCTTCACATTAGTATTCTCCTCCTACTTCATGTTGTGATGTTTATACATTCTTGTCAGACATTTATCTCATTGAACAACCCCATTGGGTCGAGTATCTTCCCGACCTGAGTTGTCTATTTGCATATTCCACTTGTGTTTCATTATAGGAATATGCTTTGATTGAGCCATCATACATTACGGAGGATCCATTAATCTCTCTTGCGGGTAGTTCCTACCTTGGGACATTTTTCACTTCCACTATTTTAGAGATGTTTCATCATTCACCTATTCTTGTGGATCCCTTTGTGAGGGTTATTGGGTCCCCACCATTTTCTTTCTATAACACTCATATTATAGTGGTATTCCCATTGTCTTTGTGCACACTTTTTCTAGAGCTATATCACCTTTCAATTACATAATAGATGGAAAGATCGCGATCTTAGATTCTTCTTCCTTTGTGGAGTGGCCCTACTTTTAGTGTTCCCTTTTTTCTTCCCATGGGTAGGAACATTGTTTTGTGTAGGTGGATTCTCTTCAATCTTTACACGGAGGACCACATCATCAAAACTCTTCTTAGGGGACCTTTTTATCTCACTTCTTTCTCTCTCTAATCTAGGGGATGATCATTGTATGTATGGCTATCTCATTAAGTCAACTTACCGAGACCCACTTCTTCTTCTTCTCTATTTTTATTGAGTGAATTTCATGTCTATCTTTTGGGGGAGTTTCTTCCCACTAGGTTTTCTCCTTTTACTCTATCTTTGTGAGAGATGCATTGTACGTGGGTACCTCATCAGGCCTTGTTGTCGGGACCACTTTCCTTTTTCACTTCCCACATAAGTTGTTCTTATGGGGGTGTTAGTGTAGGATATTCATTTTCCTTGTATTTGTTTATTTACTTGGAACTTTCCTACACTCATGGGATATTCTTTCTTAGGTGTACACTTGACCACACTATTTTAGCTAGTGGTAATTACTACCCTTGACCAGTTCTCTGTTGATTGTTATTTCAAGTATGGAGGTTACCACTATTCTAGGTGGAGGTTACACATTCACCTTCTATATGTACATCACTTGCATCATTTTATCATATGGAGAATGTTGGATTTTTAGTTCATTTTATAGAACTTTCATGCACTTGTGAGTTCTTGATAATAATGCATCTTATTATTAGTTATTTTGATACCCACAATCACTCGTGCATTAATTTTTCATTAGATATCTTCCTAGAAACTCTAATAGTTTCAATCTTCATTACAACTCAAATTATCACATAGAAGCGGAGATTAGCTAATTCATCTTCTCCCTCTCATTACTGAAGTTCTTTATCTATCATTGCTTGTCATTTTTATCATTGTTTAATGGTTATTCCTAATATTACTACAATTATCCTTGGAAACTAATTGATTAGAATAATATACCATCAGTTGAATATGTCATTGACATGTTGACCAATTTAGGTTAATTCATCTTCCATCTTGGGAAAATATTATTTACATAAATTAGCTTCTACCTCAAATTGATCTTTCGTGTCTTTTATCACATTATGCCCATTGTCAATCTTAGAGTTAGTTTGCATGGTAGCCTTAATATTTTATTCCCTTGTTCAATTGACTTATTGGCCAATGATTTGGTGATACATCATGTATTTGATATTTCCTCTACTATAGAGAGGGTGTATGAATCTAGAATCTTTAAGGAAGAAATGGAGAAAGAGATGCGCATAGTGCTTCTCTAGATAAAATTAGAAATATTATTTACTTTATCCTTAATATATATTTTAGTATCTTTCTCCTTATCTATATTTCAAAACAAGGTACAAAAGAACCACTTTTATTTATAGATTTACCCCTCTCTTTTTACTTTTCCCAATAAAACTTTATAGACTTGATCATCTTCACATAACATTTCAAAAACCTTTCCTTGCTAGATCGGTGATAATCCTTAAATATATTCTTATTTTTATTGATGTTTGGGAGGACCATTGCTTCAATTTCATGACATGGAACTATTTATCAATTTTTGTTGTATTTTTCATAATTCTCTTCTTGGGCATCACATTTGTAATCCATTGAGGAACTCCGTATATTTAACGATGCCAACATCACTTTTTGTTGAGGGCTTGATGGTGTTACAAGATCCACAACCATATTTTATGTGAAAAGGAGTAGAAAAGAGATCATTATGAAATGAGTGATGGTATTTGATACGGAGAAAATGATTGGAGAATATGAAATGTGAATAGGGATTGATGTAGGTAGAGGAGGTTTTGTGGAAGTTTTAGGAGGAGATGATGCCTTTGAAGCATATAAACATAGAGAATATGGAGTAATTGAAACCTTGTGAGGGATAATGGTTAAGGTTAAGGTCATTTCCTACAAGCGTAATATGGTGGAGTGGTCGGTGAGAGAGTGGTGAAAAGTAGAGGAACAATAGTGCTAATAATGGGTGAATCCACTAGAATAAGAATGATTGAGAAGTATTACAAATCAGATATGGGGATTGGGGATCAAGGTATATATTTTGTGTGGGCTCTTTTATAGTTTATGTATAGCCTAAAGTCCTGCCACTTGATCCCATGTGTAAAAAATTGATTCTTTGATTTAGATTCTCGAGTGCCACTATAACTATTTATTTAAACTTTCTTTTGAGGTACCTTCGGTGGATCCCTCCTCTTTCTTATCTTCTCTCTCTTGTGATGAACCACATATTCTACTAAATATTCTTAGAATATGTAGTTCTACCATCTTTTGAATAATTCCTTATGTATGAAGTCACTGCAGAGTTCATAATATTCTCAAGTTAACTCTATCCTCTAGAGGTGGGTGTAAGATTGGACCAATATATGTGAGGAAAGGGACAAATGTCAATTTGTTGCTAAAGTGTATTCTAGGTCTAAGGTATTTCCATCATCAACAAACCCCACAAGAATATCTACCAAATAAAATATTTGATTTACTTCATAAACATGTGAGACCAATCTTGCTTCCCGACATCATTTTCATCATCAAAATCAAGCCAATAATCTTCAAAGTATGGCACATGGATGTCTAATCATCCAGGGCATGACTCATCAAACCACAAACATTGAAGGATGGCCTAGATTAGAAATCTCTAATTGCGACTCTTTTGATTTCCATGTCCATATTTTTCCCTTACATAAGAGGGGCAAGTGTATCTACAAATGGTGATTGGGAAATGAAATCATACCTTACGGTTACTTAAAAAATACTTATACCAGGGACAAGTAGATTGAAAAACATCCTCACATATAGAGAGAAACGAGAAGCGAGAGACATAAGGGATGATGGCTAGGGTTTAGTGTAGGGAATTCGCTGGCCTATTGGCCTCACGAATGTGGCCATCCTCCTTCACCTTACCTACTTGATTTTATGACACCATCTATGTTTAAAACAAAATCCTTCCTGGCAGCAGCTGTGGTAACTCAAGGGTAGGGTTTTGCTAATGCTATAGATGTAGGATACATTATGGATAAATAAGAGGTCACACCTGTGGTTACGTTGTCCTTTTCAGAGGTAACTGATTCTATTTTTGCTCTCAATATTCTTCAGTTATTTTTCACTTTATTGGATTTTGGCCTCGCACTGAATATCTGCATAAATGGATCCACTCTACTTGGTCCAACAATTGTGAGATTCAACTATGTGCAAAGGGTTTTTTATTGTTTGTTTCTTCTCTCCTATAGATTACCAACGGTCTCTTAATGAGGGTCCTTGGTTTTGGGGTAGGCTGGTCTTTTTCTTACTCCATGGTTTTTGGATTTTGATCCTTCTACGATGGTGGTCTCAAAAATGCTAGTTTGGGTTCATCTCCCCAATCTTCCCCTCCCTTTTGGCACCCTATGGTTTGTGCTGCTATTGGTGACGATCTTAGTCATTTCATCAAGATGGATGATGAGTGGTCTAAGCAAGGGTTGTTCACTTATGCTCGTTTATGCATTGAGGTGGATTTCAGCAAAGGTCTTCTGGACAAGTTGGAGTTAATCCATGATGGCTTCAAGTGGATTCAAATTCTCGACTATGAGAACACAACCTTTCGATGTCGGTTATGCCATCAAACTAGGCACCTTCAGGAGGCTTTCCCACTATCACTCAATCAGAATAAAAAGAAGAAGAGCAAAGGGGTTTCTCCACGGCCTAAAGGTTGGTAACCATTTTCAATGTCGGAAGTCAAAGAATGTTCTCACCCCAAAAATTTAGAAGATATGACTGTTGAGATTCCCCCTCTTTGGAGGTTGTGCCCAGCAATCGCATGTATCCGAGTATTTTGATTCGACCCCGATAAGAGGATAGCCCTTTCCTAGATCCTCCGCTCGAATTGGCTCCCAATAGGCATCGTGGAATGTTGTCATGAGATCTAAGGAGAAGAAGGGGCACTTTGAGCCTCTTGTTTCTCGTTCTACTTCGGCGTTGGATGCCTTTATTTTTGGTGTTCCTCGGATGTCCATGTAGCTTGGCATTCTTTTGTTGTTTTCTAGGCATGGCCTAGTGTGCTTGTGGTTTTGGGGTGTGCTCTCATACCACCCGCTTTTTTGTTGAAAGAATCTTGTATCATGTTGCATTTAATATAATATAAGATCTTTTTCATAAAAAAATAGTTGTAATTCCACTAAATTTGTTATACCAACTCCGTCAATGCCAACTTATCATTGCCATACCTTGGCAACATGTATCGTTCTCTGAAACCACACACCCGAATATAGGAAAAGTTACAAACTATATGAAACAAGCACCCCACATTACAATAACAACAAAGACTTCGATAAAAAAATTGGTAGCATCAAAATCAAAGTATAGATACCCATCTTATTTTTTTTAAACAAAGCGGAGAACTAAAACTCGGGCCTCGTATTGTGTTCATTTTGAGCATCCGATCCAAAGGACGAATGGAACTACATAATCACCACTATCAATGTGGATGAGATGCACGATCTTTTAACGTAAGCAAATCCAATGCACAATGCTAACTAATGATTTCTAATTAAATCCTAAAACCAAATTAAACAATAGTGGAAAATTTGATTGTGATGACAAAAATAATAATATGTTATTGATATGGTGCGTGGCAAAATTTGTAAAAATTGACAACTTTCGGTCTCATTTAGAAGAACGCCTTAGGTGTAAATATCTTATATGTTTGACTTATAACAATCCACTCCTTTCTCTAATTGAGTGGATGCACACACATGTAATATCTTGCTCACTCAAAATATCACATATGTTTGCAAAGTCTCTTGGTCAACCAACTAATGATAACTTCCCACAAAAAGTAGTAAAAACAACTTATTGGTTGGTTCACCGATCACATTACAAACTCATGTAATAAATAGGCTCTTCCATAACTTCTTTATTTATGTATTTATACATAGAAGGGTCATTTCGATCCATTTCTTGGACATTTTCAATCAAGCTCTATTTGCCCTCACGTTGTGATATTCATTACTTTTCTAGTAATATAGTTATGCTTCCATTTAAATGTGGCCGCCTCTATTTACTTATATTACCAAACTTTGTGTATATATAATAAAATAAATAATATTGTATGCATAAAGTGAGAGGTCATTTATAAATTGAATGTTTTTATCTCCTCCATCAATGGGTTAATCAAGTTATTTCCCACGGCTTTGCGAAGCTCCAGAACCATGTAATTTTTGAAGATATATATCTTTGTGTAAGAAAACTGGTTAATCTGGTTATTTCCCACGCCTTTGGCAGACTCCGAACCATGCAATATATTCTTCTCCCAAAGCATGACGGACTTCAAACCTATCAAAAGTGGACCTTTTTGGTTCTAAATCCATGATGCGCCTAGACTCGGCTAGTGCCAAAATAGCATTTCCTAGAAATACACCCTTATTAGACTATGGTGATAATATGATATCAATTTGAAAATTTCAGACGTTTATATTTGGAAAATATTAAACAAATTGATGCGTTCATATCGTGTCTTGATGCGGGAACATAAATGTGATGTTTAGACAGACTTTTGAATGAGATATTTGCATTGGGCAGTGAGAGTTATCAATAGTACGCTTATTATTGCAGATTTAAATTATAAATCATTGAGTGGTTATTTGTCTCATATTAAATATCATATATTTTTGAAAGATCAACTAATAAATGATAAATTTTTACCAAAAATAAAAAATTAAAAAAATAGTAAATAGTTTATAAATTGGAAGTTGGCGAGTCTTCCAAACATATGTGATAGATAAGTTCTTCCCTTTTTGCATAAACATAAACAAAGTTGATGAGAGGTAAAAAAATGATAAGTAAAACTTGATGTCTTGAATAACTCCGACGTCGCCAAAATTTTCAGAGATATCAAAAGTCCCATGCATTTCAATCGAGAGCCACCACTATTTGCATAGGAAATAATGCGCCAGGACTTAACTTAGGTTAGTAGTAGACGTCCACATTGAAACAATACAATAAATACCTTGCACTCTGCCTGGCATTGAAATTATCGTGCAGACATAGGTAAGTACTTGTCTTGCCTGAAACTCCTGAAGTTAATTGAAAGTTGGCTGTAACTTCAAGATACTGATAAAGACAAAACTTTGAACGTTCCAAAATTATGAAATACCCAAAGCAGGTACTTAGCGTAATGGAATTTGAAATCCGTCTCCCAAAGTTCCAACTTCCAAGTAGAGCAATGGCTCTGGATCTTGTGGAGAGTCGAGACGGATCTGCAACAAACAGGGCGACAGGCTTTTCAACCCCCTGCCATTCCTTTATCGACTGCCGTACATTTAAAACCCTCACTAATCCTTCGTACATACCGTACGAGGACGTACGTACCTTCGTCGTCCTTGCCTCTTGGTCTAAGCTATGCACTCGCCTCGGAAGAAGCAAAACCAGCGGGGGCATATGACGGTCGCCGACTCGCCTGTAGCTCTGGCCGTCAAGTACAATATTTTGACGTGTATCAATCCATTGTGCTACTGATTTTATGGCCGGAAAACTCGAAAGACTCGATGAATATTTAGTATAACCTTGAGAAATGTGACGGTCTGCCAAACTATTTCCTTTTTCCCATCAAATCTTGCAGCCTTAAATTTATATAATTTGGCCGATTCAAATTAGAGGGTTAACTATCTTAAAAATGGTTGTTTTCAAGTTGAATTGTTTATTAATTAATTTAAAACATACCATCCAAAAAATGTTAAATAATTCATTAATCTGTTTAACATTTACTTGTTATCATCTAAGTGTATGTTGTGGTGTAGTGTATAAATGGAGTAGATATCATATATCCAAACATTAGATACCTTGAAAATGTTGAATATGTTGATGCTTTGAGGAGACTCGTGGTGGTTTTCCTTTTGATTATGTTTGTTTTGACACTAAGACTCCACCAAACTTGTGGATAATGCGACTCTACCAAACGTAGAGAACCTTTAGAAGCGTGTGAATGTTCCCATGATAAAATACTTGTTATCTTAAGCATATCATTGTATGTTATTCGATACATCACAATAGTGTGTCATGACATTATTTGCCACTTATGAAAATTTCCTCTACTAAATTTCACTTTATATAAGACATGAATCAATGTTTCATGAAGCCATTGATCTCGTGTGACAACAAGTATTTATTGTGTACTTTAGATTTATCAAATATCCCATTCTTATTTTCTACCTTGTGGCAAATCTTGTATGGAAAATTGATGAAAATCGTTGTGTGGATTGTGTTATATAATTTCAACCCTTCTTTAAATTTCATCCGCACATTTATGATTATACTTGACTCTGTTGGTGTGTGTGCCATGCCTAGTCATTGTCCACATCACTTGGTGAGTCATCTCGCCTTGCAAGAGTCATAGGTCTTAGGGAGTCAAATGACAAGTGTCGATTTTGTCATAGAATCTGTCATTGTCATTTGCGTCAGTGCGTCATAGGAGTTACATTCCTTATTTGGAATTGTAACTCCTCCTTTAGTGGCGTCATATGCATCAGTGGCATCATAGGAGTTACTTTCCTTGTTTAGGCATGGGGTTACACAGCACCCCTATTTGTACTTCCTTTTTCAATATATGAGTATGAGCAGACCTATTTTCTTATTTGTATATTCTTTCTATTGTTTGAATCTTGCTTGTGGCGTTGGAGCTACGACATTATCATTGGAGTGTAACTTCGTTGTGGTGCATTGTTTCGATATCGGTTCTTGCATATCCCTCTTTCATGGTTCGAGTGGGTTTCGGTAAAACATGCACTCTTTGTATATCGATTGTTTATTACTTTTGGTTTCTTATTATTTCCTCGTGTAAGTTTTTTTAATTTTACTTTGGAATTGTATTGCTCACCTCACATTGAGGTTTCAGTAGTTGCAAGTTTGAGGGTATTTTGGTCGATTTTCTTTATTAGTTGTTGAGTTCGTGATTGCTCCTATTCTTGTGAGCTCATTTTTTCTTTGGTGTGGACCTGTGGTTCATTTTTGTCTCGAGGTTACCTTTGCATTGGTGAACCCACTTCTCGGGCATGTTTTTGATTTGGAGGCTCATTTTTGGTTTGCTCGTGCATTGCTTTTTGCATGCATTGAGTATTGATGCCTCTCGCCTTGGATATTTGTTCTTGGTTTAACACTCTCAGCGTTGGTTTCACATGTTTGCTGGCTCAGCTCGCTCCGTGCTCCCACATGCTTGGATTCACCATTGGTTTCTATGGTTATGTGCTCACTTGACCTGCAGTTTTCCTATGCCTCCACTATGACTCAAAGACCGGTTGCTTTGCTTGGACTCGGGCATGTTTGCAGTCTAAATGTGGTTGTTTTGGATTGTTCAAGTTCTCCCCTGTGGTGATCTAATCGATCCTTGCATTGGCTTCATTGGTCTCGGGCATCTCGTGTTGGTTCATTTCTCGTGCCTTAGTTACAACCTTAACTCATGGCCTGTGTCTCCACCTGCATCTGCACTAGTGCAACTTGAGTTTACTTGGCCCTTCGGTTCATGGTTTGTTGTGACTGTGGCACTCAGACTGGTAGTTTTTGACCTTTCTTGTAGGAGTTCTTTCCCACGGCCCTTACATATTCTACCAACCCGTAGAATCTCTGTTGCCCCTGGTTTCTCTCTTCTCGACGGTTTCAGTTGTTGCACTCATCTCATGGCCACTTCTGTCACTTCGAACCCTGTCACAAGCTCCTTTATACAACCGCTACACCTCTGACACCTGGCACATTGACACTTGGACTCTATATTCCACTCGGAGGTTACATCTGCAACACCTTAGCGCAACTCAGAGGCTCAATGAACCGACCCCTAGCTTGACAACATGGGTTTCACTTGGCACTCAATAGCTCGGTCAACATGGGCCCCTATCCTTCCTTTTTTAAAGATTGATTATTGGTAAAATCAATCACCTTTTAAAAAGTTTTAAGGTTAAAAACATTTAATTCATTGGCATTGTAATTTTTTTTTTTTGGGTATTTTGCTTGTTTTATTGTCCTTCCTTCGAGTGTCGAAGACGGAGGGTGAGGTCCGAGGGTTTGGGAGGCTAATCCCCCCTCGTAATAAAAAACAAACCCTATCTAAAATTTGATGCCATTTCCAACGAGCATACATATGAAACCCTTAGCATGCATTTAGGGCACTTTTTAAATCTGTTTACAGGGCTTATTGGCATTTTCCATCAGTTGTGGGAATCATTTTTTTGCTATAACTTTTGACTCGTTGCTCGGTTTTGAGAACTTCTTTAGTCAAATTTGCATGTTTTTTACACACTAGATGATGGGATTATCAATTTTGTAAATGCACTATTTTATAAAGTGCCACATTCTGGGGGTGTCATTGTATTGCTTGTATCGGCTCATTTCGAATCATCTTGAGCATTGTTTTATCCCTTTTATTGCTTGTGGACTTGTGAGCGCATCCGCCACAGTCTTACAACAAAGGGATTCTTTCATGCGACATGAGACACTATTTCTCACAAGGCCTTCTCTTCCCCTTCTTGTTTTCACTCATTCTTGTGCTTGCTTATGGTGTCAAACTATTGCACCCAACGAACCTTGATTGTTGTCTCCACTCTTGCATGTTATTACGTTGATTACAAGGTGAGTGACAGACTGGTTCTCGGCACACAGTCACATCTAATTGTAATCAATGCACTAAACTATAAAGTGCCAAACTCGGGGGTGTGATATTGTTCTGGGGTGGTTGTTTCCTTTCTCTCTCCTTCCTTCTTCCTTCATTGGTTCTATCTCTTCATTATGGATATCTCTAAAGTATTGGTGCTCACACCTTTTAATTTCTTCAAATGGAGATCTAAAATTATATTGGTTTTGTGAAGTAAAGGGTTATATCGTGTCACCATGGGGTTAGAGACCGAACCTGATGATGAACCCGAAAGATCTAAATGGTTCAACTATTGTGATGAATCCTTAGGTCTTCTTTGTATGTCCATCTCTTCGACTTGCTCTTCCACATCGAAACTTCCTCGACACCCGATGGAGCATGGAAAATTGACAAGATGTTTGGGAAGCAAGATGACATGAGAGCACATGAGTTGGAGAATGAACTACTAGGGTTAAATCCTAGTGACTTTGAAAACATGCAGGCCTTCTTCTCAAAGTTTGTCCACACTAGACTACTTCTAAAGGAATGTAAAGTGGAGAAGAAAGACTCTCAATTGATCTTGTCAATTCTTTCTAAGTTAGGTCCTGAATACTCTATCTTTGTTTCAACTTTCCATGCCATGAAAGCTACCTTGGGTAGTGCCTGGAAAATTCCCTCATTTGATAGTTTTTCATCCCAATTCATTCAAAAACAGGACAAACTCATTCAAATGGGGACTCTAAAATCCAAGTCACATGCCCTTGTGGTGAATAAGGGCAAGAAAAATGAAAAGAAGAAAGAAACAAAGGACCAACCTAAGAAAGAAACCAAGACCAACAAAGCCCTAGCTAAGCCCAACACTAACACTTCAACTTCTGAGCCTAAAGTGAAGAAGGAAAAGTGTAAATGATCCTATTGTAAGTATCTTGGCCATGAAGAGCATCATTGTTTTCGAAACAAATTGATCACTTAACTCAGTTACTTGAGAAGAATAAAATAATTGTTCCTGAATCCATCAAACAAAATGCTCAGAAGGGCGAGTCTTCAAAAGCAAAGGAGTCTAAAAATGAAAAGAAGAAAGGTAAGGCCCTCGTAGCTAGATCAACTCCATCATCAACTTGGATTATCGATTATGGTGCCTCGCACCACATGGCTTCTTCAGAGGTTGAATTCTCTAGCATTGAACCATGTGGCATGTCCCAAATCATGTTGGGTGATGACACTCATGTGTCGGTTTCGTAGTAGTGGATTGGTAGAGATAGAAGGTGGAACATTTAACCAAGTGTTGAGTGTTCCCAATCTCTCTACCAATCTCCTATCGGTTTACCAAATCACCCACCTTAGTGAAGGAATGCGAGTGGAATTTGGTCCTAACTTGGTAATCATTCATGAGCTTAACTCTGACTTCACTGTGGCTGAGGGAAAGGAGGATCACCATTCATAGTTGTATACCTTTTCCCACTTCTCTTCCAATTCAATGTCCAATGCCTTGCTCACTCATGCAAATGAGGTTATATCGCTATGGCATGAGTCATTTTGGGCATCTAAATTATCGTTACCTTGAACAATTGAGCCAAAACGAAATGGTCAACGGGTTACCTTGAGTTAAGTTTTCTAAAGGTCTTTGTGAGGGTTACACCATTAGAAAGCACCCTAAAAAAAACTTTGAGAAGGGAAAATCCTCGAGAGCTACTCATTCGTTGGATCTTGTTCATAGTGATGTTTCTAGCCCCTTTCCATCTCCTTCTTTCACTAGAGCTCTATATATACTAACCTTCATTGATGAATTTTCACGTTATACTTGGGTATATTTTCTTAAGATTAAGTCTGAAGTCTTTGAGAGTTTTCAGAACTTTAAGGCTCTTGTTGAGAAACAAGCAAAACGGTATAGAAAGGTTCTTCAAATCAACAATGGAGGTGAGTATGTGAGAAATAGGTTTGAGAATTTCTGCACTTCTGAGGGGATTGCTTTGTAGTGTACATTTTCTTACATCCCTTCCCAAAATGGAGTTGCAGAAAGAAAGAATTGAACTCTAAAGAAGATGGCTACTTGTATGGTTCACTCAAAGTCCCTTCCTCCATAGTATTAGGCTGAAGAAGTGAATTGTGCTTGTTACATTCAAAATCATGTTCCACACAAGGCAGTAAGAGGGATGACACCCTTTGAATCCTGGTTTGGACACAAGCATGATGTTGAGCACTTTCAAGTCTTTGGATCCAAGGCTATGGCTCGAATTCCCAAGAAGAAATGCAAGGCATTGGATCCACAATCCAAACCTTGTATCTTTGTCGGGTATCCTGATGGCGTGAAGGGATATTGATTATTGAATCATACAACCCATGAGCTCTATATTGAGAGGAGTGTGAAGTTTAATGAGTCATCCTTGAATTTTACTTCCACTGAGTTTCTTTTTCCAACTGATTCAAATTCTGACTCATCAGATGATGATGTTATTGAGCAAGTTCCTCCTCTCCTTGCTCCTCTCGATCCTCAAAATTCTAGAGTCTTCTGATTCTGACAGTAGTGATGATGAGGACTATGTCCCTTCTCACTCGAGTGAAGAATCTTCCGACTTTGAGCTTGAACCTTTGGGACCTCTTTGGGCTAGGAAAACTTTACAGAGTGCTGGAGATTTAGTTGGAGATCCTTCAAATGAGAGACGTACTCGCTTGAGTTTTGTTGGACCCCACTCCTTCTTCACCTCTGCTTCTTGATCCACCGTATTTCTAGGAAGCTTCTGGGATTCCTAAGTGGGATTCTGCTATGGATGAGGAGTATTCCTCACTCATAAAGAATGAAACTTGGGATCTTAACCCTCTTCCGAAAGGAAGAAAAATCATTCGGTGTAGGTGGATATATCAAAAAAGTATGGAGCTAATGGAGAAGTCGAGATGTATAAAGCACGACTTGTAGCTACGGGTTTCCCCCAGGTAGATGGGGTTGATTACTTGGAAACCTTTGCTCGGGTTGGGGTTGAAGATGACTTCCATCATTGCCACTAACATATGTGAAGTCCACTAGATGGACATTAAGATTTCCTTCCTTCATGGGGACCTAGAGGAAGAGATCTATATGGAACAACCTCTCAGGTTATGTCCATGATCCATCCCTCATTTACAAGTTAAAGAAGTCTCTCTATGGCCTTAAAAAATCCCCTCAGGCTTGGTATGCCAAGATGGACTCCTTTTACTTGCATCAGGGTTCACTCGGTGTCACTCTAACCCAAATGTGTATATTCTATGGCAGGATGACTCCATGCTTATTCTTGTTCTCTATGTTGATGACTTGTTGATCACGGGTAGCTCTTCCTCTATCATTGATTCTATGAAGATCTCCTTGGCCAATAAGTTCTCCATGTTTGACTTAGGATTGCTTCATTACTTTCTTGGGATCCAAATTTCACAATCGACTTGGGAATTATGATCTCTCACCTAAGTGTACTCTCTTGATTTCACATGTTTCACATGATTGCAAGTTCTCACCTACTCCTTTTATTTTTGGGGTCAAGTTGGTTTCGATTGCTCTTCCCCCTTGGTTGACGGTACCCTTTATCGGCAGTTGGTGGGGAGCTTGATCTACCTTACTCACACTTGGCCAGATCTATCGTATGTTGTTAGGATCGTGTCTATATTTATGCAGGAGCCTCATGAGTTGTATTCAAAAGCAGCAAAGTGGATCCTTTACTATGTTCATGGCACTCACACAAATGGTATTCATTACTTAGGAGTGTCTAAGATTGACTTGGTTGGATTTTCAGACTCGATTGGGCGGTGATCTAGATAATCAAAAGTCTACCTTAGGCTACAGTTTCACTCTTGGTTCAAGTCCTTTCATTTGGTCCAGTAGGAAGTAGAATGCCATTTCCATATCATCGATAGAATCAAAGTACAGAGGAGTAGTTAATGTTACCACATAATCTGTTTGGTTACAGGGTATCTTGACCAAATTTAGCATCCACTTTCGGTGGCCTACCATTATCTACATGACAACATGAGCACTATCTCGATTTATAGAAATCCATTCAACATCAGCAGATGAAGCACATTGATATTCACATGCACTTCATATGGGAGATGATATATGAAAACATCATTGACTTACAATATGTTCGATAATGATCAAAGGGTTGCGAAACATATTCACCAAGCCCTTCATTGAGGTGAAATTTCTTCACTTACGGTCTCTTCTTAGGGTGAGGTCTCTTATGCCGCCCATCTTCTTCGGGTTATATAGTCCTCCTTCTTCTCCTATTCTTCTTTCCAAAATATCTTGTTTGTATATGGGCATCTTATCGGGATTTAGTTGTCGGGCCCCATTTGGCACATCTTTCTTAGTTGTCTAAGGGAGTCTTCTTTTCTTTTGTCTTACCATGACCTCTTCCTTGGCTTTTATGAAGGGGGGGTGTTGGTGTGTGTGACCTACCTAGTCATCGTCCACATCACATGGTGAGTCATCTCACCTTGCGAGAGTCATAGGTCTTAGGGAGTCAAATGACAAGTGTCAGATTCTGTCATTTTCATTTGCATCAGTGCATCATAGGAGTTACATTCCTTATTTGGAATTGTAACTCCTCCTTTAGTGGCATCATATGTGTCAGTCACGTCATATGCATCAGTGGCGTCATAGGAGTTACTTTCCTTGTTTAGGCATGGGGGTTACACAACACCCCTATTTGTACTTCCTTTTTTCGATCTATGAGCATGAGCAAACCTGTTTTCTTATTTGCATATTCTTTCCATTTTTGAATCTTTCTTATTGTGTTGGAGCTACGACATTATCATTAGAGTGAAACTTCCTTGTGGTGCATTGTTTCAATATCGGTTCTCGCATATCCCTCTTTTCAAACTACCAATTTTCTTTTACACATTGGAAGCTATGGATATGAAAATTGATGAAGGTTTGGTTACAGATCTCACACACCTTTAAAGTTACAAATGCAAATGAAAAATGTCTTTTATGGACATTTATAAATGATTTTCCACACTTTATTAATCATTAAAAGTAGTAACATAAGACCAATTGAAAATGATTGAGTCTAGGGAGATATAACAACAATAATAACTATACTACAACTCTAATCTAAATAAATTGAGCTATGATAACAAGTAACAACTCAATGATCTAGAAATTACTATCCCTAGAGTAGTACTAAGCTTAAGTCAATATGAGAATAAATTATAAGTATTTACCTTGTACTATTGATAAGCTAACACAAGCATACATGCATGTTTATATAGATATAAGGCTTGCATACTTACAACAACAAATCAAGGATACAAGTGACCTAAACAACATTTACTAATGCTACCATAATAAAAATGTGTATCACAATTCTCTATGAAAGATAAGAACAAAATGGTTCCTTAATGCATTTATAATTATAACACAGCTCGATGCATGCAAGTTAGCTCAATTATTATAATCATGAGCTTGTGGTTCCTTATCTTCTCCTTCTTCCATGCATTAATCAACAATGTTATATTTGAGAATCCTAAGGTTGTTATATTTTATACCATCACACACAAGACTTTTCATTATACATCCAAGTGAATCCTAACACATTATTTAAAGTGAACTCAAATAACCTTGAATGGTTTCAAGAGTATATGTACAAAATTGAAATGAACTTTTGTTGCTAACTCTTGAACCCCTAAAGATGTAGCGTGTGATCTCTCCTAGAAAGGAAGTGATTTTACAAACCCAAGTGTAACATGAAGTAACTATTTAAAGACTCCTACACTTGTGCTAAATGATATAAAAGTGTCACAAAACTTCAAATTATTACATCATCCATATGAAGACGTATGCATGTCATGAAGGCACCATATTGCATTTTTAAACCGTATTTCATCCATGTCTAACCATTTCTCCTAACAAACACATTTTTGTGATGCACCATTAAAATACTTTCTAGTAGCAAATTTTGGAAACCTATTTTGGAGTCCTAAATACACCAAAATTCTATTAAGATCTTCTATAAATACTATAAAGTAGAAACATTATGAAAACATTAAAAATCATTCTAACTATTTTTTTATGCACATTTCTTGTGAGCCAATGCTCCTACATCATAAACCCTAGTAAATAATAATAATGATGATCTCCTACTCATGTGATATATCACTCTAGCATTTCATATATCACTACATTAGTTGCATTGATCCATGTTGCATCTTTAATATATCTACCTTTTTGATGTATAGAGTATTTCTTGTAATTCATATTGTACATCAATTTTGAGCTTTGTATCAATTACCATCTCTAATTATTTTATAAATTTCTCGACATATGATAAATTTCTATTTACAAAACATACAAATCCACCACATTCAACATTAAAAATGTTTAAAATATCAATACCTTCTTGCATCTCAACCCCATAAGAATTTGTTGAAAATTTTCTCAATATTTAATGATCATATCTTCTTCTACTTGAACTTGTCAATAGTACTTGATGATTTAAATTTTCAAGTGATTAAATTCTATTTCATTCTCTTGTAATATTTTAGATGTGTTTCCAATTAACATACATAAAAAAGGGTAAAATAATGTAATAAGAGGCTACTCTAATTTACTTAACTTCCAACATTAATTGTTAAAATCAGAATAACACTTTACAAAGTGACTATTGATCAAGGAACTATTAAAAAAACGAGAAATTTCACTTAGATAATTTTTTGAGGATCCGGGAGATTTTGAGTGATCTAGATACATGAATAAGTTTATCTAAGTCTCAAGTTTCTTTGTTGCTGCAACTAGCACTTGAAACTGCACCTAGTCAAAATCATACAACTAGGTCAAAATTGTCCATATGATCTGAACCATTTATACGGTCTTAGACCTAATTCGATTATGGATTTATAACTTTAATGTTATTCACCTGCCTAGAAATGAGTTTCTCACTCTGCCAATCTTCTTCTTGAAATGGCTTTGTAACTTTGATCAAACCCTCACATTGCAAGAAAGAGTTCTCGCAAAACAAAGTTAGGTGGGTTGTGGGCACCATTGTGCACTTCCGATGTCACCACTACTCTAAATAGGGATCAAACCACATTTTGTTCTCCTAGCATGTGACATCTACCGTAGTGCAATCAAAATTTGACTAATCATTCTTTGATAACACCTTGCTTAAGTTTCACTCTTGCTAAAATACTTAGGAAGGGTCACTTTCATTTCTTATGGAAAGAAGATGGAGAGTCTTATACCTAGTAGGATACTTTATACATGTAGAGAATATTACCCTTACATATTTTCTGAGTTATTTCGTAGTTTTAAGATCTTGGAGTTCCTTTTTGCTTTCTTTTACATGAGGTGCTCTTGAAGTGCCATTAGCCTAAATGAAGTATGATTTACTTACTTATATAGGATTCCAATGATTGTTATATTTTTAAAGGCTGACCAAGATGAAATATTATACCATATGAAGATAACGAAATTGAAAGTTTTGGAGCATAATGTGTCATTCCAAAATGACACAAGAGGATTGGGTTATAGATTTGTACAAACCGACCCAAACTAGAAATTTTTACTAGAAAGGAAAAGTCAAATTTTTCTTTCCAGTAAAAATATAACGGTATTTAGATGCATTTCATGTTATAAAACCTTAGGAATTACTTGACAAATACATTTGCAAAGATGAAAAAGTAGTCAAATAACTATCAAGGTTAGCTAAGGAAGAGTGCATAAAGTGTATTTGTGTATGCAAGCGTGCAATTTCAAGATCAATAGTGTCAAAGGATATATTGTCAAATTTGAGTTTCTACATTTCCCCCCTTTAAGTAGGAAAAGAATATTTCATGTTGTTGGCAAGAATTTTTTTAGTATACATATTAGTGGGTATCTTGTCAACATTCTGGGACTCTAGTTCCCTCTGCTTAGATGGTGCAACTCTATTTATTGTGAATGAACAAAAGGGAAATGTGTTAATGGCCAAGAGGCTGGAGATCCAATAGGAACACTCCACTATACCCATGGTAAATTCTTGTAATGAATTTCAAGGGAGGAATTTGTTGAATGATGGGGAAGAGGGAGTGAGAAATTAGGAAAGGAAGATTATATTTGCAAGTAGAAAATTAGATTCTTTCCAAAGATAATCAAAAGTATCACATTCACAACTTATAGGAAAGAAACAACTATGTTTAGAACATCAACAATGAGAGGAAACCATGCACACAAAGTTGCACACATTCATGCATCATGAAAAGAAGAAAATCCTTTCTTTATTGACATCTTCACAAGTTGTACAATGCTAGAAAATGGAGGAAAATAGATAGGAAAATAGAAGAATGCTATCTCTTTTTCCTTTCTCAAATAGATATCTCTCTTGGGTGCATGAAATTGACAACCCTAAAGAATGAGGGTTACATTACATTATATAGAGTTTAGACCGACTCTGACCTAACCCCTACATGAGCTTTCATATGTCCTCATAACCTATGACTTTTGACATTCCTAGGAAAGAAAATTAAGTTCCCTTTTTTATTAATTAAGGGAAACTTATTACATTTTAGACTATAGTCACCTTAATGAATAAGATGAATGTCATGATTGCTCACAATGAAGAATTAGAAAGAGGGGGAGAGAAGAGGAGGAAGAATGAAGAGAGAAAGGGAGAATGATTCATAACATGAATAGGGATACCTCTTCTTTTGATTAATAACTTGCCAATGATGATGATGCACAAACACCCTGGACCATGAAATGAGTGTTTAGAAACACTATTTCGAGACCTCCCAATGTGAGCTCGAGATGAACATAAGCAATTCTAATGATGATTCTCCTTGATACTTAATTGATGAACCTCTTTAGAACATTGATATCACCTCGACTAACTCAATTTAAATCACTCATCTTCATGAGTGATGAAGATGGATCCACTTGTTGCACCTTACAATGATCTACCCCGCTTTTAAACATATTTAAACTCGGGATAATGCTTCCGGATCCACTTTTGTTGATTCTTTCCCAAAACTTATAAAACTTCCCGAACATTCCAAAATGAGTTGTACAATGCTATTATCTCTTAGATACACCTCCTTGATGAATTTGATCCTTTAATTCTACTTTGAGGGTGCATGTCAGCCTTAGAAAGACCAAAAATTAGCCTTTTTTAAGTTTCTCAAAGAGCCTATCTTGAAAGATCTTGACTTTGAAGTACTTGAATTAACTTGATATCCCTAAATCACCTATGGGATAGGCTGACACAACACATATGAACACTTATAAGGGTAGGATATGATTGATACGGGGGTTAGGATGATATAAAGGAGGCCTTGGGATGGATTTCAAGCATAAAATTTCATAGTAGGGTATGGTTTTCATGCTTTCAAGTTTGAATTTTTCCCTTGCAAAAATCATGAAAAAATTTGGCTCTAACTTGGGGACATGTTGTGGATTGAGCACAATGAGGAAATGATATCGGGAATTCTAGAATCTAAATTCAACTTGTAGACTAGTGCCTTATCCATTAGGATTTAGAGAGTCACTCAACTTGCAAGAGATAGACAAAAAGGAGGAACACACATACAAACATGCACAACTGAAAGGAAACACACCACACTAAAAAGGAAAAACACACACACAACGGGTAAAATAAAACAATCCTAAATTACCTATAGTAGATTGCATGGAGATAACTCTCTCTCTCTCTCTCTCTTAATGTAGAAATTTTTTATCCTTTGAGGTTACCCTGGATGGGTAACACTTTGAGTGATGATGTTCGGGAATCCATTGACCGATTCAAGGAAGTAGCCTCCTTTCCTCAATTTCTTATGAAATCCAATTTCTTTCATGATTACCTGCATAATTGGGGAGAGTGAGCCTATATTATCTCTTTGATGTTTGAAGCCTCACTTAGAAATTCCATTGCCTTTAATATTTTTGAAATCAGTTTTGGAATGCCAATTACCATCCGTGTTCACCCATACTACTGATTTTTCATGCTCACCGACATATTTTCCATGAGAGACCTTGAATTCGTATTTTTCTCCATTCCACTATGAGGTGTTTGGATATTGACTGAGAAGTAACCTCATACATGTCTTGTATGGCCATGGCATGAGCTAAAAGGTCAAGAATTAGCTCGGGATCTTCCACACCTTCTACCACATTCAATATTTCTAGCATGGAGTCCTTCTTTGAAGTTTCCAATAGTTCACCTTTACATTCATTTGAAGAACCTTCATCTTGAAAATCAAGGCAACCATTAGGAGGAATTGATTCATTATCCTGAAGCTCATTGCATTTCACTACTTCTTTTTCATGAGGAATCTCAACTCCGGGGACCTCAAAACTCTTTGTTTCGATCTTTTCATCATAGAAAGGGTCTTCTTATTTACATGGGAAAGAGAATACTTACATTTTTTCATTGCATCCTATAGGCATTGGCTCAGGAGAGACATAAAGTTTCTCAATTTGCTTTATTTCATCATGGCAAATCTTCAAACTAGTTGAGGTTTCGAATCGATTCACATTTGTCTTGCATATCCATAGCTTACATCAAGAGTTCAAGACTAAGATGGGGGTCCTCTGTTTCTTCTGCAGCTCTTAGTAGTTATTGCATATAGTCTTATTTTAAGATTTTTAAAGGCTTATCACAAGTTGATATTTATTATCCATGGATGAAATGATCAAGAGAATTTTCATCTTCAAATGGGAACAAGAACACCTCATCATCATGGGAAAACATGATGGTTGAGCTCTCCACTTAAAATTCATCAAGAACCACTTCCTCTTCTTCATGGTTTGCATTATCTTGCAATTTGGGACTGTCCATTTGTAATTCAAGATTCCTCAATGCTTCTTCAAGATCAATACTTCTCTATAAAGGAATGTTTGGTCCTATCAAGATAGGAATCTCATCCACCTCTTCAATTGTTACAAAATGATTCATCCTCCCGTTATTTTGGTATATAATTTTAGCTCCTCTATTTCCTTCCTTTTATACTGTATATCTCATTTTCTTCTTTGGGAACAACTTTTCCATATCTCCCTTAACTAGAATGGTTGCGGAAGAAAAATTTATTTGGATTTTCCCTCCCAAATGTTGGCAAGATTTCTACTCAGTAACATTCCAAATGAAGCTAGAATGTCTACTACCAAGATATTTATCGACACCTTTTTTTTCTGAAAAGGGAGAGCCACTTGGGCATATTTGACCTTTCCTACAAGTGTGAATTCCTTTGATTCCATGGAGTAAAAAGATCCACTATCATGAGTAAAGGTGAGTATGAGGGAAATGGAAACTTTCACAGGAAAAACATTGTTGGAGGATACATAGAAAGGATCCACCTTATCAATCTTCGATGCACTCAAATAAAGCATGTTCTATGATGAAGGTGTATGTGGAGTTAATAATAGGCCTTTAGATCCAGGGGTCACAATATCGGGCTTTAAACTACTACCCCGATATAACAGTACAAGTTTCTCAAATTTTTTGGGATGAGTTTGCAAATATTAAGATTCAGAAATCTACACTTTAGTCTTGTTTATATGTTCTATGATGTCTAAAGTAGTAGACGTAGACAGGGGAGATGGAGACATTGCTTTTACAGTTAGTAATCGGCTTAGAAGCAAGAGTAAATGCTTGGGGAATGAAGGTTTATTTGAGAGGTACAATGGAGGATTTCACATGACTAGATTTCATACGAGCCAAATTAGATTTAGAATAGGTATTGGAAGACTTACTTGGAATAACAGGTGACCTCTTTGTTTTAATGAGATCGGTTTCTCCAAAGAAGATTTCATGGAAGGTGAAAGTGGAGATCCTTGACTGATAATTTTGTTTAGTAAAGTCACCACATGATGATGTTTAATCTTCTTCTTTGTAGCCACAGTGGAGGAAGAAGCTCACTTTTGAGACTTAGAGCGGGGAACACTGTACATGAGAAACTGTGTGCATCCGTGTCATCATCTTCATTACCTCAAGAGTACTCATAAAATCTAATTTGTGCATCATTCTCTACTAGTTCAACCTCTAGAAACCCCGTATTCACTCTCTTGTTTGTGTCCTTCTTCATATCCTTGAGTTCTACAAGTTAAATTGATAGGTGGAGCCTCTAAGGAAATCCTTTGGGGTGCCCTTGCGATCTGATTTTTGGTACGATTTCGATGGAACTCTTGTTGAGAAATCTCCCTCTTCAATATTATCATTTCATTTACCAATTTTTACAACAATGGATGTGTTCTCTCATCTTTGGGATGTTAGGCTCTACCCTTTGAAGGGTTGTTGATCTTCCCTAATAGGATGAGGTCATCTTCTACTTCAATGTCCATTCTTTGTGCTTGTGCAAGATCCCTTGTTGAAACCTTCGGAGAAAGAATCCCACATCCAACATTTAAGCACTAACGAAGAACATTTTTATGTTGTTATCAGAGGGCACATCTTCTAGAGGTATACTTTTGAGTAACTTATTGTAACGTGCTATGAAGTCCCTCGTAATCTTGTTAGATTACTTCTTCATTTGAGCTAGATGGACTAGGAGGTCTTGAAATCTTTGGTATATTTGAATCTTTCTTCGAACCGGACCTTGATTTCTTCCCAACTAGTGATGAACCTAGCTAAAATGATGTAGAACCATTCAACTACTTTTTCTTGTAGGGACTCCATGAACAATATCACAACAATATATTTGTGTTCAATTCCAAGGATTCCACATGATGTGATGAAGGTTGAGATATGTTCTTTAGGAAGTTGTGTACCATCACCTTTGAAATTTGGGAAGTTCTTACGGGAACCTATTGGTAGATTGTGAAGAGGAGGTGTAAGAGAAAGTGGACCTACATTCCTTCCTCATAGAACAATGGGTTGGGGTCTTTCTTCTTAATATGCCATTATTCCTTTTTCTATAGTTTCAAACTTCAACTTCTGCAAACTCTTCTCCCAATTCTTCTTCTAGTTCTTGTTCTTCTTGATTAGGAAATTCAATTTTCAATGGTGTTTAGAAAATGGGAGAATTTGCAAGAGGAGTATCAATGGGGGTTTGAATAGGATTCCCAGGGGTACCACTTGAAGAGTCAGATGGAGATGAGGCTTGGGAGAAGAAATAGGGGTTATCTTTGATTTTTTTCTGGGTTTTGCAAATCCTCAAAAGTGGGATCAACAACTCCTCTCAATCTATTCAACATGGTGTATCTTCTTTCAGCTAGTTTTGGAAAAACCTTGCAGGGAAAATGAAAAGACACTCTAGGAATACAAAGGGTCTTTCAACAATGGACTTCAATTTTCATCATCATTTTATTTTGGAATTTTTTTATTTTTTCAGATTTTGTGGTTCATATTTTGGGTGTAGATATGCCATGTTTTCCCCATAGTGGGCTCCAAAAGTTGTTGCCGAGAAAATTTTTCGAGTAAAATAATTGGTGGGTATATTTCCAACAATCTGGGACTCTAGGTCCCTCTTCTTAGATGGTGTAGCTCCATTTATTATGAATGAACAAAAAGGGAATTTGTTGATGGCTAAGAGGCCAAGGATCTAATAGATACAATCCATTGCACCTATGGAAAACACTTGCAATGAATTGAAAGGGATGAATTTGTTGAATGATGGGGAAGAGGGAGTGAGAAATTACGGAAGGGAAGATTATCTTTTCATGTAGAAAATCATGTGTTTTCCAAAGATAATCAGAAGTATCACATTGATACCTTATAGGAAAGAAACAACTGTGCTTAGAACATCAATGATGAGAGGAAACCATGCACATAAAGTTGCACACATTCATGCATCATGAAAAGAAGAAACTCCTTTCTTTATTGACATCTTCACAAGTTATAAAATGTTAGAGAATGGAGGAAAATATATAGGGAAAATAGAAGAATGTTATCTCTTTTACCTTTCTCAAATAGATCTCTCTTTAGTGCACAAAATGAAGAATTAGAAAGAGGGTGGAGAGAAGAGGAGGAAAAACTAAGAGAAAAATGGGAGAGTGATTGATAACATGAATGGGGATACCTCTACTTTTGAAGAAGAAATTTCTGGGGATGATGATGCATAGACACCTGGACCATGAAATGAGTGTTTAGAAACACTATTCGAGACCTCCCAGTGTGAGCTTGGGATGAACACAGGTGATGCTCATGATGATCCTCCTTGATACTTGATTGATGAACCTCTTTAGCTCATTGAGCTCAAACCAATTGACTCAATTTGAATAACAAATCTCCCAAGTGATGAATATGGATCTACCTATTGCACCTTGCGATGCTCTCTACCCTAATTTTAAACATACTTGAACTCAATATAATGCTTCCAGGACCCACTTTTGTTGATTCTGTCCCAAAACCTCTGAAACTTCCCAAAACAATGCTCTTATCTCTTTGATACAAATCCTTGATGTTTTTACCATTACATTCCACTCGGGGGTGCATACTAGCACTAGAAAGACCATAAATTAGCCTTTCTAAAGCTTCTCAAAGATCCTGCCTTGAAAGATCTTGACTAGGAAGTACTTGAATAGAATTTATATCCCTAAATAGCCTATGGACTAGGTTGAAACAACATTTATGACCACTTATAAGGGAAGGAAAGGACTGATATGAGGTTTAGGATGATCTGGAGGAGGGATCAGGATGACTTTCAAGAAAAAAAATTCATAGTAGGGTATGGTTGTCATGCTTTCAAGTTTGAATTTTTCCCTTGCAAAAACTCATGAAAACACATGCTTAAAAGAAAAGATTCCTAAGTGTGTAGACACACTTTTTATTTTCTTGCAATAAATTTTTTTGTAGTATCTCATTGTGTTGGTGTTAGCACACTCAAAATGAATTTGCAACATAGAGTGTGTAGTTAATGCCCAAAACAGGAAACCAAAATTTAACTCAAAATATAGTGGAAGTAATATAAAAATATGTGCAACAAGAAATGCTAAAAGAGATGTAAAACGAGGAAGGTAAACATGTTTTTCTTATGGATGAATTTTATCCTATTCTTTCGCTTTGAATTTTCTTAAATCTAATGAAGAATTGAGGATGATCAGTCCCAATTTGTGTAAAGGAGAGGTTGATGTGCTAGGTGAACCAACCTAACACACAAATTCCAAAAATAAGAACCAAAAGAGGATTCAAACACCATTATCTAAGGAGGAAGACCATGTATTAAAGCCAATCAATAATTTTGATATATTCCCTAAATTATGAAGAGGGTAAGAAATCCTTCTCATGAAGAACTTAGTTTCTTTGCTTCCTTCCATAACCACATGGAGGATAATGTTGCAAATGGATATAAGGCCGGGTTTGTAATCTGTAGAGAGAGATAGAATGAAATACTTCATGCCTTTGAAACTATGAAAAATTGAGTCAACTTGGATATGAAACCATATGAAAATGTTGAAATATTAATGATACATTTGAAAATGCTAACAAATATGGAGAAATTTGCACTGAAAAATTTGTATGGTGCGGTCATAAATGTTTTTACGGTCATGACCATATTGTACAGTCTTGAACCTCTATAGATTTTGTCAATTTTATGTGTCTAAACCTAATTATAAACAACTATTATTTTCCCCTACATATGTCTATGCCCGAAATATGTTTTTGTCTTCTAGAAATGTATAATAAATCCTTGGATGATTTCCCCACTTTTGAGACACGTGTGATGAATAATTTGAGCGTGTATATAAAAAGGAAAGATGTATACCCATAGCCAAGATAATGATAGTCTGTAAATAATCTTTGAAGATATGATGTGGTGGTCATCAAGAAAAATGACACCTACAAGAGGGGATGCACATGGTAAAAACCATGGCACAAAACAATAACAAGAACAAGAAGCATGATAAAAATATATATATTATATTGTTAATGCAACAAAAAAATAGTAATAACAATAAAATATGTTTTGTTAGTAGTAAAACAATGTAGAAAACAAGTGTCAAACATGTCAACCAATGTCATGTAAAAAGGTACAAAATGCCCTAAATATGTGACACCCACGGTGTCACAAGACAATCAAGGCTCATGAGCCTGTAAACAAGAGATACACAACCACACACAGCAGTATTACACCAACAACATGGGACACCCATGGTGTTGCAATAAAATAAAGGCCCTTAGGCCACAATTAGATTAGGAAGAAAACATGTGCACTCACAATGAGCAATTATGGATGAAAAATAATCACGGTAAGATGTGATATAAGGCATAGGATATATGATATATGAAAGAGCTAGCAATAATTGTAAGTACTGCACAAGACACATGTGTTAGTATTGTTAGTCCAAAATATAGAAAATACACAAGATATATATGTAATCAAGCATAATGAGGAAATAAAGGAACTATAATGGAAATATAACACCTAGATGTAGTATGCAAAAGGAATATGCCCCCAGATCTTAGTAGTTTGGGTAAAATTTGGGCTAGCACCTATCATCATATATCAATCTATGTATGTCCTATATCATTCTCAATAACCATGCAAACACATGTGTGTAAAGAAGAAATGTTATATATCAAACCAAAGGAGTAAACAACATGTATAATGTAAAGTGTAAGCAATGTATACTATTAAAATAGGTCCTTATTTTACATTTTGTAAACAGCTGAATGTTTTTTTATGTTTTTGGCCCTCCATGAGGGCATAGATGAAAACCTATTCTCTCGAAAAGAAAGAAGGGTGATCAAAAATTCCCCCATGAAGGGGAATGGATAGAAATGATGTAGTTAAAACATGGGAAGTAATGTGTACCCCGTAGTGTGTGTTTACAAGGAAAGGTTCGGTGTAGAATCACTCCTCATTAATCAAGTTAAACCTATAGATTTATTGCATCATGATGCATTGAGTGGTGGGATAGTACGAGAACTATCAAATATTGTTGAGGAGATCATCGATGATAAGATTAAACCAAAATGATGCAAGATCTGTCATATTAGTAAATTTTTTGAAATGTATATAAATAAATAATCATGTCCCATTATAGTGATTGAGTTCCAAGATATATTCCTCATCAATGTAAGAAGGAACATGTGTGTGCATATTTGGAGTGCAATGTTTCATATTATGATGGTAGGTAGAAAAAGATTAATTGTGAATAGTAATCATGCTAGTAGTAAGTGGGAGAGTGATGTTGTTATTGTGTTTATCGATGGTACCGTGTGTGCCACAACCAAGATCTACCAAAATCCAATGGGGTAGGTTAGGGATCAAGAGCATCCCAAAATTTAGTGTTAATAACATGCATATCAAAATCTTTCATGAGTATAATATACCCTTGAAACATGGCACTAGGAGTGAGGGAAGGTGTAATGTCAGATGGTGTGATACCTAGAGTAGTTAAAGCCTCATAAGTACAAATCTTCTTGTTGTGGCGAGGATTAAGAGGTAGATGTGGCCAATATTGCTTATTGATATACACAGTTCTAACAAATGTATCAAAATGTTGATTCACAATAGGAGGAGTGGGTGTATCATGAAAGATAGTGATGGTTTCATTATCATTGATAGTGTTGATTTTATCAATGAAAACCTAACAATGATTATTTTCATGGCCCGTAATATGGTTGTAATCACAAAAAGAATGATTGGGCTACCTCAAATATTACGAGTCGAACGATGAAACTTAAAAGAAAATGCAATAAGATATTGATCAAATAAAATAGGAAGTAATTCATATGGTGCATTAAGATGAGATAGAATTGTGAGAGATGTGACATAATGTGAAGCATCCAAAATATTGCCTATATTGGCCATGGGGTAAATGTGAACATTGCTAGATTTAATATGATCAAGAAGAGATGAATTATTGGCACTAGGGGAAGTGTATTTGAGCTGGTAATGTTTAAAATTAGTAGATACAAAGATAAAATGAAGCATAGTGTCATCTTCATCGATAGGATTAAAATTAAGTTTGTTTAAATTATCACCTATGAGTGCGATTGTGTCATCATCACTATCATTATTGGTTTCATGTGCATCATAATGTTGCACACACCATCTACCGATTGGAAGTATCAAGTGGTGGTGTGATAGGGATATGGAATGGGGATGGATTCACGAGAAGATTATTATCTTACAACTCAACATGTGGAGGTAAATCTAGTGAATTATCGTTTGATTAACTAAAAATGGAACTATTACTATGGAAGTATAGAGATTAGTTAATCTAAAATAGGAGGACTAAAATGTTGTAAAATATGTATGCTAAAGTGATATGAAACAAATGAATAATTAAATGTAAATGAAATCAAACCCTAATGTGCAAGGAAGTAATAAGAACTCGACTTAGCTAACTATCGAAGACTATCAGTAGGTTGTCATAGGTTTGATAATAAAATCTAGAAGTAGGAACGAACACCAAAAAGTATAGAAAAGACCCAATCTAGAGGGTTTGAGTAGACTAAGGCACCTTGGAAGGTATTGGGGCACCCTGGTCTGCGCATAATAGGCACCTTGGTTTTGAAAATTCCTAGAATCTTATTTCTTCATGGTCGCAAGATGATTTGAAATATCTTATCTATCTTGTCTGCTTTGGATTCATTGGGTTGTGTCAGTGTGTGAAATATGATAAGATGAAGGAATGACCTGTAAGCCACAAAGAAGTATCAAAACCCTAAAAATAAAAGATGCAAATGAATAGGTCAAATGATCTCGGTTTCCACAATAAGGCTTACTAAATCGACCAGTTGTACTACATTTCAGACCCAAATGTAGTTTTAGTGTGTGTGCACATGTCGTGCCCTAGGTTCTCTTGTGACATTCATACTTTGTGAAGTAGGGAGCAATAATAACTATAGAAAATGTAATAACATGTGTGTATGCAATAGAATGGAGTCCTCCCCTATGTTATATGTGTTGATGCAGATCTCGTAGCCTTGATGCATATCACTATGTGGATGTAAGTAATGCAATGGATGCAAATCTAGATGGATTAGTAGTAGTGTGTGATGCTAGTACAGGGCTTGAGCACCCTAGTTTAGGCTAACATGATGAGACAATCACGAAATATGTAGATATGTATAGGAAAATATGTGGGAATGACGAAATAAAATGTAAAAATAAGATGGCCAAAAGATGGGATTAATTATTATTTTTCTTCACTTGAAAACCCTCTAAATAGTAGTATAAGACCGGGCTAAACAATTCCTAAAGTGCATGACTTTGTGTTTACATTTTGTCCCCACTTTATATTGGTGAGTGGAACTCTCAAGAATAAAGTAGATAGAGATGTATACCCGATATCCATTTAGAGTGTAGAAGAAGATGTGTCGATGGACTAGACTCAAGTGTAGAATGACAAAAAGGAAAATTGGAGGAGCATGGATTATAAAGATGAAAAATGTGCATAAAAAGTGATGAGATTGAACCTAGCGCGAAGAACGCATGTGTAGTGCTGCGGTGTGTAGTGTACCTACATGGTTAATAAAGGTAAATTTCATCATGGTGATTTGTCGCTATCATCGTCATCATTGTCATTGTTGTTTTTGTTTTTTTTTGCCCCCAATTTGATTGTTTGTTTCTCATACGGCTAGACATGCAAGGAGAAAATGATCAAGTAGTCAAATATGTATATATGTAAAAACGTTGTGTAAAATATGCATGTGTGTAGAAATTTGTAAATTATACAAATATAAAATACGTGAAAAGAAAAGTGTAAATGGAACATGTGCACTGATCCATGTCGAGAAAAAGGGTGTAGAAGGATATCCTATACTGTCACAATTTTTTGGGTAATCTCACGCCACCCTGGTTGAAGAAGTATAGGGAGGAAATGCTTTGTTTCCTCCCACCTTTAACCAGTTCCATTGAAATGTGTGAAGATATATCTATACTTGTCCTAGATTTTTGTGTGATCCGACACCACTAGATGAAGTAGTGTAGAGAGGCACACCCACTATAACCTCTAAGCCTGTAACTACTCTGCAAAAATTCCAAAGGACACCATGTCTTGTAGAGGCCACTGTGTATGGAGTTTGTAGACTAGTCTAAACTGACTCATTGTATGTAAACCCACAACTCCAAGGGCGGAAAGTGCACTGTACTTAACGATGTAAATACATTGTGTTAGTATGTAAAACACTCAATGATCCCCCTATTTAGGGGCATATGCAACGTCATGGAAATGAGAATGCAGCCCCAAAAGAGGACCTACCACACTTTGACTGTGTAGAACTCGCCCTGGGGGAAAGGGAAAGTGCTTGGTAGATATCAAGGCACACACAAAAGGGATGGTTAGCCAAAACAAGTGTTAGTCAAAAATACATGCTTACTGCAATAAGACAAAGGTAAAGTATGTAGAAAATGTAGTAACTACAAAAAAATTAGTGTAAACACACAAGAAAACAAGTAAACTACACAAAATAGGTGGCAAACATGGGACATCACTCAAAATGTTGCAAAGACACAAAAGGCCATCATGGCCACACAGAACAAACAAGTATGCACACAAGAAGAGGGAAAGGACCGCATACAATGGAAGAGAAGTATAAAAAAGAACAAAAATTAGTCATGGAAACATGTAATATTACAAAACAAGTGATGCAAATGGAACACCCATTCACATGTTAGAGTGATAATCAATATGTCAAAGCATGAATGAGTAAGAAATATAAGATGCTAAGTAAAAATGAAACAATAGCACGTGGATAAGATGAGTGTGGATTCCCCAAATGACTGATATAGGAAGGGTAATAGGTGAGCATCCATTCCATGTGTAGATTCCTATATCTACGATCACAATAAACAAATACGTGAACCCATATGTGTCTATGATAATGACATATGAGAAATAAGTCTAACATGTGTAGTAAAGTGATCATGTAAAGCACTAGCAAGAAAGAGTAAATTCCCCAAGATAATGCAAAGATGTTATGGATGGATGGAATGGAATGAAAGATGGAATGGTAGGAGTAGCATGCCTCCCGAGTGGATGGAAGTGTATGAAATGATGTTGATTTTGTTTCCCACTCAATAGTCAAGAATAAACCATAAACAAGAGTGTGTCATCGGGAAATGGTCGAGTAGTGTTGGTTGTTTCTAGCGTGCTGTGATGAGTGTGTATATGTAAATGATGATGGGATGTGACATGTGAAGGGATGTGCATGAACACTATAGCCAAAACGTATATCATGGCTATTTGAATAGATGAGTGATGATTTATCCCTAAGCGTATATCACTATATGATGAAAGGATGAGTGATTATTTAGCCCTAAGCATATATCACTACATGATGAAGAGAAGTAGATGATGATTTAGCCTAAAGTGTATGTCACTACAAGATGAAATGAGGGAGTGGTGATGTAACCTAAGGTGTATACCACTACAAAATGATAGAATGGGTGACAATTTAACCTAAGGTGTATGTCACTATGGGATGAATAATAAGGGAGTGGTGATGTAACCTAAGGTGTATACCACTACAAGATGATAGAATAGGTGACAATTTAACCTAAGGTGTATGTCACTAATGTTGGAAATGTCATGCATGAGGAAATGTCACATGGTGAATGTAAGGTCCATTTGATTGGTAAACCCTCGGCAGTCGAGTATGGACTGAGGAACTAAAGTGTGTCATAGGGTGGTGATGACAATGTGTAGAAAACAACATAGTATAAATGACCAAGTGAAGAATAGGGTATGTAAATGCGTGGTGTGGGAAATGCAATATAGGATGTGTGGTGTGTATAGTATGTGTAATGTGTGAAGTGCAATAATAGGTGTGTATAGAAATAGGATGTATAATGATAAAATGTAGAGATAGACACAATGAAATGTAATCTAGCATAGTATGTAGAATATAGAGGATGTATGAATGCATGGTGTGTAGAGTGTGTAGGGTATGTAATATGTGGTGATAGGTGTAGACAGAAATAGAATGTGCAAAGTGATAAAATGTAAAGCTAGACCCATATAGATAATGTAACCTAGCATAAATATAAGATAATGTAGGGATGACAATATTAAACTAGACTCATAGGTATTGACGACTAGTCTAGTATATGGAACATGTGTGATATGAAAATGTGTTATGTATAATGTGACTAAATGTGTAGATGAATATAAAGCGTAGATGAGGATTAGTATAATGTAGAAATAAGTGAAGGATGAACGGTATATAATGTGCAATGTAGGATGAAAATGGAATATGTAGTTCCTAAGTGTGGTGTGTGGGGTTCAATGTAATGGTAATCCCTCAACAGTCAAGTGTGAACCGAAACATGAGAGTGTGTCATCGGGTAACGACAAAGTGCCATAATGTGGGATGAGAATGCCTAGGAAAGAAGAGTGTGGGATAATGATGTGCATATGTTAGAATGGGCGGGGGTGAAATGCCCGCCACCAAGTGAGTATGAATGAACTAGCAAATGAGGGCGAAGGATGCGAGTCCCTTAGCTAAAGCCCGTGACGATGAATGAAGCATAGGGGAATAAATTTGATATACATGTGATGGATGGATATAAGACGAATATCATGGCATATTAAAGTGTGTTGGTGATGGAGATCGAGGCAATGTCATGTGTGAAGGGGATGACGATCCACATGGAATAAAGTGAGGCGGTGATCAACGGCGAGATGCGGTAGTGGTCCTAGAAATAGGCCTATTCCAATGTGTAGGACTAATGGAATGGAGCATTTGCATAAAGGATATCCGAGGAGGTGAAGTAGGAGTAGAATGTATTGTGGGTAAAACCATAGGAGATGTGTAAGAAAGAGGAGATGTTATATGAGCAACAAGACTAGAAGGTGACGATAATGAAGGTGAAGGAGGGGCATCATTAATGGAAATAGCTTGATTGTTGTAGATGAATTTTAGGTGTAAGTGGTTCATATAAATAATAGATTGGGATTGACGAATCCAATTGAGACCAAGAATCGGGTCACATCCCTCGATTGCTTGAATAATAAGGCAAGGGATAAGAAGAGTGAGAGGACCAACTATGACATGTAACTTAACAACACCATAAGGTCTTTTGAATGAATAGGTGATTTGTGATTGAGGGTAACCGATAAAGCGTATGAAGTATAAGGAACAGTGCACTAACAGAAAAGATGGATCAACCTTAGTGTTGTTGATAGAGTTCAATCCAATAGATGCCTGAATATGTAAATGATTAGATATAAATGTGGCATGGTAATCAATATTGGAAAAGGATGTAACTGGTGTTGAAGTAGTAGTGCTAGCAATGAGGAAGTCAAGAGGTCCATGGGGAGAAGACATTGTGTGATAGACATGGTGGGAAGATGAATCGATTTGTTTGGTATCATGTTTTGGTAACAGTTGTTGAAATTTTGGAGTTTATGATTATCATTAGTAGGGGTTAATGTTGGGGATTCTAGAAGCTCAATGTGACCATTGTCGAGTAGATCTTGGATGAGATGTCACAACTTGAAACAATAATTAATGGAATGGTTGACACATTGGTGATAATCACAAAGAAGAACGATTGTAAAATTTATGCCCTTTGGGTCGGGATGGATCAATTTGTAAAGGTGATGACAACGTTATGAGATTACTATTGATAAGTTGCGGCAATAAGACACTTGGTGGTGTACTAAGCTTAGCTAGAGGATGCCTATATGACCGAGGTCATAATTCCTTAGTAGTGGAAACCACATTAACATCAAATTTTCTATCGTTGGATTTAGGTGTAGGTGCTTTAAACAAAGTCTTGCTTGGACTGTGGATAGAGGATGAAGGTGAATCTTGGTATTTGAGCTTTCCTACAGAGATGAGTTTAGTCTCGCGAAGCTTGAGAGTGTGACAAACTTTATCAAATTATGAAAAAGTCTCAAAGAGTACACTATCTTATAGAGGTGGCAAGAGACTATGAATGAATAAATCTTGAAGTTCATATTCTGTGAGGATATTGGTCATTTTGGCTAAATTATTCTTATACTATAAGACATAATCGAGGAAGTGCTCATTGGAGGCTTGTTTAATATAGGCTAGTTGGGCATAAGAGAGTTTGGAATTGATATTGATATTAAAATGGGTGAGAAAAGTGTCGATTAAATGTGTAAAATAAACCACGGAGTGACAGGTAAGTCATATAAACAACGCATCACATAGTCTTACAAGCTACACAGAAATAACTTGGTGAGGATAGTATAATCATCAGTGTAGTCAAGACATGCAACATGAAAATCATAGAGATGTTCATGTGGGTCACTATGGCCTTTAAAATGGGAAATTTGGGAGATATAAATATAGGTGGGAACAGTAAGTGGAGATGATTAGCAAAAGGAAGAATACAACAAGAATGTGGAGTCAAGAGATAGAGGTCCTTGAGAGGTAGGGACTTACAACTAGTGGATTTGATTGTGGAGATCCCGATATAACGATGCGAAATCAGGAGTATTAGAGGAAGAACCAAGAGGTACTTGAGAAGTACCATGGTGGGCAAGAGGGACGGTAGTTATAATAGGAGGAGTGGAAACATAAATGGGTGGTGTAGAGACCATAGGGGCTAAAGAAATGGAAACGAAGCTTCCAGAGCTTCCTTGGAAGTGATTAAAGCGGGAAAGACATGAGGAAGATGAGTGGGATTCTCACATAAATCTTGACAAAAGTCGGTAATAGCATCAAGTTGTTCCTGGTCAACATTAGTGTCCTCGTCATAGGACTTCTCACTATCAGTGGCTTCGATTTCATGAAGGGGAACTTGGTTGGAGTTATCTAAGGGGTTTTCAACCATAGAGGTAGGTATGTCAGCCATGGATCTAGAAGTATGACAAAGGAGAGAAGGAATTTCACAATAGTGGAGGGGTCTAAAGCGACCATTACGAGTAACGGGCATAAAATGGGAGGATGAGAGACCTATTTGCACATTAGGTTCACCAAAATGATTAACTAAAAATGGAACTATTACTATGGAAGTATAGAAATTATTTAATCTAAAATAGGAGGACTAAAACACTATAAAATATGTATGCTAAAAAGATATGAAATGACCTGAATAATTAAATGTAAATGAAATCAAATCATAATGTGCAAGGAAGTAAGAAAAAATGACTTAGCTGATTTTTGAAGACTGTCGCATGAGTTGTTGTAGGTTTGATAATAAAATTGAAGTAGGAAAAATACCGAGAAGTCCTAAAAAGACCCAATTTGCGGGATCTAAGTAGACTGAGGTGTATGGGAAGGCATCTTGGGGCACCTTGGTTTATAGAATAGCACCACTGGTTTCGTAAATGCCAAGAATCTCATTTTTGCAAGTTCGTAAGATGATTTGAAATATTGTCTCGTCTATCACATTGGATTCATTGGGCCGCACCGAGTGTGTGAAATATGACAAGATGAAGGAATGACCTGCAAACAACAAAGAAGTATCAAAACCCTAAAAATAAAAGATGTAAATGAATGGGTCAGATTGACCTTAGCTTCCACAATAGTGGGCTTGCTAAATTGAGCGTTGCACTACATTTCAAACCCAAATGTAGTTCGTGTGTGTGTGTGTGTGTGTGTGTGTGTGCATGTTGTTCTCTAAGTGCTCTTGTGTCAATCGCACTTTGTGAAGTAGGGAGTAATAATAACTATAGAAAATGTAATAACATTTATGCATGAAATAGAATAAAATCATCCACATATGTTGTGTGTGTTGATGCGATGTCCTAGCCTTGATCCATGACACTATGTGGATGTAAGCGATGCAATGGATGCAACTCTAGATGGAGTGATAGTAGTGTGTGATGTTAGCACCCTCATTATGGTCTCATAACTTTGTATATATGTGGTTCTCTTTCTCTAATTTCATAATTAACCCCGACATGGCCGACTAGGAAAAATATAAGGATGAAAAACGACTAGAAAGACCCCAAAAAGAAGTGGAAAAGTGGAACCCTAGGAACCCTAAAACCGTGGGGCACCTAGTATAGGCATGGGAACCCTTGTTTAGGATAAAATGACATGAAAATTGTGAAATAGGTGGATATGTATAGGAAAATATGCGGGAATGACGAAATAAAATATAAAAATAAGATGGCCAAAGGTGGGATTAATTAATACTTTTCTTCACTTGAGAACCCTCTTAATAGTAGTACAAGAATGGGTTAAATAATGTCCAAGTGCATGATTTTGTGTTTACATCAATAGGATCACTAATCTCTCCCACAACATATGTATTTATCTTATCCATAGGAATAGGAAATGGTGGGAGAGTGACCAAAGGTACTTCGGATTGGCCATATCTACCTTGTAATATTTATATGGATTAGGATCAACATGGATAGTAAACTTATAACCATTACGTAAAAATTGGATGCAATGATCAAAAGTAGAGGAGAAAACTTGCATATCATGGAGCTAAGGATGACTCAAAAGTAGGTTGTATTACAAATCAGTGTCCATAATATGAAATATAGTGGGAAATGTATTAGGACCAACAAGTAGGTCATTATAGTGCTAATCGTAGTACACATGGTGTCATTGAATCCTCATATAATGGTGGGGGAATGATTAATTACAAGAGGAGAAATACCCATCTTGGTAAGCAATGATTTAGGACATATGTTGAGACCTGATCCATTGTCTATTAAAACCCCTTTGAGAAAGAATCTCTGGATGCATGCATTGATGAATAAAGGCAGACATCGAGTTATATCAACATTAGTAGGAATATCAGATGATGTAAAAGTAACAACTTTGTCAAGTGCCTTGAATATATCCATGAGAGAAGTAAATGCATTGGGATGGGTGTCATTAGCTAATGTAAAAGATTGCAAAGTATCTTGGAATATGTCTTTGTAAACAAGGGATTTCGTAAGCATCTCAAGTATGGATATCTTAGTAGGGGTATTATATAGTTTTTAAATTAAATCATGCCCTTTATATTGAACAATAAATTTATGCATGGGAGAGTATAGGGTGGGGGACGAAAAGGTATATTTCCCCAATAGGTTGTTTGTTGTGTTTTGTGGTTACCACATTGACTATAGTAGAGAGAAATTGAGGTAGATGATCGGTAGTAACGAGAGTGATATCATATTAAATTCCAATATAAGTAGGAGAAGTATCAACCATATAATAAGTGGGGTCCACATAAGGAGTGTCTTTTAAGTGTATAGTAGGAGAATGGACCTGATGAGAGAGATAGAAACTCATAGTAGTAGTTAACTTAGGAACCATAGAACATAGATAAAAATCATAAAACATAGTAGGAAACAAAATGATTAATGCCACAACCAAAGAATAAAACCATAGAGTTGTTACAGGTTAAGATACGATGTTTGAATAGAGGTTGGTTTTACCAAATGATTTCACTTTTTAAGTGATTAAGTCCTATTTCATTCCCTTTTAATATTTTAGATGTGTTTCCAATTAACATACATAAAATGGATAAAATAATGCATTAGGAGGTTACTCGATTTAAATTAACTTCCAAAATTAACTACCCAGATTATAATAACACTTTACAAAGTGACTATTGATCTATGAACTATCAAAACAAAAAGGAGAGATTAGACTTAGTTGATTCTATAAGGATCTCGGAGATTTTCATTTATTTAGATACGGGAACAAGATCATTTGAGATTGAAGTTTCTTCATTGCTAGAAATGGAACTTGAATAACACTTTGTCAAAATCGTATAACTCAACCAAAACTATTTATGCGGTTTTGACCCTTCTCTCGTATGGTCTTGGACCTTCTTGTATTCTGGATCTACGATTTTTGTGTCTTCATCTAGATGGAAATGAGTGTTTTTCTCTTTTAGTACTTTTTATGTTCTTTGGAATGGATTTATAACTTTGATCAAACCCTCAAACCCTTGTATTGCAAGATAGAGTTCTTAAAACAAATCTATGTTGGTCAGGCATCCTTATGTACCATCAACGCTCACAACTACTCCAAAGAGAGGATCAAACCACATGTCGTTCTCCTATCGTGTGATATATGATAGCGCAATAAGAATTTGACAAATCATTATTTGACAATACCTTGCTTGAGTTTCAAACTTGCTCAAATACTTGGTAAGGGTTACTTTGATTTCTTTTTGAAAGGATATAGAGACTCTTGACTTGATAGTAGACTTCATATGTAGATAATATTTTCATAATAGATGTGCATGAGTTATTTCATAGTTTTCAGAGAATTGGAGTGCCTTTTTTACTTGTTTTTACATGAGGAGCTCTTAAAGTGTCATGACCCTAAAAATAAGGCATGAATGACTTATTTATACACGCTTCCGATGTTTTTATGTTGTGAAATGAAGACCAATAGAAAATATTACACCATATGAATATAATGCAACTGAAATATTTGGTGCATAATATGTCGCTCCAAAACTCGTAAGTAGGATCAAGTTGTAGATTTGTAAAAATTGACCCAAACTTATGGTTTTGATTCCTAGGAAAAACATAGCTTGACTTTCTAGGTTGGAGGAAAATTGTCTTTAGATGAATTTTATGTTATAAAACCTCATAAACTTATGAAAAATATGTATGTAAAGATGATAAAAGTAGTCAAAGAGCTATCGGGTTAAGTAAGAGTGTGGAGAGTGTATTTGTGTATGCAAGCATGATATGTCAAGATCAGCAATGTCAAAAAGATAGATTACCAAATTTGAGTGTCTTCACCGAGGGAACTTTTGTTTCCTCAAATGTGCTTAGACCATGTATTCAAAATGAAATTAAAAATGTCTTATTTTCATATCTACATTATTAAATTTTTATTAACTGTTCTTATACTTGTTGGTTTACTATATACATGTATTTTGTAAAATCTTCAACATCTACACTATTTCATCATTCATTGGTTATGTTTCCCAATACTCGAAACTCCTCTTGAACTATTACCATACACAATCTAAAAAGTTGTTCTCCCTATGATTCTATTTTGTGAATTTTTCTATGCAAATTCTACTTTTTAAAGATTAAATCTCATGTCCCTAACCTATCTCCAACAAATAATAATACAAGATTACCTAAAATCCTATTTACTACCTCTTTTCCTTTCTATTATGCATGATATGTTGAAATGAATTATAATGTTGTACCCAAATTTTTCCATATTGTTCTCAAGAAAGATATAACTAATTGCACATCTCTATCGGAAAAATGCTACACATAAACCATTTATCTTAACAATCTCCTTGAGTCATAGGATATACATGTTTGTTGCATTTCTATTTTTCTTACATGCTACAATATGTTCCATTTTAAAGAATCAATCCTCTATAAACGAAAATTGGATTCATATCCTTTATATGTCTTAGGAAATCGTAAAAAAATTCAAACTAATGTTATCCCATGGATTATTTGGTATATGAAATATTTGATAAAAAATTCTTTTTGAATTCTCCTTTTAGTTAAATAATATAATTTACATTCTTGCACAAATTTTTACACATCTGTGTTATCCGAGACCAAAAGTAAATTTCTAGGTTAGTCGTGCATAAGTATTTTCATAACTAAAATGGCATGTAAGATATCCACTATGTTGTTTCTTAACCATTGTTCCCCTCATCAATCCTATATGGATACATGATTTACTTCTCTTAAAACAATATACCTTCTTTATCAAAATAATCTAATTTATATGGTCTACTATTATCACTCATTGATTTTATGCACTATTTCCTTGCTGCACAAAAAGGCTTCATCATTTACATCTCACTCCTTCATAGTATGAAATCCTATGAATTCAATTATTAACTCATTCAAATAAATAGTTATACTACGTAATTCATTTATAACATTTTTGACTTCACCCTGGTGCTCACATTTCTCAGCACAAAAAGTATAGCTATGTAAGAATTTAACCATCTTCATATGTCTATGATTCATATAAACTGTAGTGCATGATAATGTGTATAAGACAAATTATTTTAACCAAAATAATGTCTCCACTTATTGATTGCTTGTGCAATCACATAGAACTCCTAATCCCACATTAAATAATTTCCATTCACATCATTTAGATTCTCACTTATGTATATTATTGTTCTTCTTTATTGACTCAATACCAAAGAAATTAATACTCAACTCCCTCTCAATCGATTTGGGAAAATCCTGTGATATACGCTAATACTAACATCGATTCCTTAGTTATCATTACCCTCAATGTATGAAAATTTTTCTTTACATTGGTTTTCTAGAATTTTGTTTTTTTAAATTTTTCTCATGACCTCTATAATATGTACACAAATATCATTGAATTTTTGAATGAATTTTCTATAAAAATTACCAATTAAGACAGATTTTTTCCTAAAATGTATTCCCATGCATTGAACAATTAAATTTTACTTTTAAATTTTATGGATCCATCTTTAAACCTTCATGGGAAATGAAAAAACCTGGATATAGATTTTCTTCTTTTTTATATTTCATGAGATTTATTAGTAATTTCTCATTATACAATGGTTCTATAATTTTATAAAAGTGTATCAAATGATTCTTTATTGTTCTATTGATAGAATATCATGATGATCAAATATGAAAAACTTACACAAAATGGTTTAAGGGCCCCATTCATCAATTGATGAATGTACTCCATGTGTTTGTCATTTGAATGGAACAACTAAGCATTTAGAAAATCCTTCTTGTGTTTTTAATGAATCCTATTATTTGTCTCCTTCCCCAATGTGAATTCAATGGTATTCAATCTTCAAATCTATCTCATTGAAATAATATGACCCACTATAAGAGAATATACAATGTCATCCATTTGTGGCAATGGAAAATTGTACTTGATTGTGATTTTAAAAAAAAAAAAAAATAGTGCACATTTTTACTCTCCATTTTATTTGGCACTAAAAATGGTGGTATAATACACAAGATAAAATATTATAGTATCAATAGTTTGTCGAATAACTCTTGGCATTTATTTTTCCCATGTACATTCTCTCATAGTTTCAATCTATACACCACTTTGTTTGGAAAATTAGAACGTAAAATCTATCGGATTGGAGTATGAGGATCAACTCGGAAATCATGCATATTAAGCATGGTCACACTTCAATGGATTTGTGAATACTTCACATAATAAGCAATAAATCTAATCAAAGTGAGAATCTAGTAGAAAAAGAAAGTGGAGTGTCTGACATACTCATAAATCAAAAATAAGGGGTACATACAAGAGTGATGTGTAACTCCTATGTATGACACATATACATAACCTTATTGACCTATTCAACCTATGACCTATTCTCACTAAGTGACATGACTAACCAACTAGGTGGACAAGACATTCAATGATGATAATTCTAGTCATATACACCAACAACCCCCTTCATCGAAACTAAGGTAGAGGTCATGGAAAGTCATAAACTAAAAGAGAATTCTCCTAGACAACTAAGCCTGATAAGGTTCCCATCTACAAACAACATATTTCTAGAAAATAAGAAGAGAAAAATGGGTCCCGACAACTAGGCTTGATGAGGTACCCATGTACAATAAGAATCTCAAGTAATGGAGGAAAAACCCTAAGGGAAAACATCCACTTACAAGAGATAAAAGACATCCCTAAACAACCTAAGAAAGATGCATCAAATGATTCCTGACAACTAAAGGCCTAATAAGGTACTCATGTACAAACACAATCTTTTTAGAAGAAGAGAAGAGATGAAGAACACTATCCAACCTCCCAAGATGAAGAACGTGCTGAAGACCACCCTGTATCAAGTGAAGAAGAAGATCCCCAAAGTGATAAGGTGTGGTTCTTATCCAAGGAACGATGCTCCATATGTGAGGTGGAAGTGCCAACTACTCCATGAAGGGATGGTGAATCAAGAAGTGATGAAGAAGGAAGGTGGAATATCCTATAACTGTATAGAAGAGTGTCTAATGTCCAATGAGTCCTGAATCAAAGTACTTGCTCCCTGAAAATTTTGTAAAGGACCAGAAGTAGGTGGATCAAGAAATAACTCCTCAATATGTGGTAGATAAGTGGATGATGGAGGTGGGTCCCCATCACTATGGTAATCAACAAAGATAGAAGAGAAGTCATCATCATTAGAAGTGAGCTCATAAATATCATGAAGTCCAGGAGAATCCAATGAATAATCCAAAAGAGAAATAAAGTGAGAAAAAGAGTAAAATTGAGTGTGATGATCAACTATACCAACTGCAATAATATTGTCACTGTGAAGCAGTATAACATAAAGAGAATTCGATGAACTCAATCCGCATGCACCGAATGAGGTGAGTGATCGATATCCTGAAAGGAGACTAGTTGAAAGTAAAGGAACACTAAACACATTGTTGAAAGTGCCACCATTCACTTCAATAGACAATCCCAAAATTGGTGTAGAAGTGTTGTCACCAAGCTGAATAGAAGACATGTCACATGACTCTAAAGAAGAAAACTCAATTTCATATGAGACCATTTGATGAGACGCACCTGAATCAATGACCCATGTAGAAATAGGTGACACAACTACAACTAAAGCTCTTGCTTTTGTTCTTTCCTTAGTTGATTCTTTTTCTTTTTCTTTCGCTTTCCCCTTTCCATTTTCTTTTTCCTTAGAACTTTTGTGAGTTGATGATGAAGATGGCTTGAGAGAATCAAGAAATCTTATGTTGTTCTTCTCCAGAAGACTCATGAGGAGGTCAATCTTCTTCTTCAAACATTTTTCTTCTTCATGTCTACCACTACAGTACCCACATTTGATTCGTTCTTTAGGATTTTTAGAACTAGAAGAGGAAGTGGAAAAGTTTGATTTTGTGGTGGATTGGTCCTTTTTAATCTCATGATCCTTATTGTTATGCTTCTTCTCTTTTGAAACCCTAGGTTTTTCATGACCAACAATGAGAGCATGGGATTTTGTGGATCTAAGAGTACCCATATAAATTAGCTTATCATGTTCTCTAGTCAAATCAATGACAAACTCATCAAAGGAGGGCATAGTCCAACTTGCACCAAGTGCTCTTTTTGTAGCATGGAAGGTAGAGACGAAAAAATTTGGACCAAGTTTTGCAAGGAAAGTATGAGTTGTGAGTCCTTCTTGTCAATTCCACAATTTTTCAGTTGCAATCTTAGAGATTTGAGTTTAGTGAAAAGTCTTGAGAGTGTCAAAACTGCTAGGGCTAAGACTAATCAACTCATTTTCCAGTTCATGCCCTTTCATTTCATCCTATTTCCCAAAAAAATTATCTAAGGCATCCCATAATTCCTTGGGAGATTTGGTAGTATTTATATGAAAGTGTAGTTTTGGTGATACAAAAAGACACAACAATCCAAAGGATTCATCACATTTTCAAACCACTTTTCTTTCTTTGCGTCTTCTTTAGGTTTAGTTTGCAATCCCATAGTTATCTGAAACAATTTTTGTTTTCTCAAAGTGAGAGACATAACATCTTTCCATTCGTGATAGTTAAATGGGGTAAGCAAAGGAACAAAATTAGGATCCATAGCAGAGATAAAAGTGACTAAAGAAAATAGAGAAAATCAAAGAAGCACACAAATGAACACCCCTTGATTGTGGCACTTTATAAGTAGTGTGTTGATTACACCCAAGTATTCGTGCAACGATGAGACGATTGGTCACTCACCTTGTAATTAACGAAATATCGCACAAGCGTGGAGACCACAAAATGTTCAATTGTACTTTCGATAAAAAGTTAAAAAGCACAAAAACAAGCAAGAAGGGAAGGAAGCTCTCTTGTTGCAAGGTTGTGGCAAGTGTGCTCTCTAACCCGCAAGTGAAGAAAAATAATTATAATGCGAAAAGGGGCTGAAAAGAGTCCAAAAGGCTTCTAGGACACAAAAGAGGCTCCCAAAAGGTGAAAGCATGCTAAGAGGGATGCTACACACTCAACAAACAAATTAGTAGAAAAAATCGTCTAATAACGCTAAAAAAGTACTTTTGAAAACGCCAATTTGACTAGACAACAAATTTAAGAAAACCCAAAAGTCTAGTTTAAGAGGCGAAAAACGCTTAGAAAACGTTAATTTTTATTAAGTTCGACTAAGTTAAAAAAGAGCTTAACTTAATTTAAAAATTAAATGTCTATATTGAAAAAGAAGCACTTAAAAATAAGAATATAATTAGATTCTAAAAAAGTAATTAAAATCTAATTATATAAATTAAATGCCACCATTTAATTAAACACTAATCTCTTAAAAACAAAAAAACAAAACCCTAGCTTTAAATATTTAGTTAGATCCAAAAGGGATTTAAGGCCTAACTAAATATTTAACCACCTCTTTTTAAAAAAGAAGTCACGGTAACAAACTCCACCTTCAATTACAAAGCATCCCCGTTATTCAAAGGAAAACTTAACTTTAACAGCTCCTATTATTAAACAGGTTTTAAAAAAACGTTACCTTTTTATAATCCTCGCACTATATATACCTACCACTTAAAAAAACAAAAAACAAACCTTTATTAATTTAAAAACCGACGGAATTTTAATATATTTCCACTCTCGTTGATTTTAAAAACCGATCACTTTATCAATAAAAAAACAAACATGGCAAAAAGAACCGGAAACGAAAGATTAAAAACAGAGAGGCAAACGAGAGGAGGCACGGTCAAGGGAAACGCCAAAGGAATCCAACGCAGGGTAAAGGCCAGATCCGGCAACCAGGAGCAGATCGTGCACGGGATCTCTCGTAGAACAATCCAGAAAGGATGACAAGTCAAGAAAAACAGGTTGGAAGGAGCATTGAACTCGAAAGAGCGGGTCTCATGGAAGCCCTAGTCGCAGGGAGGAAACGCAAACAGCCGGGGTGACTTAACGGGATCCAAGAGAAGTAGAACAACCAAAAAAACGCAGGGGACGAGATACACTGGCAAGGCAAGGTTGGAAACCAAAGAGCAAGTAGAGTCAATGCAAAGTCAGGAAAGAAACTCAAGCTCACTGTTCACAGGGACGTAACACTCAAACGGCCTAACAAATGCAAAGCTGACATCATGCAAGATATAGCCAAACAAGTGCACAGTTAAACGCGCCAAGAAAGAGACAGATCGCATAAAAATGAGCTCAAGAGGTGGAAGACGAAGGATTTTACACGAATATGATAAATCCAAAAATGGTCTGGGCACAGGTCAGAGTGAACAACAATGGTTCTTAACTCAAGCAAAAATGCAAAACCCGATTAATGCAAAAACGTGGTCAGGGCAGAGCAGCAAAACGATGAACCCAAACGTTTACGCAAGGAAAAATATAGTCCAGAAACAGAGGTAAAACTCCAGCACACAAAGCAAAACTCCCTAGCAATGCAAGGAAATCGTCCACGGGTAAGAAGCAACTAGGCCACCAACCCAAAACAAAAGCAAACCGAGATCAAGACAGGAGTAAAAATTCAAACAAGATGAATAAATTTTGGCCAAAAAGACAGGTTTCTACAAAAAAATTCACTTGCAAACCAACATGAAAAAACCAAAGATTTTAAAAAAATTCACTTATGATTTAAAAATAAATAAAAAAGAGATGAAGATCCAACCTCTAATTTTAGCGGTGCCTCTAAATTTGGCTGTAACTAGCTAAATCTGGCTGTAAAACTCCTGAAACCTACACATGCACTGAAAACACACGAAAACCAACAAAAAACTCCACAAACCAAAAGGTTAGATCTGTTAACAGGATTCAAAAAAACTGAAATCTTGCACAAGAAACACAAAAACCAGAAAATGAAGTGAAAACAACTTATTCAAATGAGTGCACGATTACCAAACCCAAGCTCTGATACCATGTCGGATTGGAGTATGAGGATCAACTCAGAAATCTATGCACATCGAGCACAGTCGCACTTCAATGGAGTCGTGAATGCTTCACACAATAAGCAAGAAATCAAATCAAAGTGAGAATCTAGTAGAGAAAGATAGTGGAGTGTCTGGCATGCTCATAAATCGAAAAAAGAGGTACATATAAGAGTGTTGTGTAACTCCTGTGCATGACACATGTACACAACCCTATTGACCTATTCAACCTATGACCTATTCTCACTAAGTGAGATGACTAACCAACTAGGTGGACAAGACGTCGAATGATGACAAGTCTAGTCATATACACCAACAAAATCAAGTCCATGTGATGGCTTATGATCTTCTTTGGTAATAATCCATATGAAAAATATTATTAAATTACGTTTGTAACTTTTTTAAATGTCCAACACTTCACATGAAATTGTTTCTTCCTCCATGATTTTGTAAATATGATTCCTTTTGAAATAACCTAATACTTGCTCCTTAGGTTGAAAAATGTGCCACGAGGGATATGTTAAACTTATTTTTCTAAAGTGATTATTTTTGTGTTACTTTTTAAAGTGCAATTTATCATAAGTAGTGTATTTACTATGAAAAAGCAAGCCAAAAGTGAACATGAATATAACACATATAAATCTAAACTAAGCATGAAAAGAATGGATACCATCGTAAAAAATGATGGAAATGATGCATATTGGAAGAAGTAACAAAATTCACATAGTTATAAACCAACACACATGAACAATGCATCGGGATTCCAAAAGGGATAAGATGGAGAAGTATAGTGTGAGGGAGGGATACATAGAAGGATGAAGGATGGGGAAGACTTTCATGTAAAATGTGAAATGTCGTAGTGTATAAAGGGTCACACACACACACACACACACACACACACACACACACAAATTAAATCCATTTTCCATTATTTGGAAGGAAAGAAAGTAAGAGTAACATGAATGAAAATATAGTGAAACATAATTTGGAAGAAAAATATAATATTATTAATGAACAATCTATCTGAGAACTCTCGACATGTTAACCTTTATACTTGTTGGGAATTTGAAAAGGTATCCAAAACCATCATCGGTAGATAAAAGGAACGTGGGTTGAAGAATAAAATAGTACATCATATATGGAACTTTTGAAGTATTAAAGAATAAGAAAAATTATAATGGAGTGCTACAAAGGAGTGGACATATAATAAGCATTAATTTTTATAGGGTAGGGAAATGGGGAAGAGAATTAATTTGGGCATCTTTAGCTTTTTGATATTTACAAGAGGATCTCTAGATATTTTAGAGAAATGGACAAGAAGAAAGGAGATGAATTGTGGAGGTCTTGTAGTGAGGGAACCCTGGAGAAAAAAATGAATTGAATCCCATCTTTCAATTATTCTAATGTCAATCGAGGCTTTATACAAAGTCAAACCTTATGGCATGAGGATTGTCAAATCCCAATCCATTTTGAAAGGGAGTTGTCTATGGGTACCTCTTGAAATAGGATGCATGGGAACATGCATTAGGTAATTTATATCCTAAAGCATGGCCCAATGCACTAGTAAAATGTTACCACATTATAGAGTTGGATATTTAACTTGGTGACATAGAGTTTCTATAGACAAAGTTAAAAATTATCTTGATTGCGCCATTTACAATTCTAGTATCAACGCACAAATTAGCCGTAAGAATTAATTTCTAATGTTTGCGCAAAGAAGAATTCTATGTTGGATTTGATAATCATCGGGCTTCCCTAAATTTCTTTGTATGGTTACTTGTGCAACATATTGGGCCACATGAAGGATCAATGATTTACGATGTAAAGGTTATGGTGCTTGATAAGGTCATTTTCGCGAAAAAATGGTGGCAAAGTGGAAATATTTAATATCTTGTTTAGAAAGTTGTGTATTAGTGCAAGACATAAGGATTTCCTATCCTCGGTGTGAGAAAGTGCATCTTGAATATTTAGCAAGAGTAGGAAAAAATAAACATGTGTTTGGTAGAACCTTGTTGGTGAAATATTAGTTTTGTAATGTGATAGGTGTGGGAAATCTCATCCAAAGGTTGGCCCTAAATGAATGACCCGCATGCAAAGGAATGTTTTTATAGGAGGCAATTGGCCAAGGTCACCAATGAGAATGATAGATTTATTACCAAATACGGATGTCTTAAAATGAGGAAAATATTCATGGAGGCAATAATAACCATAGTAAGCAATTTGGGGCCAATGAAGCTCATTTCATCAATGAGAATATACTCAACATGTCATATAGAGTCTTGAAATGTTGACAATTTATGGTTTTCCAATGGTTTTATTTCTTTGATGGGTATGTGCAAAGAAGCATGTACAAAGTGGATGTAGAAATGTAGGTGTAAGCAATAAGACGGGTGACTTTTTTCAATGCCCGTAGGTGAGAGTGTTAACCTACTATAACTTACAAGATATGATTTCCCCATGCCTAGAGTATCTTGTATTATCAATTTTGATGGACGCAGTGGTCTCTATGAATGAAGTAATGAAAAGAAGTATCAAAAGTAAGTTGTTTCTCCAAAGTGAGAAATGAGAAGGTAGTGTGGTAGAGGAATGAGTCCTAACGGTATCAAGCATGTGCCCTGTTGACCTCAATGAAAGAATAATATCCTATAAAGAAAGTGAAATGTCATTCTCTTCCCAATTGTGTCAGTTGTCAAATTCCCAATGACCTAACATATCAGGTCCCATGAGGACTCCAGTATGGAATTAGGATAGCACCTTCCACTCATCCAAATGGGTAGGTGGACATGTGGTCTCTTCGTCACTAGAAAAATCCTCACTTGAAATTTTCTTAGAGAATGAGGGAGTATGGGCGACATGCCATGGTTGATAATTAATTTCAATTAGGCTGTAATTAAAAATGATGTGTTCTAGTGTGGTGCCAATGTCAAAAGAAATGTTATGGAATGACATGTATAGAAAGATTTCACTCAAACAAAAAGTTTCAAAATAAGGTGAATCTCAAGTAGAACTCGACATATTATGTGGGAGGCCGACTCAATGAATGAAACAAAGTGAAGCTTCCATTTATCCCTTTCTATGTTGTTTGTTGTAAGACTACATTCTAGAAGCTTTAACAAATGATAGAGATTCTAATGTTTTTAGTCATTGTTCATAGGTGTCAAGGAGAGATATTATTATTGACTCTAATAATTAGATTCAAGAACCTTCCTTCATGACGTATCAAAAATGAAGTAAAATAATGGATGCAAATATCAAGAGGTAATATTTGCAACATGTGGCATGTTTCATATGAATTGATATCATGCTCAATGACACTCCAAGTAAGAATTTTATGGAGGGAAATATACATAATTAGATGATTGAGAGAGATACTTCTTAAATTCTAGAGTGAATATGATGGTAGGTTTTGGAATATTGATCTACCTTGGAAGCACATTTTGTAATGTATTATAAAACCATGTGGTGAGAGAGAATGGGATAATAGTTGGCTCTCATAGGTATAACATGGAATAATTATAGATGTTAAATCCTATCATCATTTCTAGAATGAATGTACTTTATTTTTCCATCACCCTTTCTAAATAATGTTGAATCTAGTTGCATGTCCCAAGGGGAATTATAACCACACTATAAATCATTCAGAAAGTTTTGTATCAGTGAAATACATAAGCTTTCCCAGTCCTTGATGTGAGAAAGTGTATCTTAAATTTTTAGTAAGATTTTGCAAAAATAATCTTTTACTTGTAGAAATGTTCTAGGAGAAATATTATCCAGTAATGTGACAAATGCTGGAAAGATACTCCAAAGGTTGACCACATATGAGTGACATGCATACAAAGGAATGTATTTGACAAGACGTAATCAAAAATGTCGTTAATGTGAATGACGGATCTCTTACCAAATATGGATGCCTTGAAATGAAGAAAATATTTATGAAGGTAGTAGTCAACTATAGTAAGAAATTTGAGGCCAATGATGCTCATTTCATTAATGATAATATACTCAACATGTTGTTAGGAATATTTAAAATTTAAGAATCGTTAGTTTTCCAATGGCTTTATTTATTTTAGGGGTATACACAAAGAAGCATATATAGTGGATGCATAAATGTTTAAGTCCACTACACTAGTAGTGATTTACAGAAATTTAAATATTAATCGATTACTAAGATCAAAATAGATATTAAAGTAACAAGAAAGATATATCATGTAAAAATATCAAGTGTGTACAATAAGGATATAAGAGTGAATTAGCTTGTATTTGAAGATCCGAGCAGATTCTAGGATAGAAATTGAGTGGAATAGGATGGATTTGGATTAGGAGTGCTTAATATGAAAACTAGAGCCCGGAAATTCTTTAGAAAGAGCCACCGAAAAGGGGATAGGTCCACCTTGGGTGCTAGTGTCCTGCAAATGCCTTGCTCTTGATATTTTCTGGGTAAGAAAAGGTCTTCTTAATTTCTCTCATTTTTACATTTTATTCACTTTGTATGGTTCCATGGTCGCACCTAAACATGCATAAAAACCTTAGCTACGCATACACAAGGCTCAAGAAAATATTAGATGAAATAAAAATACATATTTTTGAGTCGAACTAACCTCGATGGTCACCCCAATATGATTTTCACTGAATGTTAAACTACATTTAAGACTCTATATAGTTTTGGTGTGTGTGTGTGTGTGTGTGTGTGTGTGTGTGTGTGAGAGAGAGAGAGAGAGAGAGAGAGAGAGAGAGAGAGAGAGAGAGAGAGAGAGAGAGAGTATTGGACTTGAAGTTAGGTTTCCCTTATGCTAGTTGGAAAAAGATAGAGAGATAAAAGTAATTTTCCCCATGATGAATGTGTGAGATGGAATTCATAAATATCCCCTCCTATGTAGTGAATAATGTAGCCCAAATGCAGTCCTTGAATGTTTCTCTTTTCCCAAGTAGTATATAGTAAGTAATAGCCCAAATTTCCTAGCCCCTAATAATAGTGAGTAATTCATATATATAGACATATATGTATATGTATATGTATATGTGTGTGTGTGTGTGTGTGTGTGTGTGTGTGTGTGTGTGTATATATATACATATACATACACACACACACACACACACACACACACACACACACACACACGTATATGTATATGTATATATATATATATATATATATATATATATATATATATATATATATATATATGTATATGTATATGTATATGTGTATCTATACATATATATATACATACATACATACATATATATATATATATATATATATATATATATATATATATATATATATATATATATATATATATATATATATATATATATATATATATATATATATATATACACACACACACACACACACACACACACACACACACACACACACACACACACACACACACATACATGATTCCATTTTTTCATTTTTAATTAAAAGACAAAAAGGCCAACCCAAAGTGGTAAGAAAGTTTTTAGAAAATATAAGATATAATGTGGCATTTCAAATTTAAGAAATGAGGGAAAATGAGAGTTCCCAAAGGGGACAGTAGCTCATGAGCGCTCTTGTCCCTAATGGACGGTATTGTCAAAGATTCTCAAAGGATATAATGGTAAATGCAATGCTGGTTCATTTGCTATCCAATGTCTAAAATTCAAGTATTTATTCTTAAAAAGTAAATGATACAAGTATAAAAAGGATAAAGCAATGTAAGAGAAAACTAGTTTGTTAATATCTAGGTTTCTTTCTTATAAACGATGTATATAATGACATAGTTAGAAGATTTATGTAATTAGTAAGTGCATGATTTTGTGTTTACATTTTCCCCCACTCTATTCTCGGGTGAATGATATTTAGTATCATAAGGTAGATAGGAGATAGTACCTTGTGGAAATCGGAAGGGAGTTGTAACCTATATCATGTGGAATGAGGATTATGCATGATATCATGTTGAATGGATATTATAGGATGTGTATTGTGGAATATAAGAGAGGATAAGGATCCTAGGGTGACCTCATGTGTGAAGTGGAAATAATACTTGCATTTGTTTCTTGGATATTTCCTTTGTTAGAGCATATTTTGCTTTAAATTTCTCTTTATTCCATTTATGTGTTTCCCTTTTTTGGAGTAAGGTCAGACCTACAAAATAAGATAAGTGTGGTGAATTCACATGATAAATGAAATCTAAAGTTAAATTAGAAAAAGTGTATTGAAAAATAAGTGAATGAAGGATAGAATACACCGAAATGCCATGAGAGAAGAGATAGAATTGTTCATGTGTGTATGTTTCCTTAGATAGAATAGTATTGAGGATATAGGCTTCATGTCACCAAACTAAGGATTTAAGCATTTTGTTATCACACCGAGGATTTAGGAATCATGTCACCAATGGAAGAGTATTAAGAGAGTTGTATTATTTTCACTCCAACATTTAATGCTTCCCCATAGATAATTACCAAAGTGGATGGTCACAAACACAATAGAAACTAGTCACATATGACACATCATTTTAGGCATATTGTGTCTTACGCATATGCCATAGGTACCATTCCTTATTTGATCTCTAGAAAAGATGACAATTATTTTTGTTACCCAAAGTATGTAACTTTCAACTGATTTTGTTCCTATTGTATCTTATAGTAACATGTAATTGTGTATATATTGTTGGATTTAGGAGAAACCTATTGATCCTATACTATAATTTTTCTACCCCCAAGGAGGAACCATCCAAGTGGACACTAGCACCAACCATTCTCCCGTCCCGATCTGGGAATTTTTTTCCCTACACTAATTTTGGCCCGATTATGATTTTGAACCAATTTTTAGATCTTGTTTATTTTTATTTTTATATGTACCAATATTTGTCAATTTGTAGACTGCTAAGAGAGTCAAATAATCACTCGATGAATGACCCCACTCATTTGGTGTACACAAGATGAACCAATATGCGTACAACCTAAACGAGGAAATTGGAGGTTGATGTACACATCTGAAATAGGAGTCATGTAGGGGAGGGGAATGTCTATGGTATTAACCATGTAACATGCAAAATAAGGGGGAAATGTAGCATAAAGTGTTAGTAAGAAAAAAACATGGTATGATGTAATATAAACTAGTCAAAACATGTAATAACATGGAAAAATACATGAGTAGTTAATTGAATACATGAGACACCACTAAATATGTCACAAGACACTCAAAGAATTTAAGGAAATACATGTAATCAATAATTAAAGCATAGAACAAATCCCATAAATAATTTGAAACAAAACACAAGAAAAGGAAACAAGACATAAACAAATCAGATAACCATGATTGGAAGTAGGCCTACAAGCCAAATGCTACACATAAAGTTGACATGTTAGAAATATCTATAATATGTCACAACGTATATAGCTATAAACTAGGAATGAAAGTAGTAGATATTGTAATGATAGAACTTGAATATAGAGAAATAGGAAAGGTAGATGCCAACAGATCCTTAATGGGACCGGTAGAGAAAAATGCCAAGTATCATATATCATGTGATAACCTATAAGTATTTTTCAATTTCCTCAAGAGTACTATTTAAACTTACATGTGTGTATAGAAAAGGATAGAGCATACTATGAATCAAAGTAACATGGTAAGAAATGTGCAACATAGAATAGTATAAGTAAGCAAGGATACATGAAACCAATATGTAAGGTAATATTTTTGTAATTTTTCCAATATTTGAATTTTTGTTAATTATGAGAATATGAAATGCTATGACTAGAAGAGGGGGTAAAGGGTTCCCCTAGTGTATGTGTGCAAAGTGAGGTCTATGTGGGTATGTGTGCCTCAATAGTCATATTTGAACCTAGAAAAAGATCGCATCATTTGGTAATAGGGGATAATATGCCCCAAGTGTGAATATAGTGGTGACCTAAGTGATATCATTGAGAAATTCATCTAAATCTTAATGATAGCTAAAAGGAGTTGGTTTAGATGTGTAGTATGCAAATGATTTTGGTTTATCTTTGAATAATACTGCAAGAATTAATTCATATATGCCCATGACATATTATTCATTAGTGAAAGGTGTACCAGAGTGCTTATGTGTATTCCATCATGGAAAAACAAGAGTGTAATCGAGGAATGAATCATTATGCATAGAAATGGTCTAGGAAGCCGCGAGATAAATGATGATAGTGATATGCATATCAATAGTACCACCAATGTAATTTAGCCAATATTTCCAAAGTTTAAGTGGAAAAGGTTGGGGGTCAAGTGTAACCCAAACCTACGTGTAAAATACCCTTGTATCATAAGTAGTTAGGAGGAAGATATAGCCTTTATATTCGTTATGTGATTTAATAAAATGGATGATATCAATAAGAGCGAGTCTCAAGTGACTTAGAGCCTCATAAGTACATACATTTTTAGAGCCATTGGGATCATAAGGTACATGTTGCCAATACTATTGATTGATGTATAATGTGCAAGTAAATCGATCAAAAGAGGGAGTGACATAGAGAAGAACCACGAATAGGAATAAGAATGTGGTTGATACGCATAGGGAAAAATGTAAGAGGTGAAATGGGCTCAAGAGTGTGCATGATATAATGATAAGTAATAAGAGTAGTAGTAGTAGTAATCGGTGTAGTGGTATATTTAACTTGATATTCACAAAGACTTGTAGCAAAGTAATGGCTATGAAATAGAGATTCATCAAATTCCATGGGGTTAAAATTTAAATCACTAAGAGTGTCATTTATAAGCTCAATAGTATCATCATCGCTCGTAAATCATCGTCATCATCATCATCAGCCTCAACATTGTAATGTTGTATATAATTTGTAAGGAGATTATGGATGGATGCACAAGGTAGAGGGGGATAAAACATGAAACATGAGATCGATAGTGTTATTATGAATGGAGGAAGAAATGTGAGGTGATGATATAGGGTCCGGATATTTAGGCTCCCAATATCATGTGTCAAGACAATATGAGGGGATTGGATAGGTTGGGGGAATAACCATGGAGGTGGCAGAATCCATGTGAAAATATTTGAATGGTTCAAGATGAGCAATAATAGTGTGCTCAAACCATCAAAGGTAAACTTGACACATTGCTTGGATTTTAGAAGGAATAACATGCATGGCATGGATCCAAACTCTACCAAAGAGGGGATAAAATTTCAATGAGGAATCCATGATATAGAAAGGAGTGGTGAGCTTCCGAGGTCCTATTTACAATTCTAATTTTATAATACCAATGCATTCAAGAGTGCTGGTGTCATAGTCACCGACAACCGCAGTAGATTTTTCAATTACACTATGAAGAATATTGAGTTGAGATAGAAAGGATAGAGGAAAAATATTCAATGCATGACCATTATCGGTGAGTACAGATTCATTTGAAAACCTTGAATTTGAGCCATGACAAGGAGAGGATGAGAATAAAAATTGACTTGTGTGAAATATCCTCATCAGAAAATGTAATATAATTGCTAATGTTCTTAAAATATTCCATGAGATACACAAATGAAACATGAGGGTCATCACTTTGTATTTGAATAGATCACAATACAGCTTTATAGTACAATGATAATCAAGGGCCTTATAAACAATATTAAAGAGAGAGATATATTAGATGTGATATTCTTTAATTTCTCATTGCTATCATAATATTTGGATGAAGTAGTAGGGTCGGGAAGTCGAGAACTAATAGGAGGAGGAAGAGAAGTAGGGAGTCTCAAATGTTTCTTATTTCAATGAGCAGTTACAACATTGATAGTGATGTCTACATAGGTAGTCATTAAGTGAGGTGGATGTTGAGTAGTAACAAGAATATATTTATCTTGGATGGATGCTTGGGAATAGACATGGGTATGAATGAAAGAAGAAGACTTGGCCATATCTTCTAAGAGGAAAAAAAGAGAGAAGATATCTAATGCATGATCATGGTTGGGGTTCACAAAATGAGTTTAAAAATTTAAGTCTTAATCGAGGAATGAGATCAAATATATATAACATTAACAAGAAATATCTCATGCAAAAATAAGTGTGTATAATACGAGAGATAAGAGTGAATTAGCTTATATTTGAAGATTTGGATTAATTATGGGTTGGAAATTGAGTGGAACATGAAGGATATAGACAGAGAGTTCTTCATATAGAAAATTGGAACTTGAAACTCCTTCGAAAAAACTGTCTAAAGGGGGACATGATCACCCCAGTGATAGTGTTAGATCTCGGTGTGTTAAGCGAGAAAATTTTCGGTATGAAAAATTAGGTGTCTCCACTAATGTTCACGAGGTTATTACCCTCTCGCATTGAATGAAAAAACTCCCATTATTGAATGAAAACTAATCTAATCCTATCTACTATTGTGGGTTAGCCAAAAAGGTTGGGGATCACATAGGGACACTCCACTGAACTTGTGGCAAGATGCTTCTATAGGGGGTACAAGAGAGAAAAGTACAATGATGTAGGGAGGAGGAAAATTAAGAAAGGAAGGTTATTATTATGAGTAGGCCAATTGCAGAGTTCACACCCAATAACCAAAGTAGTTCAATCATTCAATATAGAAGAACAACAACCTTGTTATAGACATCAAGACAAGATAAGATTATGAACACCAAGTTTCAAAGATCTCCTTATCAAGAAAAGAAACAAACTCTTTTCTCATTTATTGACATTCACAAATTTGTATAATGAGAGGGATAGAGGAACATATGAGAAAGGGAAATAGAAGAAATGTATCTCTTATTTCTTGTGCATTGATACAAAGTTCAACTACTACAATCCACAATTGCTACATTTATCTTTCACCTCCCTCATATGACTCTACGCATTCCTATTCCACTTGTGACCTTTTGTTTTCCATTAGAAAAGACAAATTATGTATTTCTCTTATAATTTCAAGAAAATACTTTTAAAATTTTAAAATAGGTCACTTAAGTGAATATGATGAAATAAAATGATTACGCCAAATGAAGAATTAGAAAGGGGAGAGAAAGGAGAGGGGGAGAGGGAGGGAGGGAGAAGGAGAGAAGGGAATGATATTTTTGATGAATTAGCTTACTTCTTGAAGAACATTGCAAATTATACCTCTTGATGAGAATAATCTAGAATGGGCACCCGCTCCTTGAATTCTTTGTTAAACCGAGCTATCACAAAGGTCAACCTATCTTCCCATATAATGCAAATACATCCCAACACCTTGATCCATGTTTCTAGAACATCCTCGAATCTATTGCATTGATGAAACCATTCTTCATGATCCAATGCAATTGCGTGCAATGTAACTTCGATACCAGCTTAGGGACTTTAAATTATCTTTATTAAAGGAAAGAGAGTCACTGCCCCTTCTTGACCATCTCCTGAAATGCAATGATGAGTTCTTCATTGATGAGTCCTCAATAAGTGGAGGGAACTCAAATATTTTAACATTGTGGTAGAATTCATTTAATATTTTTAAAACATGTTGTCTATAGGAGTTCAACTCGTATATGGAATTATTGAGCATTATATATGGTGCATCCATGATGTGAAGCCATACTCGAGACAAGTCCTCGACAGAAACATAAGCACTTCTTTTCTTACAAGGGTGTGAGAGTCAAAGGAAATCATTTCGAACACTAGTAGGAGTATCTTGTTCAAATGAATGAATTCCTTTGTAAACTTTTCCTTCATCTTTTCTACTTTAGAATATGTTTCTCACGCATAATTGAAGAGGGAAATGAGGTTTGGAAATAGTTCCCTTCCCTGCTCAATGAATCCTCAATCCAATTTTCATTGGCTTTACCCCACATCATGTATTTTTGTGCTTTCTTGATTTCCTTAAGGTCAATACTATTGATTAGAGGGATTTACTCGATCGTAATGGGAGATGTTGATTTGGGCCTCGAGAAAGTTTGAATGTATCTAGTGAGAGCTCTTACATGTTCCTCCAATTGTATGATGGTTTTCTTAAATTATATGGTCCGAGTAAGAAGACGGGAAGAGGATTCTTCAAATAAGTGAGTGTCATCCTCATGAGAAGCTTGACCCAATGAGACGTGTGTCAAATCATACTCAGATGGATTCATTTCCCCATGGGATTATTAGTCTTGAGCCTAGAAATTTCAACATATTGGTTACCTAAGGCGCCACTGAAGAAGCGGGAAGTTTTATGGGATTTCTTCTTTCATTTGGGCTTCGTATCTCTTGATATTTCTTCAAGACATGGTGTGACAAGTTGTTGTAGTGTTCTTGGCTCATTTTTATCATTTCCAGAATCCATGGAATGGCCCATCAAGTATTGACATGGTTCTTTCCATCGGAGTGTTCTCAAGAACTTATTGTGAAATCAATTCTTTATTGTCATGGGGAAGCTCTTACTTTTGAGAAGACATGCTCGAGACACTTAAATGTTTTTCTTTGCCCTTCTACAACACTATGACCAAATAAGGGCCCTGAAAATTTGGACCTCAAGGCTAGCACAAGAAATTCTCCACATTTGGAAAGTAAATTTAATATTTATAGTAAATTACCTTTTCACCCTTTTGATATTTGACCACTTCAATTTCTCTTCAAGATGACCCCATGTGCATCCTCCTTCCACTAACAATTTCCTTTTGTGATGACTTACTAAAAATAGCAAGTTCCTTTAAAAGAAGATTACTATTAAAAATTGGTTTTCTAGACCTCATTTGTGTGAAACCACCATTTTTTATATGGGTTTTTTCTCTTTAGTGCACCTTTGAAATTTCATGTCTACTCGATCGTCGAAACAAGAGATTTCAAATTTTGAAATTTTGCCACTGGGAAATTGGGGTTTCTTCATTGTAAAAATCCAGGCGTGCATGTAAAAAAAATTTCTTGGAACTTCAATGCGATTGGAAAACTAGAGGATTACAAAAATCTGCGAAAGATTCATGCACTTTAGTTCGTGAGATATGAGGAAATATCCTTCAGGTTTCAAAGTTTTTTTGGAAAAAAATATCTTATTTGGCCTTCAAAAATAGGGATTTATTCTATTTTTCTTCATTAAAATCACTAGAGAATGAATGGAATTAATGGAGGAGGAAAATGGTGAGTGGAAAAATATAGGGAAAATCTTGCACGGTTTTGGCAACACATTGAGATTTGTGGTGGTAATAAGAGAAAATGCACTAAGTGTTGCATTTATAATGTTTTCATGGCTTGATGGGGGAGGGTGCATTTTTTTCCCCCTATTTTCCCCTTTGAATTGGGACGATGGGTATAAGAAAATTTGCTTTAGCCTTTTCGACACTTGCACGTACTCATTCGACGAGGAAAATGCGAAGGAGGTTAAAAATGAGCTCTCAAGTGCTAACAAACAGTCATGTGGGTGATTTGAGGATAACATGGGGAAGGAAAAAAATTCCACCCCAATTTTCCCCATGTTTCAGGACAACAACTTAAAGAAAATGGGCATATGTCCAGCTTTGTCACTTGTCATGCATTGGTGCAATGAGAGGGGGACTAGAAAAGTTGGTCTAGGGGGCTAAACTGGGTTGTCGAGGTCACATGGGGTGACAAACATGCCAAAAGGGGGAGGGTATATTTTTATTCCCCTCTTTTCCCCTTGGTGAGGGACATAGAGGACACAAAGGTGCCTTATCCTCATGTTGCCACACATGGCATGCCAAAATTTGACAAATTATCGCAATGCTTACCCCTGCGACAACTTGAAAAGATCATATGTCAAGATCCTAGATGAGGTTTTACACGCTTATTTATATTATTTCACGTGAAAAGGAATTTTTAGAAGGATTAGAATTTTTCTCTGAAACCATTAGTTGTGTTTGGAAAGAACGAGTTCGAATGAAAGATGTATGGTGCTTTAGGTAGATCTGATTTCATCACCATGTATGGGACTGAAAATTATTTCCAATTGTATATTTTTGGGCTCCAAAATTATTTTGAATCTCCGAGAATCACCTCTCAAATTTTAGGTACTCTTTTACAGTGCAAGCTCCTTCGGCCTCAAAAACCCACTTTCAGTGAACTAGCTCCTACACTCCAAACTTGCAAGAATCATCCTAAATCAGTTGTAAAATTATTTTGGATCTTGAATACACCTCCATGATGAATATAGGTCTTCATAATTTCTCCAAGTGATTATGCACTCGTCTTAGAAAGACTCGATGAAAGCCCTTTCTAAGCCTACTTAAAAACCTATTTTTAGAGATATTGCTCTAAGGCCACTTGAATGATCTTGTTTTTCCTAAATCATCTAGGGAAATGGATAACACAAACATATGGGCCACCTGGAAGAATAGGATAGGATCAAAACTGGAGAATAGGTTGACTTGGGGGTGTCTAGAAAAAGATATATCATATAAATGTTTTGACATTAGGGTATGGTTGTCTTGTTTTCAAGTGAATTTTACGCATGAAAAACACAAGACAATAGGGTGCTAGTATTGTGGAAAATTATCTTGTTCTGATCTTTTCAAGGTCTGATAAGGTCTTATTTTTTTCACTCTTTGTCACTTTCCCTTCACTGTAGGATTTCATGGTCGCACATGTACATGAAGAACAAACCCTAGCTACCTACACAAGGCTTAAGAAAATATTATATAAAATAAATAAACCATATGATTTATCCGTACTTACCTCGATGGTCACCTCAATGTGACCGTCACCTTTGAACCGCACTACAATTCGACTCTATGTAGTTCTAGTGTGTGTGAGATAGAATAATATCCCTTGAAGTTAGGTTTCCCTTGTGACAATCACACCAAGATAGCAGGATATACCTAGTTTTCCTTCAAGATGAATGTGTGATATGGAATTCAAAAATATTCCCTCCAATGTGGTCCTTGAAAGTTGTTCTTTTCACAAGTAGTATATAGTAAGTAATAGCCCAAATTGCTCAACACCTAATAATATTAAGTCATACTCATGTATATATGATTTTCTTGTTTGAATTTCATGATTAAAAACCAATAAGGCTGACCCAAAGTGGTAAGAAAGGTTATAAAATAGATAAGACATAATGTGGCATTTCAAATTTGAGAAATGGAGGGAAAAGGATAGAATCTACCAAAGGGGACAATGGTACCTAGGCACTCATGTCCCTAATGAATAGTACTTTCCATGATGATTAGAGGATATAATGGTAGATACATGGCTATGTCACATATTATCCATTATCTACAAGTAAAGCATCCATTACGTAAAATTAAATGATAAGAGTATAAAAAGGATAAATCAATGTAAGATAAAAACAATTGTTGTTATTGTCTAGATTTCTTGTTTTGGAATCATGTCTATAATGACATACTTAGAGGTGTGATGTAAGTCTTAAGTGTGTTATTTAATGTCTACAGTAGGTGTAAGAAATAAGAGGTGACTTATTTTTAATGTCTATGGGTGAGAGTGTTGACCTAATATTTCTTATGATATATGATTTCCTTGTTCTTTCAATACCTTGAATCATCAATTTTAATGGGAGTAGGTGGTCTTTGTGCATGAAGTGATGATTAAAAATATCAAATTTTTTTTTTTGCTATGATGAGAAAAAAATAAGGTGGCATGTATAATGAATGATTCTTAGTAGTATTGCATGTATCCCCGATAACCTCAATGAAAGGACCAATATGCTATAAAGAAAGTAAAACATCATTCTCTTCCCAATGGTGTTGGATTTTAAATTTTCAGTGACCTAGCATATCAAGGATATCAAGGAACATGTGGTTTTGAAATGGAGCTAAGAAAATATCTCTCACTCACCCAAACTAACAGAGATAGACATGTGGTCTCTTCATCGCTAAATTCTCCTCGCTTGAAATTTTCTTGGAAAATTAGTGAGTACAAATGATGTTCAAGGGCTGGTAATTATTTTCAAGGAGGTCCTAATTAAAAATTATTTGTTTGGTCATGGTGCCAATGGCAAAAGAAATGTTAGGGAATGAATTGTATACGAGTTCACTTAAAAAAACTTTCGAAGGGGTCAATCTAAAGCATGAACATGAGATAATATGGGGAGGTGTGAAACAACACTCAACATGGAACGAATGTTTCATTTATCCCCAATATGTTGTTTATTGTAATACCAAATTCTAGTAGTTTTAATCAATGATAGGGATTCCATTTTTTCGGTCACTATTTGTAGGTGTTAAGGAAGTGAGATGATTGTAGAATTTGAGACTCAAAAATTAGATAACCGTTGTAAAACCTTACCAAATTTCAATGAAGAAACATAATGGATTTAAAGATCAAGAGGTAATATTTGTAGCAGGTGGTATGTTTCTTGTGCATTGATATCTTACTCCATGAAACTTTGAGTAATAATTTTATGAAAGGAAATATGTGTTTGTTGATCTAGTGAGACACTTTTAAAATACTAGGGAGTATAAGAGAGTAGGTTTCAAAACATCTCTCTCTTATGAAGTGCATTATGTAATGTATTTCAAAATTGCATGATGAGAGAACATGGGATTACAATCATCATTTGCTCTTCATATGGATGACATGGCCTAATTTTCAATTTTTAGCCTATCATCATTTATAAAAGGAAGGTAATTTACTTATCCATCATCCTTGATGAGCAATATTGAATCTAGCTACATGTCCCAAGGGGCATTATAACAACACTAAAAATCTGAATATTTCTCCATAAGTATGTTATTTCTAATAATTTGTGTGATGTTGGACATTTAAGTATGATTCAATTAGTTGATCTAAAAAATAACCTTGAGAACATTTCATACAACTTTCTATCTAAAAAGAACATTTGTAAAAGGAACTCTATATATTATTTCCTAACACTTGGAATAGTTTAATTATATTTTGGATAAATTGAAATTTATAATTACTATCAATATCATTTTCATGGGCCTCAACATCAAGAAAATTCATGTAAGAACCCATGCTACAAAATTTGGTTTCTCAATTCAAAAAAATTAATCAGTATTGTACCAAAAGAAGACATCTACAAGATTATGGTCCTAAACAAATTTCAAACCTTTTGTATTCTAAATTTAAGAGGTAAAATTTTAATAGGTTAAAGAGATTAAAACTTTCATGGGGTATCCATACTCAAGATCTTAGATTACATCCTCTTGGTTTCTAATCTTTCAAAAATACTAAGGTTTTAATTCATTTACATAGCTATAAACTTCTTGTTTATTAATATTAACTTTTTTCTTTTCTTTTCTAGTCCAAAGCTAGAAAAGATTTAGTATTGAAATGTTTGAAGTGGGCTTTTATTTTTTGAAATCATGATTATTTGAAAATTTATTATGTGAACTTAGAGTATACCTCATGCATCGTTACTAGATACTAAATGCCATTTGAAAACCAAAAATTATAACATGTGAAGATATTTTTGATTAAATATTAATCACCAAATAACAAACAAAATAATAGTTGGACTAATTTAAGTATGTCATATATTTGGTATCAATTCATGTAGATTAAAATATATACCAACCATAATTGTTTTTGTAAGGGAAATAACATTAAAAATAACATACTAAAACAACCTTAAACCTAAATGGTTATATAAAAAATGTTAGAATTTAAGGTAAAATATTTTGATAAAACTTAATTTGGAAAATAAAATATTAAGCCACATAGTTTTACTAGAACCAAATATTAGCTTGAAAAATAGATCCCAAGAATAAACATTGTCATGATATTAATAGCTATTAGACTAAATGATTTGGCTTGACAACAAATATAATTATTTCTTAAGATTTTAAAGGAGAAAAAGTAAAAAAATAAAGGGAAATATGATTTGAATTTTTTTGGCCTATTCAATGCAAAACATATACATGCACATACATGACCTGCAAAATATAATGACTATGTTTTACACTAGAGGATACTAATTTTGAGGAAATCCTCTTCATGACAAGTGATGAAGATAAATATTAATTTTTCAAAAATGTTTACAATGCAAATGCCTTATTTTACAAAAAAACATCAACACTCAGTAAAAAATAAAATTATAAAAATAGTAAACCTTTTTTCCCCATATTTCTAAAAAAATTCTATTGATTTTTGTTGCGTAAGGACTAATTGTGGGCGCTCTAAAATTGATTGAAAAATTAACAAAACTTCGAGAGGCCATAATGGTCCATCCAAATAATCTTCTTCCACCCACTCAAAAAAAACCTACCAAAACACAAAATAAGTCATTTTTATTCTAGTTTGGAAAAAGTTTCTCGAGTTCTATCTATGAACCTAAAATAAAATAAAATAAAAATTATGTCATAAAAATGAAAAATAATATATAAAAGGAAGAGAAAAATCTATGAACAACACCCAAACACCCCTTCAAAACTCGGTCATGCTAGTAGCATAAGGCATGTACTAGTGGGATGATTGGATTACTTAGGGGGTATAAACTACACTCATTCCACTCGATCCAACTTTAAATATAACGGAATCCCCGCAACCTAAAGTAATACCCCTCCAAGACCCAAATAAACATTCTTGAGGGTGCATGTGGGAAAGAACTATATTCTTGAGTGTAAGAGCATTGTAAGATAGTGAGGTAGAAGACCAAGACAAAGTGTCAAGTACTATAAAGGGAATTGATTCTTAAGATAGAGCTCATAGTTTACAACCAAATTAAATGCTTCATGATTCTGATTTCTTGAGTTGCATTGTTAGGTCTTAAACAAGAAGGATATGATAAACTCATTGATCCTTTAAATCCTAGCACATTTAAAGGTAAATTTAGCATTTATGGGATCACATTGCATTGTAAACATTTTGTACATGAAAAATGTGAAAATATTTTCCACCTCTACATCAATTTGGTATTAGAGTAGCTTGATCTTAATATTTTAATGATGTTTATTCTAACCATAAGTTGTATAAGTGCATGAATGAAGTGTTGACATGTTGAAAGAAGGTATAAGAGAGAGATACGAGAGAGAAGGTGAAAAGTGGAAAGAAACTCCTGAAAAGAATAAGAAGTGAAATCAAGAAGAAAGGAAGAATTTCAAAAGAATATGTATGGAAAATAACCTTGGCGAGACATAAGAAAGGTAAAAACTTTCTAGAGAGAAAGAAAAAGATAAAATGGAGAAATAAGAGTTAGTGAAGGGATTGATTACATTACTATGCCACAAGAAGAAGCAAGAGGAAAGAGATAGAAAGAAGAAAGAAGTAAAGAGGAAAGAGGATGCAAGAAAGAGAGACTTATGGTTTCAACAAGAACTAAAAGAGCTTAGGAAATATGCGGATTAGCTATAATTTTTATGAAATTAGTAAGTATAGAAGAGGCAAACAAAGAATTTGGAATAGTGTTGAGAAGTCAAGTTAAGTGGCCTATAGGGTTACTTGTGAAGAGAAAAAAAAGAATGCAACTGAGAGAAGTGATAAGAAAAGAAGAGGAAAATCTAAGTAAAATTCAAATATGAAGGAAAAAAAAAATCATAAGATGTCATCAAAGAGATTGTATATGTGGAAAATCAGAAATTTGATGAAGAAGAAGTTATAGAGAGCTTCTTAGCTTCTCTTAAAGAGGATGAAGATGAAGATTTTTTTAGTAATGAATTTGAGAATGAGGTTGAATAAGTATTTTATGATGCTTGTATATATTTTGAATTTGAATATTCATTTCTTGAAGATGAAGAGGGTGCAAATGTAGATAAAGAAGAAGATAAAATAGTTGTAAAGGTAGATTTAAAGTTGTGACAACTAGAAGACATTCAAAGGACAATGAAGGAGACTCAAAAGTCTTCATGTTTTTAATACAATATTTAGTGTGACAGTTTTTGTACAGATATATTAGATGAGGAAGTGAAAACAATTGAATGAGAAGCTCTTAAAATAGCTGAAACGAAGAAGATACAAGAAAGTATATACATTTTTAGAACAACAACATGAAGAAGAAGATAGAAGAGAAAAATGAAAGACAAAGCAAGAAAGAAGAAAGAAATCAAAGTTAACTATATAATTGCAATAAGAAGAATAAGAAAACTACTTAAGCTAGCACATAAATTCTTCCACCTAGGGAGAATGATGCGGGAACATCAACCTTGTATATAAGAAAGTTTTAGTTTGTAATGATTTTTGGGTTGTTGTAGGTATTAGGTGTCTTATAATGTGTTATTGAACCATTCTAATCCATCTTAAGTCCCTCCATGAATGTTTACGCCATTTTGGAGTTTCCCTCCAAAATGAACATTTGAATATTTGAATTTGTAAACTAGGATCTAAAAGGTGTAATGTTCTATGTGAAGTTGTAAAAAGGTGGTAAAGGTCATAAAATACCATATTTGATGTATCTAGGGTATTATCACCCCTTAAACATGAGTGGCCATGTTGTGGTTAGTCTTCAAAGATGGTTAGATTTGAAGAATTAGTTATTCCACTTTTACCTTTTAGATCTTAAAATGAAGATATTTGAATGAGAAGAGAAGAAGAGAGTAATAGAAAGGGATTATAGGTTTAATAATAGAGAAAAGAGCCTTCAAGAGGCAAGAAATTGAGATGAAAATCATGTGAAAATCAATTAAGATTAGGTTTTTGTAAAGAAATGATGAAAGGTTCTTGTATATATGAATAAAATGAGTCTTTTGATTAAATATCTATGTATGAATGAATTCAATGAGTTTGAAATGGTGTGTTAAGATGGATTTCAAGCTAGGAATGGTTCTCAATACTGATCATTATGCTTTAGTAATATATTTGCAATGGATGTATTGATAACTCGATGCTTTATTGTGTGTTAAAACAAGAATTTATTGTTATTTCCATAAATATAGTAAATGAATAGGTGTTAGAATGTTGGGAATAGGTTTTTAATGTGAGGATGAAGCCTCTAAGGGTTTGAGGTGGTAATAAAGGTGGAATTTCTCAGTTTGAAGTAGAATAGGTAAGATTTCTTATGCATTCTTGAGAATAAAATGAGGAAATAGGTAAATAAATGTTGAGTGTGATAATGTGAAGAGTATTGACATGAATGTACAAGTATAAGAATGAATTTTAGAGGAAAAAATGATATAAAAAGGATATTGAGTGAAGGTTTCATGGACTTTCCAATGAAAATAAAGTTTTCTTAAGGAAAAAGATTGCAAAGCGTGTTGTTAGGAGTGATTGGTGCATTTCCGGTGTTGGTGTAAGAAGAAGAAAGTTGTAGGATTATTTTTACAGAGCTTAAAAGGTAAGTTTGAGGTCTTAAATCTTTGATTTGTTAAAGTTATGAAATAATATCTCTCTTGGGTTTTGTGAAACCCTAAGTTAGGACTAAAATACTAAAATGAAGCTAATTTGAGTTCCCTTTGATAAATATTCATGAAATTTTATACAAACAATTTGAGAATTATTTAGAAATATATTTTTAGGTTTTAGGTAATTTGGAAGTGTAATACTAAGATATTCTTGAAATTCCTATTTAAAGGCTAGAGAGACCTAGTTGATATGAGTATTTCTTGAATTGGACATATTTTGTTCACAAAATATTCATATTCTTGTTGTTTTAGTTATAAGAGCTGAAAGGATTCATAAAAATTGTTCCAGTTCATATAAAAACTCAATATATAAAAAGTTTTGAGCAAAAATAGGTTTCTAGGGCTAGTAGACTATATAGATAAAGTTGAAGGGCACAATAGAGTTCTATGATATGTTCTAATGTTTTTATCATTGAATAAACTCTGTGAGCATAGAAGTAACTTGTGGATGTTGGGATAAAGTATTATGAATCCCTTGAATGATTCTATGATCATAAGTGGTGTTTACATAGTTAATATTGTGACAAATTTCTTTTGTATGTTCCCGACAACATGAAATGTTTTCCTTGATAGAAGAAGGTACAAATGATTCATGAAGGGATATTGAACAAGATAAGAAAGAATATTATTGAAGAAACTTATTGATGTATACAAAGTGAAGTTAATTATTAAAGACTTATAGAAGGAAGATAACTAGAAAATTGAATGAGACAATCCTATTTCACAGATCAGAGAGAGCTGGAATTCTTGTTATATTTTGGTCTATTAAGTAATTTGAACTTGTTTAAAGGTATTGTAAAATTTATGGGATAAAAAGAGATTGAGGCTAGGTAGATGATTTTTAAGTCTTGAAGGAGAAAATAAGAGATGGTACAATCAACTATGTTTCTTAAGGTTCACATTACTAAAGAAGATTTGGTAGTAGGGTGTACAAAGAGTTTAACATTTTGTAGATAGAATTAAAATGGTAATAAATCATAACCACACTTTTAGAAGTGAGTAAAAATTGAGATGAGACTCGAATACAATGAGGAGAATAGAAGAACATATGAGGAAAGTTAAGAAGGTCCATTTCCAAGAATCACAATGAGTGAACATACAAGTATGGAAGTGTGAGAACATTTTTGATGGTGTATGTGGGAAAGAGATATATTCTTGAGTGTAATAGAATTGTAAGATAGTGGGATAAAATTCCACGACAATGTAAAGTACTATGAAGGGAATTGATTCTTGAGAGACAACTAATAGTTTATAGCTAAACTAAATGCTTCCTAATTATGATTTCTTGAGTTGTATTGACATGTCTTAAATAAGAAGGTGATGATAGAATCATTTATGCTTGAAATCCAAGAAAATTTGAAAGTAAATTTAGCATTGATGGGCTCACATTGTATTGTAAACAGTTTGTACATGATGAAATGAAAACATCTTTTCTACCTCTACTTCCATCAGTTGATTCTAGAAAGTCTACAATAGGTTATGTTTTCCGTATTGGTTTAGAAGTATTTTCATGACAGAGTAAGCTTCATATTATGGTTACATTGTATTCTATTGAGGCCAAGTACAAAGTAGTGGTTAGTACAAGTAGAGAATTAATGTGGATTCAAATAAGATTGCAGATATTTAACTTGAATTGTTAGGATCTACATGTTCTCTGTAGAAATGGATAATTATTAGCCATGCGTGGAAGCTAAGATTTAAATGTAAGGGCGTAAGACAAGAACATGAAAGTGCATGGAGGTGCGTATACCAAGAAGAAATAATTCAAAGTGCACGCAGTTTGCATGCATACATGCATCATTTGGAACTTAGCCAATTTTATAGAACATGACTAAACATAACAAGATAGAGTTGAAGTGGCATCCAAGCAAGGTATAAAGATATAAAAAAGCAGGTGGCTTACGACGCACAAAAAGGAACTATAATTGGGAAAAGAACATGCAACTAAGAATAAAAGTGATGCATGTAAGAGGTCTAATCATAGGATTAAGGTAGATTAAAGCATGATGTATATTTAGCTTAATCTATTATTAGCACAAGTTGTAGAAAAAGCGCACAAGCTATCAGTAAGCACACATATTATTAGGAAAGTGTATATATATGGTGAAGGTAAATTCCCACCCTAATATAAGATCCTTCATTATATTAGGGACCAACAATAACCATAACAATCATTCATACAAGAAGATACAACATACCATGTCAATTCAACAACACGATAATACGGAAATTACTCACGCAGATAATGAATATTAAGATCCGAATACCCATCAATCGATATTTCTAGATAGGGATCTTTAAAATTCATACCCAATTATCCATTATAACTATATTTCATAAAATAACACAAATAATATTACAATATTACCCAGGTTCATCCATGCACCGGGCCATGTGCACTCAAACAGACTCAAGAACCACCAAGATATCTCAAACATCAATACTTACTTAACAAAAGAACTCAAAATCTACATGCTAACATATTACTAAGAAAAAAAAATGAGGGCCTGACAATCATGCGAGTGCTTTGGGTGAGATTCTAGGATTATTTGGATGAGGTGCCAGACACATAATTATTGTTGGGTAGTAAAAGACTAGTTTTGAATATCTTTGGAAAATATTGAGAATTAGATTTACGATAGATAAGATGCTTTTGCATAGAGATAAAGTATTAGATCTTAATTTAACACATGAAAGTGGGTATAAGATAATCTATATGACTTCTTCTATGAGACATTCTTCATATTCTTCCCACGAAAGTTATACTAGCGGTTGGAAGCTTACGTGGCTAATAGAGGTGTTCGAATGGGAAAGAAATCTTGGAGACATGAAGAATACCAAACACTCTCTTATTTCAATGAGTCATGTACTAAATCTATAGATCAATGGTGGGAAGGTGTGTTGCAAAACTATACCTTGGAATAAGAAAATTTAATTTACACATGCCCGGAGGAAGTAGAGTTATGGTTTTTACGTGAGCCAAGAGGATCTTATTTATGTGTAACACCATTATCTATCAAGATACTAATGGTGGAATTAGGAATAGAGAGATTACCTATGGTGACCTAAATATCGACCGTACATAAGGGTATGAGCAGGTTTTTTGAACTATGGTGGTGGCCTAGTGGAGGAAATAGAAAGAGAGGAAACACGAGATCAAGTATACCGAGGTGTAAAAGAGGGTAGTTGATGAAGCGATGATGTTGAGAAGAATGATGAATGACATAAGTGATGAGAACCCCATGGAAGATGAGGGACCATAGGATCATGTCCTCCCAAAATTGGGAAAACATAGTAGAGAAACCCCATCGCCTCGATGAGAGTGAATCTAAGGAGTGAATAAGAACCACAAGCGAGCATCTAACCTAACATACCTACCTAGCCCTTATGCAAGGTCTTGGGACCCATAGGTAATTGTATAAGATAATCATAGTAAAGGCAAGAAAGGAGGATTTCCATGGTGAATAGGAGATACACGAAGAAATATTTTAATTACTTCTCAAGAAGAATGACAAATCAAGGACACACACATGGCCACACAGTAGGTGCTAGTATTTGAGGAAAGTGTTTTTAGAGGTAATTTCGAGAGGTCCATTTTCAGGAGAGAGTGTTGGTGTGTAGCCCATAAGAAGAAACCCTATAGGTGTAGCTATAACACATAAAATGGGTGTCCAGTTCAACACAACAACTGGGACATAAGGAAGTTCATCTATTGGACCACAGTCATGGTGGGAGGCTTAGAAGGATTAAGACAACCACCACACAAAGGAAACCCCGGTGGAGGATTAGGTTCTAGATCTAGTCCTAATCTAGGCAAGGGCCATAACTCGCCACTATCACAACCATCACCTTAAAAATCACAACAACAGACACCTCAAGTTTTCATTGAGATGTCTCTTGACATGTGGGAATATTGAGGTGTGGAGCATGCGGCTGAGCATGTACACAAGTGTGAATTTTTATAGAGAGATAAAGGCATAACAACCCGTGATAAAAATGCATGTTAGCTACCTACCACACTTCAAGGGTGCGCACATAGCTGGTATAGAAAGTATAATCCAAATCAAATTGTGATGGATTATGATGCACTGTGTGCTGGAATTTTTACTTAATTTCACATTCCCGAGTTAGATAAACAAAGTATAAGTGTGCTAAAGGATGTCAAGAAATTCCTTTCTGAAAGTGTGAGGGATTTTGATGCATGATTTAAAAATCTATTATCCAAGCAATCTTATGATATCCATCTAGCCAAAATGCACAGTGGGTTTTTGGAGGCTTGCGGACTCCATTTCGAAGGGCCTTATCACATAAAACATTTACTGATCTGCGTGAGTATCTAAAAGTATCTTTGCATGCTAAAGTAGTTAGGAGTGTAGATACAAGATTTATCTCTTTTTGCGAGGTACAAATAGTATCTATGGCTAAACAGATGGAAAAATTATTTGCTAACTCTGTACATGATACACACACAAGTGGGTTATGGTACAACAATTGCGATGTGGAATGGCATATGAAGGATAGATGTCCGGTGCAGGAATGTATGTGCACTATTATAATCTTGTGAGATTTTACAAAAGAACCATGATGTTAAGAATTTCCCTCTCTTGGAGCATGCAACACATAAGAAAGTCTCTATGTATTGTAAGATATGCAATGCACATAACCATGATATAGTTGGCTAGTTGATTGACCATATTCATGAGGCATGTGAGACGGTATTGTGAAAAACCACTATGGTTAGTAGTTCTCAAGTGTAGGAATCCTAGCCTAATAAATGGTGAAATAATGGAGATGGTGAATCACTATTCAAGGAAAAAAATACAGGTTATTTTCAAGTATTAGAATTAACGGGGTAGATAATTTCCTGACACTACTTGGACATTGAGGGCCTATGAGTGAAGATGAACTTAATCGATTTATGCACATACGGTGCATGAACCTAATAATGTGAAACCATCTAAGGAGTGTGTACTTTAGTGGGAAGACAATTTGTTAGTGACACTACTAACATTTCTTGTGAAAATTGGGCCCATGATATGTATGAAATGGTTAGATGTGAATTCAAGGAAGGGCCACTCGAATGATTAGGTCGTACATGATTAGGTATTTTGGAAAAAATCAGCTTACCTAGGTATAGATGAGAAGAAAACCATAACTCATTCTTGCACCCCATGGAGAACAAGTGGCGAATGAGGGAGATAGAAAGAATATGCTTATTTATATTACACGTAACAATAGTGTGCTAGTGGAAAAGAGACATAGATAATTTTTAGGGTCAAGTGCAAGGTAAGGGTAGCCTTCCTAACAAGGTTTTCTTGGAATAACGTTCCTTCTCTTATACACGATTATGATGGGAATACTCCTTCTCTAGTACATATCCATATCTCGTGAGAGAAATTGGGTGTAAGGACATGAATCTATACCACCATATCTTTAGGTACATAAGTTCTATTCTAATCTACGCAGATGCACATGTACACAGTATGTCCATGCTTTGTGTTAAAATAGTAAATCACAAGTTGGCTGATCTGTTTGACTGGTATTGCTCACACCTTTGATTATTTTTCAACAAATCCACCGGTACATGAGATATTTCAGATTATGAAGTGCATCACATTGGGAGATAACACAAAAATAGAGGAGCTTATGCTTCAAACTACTTGGAGAAGCTGATACTCGAGGCATGCGAGGATGTACAGGAAATAAAAGAGACAATATTCAAACATACATGGAAAGAAAAGGAAAAAGGGAATCTAGTCTACCTCATTGATGATGAGGAAGTAGAATAACATGGATATCAGCCATACAAAGGGTACACACAAAGTAATGGATTATGTAGATGGAAAGGTAAGCACATACCATGTTCATATGAAGATTAAAAAGGTTAATATTAGAACTAAGGATGCACCTAAGGAGGCTATCATTGGAGACTATTGGTCAGAAGCAGTGGTTGTAAAAATTATTGAGCTATTACACGACTTCCGTAACCTATTCTCAAGATGTTATCATGATCCGGAGGGTGTACATCCTTTATGGGGAGAAATGAAAATGAAGTTAAAATATGGCACGCTTTCGGATTGGAAGAGGCCTTATCAGATGAACCAAAAATTACATGTGAAGTTTAAAGAATAAATTGACAAAATTCTTAAGTCTAGAATCATCGACCCAATTGAGAAATCTAAGTGGATTATCCCCATGGTGATCAACATAAAGAAGAGTGGTCGAGATCGGGATCTTTGTTGACTAGAGGGTACTCAATACCACGTGTCATATATCATTTTCCTACACTATTCATAAAAGAGAGATCCTTGAAGGAGTTACAAGGCACAAAATATATTCATTTACTAATGGATTTTTGGGTACCATTAGGTACGCATTGCGCACAAGGATCAGAAAAAATACCATCTTTGACTGAATGGGGAAGTTTTGCATATAATTACATGCCCTTTGGGTTAAAGAATGTTCCAAGTAGTGTTCTACACATCGTTGTTCAAGCGCTTTAGGATTTTATCCATAAGTTTTTACAGGTCTATTTAGATGATTGGATTGTTTATGGATTAGTGAAAGATCACTACAATAATTTGAGGCTCGTGTTTGAAAGATGTAGGAGCTAAACATCTCTCTCAACATTAATAAGTACATATTCACTACACATTTTGGCACTCTACTTGGGCACATAATTTGTAAAGATGGATTATTGGTAGATCCAGGTAAGATTCTAGTAATTTGGGGGCTAGAGGAACCTATTAACAAGAGCGAAGTGCACAATTTCTTGGGGCACACTAGTTATTATAGAAATTTCATCAAGGGTTATGAAAATATTGCCACACCCCTAGATGAAATATTCAAAGCCAAGGGAAAGTTTTATTGGGGTGACGTGCAACAACCGGCATTTGAAACTCCGAAAAGAAAATCTTACAAAAACACCAATCTCGTGCTTCCTATCATGGAATAATCCTTTCCATTTACATGGTGATGCCTTTGGCATGGTTATTGGTGTAGTCTTGGCACAACCAAGAGAGGGAAATGTGGATCATCCCATATGCTTTGTAATTTGCAATTTGACACCAACCGAGTAGAACTATACAATGACAAAGCAAAGTGTTATCTATGATTTATGTGATTTAAAATTTTAGACAGTACTTATTGGCCATACCATTTATCTTTTACATCGATCATATGACATTGAATTACCTAGTCAACACACCTATTTTACAAGGGTGTATCTTCCTCAAGATTCTTATTTTTCAAGAATTTGACCTAAAATAGTCATAGTAAAGCTAGCAATAGAAACTTGGGACCTGATCACTTGTCAAAGATAAAATCTAGGGAGAACACATAAATAATTGAAGAAACAATGCTAGATGTACAATTGTTTAGATTGAACCATACACCAACTGATTTGGAAGTTATAGTAGTATTTTTGTGTACTGGACTTGTGCCTAAGGAATGAAGGCATTAAAGAAGAAGCAATTTTCTATCCGTGCTACTCCATATCAACTCATTGAAGGTGAGCTATACAAAATGGGGCAAGATGAAGTCTTGCATAGATGTTTTTGGAACATGAGAGAGAAGTCATCATAGAAGAGGCTCATGGAGGAATAACTCCGAGGCCATTATGTAGGAGATGCGAGTGCATGCAAGATCCTTTTAGATGGTTTATGGTGGGAGACATTATATAAAGATGTCAAGTATTTTTTCAAAGCATTTGATCAGTGCAAAGATTTGGGAAGTGTATAAATAGAGATGAAATTTCATTTATGCTTATAACAAGCATGAAACCTTTTGAAAAATGGGTAATTGATTTTATAGGACCTATTACACCACCCAAAAAGTGCAGGACTAGGGCACGCTACATCATCACATATATTTTCTATTTGAAAAGGTGGGAAAAGGATGCACGTACAAAATATTACACAACATAAACAACTAGGTTCCTTTTGGAAAATATTATCAGCAAGTGTGGATGCCCATTGAGCTTGAAAAGTGATAGAGGAATTCATTTTTTAAATGAGACCATTTGAATTTTATTGGCAGAGTTTATGGTAGCACACAATAAGGTTACCCCTTATCACCCTCAGGAAAATGGTACTACTAAAGCTTTTAACAAGATCTTGGGACATACACTAACAAATATATGTGATGTTGGAAGAAAGGATTGGGATGAAAAGGTATCAACCATACTTTAGGTATATAGAACAACTTATAAATGGTCTAATAACGCCACACCCTTTTAGTTGGTGTTTGGAATAGAGAATGTACTTCCTTTGGAGTTTATGTTTCCTCCCTACATATTGTGCGCGTCGGTGGATTGGATGATGAACAGTGCTATGGATGAGCACATTAAAAACTAATGCGATTAGATGAGTGGTGCAAAGATTGCGCATTAGAGTCAAAAGATAGAAAAGGCACATCATAAGGCTTGGCATGACAGAACATCAAGAATAAGTCCTTTTAGTTGGAAATATGGTACTTTTGTATGACTCCAAGTTTACGTGTCATCCCCGAAATTGAAATTCCATTGGTTGGAAACCTTTGTAGTAACCAATATACTAGAGTTAGGTGCATGTCAATTGCAAGCATTGGATGGTAAGATGTTTTTTAGTTATTTCAATGAGAGTAGGCTGAATCCCTACTATAAATAAGTTTCCTTTGTGTTTGTAATAAGACAATATTACCACTTAGATTATATTTCCCTTTCATGTTTTTTCTTTTGTTTTGTTGTCATAAAAGTGTTTGCGTATGCAGGAGTTGATTACTACTTATTGAGTGGATACACAAAGGACCGCACATACTTTTAGTATGGGGTAAAACAGTGTGAATGCACACAAAAGAGACTAGGTGATGTTGGTACTTATATTAGAGTTGGTTTAGTGGTGTGTGAAAAATTATAGAAGAAGGGTGCTTGATAGAGAAGAACTGGATATACGTGAAAGCTAAAGGAATGCGTTGCAGGTGTTTAGGAATGATGGTGCTTATTGGGAATTAATCATATATGGAGATCACACATAGGGTCATGTAGTGTAACACGAGGGAGGAAGCAACTGGATAGACTACTTGGTATGAGTACCAAAGGAAGATGGGTTATAGCGTAGGGAAGTGTGCGCAAGGATGACTACAACTTGGAAAGTAGTAGCGCACCATAACCTTATAACTACAATGTGTGGAAGAAAGTTGGAAAAAGTGCAAAAAAACAAAAATGCGTAAAAATCAAAAATCGCCTTTAATGATTTGGAGTGGTGGTAGGTGAGGAGCAATGAATGCACTAAAATTTTGGAAAACTATAAAAATGGCGCGAACAAGTTCATTATTTCCTTGCATATTGAAGAGCTCAAACAATTGGAGAACAACTAAGTGAAAATTACATATGACAAGTTTATACAAGGACGATTTGAATCGAATTAGAGAAGTGATGACTGTGATAACCCCATTGGTAGAGGAGAAAGCTTCGTGGGTACAAGGAATATTAAAAGTTAGGGTTTCAAAGAGAGATTGGAAAGTGTGAGGTAACAAATTTGGAAGTTGACAAGCTAGGGTTTGGAGGAAAGGAGATTTGTAGAGCTCAAAGTTACGTAACTAGGGCACGACTAGTGGATCAGAGACCAAAACAAGACGTTGGAAACAAGAAAGTACTTAAAAGCTTGACACCCGACGCTAAAACACAAGGGTTGAGTAAGTGCATTTAAAAAATGAAGGCAAGTGGTTTTGAAAATTTGAAGTTTCCCCTATAGTTGAGAAGTTTGAAATCTGAAGAACTTGTGAAGTTAACAATGGTACTGAAGAAAGCACCCACTGTATCACCAAAATTTAAATCAAAGGGCATGAACAAGAATCAAATTGTTAAGGATGCACCAGAAGAGTGTTCTTAGAGATGTCATACCTTCCATAAGTATTGGTAGGGAAACCATGGGAGTCACACTTAACCAAGTGAAATATTAGTGACTATAACCATCACACGAGGCGCATGAAGGTGAAATAAATAATGATGTGCTAAGAAAGATAGGCCAAAGGACTATAGAGGGTCAATAAGTATATGATGATACCATCAAGAAGGATTTGGAGGGCACTGGATTTCTCCAGCTGTATGAATTACCTTTATTTGGAAAACTTGAGTGACTTTATCAATGGCCCATGTCACATGTGCACAAGGAATTCTTCTAATTTTTGGGAGAAGAATACGCATCACCGTGAAATTGATTTGACAAGTGACATGTTTGCACAGCTATGGCCTTGAGATTGAGCAAGACCCAAATGATGCTAACGGGCAGGTAGAGGCCACCAAAAAATAGTTTAATTATAATTGCAGAAATCACGTGATGGATGTCACAACCATTAATAAGTTAGGCTATAAGTTAGGCACATCAAAAATATGGTCCTAATTAAATAATAAGTGGCTACACATAGCGCAAAAGATGGCACAAAAGACCATGTACAACATTATCGGGTTTATTGTTAAGGGCATAATAGAGGAGGCACACATCCAAGTGAGTAAAGGTGAGAAGATAAATTGGGGCATCATACTTATTTTAATAGTCTTTTGGGAGATAGGGGTACCCGATGGAGTTAAGGACAAAGTGTAGATATACCTCTTGATAAAAATTCCCAACGCAAAGGTTTGTAGACTATACACACGCAATGAGAAATCAATAATGCATATAAAATTTAGGTAGATAGATGGTACAAACGGATGCACAAAGCATGCAAGCATCGGTGACGTGTACGAAGAGAGTTACCATCTAATCGGATAATAAGGCATAAGTTACAGTGCATCAAAGGTTCAGCTTTGGGAAGGTTCTTCTTAAACAATGGAGAAAAGGGCCTGTGGTGCAAAGTTCCCTTTACCTTCATTCCCAAATACATTAAGGCATATGTGAATAGGATTAAGGATGTGCGGAAGATGATATTTGATGTTGATAGTATAGAATCTAATTTCCATATGTTGTGCACTATGTATGTATACCCTTCCAAATCAACGTACGTGGAGATGATAGAGTCAAATAATATGGATATTAATCATATAACTCTTGTCGTAGGAAAAGAAGTAGTAAGAGTATCCATATAGCTAAGGAAAAAATTGAAGAATAAAAAGTACATGGATATAAGGGACCTTAATCTCCTAGAGTTTCCTAAGGGAAATCACAAATTAGGGACTTTCAAAAGATCACACAAGGAGACCCCTCCCCTACAGGAAGAAGAAGAAGAAAAGGGAAAGGATGAAGAGGAGGAGGTAGAAGATGAAGACACCGTGCTTGACCATACACATAGGAGAAAACTACAAAGGGATTGCATAACATAAAAATAAGGTGTAGGGACATCGAGAGTGCATATGATATCAGCTAGAGTCACTCCAACCAAACCAAGAATAGAGAAAAAAATCCTCTCAAGAAAGATAAGGTGACGATCGGTTACCACTATAGGCAAAGTGATGAAGAAAAGTATGATGAAGAAGTCAAACTCATCAAGAACTGGATCATGATGAGGAAGAGACTAAGGATGAGAATGCAAAACATGATGAGGAGATCCACAATGCGCATTATGACAACCCCAAGGGAGATGAAGGAAAAGATATAAGAAATGATGAGGCACAGTCTATTGGATAAAATTTAGACACTATAGGTAGATATGGAAGTAACATGCAACCAAGTGTTGAGAAGGAATTACCTAAAAGTAGGCACATTGGTAGAAAAGAGAAAGGAGGAGATTTTATAACCCACCCAAATGAGCTATATAGATGATCATAAAAGGTGCTAAGGGCAAGGTTTCAAATCATAGTGATAAGAAAAGACCTCTATGGCTAGGAGATAATTAATTCGAGGAGAAAAGATGTGTATAAAGAAGATGATTTTTGGAGTATGCAAATTCATATGGAGGAGCTTAAGTTCCAGATAAATAATGAGGTACATGCTAAGCGTAAAATGAAGAAGGAACCATGAACAATCCTTAGTATGATCAAAACCATGCAGCTAACTAACGAATAGGCCAACAATGCACAAAATAAAATGGTGGCGAAGTTGCACACCACAATTTGGAAAATGGGGCCACAATAAGAGTTTTTCTTGAGGAAAAGAGGGATAAAGAACATGAAGTGTAACGACTCACTAGAGAACTAGAAGAGGAAAGGAAGCATACAAAGTATGCCTATAATAAGGCCAAACAAATAATAAATTCCATCACAATTGCACACCCCGACTTGGTGGATAAAGCCCAAGATGATTATCAACTGAGTTGCATTGCTCGTAGAATAATTGGTGTGCATGATTTTGCATGAGAAAAAGTATGTACCATGGTAGTGGAGGAAGAGTTGACTTCACAAAAATAAAATAATAAAGAAACAATCACATAAAAGATAGTGGAGTATGGTGTTGGCTACCATGATCAAATAAGCTATGAAGAAATCAAGGTGCATGTTTGATAGTTTTCAAGACCTAGATCTCATTCGGAAAGTTCATACCACTCAAGAAGAGGCCGAACTTAAACAAACATAAGCAACAGAGAAGGATAAAAAGTTCAAGCAAGAGTAAATCATGGCAGAATAACGTGGAAGTGGGATATGCTTAATGCTATTAGAGATGCCTTTGAAACACGACTCAAAGAACCCGGCTCAATGGTTGCGCGAATGATGGATGCTTTGAAAGGAATGGCATTAGAACTTGATGGGATAATCATGGAGATGAAGGAGTAGGGTGAAGAGTTCTCCCTAGAAAAAAAGTGTCGGATATTTTCGAACTAGTGCTAGATATAATCATGTCGAAGGAGCTTGCACGGTGGGAAGAGCTGGAGAATATCCTAAATACAGAGTTTATCAAATACTCCATCCACCCTAAGAATAGTTTTGTGCACACACAATGGGAAGGTTGATATTCCTTAATTCGTTGGTATATGCCCCAACATTATTTGATCTACAAATTATTTATTCTTTTATCCCTCATTATACTTTAAAGGGCATTTTTTTGATACAAGTATTGCAAAGGACAAACAATACCCCTAGTGTGGGGTAATGTTGGTCTATGGAAATGGCTAAGTATTATCCATGCACAAAAGCTAAGAGTTACGTGCAAGGGCATGCGTGCAAGGGAAGAAGGCAAGAATAGGAAAGTACACAGAGGTGCATGCACTAGGAAGAAACGGGTCAACACGCAAGGTTGTGTAAATACATGCATCATTTGGAACTTAGCCGATTTTCTAGAATGCGGCTAAAAATAACAAGGCAGAGTCAGAGTGGCATCTAAGCAAGGCATTAAGATAGAAAAAATTAGGGTGGCTTGGGACGCACATAAAGGAGCTATAATTGGGAAAATCACATGTAACTAAGAATAGAAGAGACACATGGAAGATGTCTAATAATAGGATTAAGGCAAATTAAAACATGTTGCATATTTAGCTTAATCTATTATTAGCATAAGTTGTACAAAAAAGCATGCAAGCTATTGTAATCACACATATTATTAGGAAAGTGCATGTAGGTAGTGAAGGGAAAGTCCCCACCCTATAAATATATATGATTCTTCATTGTATTAAGGACCGAGTTTTGTTCTACGCTCTAGATTTTGAGTTCTTGTGTTAAGTAAGTACTTGATGTTTGAGAGATCTTGGTGGTTCTTGAGTCTCTGTTTGAGTCTGTAGATGGTCTAGCGCATGGATAAACCGGTAATATTGTAATCAACTCTATGTTATGTTAGGAAATGTAGTTATAATGGATAATTTTGTATGAATTGCAAAGATCTATATGTCTGAACATGGCTTGATGGGTATTCAAATCTTAATATTCATTATCTATGAGTAATTTCCTTATTATATGTGTTGTTGAATTGACATGGTATGATATAGCTTCTTACATGAATGATTGTTATGGTTATTGAACATGCATGTTAACATCTTGCTAAGAAAACGAAGGAGGATCTGATAGTTGCATGTGCTTCGGGTGAGCTTACATGCTTGTCTGGATGAGGTGTCAACGCACACAACTACATTGGGTAATAAAATACTACACTACACCTATCTTTTGTGACAACCAGAGTGTACTAAAGATGGTGAAGAATCCAATATTTCATGCCAGAAAAAGCACAATTAAGTTCATCATCACTACATCTAACAATTGGTTACTAATGAAGACATATGTCTTTATTATTGCCCTACCTCTGAGCAACTAGTTGATATAATGAATAAACCTTTATATAAAGATAAATTTGTAAAATTTTGAGATAAGCTTGGAGTTATTTCAGGTTCAGTCATTAAGGGAGGGTATTAGAATAATTAGTTTGTATAATCATAATTAAAGCTCATTATATTGTTTAATGTATGTTGTTATAGGAGTTATAAAAACTTGGGTAACTGTTGGTTTTGTTCTATGGGTATAGCTATTTCTTACTTATTGTAATTTTTGTTGCACCCACCTCCTTCATTGTAGGAGCTTGTTATATGCCTACTTAATAGGCTCTCTATGAATGTGAGTACAACTAGATTTTTTGTATTTTAATTTTCATCTAGCTAATGTCGCACACACCTCATCAACGAGTTGAGGACGAGCTTGTTAAATTTAATTTCTTGATAGCAATTAGATAAAACTTACATATAGGGTTTCTAAACAGATCCATGGCTCTGTAGTGACATACATAAATGTCCATCATCGACCACTCTAACGCATGTCAATGCCAAGAGCTTCTCCTCTGGTTTGGAAAATACATTTTGGTGTAAAAATATAAATTATCTTTCTCGATAGGTTTCCCTCATAAACTCATTTTAACATTGTCAATGGTGTATGGCTCTAGATCTATGAGTATAACTTTTGGAAAAACACGCCCATAATTAACTTCGTTTTTGTAGGAAAAATTAAAACTCCAATGACTCACAAAAACCTAAAGAAAATATTTAAAACCTTTGTAACAAAATGAAAAACATGTTACAAAAACGTCATTACAAAAAAACCATGAAAAATTAGATTATTTACATGGTCATCTAGTTGATCATTTTCAAATTATTTGTCTACTAACATAATTAACAATACCTTTAACCCTTTAATATAAGGTAAGAATTAATAATAAAACCTACACAGCTTCTTTTATTTTTTTACCCCAAACCATCAATGGCAAGGAAAATCACACTCACAAGGCTTTCTTTCTTATATATGTAAATAAACATATACATTTATATATATTTATTAGTGGCAATTTAAAATAATTAATATATGTTTCTTTTATAATTTTAGGTGAATAAGACTCACACATGCAAAATATTTTTGACAAAATTCTATTCTAAAATAGATGAGAATAGATTTTAAAGAATAATTAAAAATATATATAAAAATCATATGAAATTTGAGTTAATTAACCAATCAAAATTTACGCACAATTTACTTTTTTAAAGAGTAAATTTTTTTTTTTGGACCAAATAATAGATATTACCTACTTAAATTATTCTTGATCAACTCTTTCTTAATTTGTATTATTTCGTTATGGATACTACTTGCCTATGGATGTCATTTTCTTAGTAAATGGTATAATGCTCAATTTGCAAGAAGTGTGACAATGGAGGCACAATTTATGATTTTGGCCCATTCACAACCCAATTTTTTTAAAAAATAAGAACTCAAACTTTATAGTTTTGATCTCTTATAGTTTTGGCATGGTATACTTCACAAGGATTTATACAATTTAAAAGAAATAGAAAGGGAATTTTCTACTATCAAGACCGGATTGGTCATGAAAACCTAACAGCCGCAAATGAAAGATAAATCTGTAGGTTCTTCTCACCTTTACAAAGGAAATAATTTAATTAGTGGATGAGATGATGGAGTCAAGATAGGAGGCGGCACGAAACTCATGGTTCATTTAACTTCACGGTACGTTTAATCTTTTGGATATGGAAGGCTTACGTGTCCCCAAATACTTTTCTCTCAACAACTTTGATTTATATTTTGAAATATTTAATATATGAGTGGTATCTTATGCATACGAAACATTTTTATTTAATTGACATGGTACATAGAGGGCCCGTGGGTCACAGTGCTGTAAGGTTTTAAAACGTTTTTAATTATTTTGACATAAACATTTTTGGTCATTTTTAATGTTAAAATATCGTATTTATTTCACATAGTACATAGAGAGCCCACAACAATACTGATGTATTTTGTAAGGTTTTAAAATGTTTTTAATCATTTTGACATAAACATTTTTAGTCATTTCCAATGTTAAAATACAACCACTTTTAAAATATGATTGTCATGATTGACATATGAGAATCTAATTTAAAGGTTAAAATGACGTGTTCAAAATTTAAACGACACACACATACACATTTTAAAATTTTATCATATTAAATTTAAAATTATTTATAAATTAGATCTTATAAATTATGAATTTGTCATATTCACGACAACTAATATCAATGAAAATGGAATAAAAACTAGCATACCTATCTTAGATAAAACTATGTAAAAGATGCCGAGATGTGACATTCTCGAGGCACCTATATTGGAATTGAGACACAAGTGGAATGGGCACCTCAAGAATGATACCTCTCGACATCTTTTACATAGATTTATTTAATATAGTTATACTAATAAAGATCTATGAGTACTTCATTTTTCTCTAGAACATATAATATGAATTATTTCATTAGTTCATTGAAGTGTGCAATACATATAACTTTAAACAATAATAAGAGAAGCAATTGATAATCATCCAAATGTGCATTATACAAAAGATAATGCTAAACATTAAAAACTATCTAATATTAACCAAATTATGCCATGTTCATCACATAAAATGAAAAATTCGTAGAATTAAATTTGTATTAAGTAGATGACATTATTTATCTTTTAAGGATTTCACTCTCTCTTCCTCAACCTTCCATTTCGAAAGTAGTTTTCCATTCTTCATCTTTTCATAGTGGTCATATGTAAATGGGGGTAATATTCTTAGTCCTTCCAATGGCTTTACATGAGAGAGCTCCACAAATTTTAATGTTGTTCTTTTCTTTTTGTTATATATCATTTGTAGCTTTAGAAAGATTTAATCCTTGTGATTTTTGTGTTATCAATGCTCAAGGAAACCGTAAGTATAATTGGTGTGTGTGTCCCATTTATATTGGTGTAGTTAGAATTATATACAAAGTTTTATCTTCAAATGGTATTTTAAAGTAATTATCAAACTTAACCATAACATATGTCATTGGTTCTAATCGGTCACTCCTAGGTTTATATGTTATGCCTCAAACATACCCTAGAGATCCATTTAAATGTCCCGCTTCTATTCAAAGTTTGGAAGTTAACATAATATTTTCATCATTAACAATTAATAACTCAACATCAAGTTCATCATTTGGACCTCTTGTTAGTGTATCGAGGTCTACTTTGGTTGTATTGATATATGTAATATGTAGTTTCATTTAATGAAAGTTTCTTTTGTTGTGGTTATTCATATTATTCTTTGTGGAAAAAAATATGAATACTCTTTTCAAATTCTTCATCACTAGCTCTATCTAATTCAATATTGATTAGGCTCATCAAGTATTTTCCAATTATCATTAGTCATATTTGCATATATCGAATATATGTGAAGTTGTTGAAACTTTTTTTTGTCCTGGATCTCTCCTTCTTGTTTAAATACCTTATCCAAAGTAAAAACTATTTTGAATATTTCCTACAATATCTTCACACATTTATTGCTATTATATAGTTTTTATCCCTAATTAAAGGTAACTATCCAAAATATCCCACCAAAATCATATACATACCTCCAAAACTCACATTTTCTTGTTTAGGAAATTGTTGACGGAGTTAAGAGTCTATGTTTTCCAATAAATTTGTCCAAGAAAGCTCATTTCATCAATCAATATATACATTATGTGACATATATCTTCAAGAAATTTGTAAGTTTTGTTCCTACTAATTCTATACAATCTTCATAGGGATTCATAGTTGTGAATGAATTATAGATATACAAATATTGAATGATAAAATTATTGTTGGTGAAATTAATAGAAGAGGATAATTCTCTTGGAATGCTCCATCTAGAAGTGATTGACCAATGACATCAATTACTTATGATTTTCTAGTTCATGTCATTCCTTAAATGATCATGCATAATGGAAAGGCACTTTGAATTTAATGATAATGTTTCATTATTATATGAAGTCCTCATTTTTATTTTGGCAGCTAAGGTTCCATAATTTATATTTGGGGTCAAATCATCATCAATGACCAATCTTTTATCTTTCATGGTGCTTACAAAATTTATCACTTTATATGTGTATTATTTGAACCAAAATATTCATTATTTTAGGACAAAGTACTTATCTATCGAGATATTTTCTTACCAACATATCTATTTCAATTACTTTCATAATTTGGTCACATTAAAGTCTAGATATGATTTCCCACTCTTGTTCCATTGTATTTTGTTAAATATGTTGCTTACATTCATCTTTAGAATTTCCATGAATATCAACATCTTATGGAATAGTCAATCACTCAACATCCTAAGGATTATAACCGAAAGCCTCCCAATTTGATTTGATTTCATTAAAATTAGGTCTGGTATATCTTTGTATATAATAAGATGACTTGTAAAGTTTTAACTATGGAAAATAAATATCAACACATTTATGTGATTTACATGCATGGATAGATGAAAACCTTGTTAAAACTCATAGTAGCTACCATACTTCTCTCCTCACATTTGTTATATCTCTTTTTCTCCTTATGTATAAAATCAAGTTATGTCACTAAGAGAAACATTTTTTCAGGGAAAAAACATATTCTTGTACCCATAAATGAAATATTTTGCATGTTCTTCATGGTCATCTCCATCAATTTGTGTTGTTTTTTTAACATCTCATATGAAACATATAAATTGACAAATAATCACGCTCTCTCTACAAACAAAAGTTACAATAAGTTGTGAATTGTTTGTTGTATGTAGATGTCTCTTTCAACAATATCCTAAATTCTCTTATTGATATTTTTTTATGGTTTTGAATGTTTCAAGCCTATGTTTCAAAAAAATTCTTTAATTTTATTACATACTTTACATTTTGGATAACTATATCCTTAACAAATTGTTTTTAATATGCATTTATTAACTTTAATTTTTAGCACCCTTTTTAAACACACATATATAACATGAACTTTTATATTGAACATGAATTTATCAAGCCTTTGATGTTCCCAAGTGTACAAAATTTTCCTCAAATTTATAAGGCACTTTGTATGTGGAATAATAAACACACACATATATGTAGTCACTAAAATATGCACTCATTACTATTGCATTATGCCTCTAGTATGTTGTTATATACATGATTTATAAGTTTGGAAAATAGACATTAGAGACACCTCTTTGGTCCTTTTCTGTCTTTGTTTGGCTCTACTTAAGTCTTTTATCTATAATTTGCATCTTTTGGTCGATTTACAGAGATCCCTATTCATGTCTTTCATTTTTTTATGTTTTCTTCTTACCGCAGATAATATCGCCTTGAGATAGGACAAAGAGCGCCAAATGCTAATGTCCTTCTAGGCACTTGTGTCCTATTTTCTTGATTTTCCCGTTTGTCACTTGCTTTGGCTTTGGTTCTTTTATTATCTTATTTTCACCACATAGATCAACTTTTGGTGTCGCTTTATGTGCCGAAATTCAAACTAAGAACTCATACATATACACAACCTACTAACAATTCTTAGGGGATTTGAGAAAATGGGCTATCTTTTCTATATCTACCACCTACACAAGAGAAACACAAGGGACTGCATTTTAGGATGCATTATTCACTACATTGGGGAAGATTATCCTGAATTCCAAATCACACATTGTTGCATTAGGACAAAGTAGTTGTAGCTCACTATTCTTTATGCGGCTGACACTAGGGTAGCCTAACTCAAGGGAAAAAAATCAATCACATACCACAAGAAATACATGGATTCTAAAATTTAGTGCAACACTTGGCAAAAAGATCACATCAGTGTGACCTCCTCGGGTCATTTTGACTCTCTCATATTCATTTTTTAATTCATTTTAATGTGCGCTTAAGTCTTGTGCAGTAGTAGTAGGATTTTTATAGGTATATATGTGATAGAGAAAATGTGCAATAAACTTGACATGGCCTATGAGCTAAATGTCATAAGAAGCGACACATAAAGAATCGGATCATGTGTGGTCCTACAAACAATAATGCCTAGAATAGAAGATAGCACCCAGTGCACTCGTGTCCTCTCTCAAGAGCTCTTGTCCCTGAGATTGTCATATGCCATTTTTAGAATCAAATCTTACACAACCTAGAATATGCATGTCTAGACCATTCATAGTCTAGGATCAATCTATACCTATGGTGGCAAGCTAAGTCATTCTACAAACCCTATATATCACTCTTTCTTGTACTTTTATTAGCTAGATCTTATATGTTATTGTTATTTTATCTGATCAAGAGTTTCATTATCTTAGATTTAATTTTATTAAATCATTTGGTGAACCTGTTTATTGATCAATCCCTAGATTTCTTTAGGATCCTTTATTTTATTATTTATCTTGGCATATTAAAATATTTTGCAAAAAATTCAATCCAAGTCTAATTCTCCTAAGTATGACTCCATTCCGTGACTAGTATCTAACCTTATTTCACCAATGTTGAGGATGAAGCTTCTTTCTATCACAAGTATCATATTACCCCTACTTACAATCTCTTTATGCCTAGTGTGCTTACTAAGATTTACAACCCCGACCATGATGTTGTCTTGTTACCCCCCATAGATGCCTCTAGTGTTCATGATTTTGATAATAAGTCTATTACTACTAACGAGACACGTGTTGAGGAATTAGTCAATTTTTCTGATGAAGAAGGCATTTCGAATGATGATTTTCTTTTGTTGATGCTCCTAAGTGTGAACCATTATAATTTTCACATTCTACTAGGCCACATGATGTTTTACACACCTTTCTTGATGAGAAGTTGATTTGTTTACCTTCTAATGAGCATCATCCTCCTCATCGGTTATGATGCAATCATAACCAACCATTCTATAATTTTCATAAGATCAATGGTCATCATGAAAATAATTGTTATGCTCTTCGTGATCATATTCAGTTTCTTGAGGACTAAGGTGTCATTTCTTATGACACGCCCCATATTGATTGATGTCAATCTCCCGTGCCACGACACCGCACACCAAATGTTGTGACATTGACTACCTCTCATTCTCTTCCACCATCTTATATCCTTTTATGACTATGCATAAGTCATCTTCCCCACTTCTTGTTTGACTCTCTAGTGGGTCCTAAATGAGCACCACTCATCATTCTTAGACTCACATCATTCTAGTGCTATTGCTCGATCACTCGGGTTTATGTTTCAACACTTATATTTGGGATATCATATCCATCTATTCACTTGTGCATATTCATATTATTTTCTTTCGCTAGAGGTCATGCATTCCTTTCATACTATACACTTTCATGTTTATCCTTCACTAGTATGATTATTAGCACATGATTAATTACTTATTACCTATCTTTATCAAAGTGTCAATCCATATTAAACATACATGCCTATCTATATTGTTTTATCTAGTATCACATCATTTTAACATCTATGTTATTATTCTCATCACTCATTAAAACATCAAAATGCATCACATAAGAAAATAAAATCAATATAACTAGATAATACATCATCAACAAGACTATCATAGTATATATATATATATCTTACAGAAATTTATAATAAAAAAATCTAGGGTTCAAGCCCTCTATATACATCATACATACTCCTCACTACTGAAGGCTATAACTATCCTAGAACTTGATGTTCCCACACTCGATCTTCGACACTAAGCTCGTGATGGTTTCTCCTCTAATATTGCTCATAAGTTTGTTGCCTCAAAGAAAGAGCTCTACATATCAACCTTGAGCTCCACATATCTCTAAAACATACTTTGTGTGAAGCCACCTCCTCTGACTACCTCCCACATTCGTGCTAACTCCATCGTCACCTCATCTCACTCAAACAACAACATAGTACATGTAGAGGCTATTATGGACACTAGATCAAAAAAATAGGCATTCTCATTGAAAAATATGATCAAATCTCTCTAAGATATCTCAACCAAAAAGAACATCCTGGGAATATCATGAGTCAATGTGTATATTGACATATCTACAATTAGTTACCAATACACATCGCCTACAATCATATATTCTTTATTAGTTTTAACTCATCGCAAGTACCAATACCAACATCTATAAAATCATGAATAATATAAATCAATGCTACTTACGTTGCATAAAAATTTTTGCTATGATATCATCCATGGGGTAACCACTCAAGCTCCCATTGCCTCTCCACCTCCCATAGGTCCACCTAGCTACTCTCCGCCACAACTATAACCAATTAATAGAACAATACCCATTAGTGCTCCTCCCACCACCATATATAAGTTAGGGTATACAATGCATCATCATCTCTAGTCCTCATTATATTTGCATCCCTCTCCTCGACACTAGGTAACTATAACTAAGTTTCACTAGACCCCGTCCTAGATCCTACTCTCCTCATTGGTCATATAGATCTCTACCATGCATATGGATCTCATGAGCACATCCTTTACAAGGCCAAAATACCAAGATACTCACTCACACTAAATTAACTTTGTCACCCATGGGAACCTATCCTCTAACCACACGGTGCATCAAATGCACTCGTATCTCTATCTCATCCTCTATCCATCCTCCACAAATCCCTATATGACCTTCAAATAATGGATCTATACCTCGTATTATCCGACATCGACCTATAGGTCATCAGATCAAACCATTGGTTCCTCATGCCAACCCATCGAGCTCCAAAATATCGGATCAACTCTAGTCCGCCTCAACTCACTCAATGGTCACACCATAGAAATGTAATCATATGCCCACACATGTAATAAAGTAGTGGCTCCTATACCACCACCATGGTCCTCTTATGTGAAGAAATACAAATACCTATATAAGTGTGCGAGCACACACTAACTCCATACATTCTATGTGCTACACTCTTTAATAATCTAGAAAATTCCATGCATCCTATATGAAACAAACACCTCACTCCATCCACCGCCACACTAGATGCTACTATCATTGTAAAAAAATAGTTATAGAACACTTGATCTCACAATGTCATTCATCATGATCAATGACTCAACACATGCCTATGACCCTACAAAATATTGTCTCGCAACTCTCTATTATCTCTTTGCATCTCCTAGGACCATCACATGCACTCTCTCTCCCACAACCTGGAACTCAAGAATCTTAGTTGCATCCTCTAATGTCACTATCATCTCACTAGTAGGTAACCAAAATGTGCAAGTATATCGCACACCAGCTCTCAACATAATACAATCATCATATGCATATTATGGGGTATCTCCCCAATTTAGCAATGTATCATATCTCGAGATAGTCTTCCTCATCTAAGTCCAATGTAAGAAATGTAGACAATTTCCTACCTCTATAGAACTCCCTCAAGTGTATATCCCTTTACATAGAACAAACATAACATAAAACATGGTATTAATAATGCCAATATGTAAAAAAATCAATATAAAAGTTTCTAAATCTACCCGGACATGAGTGCCCAACTCTTTGGAAATTATTGTCCATAACCGGGACACTAGTGCCTAGATCCGTACGGTCCTATCCCAAGGATAGAACCACCCCCATTGAAATTATATTAGAAAGAAATTCCCACAAATGCCAATAAGATAAAAACACAAGATATATATTTTTAAAATCTTATTAGACAATAGCACTCAAATTCTTACGGTCTTGTCCCAAAGATAAAAGCACTGTGTAGGTGTTGTCCTAGACATAAACACCCAAAATATCAAAATTACAAAAATGTAAAAATTACCAAATTTACCTATATATGCCTAGTCTCATATTTAAAATACATCACTTACCAATCCATCTCCCATATGTGTTAAAAACCTCTATCACCCTCTTGAACCTAGTCCGGATGACCTCTCATGCACACGGCATTTTTCTCACTCAGAGCTCAAATCACAATTCTCAAATTTACAAATGAAGTTCCTTTTGACTTTTCCACTTTACTATTTATAGTAAACTCTTGTTAAAGAATAGTTACTATAGTTCTTATATTATGATTTACTATAAATAATTCCTAGTTACTATTTCTTTCATATCTTTAGCATTGTTTATCCATTTTTCATGCCGTCTACGACATTGGAAAAATATTTTTGATATCTTACACACTACATATTCCATAGACTACCTCCTTATGATTGCTTCTACGATGCTCTACAATTACACTCCTTATCATACTACTCCAATATTGACTCCACATTTCTCTACATGGCATTTAAATCCATTTCTTTCATCTCAAGAATTGATGATTGGTCTCACCCTCTTCAATAAAAGGTGGGGAAATATTTGAGGTATCATATCACCCATCCTTTGAAAGTTTAAGCAATTTGTTCAAAATGCAATACAAAATCATCCTTCCAAGAAATCAAAGAAAATATTTAAATCATGTGAAGATTATGTTCCAAAATGTAAATTTCCAATCTATTCCAAGTAGTAATGAATCCACATTTTCACATATTCTCACATTTTTTCCCTCAAATGACCTAATATGGGGAAGATCAATCTTTGAAATCATTTTCAAATACAATCAATTTCAAGAAAATAATATTTTCCAAATCAATACTAGCAATTACAATTTTTATTTCAAGTACCAATTTTCCCTCCTAAACGACCTAACTTGGGAGCTAATCCAATATATCATGCACGTTTTTTCAGATTACTAAGCATTTGTACCCTTACATCATAAATTGGGGGCAATGAGACATCATTGGATTTCCTATGATTCTTTATGGGGGATTTTAGGACCTAGTAGACAAGTTGAAAAATGGGTTCATATTACAATATGTAGTGGTAGAACCTATTTTTGAGAAAGCATCATAGTGGAAAGCAAAAACCTCTCTCCCGACAATATTTCTCTAGCACCATGATGCTCAAATCCTTAGTTCAGACATGACACTCGAATCCTTAGTTTAGCACCATGACACTCAAATCCTCGGAAGATACGCCGATTTGGGAACCGTTCATTCCCGGTCTCCCCTTTAATCTCCAAGTTTCAAAGTCTCCTATATCTCCTTTGGAATGTTCATATACATTAAATTGTAAATGTAATTCTATATCAAAACACAAAACTTGTGTGTGTGTGTGTGTACAAGACGCGCGTGTGCGAACGCGCACACACACACACACACAAAAAAAAAAACTTGATAAAAAATTTTACTATTCTTTTTAACTATCATATAATGACTAAAATAGATAAATATCTATAACAAACTATTTAATAAGTAAATAGATAGATAAATGAATAAATGGATAAATAAAAGTATAATAAATTTATGGTAAATAGTACTTATAGATTTACTTAATATGTACCTAAATAATTTAAAGAGGTATAAATACTATTTTAGAGGTAAATAGATATAATATAGGTATAACAAATTTAAATTAAGTGTTTGGAAAGTCATTGTAAGAACTAAATGCCATGGTAAACTTAAATTCACAAACCCGAAACCCTAAAATAATAAATTTTAAGTAATCATTTAAAAGTGTAGCAAGGAAGGAGGTACTTATTTAAATGACATGGTCAAGCTAAATTCACAATTCTAGAAACCTTAAAACAATGGATCGGCAGTAACCATTTAAAAGTGTAACAAAGAACAAGATGTTCTATTTATTTGTTTAAATTCTTATTGGATAAAAATATCTTTTCAAAATTTAAGCCCACTAATACAAATATATAAATTTTAAAAGTTAAATTATACATGTAAAATAATATCACCTTTTTTTTTTCTTTCAAAGACATGATATTAGAGCTATCCACTTTGTGCTACCATCAGTAGAATGTCTTTCGACATAAATAGTACAAGCTTGGTACTATGCAACAAATGAGTTCCAAGCTTCAAGTTTCAACTTTTTAACAAAAATCCCAAATCCATTATTTATAGTGTAATCTATATTTGTTAGAAATGAAGTAAATAAAAATCAAAGAAAACCAACAACAAATCAAAACCAAAAGAATAAAAATAAAATCTAAAAATTAATAAAATAATAATAATAGATTTTTTTATATTTTATGAGTCAAGTTTTCAATGTTTATAATTTATTAATAAGTTATTAAGATTAAAAAGGAGGAAAAATAAAATTAAAAAATTATAATTAAAAATTAATATATGTTTCTATTTTTTCAATGAGTGATTAGTGTAGCATTGATTTTTATGACATTTGTACGAAGAAATGCAAAGAAGGACACAAAACATTTTATAAAAACATGATTGATTAATATAATTTTATCTCTTTGATGTACTCATTTTTTCTAATTTAAGTTTCACTAGCGCATTTTATTTGACATGATATTTATATTACGCTAAATATCTAAAATATTTTAATTTAAAAATTTAAAAAGTGATTTATTTTAAATATATTATTTAATTTTTTAGTAATTAATATAAAATATATATCTTGACATGCATATTAAATCTTGAATAGCAAGTGACATCCATATAATTATTTGGACCATCACCTAATCTTATTATGGCACTTAACATCTAGTAATAAAAATGTTACTTTACACACACACTTATGGGGTGAAAAATCATTTATATTTTGATTGAAAATTTCTCTTAATAAAAAAAATTATAGTAAAATTCTAATCATACAAAAAAATGGGTGATATGGCAACAAAACCATTTATTCTAAATTGAATAATTAAAGAAATACTAACATCCGAGCTAGCTCAACTCACACATAGTTAATATCAACAGAGAAACTTAAATAATAAGGGATCAATAAACAAATAGCACAAAGATGTTAAGTAATTGCTATAAATATGGTGGTCATGATGGATGAAAAGGTGAAGGATTATGGGGATTAGTTCCCCAACCAAAAAATAGTAGGTTCCTAGTCGAGGATGTCTTCCCACCCATTCGGGGCCTTGTTCTCGTCCTCTCACCTAGGCGAAATGACCAAAGTCTAGAGAATTTTCTAGAAGGGATGGCACCCCAAGTGTCACCAAGTTAGAACCACCACCACCAATGTCACCAAGGGAGCATCCCATCCACTATAGTAACTATTACAAATAATACCAAAATGGCCAAATTTCCACCTCTTATCACCTAGTTAAGGGATATCGGGACTTAAGATCGAAAATTTTACATCTTTGGGAGCAAAGATGCACAAAACTTTGGACACAAACCTAAAGAAGAGAGAATTGTCACAAGTGATCCGATGGTTCACGATAACAACACAGGCATATTTTCCAAGTAGTTAATGAGTGTTTGGAGGTGCTCCACCTCAAAGAAAAATTTCTTGTCATGGACTTAGATCTAGAGTAACACATTTACAATGAAGAGAAATTTGTTAGAAAAATAAAAAAATATGTCTATATGCATATGGTTAAAAATAGGATAATTTTGACTTTTCATATCCGAAAAAAATATCATCTCTAAATAATTGCTAGATCTAGTTGTATTTTATAGGAAGCATGGTTAAGTCCCTAAGCATGACCATTTTCTCTAAGAAGGGATCTAAAATAAAAGGTTGAAATAGGGAGTGAATCCAATAGACGTAGAGGAAGAAGAACGGAAAACCAAAAAAATTACTTGATGATTTTAAGATGGTGGCAGGAAGGGTAGATGGGGTTGGCAATTCCCATATGCTTTAGCCATTCCCAACTAGTAAGCCTTGATAAAGAATGCACTAAAGGAATTGAGATTTCATAGGCCTGGTGATAATTTTCCAAATCCTATCAAATATCCTCACCCATAGTTAATGGGAGGAATTAAAATTTCATTAGTGATTCAAAAAAATCCATAGAAGTTTCATGAGACACAAGAAAATTGTAACAGCTTATCACTAAAAAATAGTAACCTCTGATTTTTCATATATGTGTGGATGAGAAATTAGTGTTTTTGGGTAACATGAGATTGTCTCTCAAGTTGTGGGACTTGCTACTTGAGACAAACCTCCAAAGAAGGTTGGTTCCTCTACCTAATCCTAATGCTAAACTACTCCCAAGGAATGAAATGTTGTTATCTAATCCTAATCTAAACATCTAAGGGACCAAGGGATGAAAAATATGCATGAAAAGGGAAATCCTAATCTAAAGAGAGGTGATAGCACCAAGAAAAGGGGTGGAGGTACTTTAATGAGGGAAAAGGGAGAAGGAAAATGTAGAAGGGAGAGGTCGAAAAATGTGACACAAACCCAAAGCAACATTTTACCTTCTATTCTCCATGAAATAAAATCAAATGAACCTACAAGTGAGCAATACATGGAAAAAATACCATAACAAGAAAGTAGAGGGAAGGAAATACAACAAAATATGAACTAGGGTTGAGAGACACCAAAAACACATATTTTATTTCTTTCAAAGTATACATAGTCCATTACACATAAGGAATAAGGAACAAGAACACTTTCTAGGCACAAATGAAGGCTTACAACTCACATCTACTTAGAAACCATTTTGGTAGAGTTTCTTTACATTATAGAACATCCCCCTTGTGTGCATAGTTTTGTGCTTAAGCTAAGTTAATGAAAATAAAGACTAACACCTAGTAGCCCTAATTAACAAAGCTTAAAGCAAAGTCTAAAGCACCATCAAGATAAGAACTAAACAAGGTTAGACATTAACATTTATTATATTAGAACTTTGAAACTAGCATGCTAATTGTCTAAAAACCTCTATTCTCTTAATTAACAACAAAATTAGATGGACCTATGTAAGCTCCATGGCAATCAAATTGGTTTCTCTTGATATTCCAAGAACCTAGGAATGGGAGCTTATCAAAATTGGGCTACAAGACCCTTTTGAATCTTCCCATATGACCTAAGCACTTTGGCTAGAAAAGAGGCTTTAGCTCTTCCAAAATGGTGAATTCTCAAGAAAACAAAGGAAAGCTTTTAGTCTATTTTGCTATATGCTTTGCTTTTGTCTTCTCAAGAAGTTTAGGTGTAGGTATAAAGGTAGAAGGAGGGCTCTTATATAGTCCAATGGATAAAGGAAACACTTCATGCCTTTGCATGTGGGATAAAAGGTAAAACAAGATTAGGAATGGATAAGGTTGCTTTATAGAAGGTAACCTTACTTTAGAAGGGTTTAATTTATACTTAGAAAGTCATGGGAGTTGGGGGTGTTTTAATTAATCAAAAGTGATTAATTAATAGGTAGATGTAAGATTATAGAAGCTAATTAGAGGAATATTAGTACTATTTAGGCTATTAGAAGGGGATTAAATCAATTAAATATTGATTTATTGGTTAAATGAATGGGAAAGCTAATTAATTAATAATTATTATTTAGTCTAAATAGAAGGGGTGATTAATTAATGGAAGGTCGTTAATTAGGTTGTTTTTGGATAGGCAAACTTAAATAATTAGCGTATTGTAATTAATTAACAATGAAAAGAGTGAAAATGAGCGCTTTTGACGATATGTTGCCAATTTTCAAGAAGGGAGATAATTAGTGCAATTTAATTATTTAAATTACTCAAGGGCGTAATTATGGGTGTCTACATTTACCCCTCTTTGGGGTGACGTGAGTGACACCACTTCAAAGATAGTAGAGATGGATGAAATTTTAAAGGGATAGAAGAAAAAAATTAGTAAGAGGGAGAGATGCCCCTCGAGTGTCGATGGGGTGATGAAGGAAGACGATCAACGATCGAAAAAGGGAGAAATAGATAGAACAATGGGAAGGGGTAGGATGCCCCAAGGTGAAGACAAGAAGATTTGGGGTGAGAGAAAAGTGATGCGAAGAAATATGGAGAAGTGGAGAGAAGAGATTAGCCTATAGCCGCTTATTTATTGGAACAATTTCGATGTCATCATATTGTCATAAGAGCTATGTCATCACCCTTATGAAAAATATAAGCATACGAAAAAAGTAGAATGACATGAAAATCCATACTATGAATAATTTTCCATTGTTGAATACACCAACTCCATGCAACATACAAATGCAATGTAATATGAGAAAGTGAAAGATTCCTAACTCCATGAAACATACAAAGTGCAATACAATATAAGAAAATAAACAAGTTAAACTAACAGAGAAACATAATATAATGTGTTTTATTATCGAGCTTTGAATTAGTTACAACTTGTGCGAAATAACGAAAAGGGTTGATGATGGTGCCCCAAGTAAGGATACATGTGAGGATAATAACAGAGGACACTTGGGTTTAATGGAAAAGCAATTGCACTACGAAATAGTACTAGGAAACTCGTTGTGCCCCGAGTAAAGATGAAGTAAAGAAACCTATCTTTTTTGATGGAGGTAGATCAAGATGATCTGAAATTCACACACATGAACAAGTGAGAACCAAAGAGTGACATTTAATAGGATGATTTTCAATTTTTAGAAGTTTTCTGAAACATATTTGAATGTTTTTGATGATTTTTCTAACATATTTGAATGTTTTTGTTGATTTTGAAAGTTTTCTGAAACTATGTACCTAAGATGAGGAAGCGTGGATACCCCTAGTGTTAGATGGGATGTACAAGGTCATAAGGCCACATGTGTACGAGAAAGGTGAAGATGCAAAAATTCTCCACGATTAGGTGGGAGGAGTATTCAAAGGAAAACTCTTCACGGTAGAAGTGGGACCCAAAGCCATTATGGATAGGTTCAACATGATGATGAACATAAACCAATGAAATGATAGGAAGAAGCAAGGATGCCCCCAATGTAAGTTGGCCTAAAAGCACATGATAGAAAGGAAGGAGAAGATTGTTTTTGTGAAAGGTGACAAACGTGTCTACAAACATGACAAACAAGTAATATTATACACATGGATGTTTTGAACAAAGTAGAAGAATGATGTGAATGATATGAATGTAGCTTAGAAGCCTCGTGATGAATAAGTGATTAACCAAAGGAAAAAATCGTGAGATGAGATATGGAATAGAGTAAGAGTCTGAATAAGGTCCAAAAAAGACACTTGGTAACATACTAATCCTACCTACTCATAGAGATCTAGTGTGTGCACGTGGAGTTTAATTACCTCTTAAAGGGAAGATTTAATAGACAACAAGTGAAGACACCCTAGCCAAAGTGTAGGGATGATTGATTTTGAAAGGTGATTTTGAAGGATAAGGATAGTCGTACATTGCTCCGCTTCCGCCAGCCAGTGTGTCCATAGCCTCGATGAGAGATGCATTTGATTCTAATCGCAACATTGCTTTATTGCCAATCAGGCATCCATAGCCCCGATAGAGATTATTGGAAATACCCCAAGAGAGAGTAATATATCAATTTGATTTTGCTTTGTAGCTTTTAGATTTTGATTTTTGATTGATTTTCATTCTTTTGCTTTCTAAAAACTTATTTCAGCTCTCTTGTTTGACAAGGGGTTAAGAACCACAGATGGATTGATGGAAGGATGTGGAAGTGATTGTGATGATGACGACATCGACTAGTGTCAAAAATATGTCCAAAAGTTCTTCACAACAAGTTTATTAGATGGCAAATTATTAGAAAAAATGATCTCTTAGAGATATTTGTCAGGTCACGTTTTTAATTTACTAAGGTGATAAAAGACCAAGTCAAACAAATACCATAGAAAGAATGTCACAAAATACGTGTGAATAGGCTAACCAGAATATCACCGAAGGGATGAAAATGGTAGGAAGACTTGCAGAGGAAGAGAAAGAAAGGGAAGAAATAACATCCATTTGTACGCAATACCTGATTGCAATGTTTGATCTTTGTACCTTTGATTTTTCTTGTGTTTTCTTAATGTTTTTTGTATTTTTGAATTTTTTTTTTTTTTTAGATTTTTGACAATTTTAAGAGGTTAGGACTAACAATGTCACTTTGTGTGGTAATGATTGTGATTTGTTCTGAAACATGGATTTTTTATGTGGGAGATTTAATTCCCCATCTAAGGTTTATGCATTTTGCACTATACTTGATGTTACATTGATGTGCATTCTTGAATCACGCATGATTTAGAATTTTGAGATTGTTTGATTTGTTGGGATTTTGAGGTCTTGAGGTTCACACTAACAAAGTCAATCTGTGGTAATGATTGTGATTTTTCCGAAACATGGATTTTGTATGTGGGAGATTTAATTCCCCATCCAGAGGTTTATGCACTTTACACCATACTTGATGGTTATGTTGATGTACGTTCTTGAATCATGCTTGATTTAGAATTTTGAGATTGTTGGATTTGTTGGGGGATTTTGAGGTCTTGGAATTTTTTACCTGAGCTTGATAATGGACCTATTTGGGTTTCTTATAAGCTGACTTGTGACTTTTCTGACCTCGAGAAGGAGAAGAAAGTGAACGTTTATGATTGATGAAAAAGATACACCAAGGATTAAAGAATATGGGCTACTGAAGGTGAGCCATAGATAGAAGATGAAAGGGCTACTATGATGTGGCCCAAGAATAGAAGAAGAAGGGCTACTAGGGACGTGACCCATAGATAGAAGATGAAGGACTACTAGGATGTGGCCCAAGAATATAAGAAGAAGGGCTACTAGGACATGACCCATAGATGTAAGATGAAGGGCTGCTAGGATGTGGCCCAAGAATAGAAGAAAAAGGGCTACTAGGACATGACCCATAGATGTAAGATAATGGGCTACTAGGATGTGGCCTAAGAATAGAAGATGATGGACTACCCGGGGTGATCCATACATAGAAGACAAGGGGCTAGTTGGGCGTGCCCCAAGAATAGAAGATAGTGGACTACTCAAAAATGTCCCACAAATAGCAAAGGGAAGGCTACTAGAAGGTGACCCACACCTAGATGAAGATGAAGGGTTGCTTAGCATTGACCCCATAAGAGATTGTGATTGAGGAATTATGATAGACAAAGAGTTATTGGGTGATGAGAAGATAGGACATGGATCAATGCAAGACCAAGGAGTTTCATCACATAATGAAGAATGTGAAGATGGAAGAATAAGAGGAGGATCAAGTTGCATGATCTGATGCTCTTCCTCTATTTCTTGATAAAAGGAATCAACCTTTTCCTTATAATACGCAGATGCATCAAATTCTAAAGAAAATCCTTTCTCGTAATCTACTAAAGGAATATCTTCATATGCCCCTATAAATGCCCTGATTGTTTCTTCATTCTAAAAGAGATCAATCGGTATGAGTTGGTGATCGATCACCAGGGGTTGATTGGAAGAAAGAGGTTCACTCGGTGTGGAAGACTTAGAAGATGTTTGATGATAATTGATAGAAGAAGATGATGTGGGGGATGAAGAAGATGTGTAGCTAGATATCTCGGGAGTAGAAGAAGGTGGTGTGGACCTACCTATACGATGGTATATCATCTGTAAACTAGTAGGATTAAGTCCAAATTCTGTAGATTGCGATGCATGGGTCGATTCAGACATTTTACTCGGAGGACTTTGAGTCACATGAATCTTCAAAGAAGGAAGAATTATTGGGGATGATTGATGAGGAAGGTCCTGCGAAGAAGGGAGGACCGTGATTCAAGAATCACATCGGATGAATAATAACAAGGGTCCTGCAAAGAAAGAGAGGAGCAAAATTCGAGAATTATATTAGATGTTTGATTGGAGGGATTTGGAGTCGCACATATCTTTAAAGGAAGAAAACGTCATTGAGGTGACTGATAAAATGGGTCCTGTGAAGAAAGGGAGGACCGCGATGTAGGAGTCATATTAAATGTATGATGAAGAGGTTCATGTGAAGATAGGAAGGACCATGACATAGGAGTCGCATTAGATGACTTAGGAGTCGAATTAGATGAATCTGAATAGTAGTTTAGATCTGAATCATCGAAGATTGGAGAAATTTTTGGATTGGAATCCTCAAAAGAAGAGGAAACGTTTGGATTGGAATCCTCAGAAGAAGAGGAAATTTTTGGATTGAAATCCTTAGAAGAAAAGGAAATGTTTGGATTAGAATTAGAAGAAGAGTGGGGGAACTTGAATAATAATTTGGATCATAAGTGTCCAAATCATACCACTGACTATGAGATGAAGGTGGGGAACGAGTTACCTATATGGGTTCTCTAGCATGAATAACCAAATGAGGTTTAGTTGTAATGGGAATATTTTGATTTGAATTGTTAAACCTAAGTTCCTTATTGTTGTAAATGTAAGAAACCACGCGATATTCAGTCATTTTTGGTATCGTTTTAAGCACAAATGTCTAGATCTAGATAGTGTGATGGAACTCCTTGAAAGGGAAGGAAGTGACATGTCAATTTAGGTAGCATAAGGATAACCAACTAGACATTGTGTAAGTATGGAGATGCGTGCATGATTTTTCGAAGAAGGTATAAGGAAAATAGACATCGTGACGACGCAATCTCGATGAGATCGAGAGGGATTCTCCTAGAAAATAAGTTTTCTGAATAAATTATCACAAAGAATAATCATGCAAGTGTGAAACACAAATCCAATCAACAAGGAAATACACCATATAAAAATGTGTGTAAATTGACAGTTCAATGTAAAGGTAATCAACACAAGGTCAATATTTATGTCAAGCCCAAAATGAACAAGGTGTAGATATTAACAAAGGGTAGATGTGACTCCCAATCAAAGGATATACTTAAAAAGTTCAACAACCAACAAGACATAAATGTTAAAGGGTGAGGTTTACAAATGTAAGCCACGTAACCACACCAATTGGACACATCTATCAAGCTTCATAGAGAAGTGAGATATTAGTGTCATAGTGGTATCAAATGACGCAAACAAAGTAAGCAAAACCTTTCAATATTTGGGAAAATGTTTGAAATCAAACTAAGTCAAAGTATACTAACGATGTGTTAAAACGTGGGCAGCATAATGCCACAATGCAGACACTTAGATCATGTTTATGAGAAACATGACATAAGTATCTTAATTATGTCGAGACAATGCAAACGAGGTAACATGTCAAAGGGAGATAAAATGATGAATCAATGGTAACTATGATGGTGATCCTGACATGGGTATCAAGATCACAAAGGCTACCAATGATATAAATACGCCTCCACACACTTTAGATGTTTAACTTACCCAACCGCAAACATGGATGGGCGTAAATGGACAAAAAAGTGGCGAAAATCAATGGGTAACATAAAGGGAGTCACCCTTATTTTGATCAACAAAGTGTCAAAAGAATGTGAAGGAAGTAGATGAAATTGGGGATTAAAAATGCTGGCTTCACTTTGGCATAGTTTCACCTCACCTTAAGGAAAGTGAAAAACTAAGCTAGAGTAACGTGTCACACGTTTCGTGATGAAAAGATGGCTCACAACATCAACACCATTTTGAATTGGTCAAAATGGGCTCCTAGCCCAAGTATATTCTCCTTGGTGTTTCTCTCGTCCTAGGTGTTACAAAGCTATCTTAAGCGAGCGTGATTTACCCAAACAGTCCCAAATATCTTGGGAGTATCTCGGCTTTACTTTACCCCCTTCAATAATAGTAGGCAACTAGTGTGTCTATGTCTACTATCACTTTGGGTCTCCATACGTGGGACAATTGATAACGCTATCTCACAAAGGAATCACTAGTCAAGTAGGTGGTGCGGAGCACTTCTAGTTTTGTCCACAAGGTTCCCTCTTGCGTGGACTACTTTGGGGTTCTTGAACCACCCCCATTGTTGTAGCTTAAGGTGTTATGCCAAAGGGGTTATGTTCCAGTTGAGCGGATAGGGACGTACCCTTTTAAAATCTACAATACAATGTTTTGAATATGGTGTGTTTTTTATCTTTTTAACTTAAATGTGGTTTTAAGTGGCACACCATTTGGCAACCTACAAGAAACACGTGTATTAGAGGGTTTTGTGTTTTTTTGATGTCTCCTTTCTTTGACAAGTGATTTTGGTCCTACATACCAAGGTTAGTAATTTTCCAAAACGTTATATAAAGGAGATAAGATGTTGTTTTTGATTTCCCAGATCATCTTAAGATGCAAGGAAAGAGCATACACAACAAGCTATCTCACTCAAATTTGTAATAAATGGAAAATTCCTAAGTACAATGTGAAAATAAGTTCCTTTTAACCAAATTTGAAAGTTAATTAAACTATTTTGCAAGTATGAAGAAAGTGGTGAAACGTTTCTGATTCCCAAGATCACCTAGAAAGGTGCGAGGGAAGAGCATAGCGTTTCAAACCTTAAAAATAAAGATGTAAATGTTTTTGATTAAGTTAGTATAAAAAAAATTAATGCAAAGGAAACCTATAAACCACTGTTAGAACCCTGCAAGAGTTAGAAAACCAAGAAAATTGAAAAATTCTAGAAATCCAATTTTTGCACTTTTTAACAGTTTTTAGTAATTTGCATTTTTGGAGGTCTCCGAGGGAATTTTGGGAGTTTTGTGATAGAATTTGGTATATCAAAGGTATCTAACTTATAGAATTTCTGTCAAAAATTACACTTCGTTATCTTTCTGATGCCTATTCAAACTCTGAAAATGGGTTAACGAGTCAAAAATTATGATTAAAACAAGGAGCACTAAAAAGTTGTAACCAAAATCGGATTAAAAAAATATACCTGTGCCCCCTTTTATGCATGTGCACTTGGGTTAGGGAAGATCCACTACTTTTTATTTTTCTGAATCATAGTGAACCTACACCACCCAAGAGGGATGGCGCAGGTGCACTGTAAGCTCCATGAAAATTTGTCGAAAACCTCTATTCTCTTAATTAACAACAAAATTAAATGGACTTATGTAAGCTCCATGGCAATCAAATTGGTTTCTCTTGATATTCCAAGAACGTAGGAATGAGAGCTTATCAAAATTTGGCTATAAGACCCTTTTGACTCTTCCCATATGACCTAAGCACTTTGGATAGAAAAGAGGCTTTAGCTCTTTCAAAATGGTGAATTCTCAAGAAAACAAAGGAAAGCTTTTAGTCTATTTTGCTATATGCTTTGCTTTTGTCTTCTCAAGAAGTTTAGGTGTAGGTATAAAGGTAGAAGGAGGGCTCCTTATATAGCCCAATGGATAAAGGAAACACTTCATCCCTTTGCATGTGGGATAAAAGGTAAAACAAGATTAGGAATGGATAAGGTTGCTTTATAGAAGGTAACCTTACTTTAGAAGGGTTTAATTTATACTTAGCAAGTCATGGGAGTTGGGGGGTGTTTTAATTAATCAAAGGTGATTAATTAATAAGTAGATGTAAGCTTATATAAGCTAATTAGAGGAATATTAGTACGATTTAAGCTATTAGAAGGGGATTAAATCAATTAAATATTGATTTATTAGTTAAATGAAAGGGAAAGTTAATTAATTAATAATAATTAATTAGTCTAGATAGAAGGGATGATTAATTAACGGAAGGTCGTTAATTAGTTTGATCGTTGGATATGCGACTTAACTAATTAGCGTATTGTAATTAATTAATGACGATAAGAGACAAGATGAGCGCTTTTGATGATATGTTGCCAATTTGCAATAAGGGAGATAATTAGCGCAATTTAAGTATTTAAATTGCTCGGGCATAAATATGGGTGTCTACACCCCTAAAAAAATGAGAGGTTTTTACAATATATAGAAGAATGAGAGAGAGAAAAGAGGGAAACTCAAATTTTTTCTCTCACCCACCAACAAGATGTATTAATTTTTTAAAAAGGGGCATGCGTAGCCTAACAAACCCATTACCCATGTCGATTTTCTTGGCTGGAGAAGTCAAGGTGCCGTATCTCACCAAGTTTCGTTATTGAGCTACTTGGGGCTAGACCCTTTGATCTTTGAGGACATTTTATTCTTTTTACCCACCTAATCTCACCTAACTCAATATTTTAAGTTTTCATAACGTAGAGGATGTTGAGACCTTTCTAATGATATAAACTTTGTCAAATTTTTATCACCTAGAAAAACGTTATGCCCATGTGACTCCAAGGGGTTAAGGAGGAAAATGGATTCCCGTGCATTTTCACCATCCGCAATAATGTCATTTTTCTCCTTTACCATGTGGGTATTTTAGGTTTTTGGGAACTTGTTCTTTATGTGCTTCATTCGCGAAATACTCACCGCGCACATAACACTCTGCCCCTACTTCAACATATCCTTTCTTTATGTTGTAGATCATTTACCCTTATGGGAAACTAGTTCCCCAATGGAACTAGTTCTACAATTCCTACCTATGTTTGCATCTCCATGCAACTCTTCCCCCTCCAAAATTTTCTTTGAAATTTTTTTCGACTTTTGGCTTAATCCAACCTACGGGAAACCATTTCTCACGAGGAACTAGTTCCTCACGACCCTCATTCTCCCACACCCTTGTTCGCTCGCAACACACCCTATCTCTAAACCCCAACTTCGTCAGGTCATAATGCCAATGCAGGGAACTAATTTATCCATAGAACTAGCTCTTGAATTCTTTTTCGCGACTAAAATTCCACATCATACTTCCCTCCTTTTACTTGTGGCTCGAACCAAATATGGAGAACCAAGGTTACTGCAAGGGAATTGATCTTCTAGATCTGTTGGAACTGAATTTGGTGCAAAACACTAACTCCGACCCCCTTTTCTTTTCCTTGTGGAAAAAGACTCCTACACAGGAACTAATGACTTGAAGGAACTTTTTCCATATGTTCCTTTTAAACCCGAAAAACTCACAATACTCTGCAGATGACCCATTTTTCCATTTTCCTCACTTTTTTCTAAGTTATGGATATTTTAATCCCTAATTTTTCTAGATTTTCCATTGAAGCTTCATCAAATTGCCTAAGTCTTGATTTTTCAAGTTATCCAATTTTTCCAAGGGGAAAAATTAGATAACAGATTTGATGACTCACGGGGTAATATGCTGCTAAATTAAAAAGTCTAGTGGCCTTAAAGAATCCATTGGGCATGAAGTTAGCCTGATAATCTAACACCGATTTGAAACTCGAAACTCATACCCTTGAATCCTCTTGACCATTATCATTATAAGATTGTTCTGAATTAAATTTTATGAGAGTAGAAAATTGTTTTGAATCTTAAATTTCACCTTCTTTCCTCTGCAATTGGTCTAATGAGACAAATGATGAGCATCTAAAACTCTCCCAAATCTGATTTTCTGCCAAGTTTGAAAGAATTAGAGAACTTGGTCCCTAATAAGAGTGAAGAACTGTTTAAATTTTGGACCAAAACATTGATTTCTTGAGAAGTATGAAACATTGCAGAGTTCTGAATTTCATGTTGTTGATAATGAAGTGCATGCCTTGGAACTATCCCCAACACCTTTCTTCCACCTTGAACATTGCTTCCTTAAATGGACCGTGCAACAAAAATGAGACCACAAAAATATGTATAAAGATTGTAAATCATACATGTCCCAAGAGGAAAAATGAAAAGTGTGCATAATCACTTATTTTGTTGAAAACAAACCTACACTACCCTACTCTAACAAGAGGCAGTAGGTTAGTTCTAACAATAAAAAGGTGGCAAAGTAGGCTAGTTCAAGTCTCTACACTAATGAATTGAGGATGATGTCACAATTTCATGGAGATGTTCATCCGTGATATCATTTTGGATCTAAGAGTTTGGAATGACATCATAATCATTAAGTAGTAATTTTTGTTTGATGTTACCTTAAGGTAACCACTTTGGTAAGTGTACCAAGTTGGGGGGCCAAAAGGGGGTCTTAAGTGGACACATTTTTCTGAAAAATAAAAACTTCAACTCGTACGAGTTTTTGAAATATTTACACTCAAAATTGGAAGATGTTGTAGAAATATGAATAGTAGAATTTTGAGTCTAGTTTCTAAGCTACTAAATTTTTTTGAAAATGGATAAGTTTAAGTGGGTTAAACAACCAAAATACCAATAGGTGCTCCTATTTTTGTTAAAAAAACATAATAGAGTGACTTTCGTGCCCACCACCATTTTTTGAGCACCATTGAGTATTTTTGAAAACACTTTGGTAGAAAGATAGCTAGGAGCATCTAGTTTGTGTTAGAATTTTTTTAGATTTTTTTATCGAGTATTTTTTTATTTATGATTTTTTTAGTACATAAATTTTATGTTTTGAGAAATAATAGAGCTCGACCATGCCCCCTACTACCTCAAAAACATCAAAAATTAGATTTGTTTTGAATATGTATAGAATTATGCCTAGTTTGTGCTAGTATATTTTTTTTTCAATTTTGATGACCCAAACAAAATATACATGATGAAAGATAGACATATTTAAACTTAAATAGCTATTAAAAGGCATAGTTAGAAAATAAATAATATGGAAACCTTATATTAGTTAGAAAATTTGAAAATTTATATTTTCATAAACAAGAAACTTTGCTCTACGTCATGGTATAATGTTTTTTAAATGGATCGATTGTTTTATTTTGATTTATCATAGAGGAAGTAAAATTTTTATATTTTCCTGCGCAAAAAGATGTTGTTTGTTGTGTTTGTGCGGGTCCATGCCTCGGGTTAGGGATCCAAACTAGATCCTAATTCTTGAGGCATGTGCTAGAAAAAAGCTAAAAAGCATAACGCATATGTGTTATAATGCATACGCATTATGATTTGTTTATATATTGTGGCCTCCCAACGTACCTTTCATCTCTTTCATGGGAATTTTACATACATTCTGTTTGGTTTGCAATTTTCTACCTTCTTGCACAATTTTTAAGTAGTTCATTTTGTTCCCTACCCCACTAGTTGATTTTTTCTAATCATGGGTGATAAAATTAGAGCTAAGAACAATACAACGGAGAAATTGGAAGATATGAAAATAAATAAATTGAAGAGAATGCAAAAAAAATCGTGCAAGGTAAGGTACATTTGCTATATCAAATGTAGCTAATGTATTAGAAAATGGGGATGAAATACATAATGCAAATTGAGAGAATGATGATTTTGAAATGAATAATGATATTTAATTGAATGATAATGTTGGTATGGATGAAGAAATTGATATGATTCCATTTGTTGAACCTTTACATGAGAATCCAAATGTTAACCCCGAAATTTGTATGAAAACACTAAATGAAGAAAGTAACCTTGTAAACAAATCTTCACCTCTAAGAACACCTCCTTCCATTTTGCAAAGAAAACCAATTCACTTAATTGAAATTGATGAAAACATTATAAAACCAAGTCCTAACCAAATTTCTTAAAGAAATGCAAGAAGAAAAGCTAGTGGAATTTGAGATAATTACTTTGAGAATTTAAATGACACACACAGATGTCAATTTTTGTTACATTGATGAAATTAATTAAGATGAGACCTATAATGAAGACCATGGGGTTAAGCACATCTAATGTTGTTGATCAAAATGTGTCAATTGTTGAAAACATACATAAAGCATACCAAACTGTAGGTGGCAAAATACGCACCAAAGATAGTAATGCTACACGACGTGCACTTATTGATTGTATCGTAAGTGATAAAATAGTTAATAAATGCTTGATTAGAAAAATAAGCAAAGTGCTTTAAAGCTAAATAGAAAAAAACTAATGAAAGCAATAGAGAGACGTAAACGTATTGAGTAAGTCAATAACACTGACTATTGGGATTTCTCTAGTAGAATTCCATGAAAAGACAAGACTACATATGATATTCTAAAAGAATTAATTGTAAAATTTTGGAATGAGAACACAAGGGTATCACCGAATAGCAGAGATACGAAAAAAGAATAATAGGTTCTCGTAATCGTGAATTTTGTGTAAAACATTTCTTACATATGACTCAAACACAATTGTTTTCTAAGTTTAAGAATGAAATTCCAGAAATTAACATTAGCAAAAGAATTTTTAAAAGGAGCAAACCCTTTTATGTGAAAATCAATCACTCACGTACCACTTGTTGCAGGAATGAAGTTGATTTTTCAATCTATTATGATGTTTTTGTCAAATATGTCGTGTTTTGCATACTAACATCATGTTGTGGGAGTGTAGACAAAATGTCCCACCAAAATCTTCAAGGGAATTTATTCGACAATATTTTATGAAAAATCAACTAGATATTTTTTTAATAATAAAGTATGTTTGGATGAAATGTGCAATGTATGTGGTGGCTTTCCAAATCTGAAAAGTTGTATCCATGAGGAGAGTACCGATTCAATAGGAAAAGAATTGGTTGATTTCACCAAATATAAATCGGTGCCATATAAATAAATATGGAAAAGAATCTAAGAGGTGTGAGCTTGTTACAAAAAAATTACCTGTATCAGAATATATGGTCAAATTTAGAGAGAAATTTTTTTATGAGTATGCAAGGAACACACATAGAGCTTGATGGTTGGATGAACAATTCAATTTTAGCAAGGAAACATTCCCACTTGGTACTATTGTTTCAATAGTAGCAAGGAAAGCACAAGAAGCTAGGGCTTATCATTGATTTTATGGTTGATAAATATGTTTGGTAGTCCATATTTTGTTGATTACTATGATCTAATCCCAAAATGATTGCATCTAGCCCCCTCAACATCTTACGATCAACATGATAAAACCTCTTATCTTTGGATGATGAGTTACAATGTAGTTCCACACTGGGTAGCTGCCAAAAACTACATGATGACAAGACATTTACATAAAGAGATGACCAAGACTTGAATGCTAGTGGAGGCTTTGTTTTGGTTCCCTACACTCCTCGTGCTTTCGAGCTACCTCATTTGGGCATAGTCCCTTAAGAGCCCTGAGACCAAAACATGATATATCTTCAATGTGTGATTTCTCGAGACTCCTGCACCTAGAGATGTCTCGCGGATCTAAAACCTCCACATCGTGGCCCTCTATTAAATTTTCTTGTAGTTTAATCCTTCTCAATTTGGTTCTCTCGTTGTCCTATTGTTTGCAAACGCATGAAATACTGCAGTCTGAATTAGTGTAAGGCTACCAAATGCTATATTTTTTAAACGGTAGCTCATGGGATTGAACCATCTCGGGGACAACATGTTGAAATGGCCTGTGAATGCTAGTGGAGGCTTTGTTTTGGTTCTCTATGCTCCCCATGCTTTTGGGCTACCTCGTTCGGGCGTAGTCTCTTAAGAGCCCTTAGACCAAAACACATTATATCTTTGACAAGTGATTTCTCAAACTCCGTGGCACCTAGAGAGGTTGTTTTAGATCCAAAACCTCCATGTAAACTCCCTCTACAAAATACTCTCATGATGTTTTTGATATCCATTCGTTTCTCTCACTATCCTATTGTTTACAAACACGTAAAATAGTGTAGTTTGAGTCAATGTAAGGCTACCAGATGCAATAATTTACAAACGGGAGCTCTTGGCACCAAACCAACTACACCAACACATTGGGGTGGCTAGGTAAACTCTATGGGAGGATTTATTTTGGTTCCCTACACTCCCCATGCTTTTGGGCTACCTTGTCTGGGCATAGTCCCTTAAGAGCCCTAAGACCAAAACACGCTATATCTTCGATGAACGATTTTTCATGGCACCTAGAGACATCTCATTAGATCTAAAACCTCCACATCAAGGCCTTCTACAAAATTCTATTATGGTTTTATCCATATCCATTCATTTCCCTCATTGTCTTATTGTTTGCAAATGTGTGGAATAGTGTAGTCTAAGTCAAACAGTAAAGGTCACATCGACACTATATTTTGCAAATGATAGCTCGTGAGACCAAACCATCTAGGACAACATGTATAAATTTATTGGTGAGTGATAGTTGAGGCTTTGTTTGGGTTCCCTATGCTCATCATACTTTTGGGCTACCTCATCCCAGTGTATTCCCTTAAGAGCCCTGAGATCAAAACACGCTATATCTTCAATGAATGATTTCTTGGACTCTGTGGCACCTAGAGATGTATTGTCGATCCGATACCTCCACATAAAATCCCTCTACAAAATTATCTCACAGTTTTTTCAATCTCCATTTAGTTATGTCGCTATCATATTGTTCGCAAATATGCAAAATAGTGTAGTCTGAGTCAGTATAAGGCTTCTAGACACTATATTTTGCAAACGGTAGCTCGTGGGACCAAACCGTTTGAGCCAACACGTTTGGATTGCTTGGTGAATTCTATTAGAGGATTTTTTTGGTTCCTTACACTCCCCATGCTTTTAGGCTACCTCGTCTAGGCATAGTCCCTTAAGAGCCCTGTGACCAAAACATGTTATATCTTCGATGAGTGATTTTTCAAACTCTGTGGCACCTAGAGATATCTCTTCAGATCCAAAACCTCCATGTCAAAGCCCTCTATAGAATCCTATCATGGTTTTTTCTATCTCCATTTGGTTCTCTTGTTGTGCTATTATTTGAATATGTGCAAAAAAGTGTAGTCTGAGTCAGTGTAAGGTTACGAGACACAATACTTTGCAAACAGAAGCTCTTGGCACCGAACCAATTATGCCAACACATCGAGGTGCCTACGTAAATACTAAGGAGGCTTTGTTTTGGTTCCCTACACTCCCCATGCTTTCGGGCTACCTCATCTGGGAATAGTCCCGAAGAACCCTAAGACCAAAACACGCTATATCTTTGACAAATGATTTCTTAGATTACGTGGCACCTAGAGACATCTTGTCGAAATCTCTATGGTGGGGCCCCGTATGAAATTCTATCGCGGTTTTATCCATATCCATTTTGTTCTCTCGGTTGTCTTATTGTTTGCAAACATACAAAAAGTGTAGTCTCAGTCGGTGTAAGGATGTCGACGCTATATTTTGTAAATAGTAGCTCATGGGAGAAAACCATCCGAGAAAACACGTTTGGATTACCCGATGAATGCTAGTGGAGGATTTTTTTGGTTCCCTATGCTCCCGTGCTTTCAAGCTACCTCGTTCGAGCACGATCTCTTAAGATCCCCGAGACCAAAACACGTTATATCTTCGATGGGTGATTTCTTGTACTCCGTGGCACCTAGAGACATATCGTCAGATTTGAAACCTCCATTTCAAATCCCTCTACAAAATCCTCTCGTGGTTTTTTCTATATCCATTCGGTTCTCTCGTTGTCTTATTGTTTGGAAATGCATGAAATAGTGTAGTATGAGTCAGTGTAAGGTTGCTAAACACGATACCTTGTAAATGTAAGCTCTTAGCGCCAAAACCAACTACGCCAAAATGTCGGGGTGGCAAGGTAAATACTAGGAGAGGCTTCATTTTGGTTCCCTACACTCCCCATGCTTTTGGGATACCTCGTATGGGCGTAGTCCCTTAAGATCCCTAAATGACTAGATTGGCTTAAGAATGAATTTGATAGGGGAATGTCTAAGAACACACGAGAGTTATCAATTGCCTAGTAAATCTTTCTTGTTTAGTTCTAAATGGGATTCAACTAGCCTATGGCTTAGTAACCTTCCTTTCATTGATAATTTATGATATGATAAACCCATGGATGCTTTCAAAAGCGCCTTCAAAAGGATAGGGATAGTCATCAAACCTAGTGAAGGGTGTGATGTGATTTCCAAATAACTTGAAATGCCTACAGATTTAAAGGTAATAACACGAATTGGACAGGATTATACAATCAAGAATCATTGAGTGTCTAAATTAGAATATCATTGCATCTGGAGACATTCTCAAGCATTGGAGTAATGTATAGAAAACTCTCAAAGGGCGTTTTAACAGGGGAGAAGAATAAGAAGCATAGAAGAATGTAATAAGTGCATGATAAGATAAAAACCAATACAAAGAGACCATGAGCAAGAATAAGCGTAAGTAAGGTAAATACACATATACATATTGATAAATTGAATGAATAATTACTCGATTAGGTAACTCTTTATATACATACATTATATAAATATTTATTTCCAAAGTTTGATGCATATTATACATTGAAAATGCTAGTACATGTACATCACCAATAAATGAAAAAATAATCTATAATGTCTTAAATATTTTCAAGTACACATTATATTAGTTTTATGCAAAAATAATCTCATAAATGTCATGTCTCATACAAAAATATCAAGTTCCAAATAGTATTTTAATGTGCATAATAAATATAAAAATGCCCAAATAGGTCATATACCATCAATTTAAAATGCCATATAGGTGTACATACAATGAAATGCACACAGGCATATGAACAAAATGTCATGTAAGACATATATATTTCTTAATCATCAAAATCTATCCCTCGCTTGGCCTTGCTCGAAGAAGGCCCTCCTTAGACAAAGATAGAGATCTATGAGATGAATTTGGATCGTCCGAGCCCATGCTACGAGTCCTCTTTCGTTGAATACTCACCTGTAGATAATCCTGTAAATGCAAACATTTTTTTTGTCAAAACTTAATTTATATATGTTTTCAACATGTATTTAAGACCATGCTAGAATGAAAGTATTTACATAAATACACAAACTTACCGCAAGTTGTTGATCACGCCGAATTTGCATCTCACACTCATATGAGTCATTGGGATCTCCTAGAGTACAAACCTAGGTACGAAGATGACAAGATGGAGGAGTCCATGCCCTTGAAGTCAAAATGGAGGGGTTGAAATTCCCTACATACACGTAAGATCAGAAAATATAACATCATAATTAGCGAAAATAGAACTAAGTACATGTATGTACATAATGACAATATTTTAACTAATTTGATCAATTTAGAACTATTGTTTTTACCTCGCCATGCGTGTGAATCAAATGAACAGGGATGCTACCTATCATAGGTAACTCCCGAATATACACAATGAATGACATTATTAACATAATTTAATAATTCTATAATGAAAGACATTACTAACATGTAATTTAACATGATATATGAATTACATGATAAATTTAACAAAATTTACATGTTATTTGAATACCTCAGTGACTTGCTACGTAGATGAAATCGCAGGTGGCAAAACATTTCTCTAATTGTTGCAGAGATGGTGGGGTGTCTAGTGAAGTGAACGTCTTTATCAAAAATGTATCACGTGAGTTAGATGGACATACAAGAACATACATATATTTGACTTCAAAACTAATATATATATTTGCATGTATGAGAAAATTTTACATAATTAACATTCTAAATTACCTTTGTGAATATATGTGTACGCATGGTGCTTTCCTCCTATGGTTAGGATGAATATGTGCCTCCCACACACTATAATCTCAATGCATGTACATGTACAAATACAATTATTTAAAAAATTTAACATATATAAGTAAATAAAGTACTCCAATTTTTTTGTAACACATATAATAAAATATAACAAATACCTACGAAGGTGAAACCGATGACTGTAATCCAAATGTCTCACTCAAAAGGACATTTGACATAGTGACATTATCGTGTGCACCCCTAGTACCAACTCCACCAAAATCAGTATGCATGAAAGTATCATCCTCCTCGGGCCCCAAAAATATGCTACCACATGACAAGAAAAGATGTGGCCACATGAAGTGTGTGGAGTGTATCAATATCTATTGTCTCCTTCACTTCTTGAGGGAAAATATCAGGGTGAGGAGACTTCTATGTGGGGAATCTACCTTGCTGAATAGGTGCATGTTGTGCACATGGTTGATCCTATCTAGATCCTTTTACTTTGCCATGGAAATCCTGGAAATCAAAATAATTTGGGATCTCATTAAGGATAAAATCGCAATAGATTTTCCTTAGAATATATAGTGGTACCTCATTGTTATTACAAGGTGGAAAATAAAACACCATCCACCATCGGTCCCAAAAAATATTTTTAATCAAATTATTATTGCACCAATGAATGGGAACCCGTTTACATGACAACAAAACATGAAGATTAGTGTGGGGGTCCGTGAATAAGGTGCATATGAGGTCTTTTGTAATTTAATTTTTATTTACATCCACATATGAAATTTTTTTGGAATAATAAACCCTACAACCTTCTTTGTAAGTTGTTCAACGATCAATTTTCCTATTTCCACGTCAACTTGAGAAAGTAATGCATCCAATGTGTTTGCAAGAGAGGCATGGTGGGGGTTTGTAGATTGTGAATCCCTCATTCTTTTGATTAAATCCTCAATTTCAATTTTGTTTTCAACTATGTGGGTTGCTAAATCTTCTTGACTACTCGGGGGATGTTGAGAAATTGTGGGAGTGTTGGGAGGGATGACATGAATAACAAGGTTTGGTTGTGGTTGATTCCCTCGACCTCCAACTATAACAATAAAAAAATGTATTCAATTCAAATTTTAATCTATAATTATCATATTTCAATGCAATTTTGAGAAAATAATTGTGCCTACCTCTTCTCCATGGCGCCATCATCGATTCAGATCTTTCTAATGATCCATAAATGATCCTTTGAGCTTGAGATCCAAAGGAATGAAAAAATGTGAGGGAACAATTAAGCTTTGAAACTCTCGTTTGAGGAGATAAAATGATACATGCTTGGGCCTCTTTTTAATTTATAGAAGACATAACACGTACACGTTATGCTCCGGTAAATGGGTAAGTGCGCAGGAAGTTGATGGACAAATATAGGGTCATCCGTGGACATCATATTGCAAATAACAACATAATATCAACTTGTAGGGATTATTAGCAATACATACACTCAAAATTAGACAAAATTATACTAATATGAATCGTAGCATCCAGAATCTAGTTTCTAAAATACTAATATTTGTAAAAAATGGACAAGATTAGCTATATTAAACACTCAAAATTCAATGACTTGGTTTTTTTTTTTAAAACGCTGATAAGATTATAGTCCGTTTGCCCACAATTTGGATAACCAAAAATTGATATATATTTTTTTCGTTTGGTGATAAGTTATATGCCACTATCTATCTTGGGATGGATTTTATTTTGTATTTTTTTGAGTAATATTTTATTTTTTATGATTTTTTCCGTGAAAGTGGTATGAAAACATAAAGAAAACAGAGCACTTTCCGTTTGCCTCGCCATAACTTCATCAAAAAATATTGAAATCAAATAATTTTTTTTTGAACATGTATATAATTTTACCACGGTTGGGATGGTATAAGTTTTATCACATTCTGATAAGTGAAACAAATTTTGCAGTCTTAAACGTAGACATAAACATTCACAAGAAAAAGTGTCTTAAAGACCTACTATTAGTAAAAAATTATAAAATGATATTTATCCTCTTCTATTCACTTTAAAATCAGTATTTCTACAAAGCTAATAGTCTCCCCTACGCAATGGTACCATTTTTATGACATAGTTTTTACTTTTTAGCATGGTTCAAGTCCGCGGAAGACTAAATTTGATGTTTTGTTGTTTTTAATGTAAAATTCAGGATTTGATGTCCACTTAATTGTCCCCCAACTTGGTGCACTTACCCAAATCCTAAACCTAAGAATTTAAAATGCAATCATGTTATAATAGAACGCGTACACGTTTTGACTTTTTGGTTTTGTCCACTTTTGGCCCCCAACTTTGTGCACTTACCCCACTCCCGAGTTTCCTTACATAAAATATTATTGATGGTGTGAATCCATTTTTAAAGATCCAAAGGCCTCTAAATCTAGAAATAAATCCAAGGGCTCATTTTGGAATTCAATGACAAGTGATGATAATTAATAGACATCTCTTTTATGAATTCATCAACAATCCAAATGAGATAAGATTTGAGAATCTACCAAATATTGCCATATGATTTTAGGCACAAAAGTACCTCCAATTTTAATAATTGGTGTGAGAAGAAGAGATTAAAGTTCTAGTCCTTTTCATTTTTTTTTACCAAGAAGAGTTCCTTGGATGATGTAGTTTCTTAGCAATATTTTCCAAGCTTATCAACCTTCCAACCCTCTAATGATTCATTTATTGCTTAAGGCATGACCTTGGATTTTAACATTGATAAGATCATAACATTTAAATCCTACAATGAAAATGCTAAAATTTGATTCAAGATTTATTTGGTTCGGAAACCTTTCACCTAGAAATGCGTTTGAATTTCTACAAAATTCTAAAATTTTGAAAATTTGGGATTTGAATTTCGAAGGTTTTCCTTTTAAGGAATTAAACTTACAAAATCAAAATTTTGATTTCAAATTTCTGAACTCCGAAATCCCAAAAGTCCGAAACTTTAGACTTTCGACTTTAAGGATTGTAAAGTATCCTTTGGTATTTTCATTTTTTCAATTTGGAGTTCTCAAGTCCAAAACTCCAACATTCCAAAATTTCGAACTTGAACTTTTGGGTTTAGGAAGTCTATGTTGGCTTTTTGAGAAATTTCTTGTTCGAGTTCTCAAGTCCAAACTCAAGTTCAATTTTTTTGGAACTTTGGACTTTTGGGTTTCGGAAGTCTCCCACCTTCATTTTTGATATTTTCACATCCTTCTATGGGCATTTAATTCTCACCAACCCTCACACGTGTCAGATTTTGGGCATTAATTTCAAGTTTTTCTATATAAAATTGAGTTTTATCTGTCATTTTCACCTGACCTTTTTCTCTAACACTCTAATTTTTACCAAATTTTTGTACTTTCAAGGCATCATTTTCAAGGTAATTTTGTTTGGGTTATTTCTTCTGGTTTATGATTGTTTTGGGTCTTCTTCCTTCTTTATTTTCTTTTGTTTCCTTTTTATTATTTGGAAATGGAACCCTCATCATCCACCATGTTTTCCTTAAGAATGTTTCCTGATTTCCACAATCACAAAATTCAATATGTACAGGCATCTAATCCAATTACATGATAATTTCTTCCAGATCTCTACAAGGGTTTGATTTTTCATTCCATTCCCTTTGATCCTCATGAGTTCATATATTGTTTTTCACATATTGTTTAAAGATTTTAGAGGTCTGTTTTTTGGGTTTTGAGAGTCTTCCTTTTCCTTTCGGAGTTTTAGATTTTCCTTTCATGGGGTTTTAGAGATTTTTTTTCAGGTTTTTCGAGGTTTTGATTTTAGAACTTATTTTTGGAGTTTTAGAGGTTTTCAGAGTTTTTCGAGGTTTTCAGAGTTTACACTTTTTGGAGTTTAGAATCTTTCTTTTCAGACTTTTCATTTTGGGTTTTTATAGTATTTGTTAAAAAATTCCAAAAGCTCTTTCGGATTCTGAAATCTGAACTTGATGTCAACCTCTTCCTCAAAAGGAAAAGAAAAGATGAAATATACATTTTTAGGATTTTCTCTCATTCATGTCTTTCTTCGGACTTAGGAAATATTGGAGATACCGATCTTGGGAAGATATATTTTCCATACTTCTGGGAAAGGTTGAGAGCTCCTAACAAGAAGTCTTGGATGCAGGCTATATATGATAGTGGGCTTGCTCTCACTATTAGTTTTCCTACATCCATGCATTGTCCCAAATTCATCTTGGCCGCAACAACCCATTTTGATGAAGATTCTAGATGGTGAAGAATGATGATGACAAGGTTGTAATTCGATTGGACTCTTGATTTCTTTGAAGATTTGTTTAAACTCCTAATGTTGAGGACTATGCCACAATTTCACCCAAAGCTACAATTGAACATTGGGACAAGGAAACCAAATTGTGTGTGAGGGTCATGATGAAGAGCTACTTGGCCAAGAGTGTCACCAAGTTGCCTAAGACTATGTTTCGATCATATTTCATCCAAGAAGTGAATGATCTCATCATGTTGTTGAGTAGAGTTTTGGTCTTGCTTTTGCAAAAGAGTTTTAGAATGGATGTTCCTATACATTTCCACTATCAAGAAGAACAAAGAATTCATACGATGGGGAGAGCATATCAGTAGCTCTATTTGTTTTCAATTAAGTAAAGTCTTGTCTTCCAAAAAATTTTACATGACTTCTTTCTTGGTCTATGTTGCAGCCACCATGGGGGAATTCAATGGGTTAAATACCAAAGGTGTTAGAAGTGCATCTCATATTTTTTATTTTTATCCTCAAATCATGATGGATGAGGGAAGAAATTTTTTGTAGAGTTAATGATGCCTTCTTTGTTTTTCTTCTTTATCATTTTGACAAGGATTTGTATAATCGAAGGATTTCTGATGAGGCTTTCAAGGAAGTACAAGAGTGGGGAGCCATTTATCTTCGTTTCCTACATTTACATACATCAAATTCCTAGTTTCATGGGTGCCCCCAAAAAATTTACCAAGGTTCCCTACTAAAAATGGGTTTTTCTAGAGTTGGTTTGGTAATTGTTGGATTATCACAAAATCTAGAACAAATGGCATAAGGTGGGAGTTCCAGTTTCCCATTTCAATCGGAGATATACTTGTGCCAGTATTTATAAAGAAAAGAATGTGGATGCAGAAATGTCTTGAAGTGACTTTGTGAACCTTTCATCCCCAGAACCAATTTGATTACTAGGGTAAGTTTAGTGAAATGGTTTATCCAGTTCTCATGTGCCTCAACTAGAGGATATTTGGATTCACTTTCGGGATGAGTTCATTATCCGAAACGAGAATATGAAAGGTTGAATTTGGATGAGGTTAGACAATTTGGTATTGTAGAGATTCCAAAGGAGATGGAGGATGAAGAAGAAGTATTGGATCCAATATACAAGGATAATAATATGTTTCCAATCAACCATTTCCATGGATTGATTGGTATCAAGAGGAAAGTTAAATACTAAGGAAAGGGGGGCCCATTTTACAAAAGAACATATGATTGGTTGGCTACCTTGGGAATTTCACCCAAAGGGTTAGATCAATCTATAAGAATAGAATCCCAACCAACAATGAGTCTTCCTACACCCACAAAAGGAAAAAAGGTCTACCCAAAGGGCCAATATAATTCCTAAGAATATTTCATTTGTTGTTGGAAGTTCCTCTCTTCCCAAGGCCATGCTTCCAAGGTTGTGTCCTCTATAATACCAATATCAAAAGTTGTCAAGGTTATTGATTCTCCAGTTGTATCACAAAATATTTCAACCCCTCCTTCCTATGCCATTATCACTTCCTCCATCATTACCTTCTTCTCTACACTCATTTCTTCTTTTCCATCCCCATCCATGGCCCAAGTATTTTCATCCCTTCCTATTCTCTCAGTAGGGGAAATGATTGGGTCTCCAGTTTCCACTTCACTCCTCTCTACAACTTTCATTTCCTTCCATCTTCAACTTCTAGCCTCATTGTATCCACTCCTATGGGCTATTCTCACATCCACCCCATCCATCATTACCACCTCCACTTCATTTCCAACTAATGTTACTAGTGTTATTGTGTTATCTAGTGCTCTAGGTGTTGAATCATTCATGTCATCTCCATCAACATCTGTTATACCAAAATGGTTATATCACCAAACTCCAAAACAAAAGAAGAAGGTGCCTCTAGTAGATGTAATAGATCTAAGTGTGTTAGAACCTACTCCAGGAGACAAGCCAAATGGCCAAAGATCATCTCCAGTTTATCTGAAAAACCAATCAGAGAGAGAGAGTCATGGAAATTGCTACTCCCATTGAGGGAAAGACTAAAGAAACTATCACAACAATAGATTATCAAATTTCCATATTTTCACTAGGTAAGGCAACACATGAAGGTGCCAAACAAGATGTGCAAATGATCTCGAGAATTTTTTGAGAAATATGATAAGGATAAATATTCTAAGGATGAACTAAAAGTAAAGGTTGAACAACTCACTACTTTGTTGAGAAAAGTAACACAACCCACTCCAACCACTGATCCTTCAACTACAACTACTCGACAAATTTCTTCCACTCTAGATGATATTTCATATCATGAGATTGAGAAGATAGGTCAGAAGGGAAGATCAATGAATGGATGGATGGAACACATGCTTCAAGAAGCTAATCCTTTGATCAAAGAAGTTGTTTAATATATAATGATTTGTAAGCCAAAAGAGCCTCTATTCGTAGGATGGATGAGGCTTTCTCTGAAGATAATAATAATTTGAATTTGAATTTGACCACATGGGGTGAGATTAGAGAGGAAGATCAAGATCTACTTCTTCAAGAAGAAGTAATTGATGATATTTCCAAGTTGTTTGAATTTCAGAAGGCTATGGAATTTAGATCCCAAGTGTTACAAGATTTGATCAAGAAATTGGATGACAAGTGTGTGGAAATAATGGATGCTCTAAATGATATCTCAGAAGAGTTTGATAATATCAATTAAATTCTTCAATGAGAATATTTATGCTCTTCCAGTAGATCAAATTAAGTCAAATTTCAAGGATTTGGTGAAGAAAGATGATGAGGTAACTAGGACTTTCAATAGTGATTCAATTGACAGGTTGGTTTCATGTCAAATTTCACAAGTCGATTGAAGAAAGTGGTGAGTAAACTCAAAAGGATTCCGAACTAAAGTGGCAAGAGAGATTGAAACAATGGATGTGGTGAATCATTACATGTGGACCAAAGAAGAAGAAGAAGTACAAGGAATCATCAAGCATTTCATTGATTACAAGCATCGATGACTATGTGGGAGAAAGAATAGGAGAAAATTGAAGAAGGAAAAGATGTTGCATGACCAAGCTAAGCTAGGTGGCCATGAAAGGACAATTCCAAGCTCTGGATCAGTCCAAGTTAGGATTGACTGAGTCAAACCTTTGCAAACTACTTTGCTATTTTTATGGGAGCCTGTTCCTTGGAACTTAATTACATTCTATTTTTAGTAATTTTTTAGTTAAGGTCCAACTATAATGGCTCAACCTAAAAACTTATAAATAGTTAAGTGCATAAGTTTTTAGAGATAGATCATTTTGAAAAGTTACTCTTCAAGCTTGGAAGAGTGATTTGAATACTTTGGAGCCTTTCAATTATATTCAAAACAATATTTTTCCATGAAATATCTGATTTATTGTGTTAATAGTTGATCAATGTATGCTTTGTGGATGTGCAATTCCTTAGTATAAGTGATTAACTCACCTTTATTTTAGAATATCTTATTTCAATCTATGGGAGAATGATGTGATTATCTTGAATATCAGTTGTGAAATATTATATTCCTTCTGTTATAAAGTTACATTATCATTAACTGTCATAAAGAGAAAGGGATGTATGACATGTGCATATCATATATTGTCATGATTTGTTGATTGTGTATTCAACAAATTTGATCTATCTATTAGGTATGCTTGGGGTCTTACAAGGAAATGCATGATATTTTTTTGTGGTTTATTATTTTCCTTGTCTAAATAGCATAAGGTGAATTAGATTGTGATGGTTTCTTTATCCTTTCTAAGTTAACCCTTTCTAGATGTGAAGATCAAAAATTATCTAATTATACTCTCTTGGTGTATCACCGTATTTTCATTATTTTTTATTTCTAACTCTAAACCCCATGAATTGAGTAGATTAGAGTCATTTTAAAGTGTTTTAGCCTTACACATTGATCATCTTAAATCAGGTGCCCCAAGTTCCAAAGGAATCTGCCTTCTCCGAGGTTCATCCCAAGGAAACAAGGTCCCACACCTTGGGGATGTTCCAACGTTGCATGGGATCTTCAAAAATTTAACGGGTGCACATCCGTGTGACAAAAATTTTTTGGCATGCCTGGGGACAAAGAGAGTTGGTACTTCTCTTCATATTTTCATAACTCAAAGTACCTAATGACTCCATATCTCTGGATTTTGTATCTCAGTGTGTTAATATATGCAAAATTTAGACAAGAGCTTCAACAAGATGAGAGGGGAATTATCAAGCATATTGAATTATCTTTGTCTCCTCCAAGAAGAAGAAGAGGCATTTCAGACTCACTAGTCACAACATCTCCCCATAGGGGTCATTCTACTCCCCCTGATGGAAGATTCCCTCCACTCAAGAACAATCAACCTATCAAAGAATGGAAAGGAATCAAGTTTTCCCCCTTTCAATGCAAGTAGTCCTCTTCTGTTAGCTCAACGTGATCCTATACCTATTGTAACACTCAAAATTTTACCTTTATATAGGGGAAACTCACGTTACTCTAGTGGAACATATTCTCGATGTAGCCAACATTTTGTGTACATAATATCACGGAGGAAAATGTTGTGGTTAGACTTCTTGCTACTTATTTCAAGGGAAAAGTGCTTCAATGGTTTTAAGGTTTGAGGGTTGGGACTATTACCACTTGGGATGAGTTAGGGGAAAATATTTGTAAGTAGTTTGAAGACAAGAGTGATCACCTGTCACTCTTGGAACAACTAACTACTATAAAGTGAGCTCCCCAAGAATACATGAGTGATTTCAATTTTTGGTTCCAAAAGACTTGGAATAGGATTCCAACTCATAAAACCTTCTCCAAACAATGCATTCTTGATACTATTTGTGGGCTTTGAATAATGATATAGCCATAATGATCCAATCTATGGGAGGGACTGTATTACTAGATGCCTATGAAGTTTTCCATAAGAGATGAGAATTCCTTGATCTAGGATGGGAAGATAGCTCCACGACCACCAATGTCATTATCTCCTGATCTTACAAATACTTATCCCACCATTTCTCCCATTCCAAAGCTTCCAAATCAATAACTCATTCAGCATCCCCTTCCTCTTCAAATGACCTATTTGAAGTCAAGTCACTACTACAAACTTTTGGGAATGAGCTCGTTGCACTCAAAAGGAAACAAAGTCAATACAATCACCCATATCAGCCACCAAAAATCAGTAGTATCAAGCTAACCATCCTCCCTTTCAAGGAAATAACAGCCTCAAAACCAAGTCTACAGGTCAAGTCTACGAATGTCAGGCCTCTAAATTTTAGGAATCCCTCTCACTACTAGTTCTTCTAAAGCTATTGTACCTGTCCAAAATAATCTAGTTCAAGATTATGAATGGTGTTATCCTTGTTCTCAACCTCACAATCAAAACCTTTTCCCCAATGGAGTTCTTAGCCAAGCCCTTATGGTTCAAAGTATATCCACCCCTTCGAGCCAATAGAGAAATCACCTACACAAGAAATAATAGATCAGCCACAGGTGCCCAAAGAAACCACTTTGCTAAATTGGAAAGTAAATTTTTTGTGGGGTGAATATAGATGCTTTCATCTAGCAGCAAGAATACTCATTCTAAGAAGAGGGTGAATGGAAATCCAATCTTCCAAAGCTGACCAGGATTCTACTTCACAACCTCATGGTCACAAGTAGTAGTTGATAAGGATGTAGGAAAGAGACAACTAGAAACAACTACTAGTCAAGCCACAAGGAAGGAAGGTTCTTCAGGCATCACGATACCCAATAAGAATTTTCCAAAAGAGGACTCTAATGCCCAAAGAAGTGTCAAAAGTAGGAGAAATTCCATTCAATATTGTAGAACAAATGAAGAAGACCAACCTGAGCATTACTATGTGGGATGCACTCTCAATTCCTTCTCAAAGAAAATTTTGTTGTGAGAGGCTTTGAACAATTTTGGTACAACTGATGGATCATCGGTCATGGAGAAACAATTGCAACAAGTTTTTGTGCAACCAGAAGGGAAAAGTATTCCTAAGGCCAAAAACCACCACCATTCTATATCTCCTTGATCATTGGTGATCATTTGGTGCATAATTACATGATTGATTCTGGTGCCAATAGTTTTTATGCCCAAGAAATTACAGACGTGTTTGGGAATACAATATACTCCAATCTCTAGGGGAGTTTTTTAGTTAGATGGTACAATAGTTCAAACCATCAGAGTCATCAAAGGACTCCACTTACCATCCATGCATGCCCCAACTTTTCATTCACACAAGACATATCAGTTATCGATCTTCCTCCTCTCTTCTCATCTTCCTATCACAAGATTTCACTACCAAGATGGGTGGTTACCTATCATCGATTGGTCACATATGATCCTCAAACTCGGTATGGGACAAAGGTGACTATAAGAGTAGAACCAATTTTCCATAATCATGTGGAGCCCTACACTTCTAGTCCCATAAATGGGAATTATGCCATTGGTGACCCTGAAGAAGAAGATGTCGATCATGAACCAACTACTCTTGTAGAGGAAGTTCCTGATATGGTGCTAGATGAGGTAAGTGTAGATCATCAATATGATCCCTACACGATTTATTTATTGGTAGGAAGAAGTTGGTTTTTTTTTGGAAGAAATGGATTGGGCACATATTGCATTCACGAAGAAGGAACAACCATACCACAACTTGTCAAAACACAAAGCAATCTTGAAGGATTGTGGAAATTGTTCTTCGATGGCTCAAGGAGTAAGAATGGATCTAGTGTGTTGGGTTATGCTAATTTCTCCAGAAGGAAATAAATACTTCTCATCTTTTTGATTGTAATTTAGTTTCACTAACAATGTTGCTAATATGAGGCCCTTGTGCAAGGGAATTCAACTTTCTCAAAAGAGGGGTATTAAAGCTCTGAGTTTTTTTTTGAGAGATAGTGAGTTAGTAGTTCATCAAGTGATGACACATGTAGTGCATCAAAAATGATCTTTTAAGATCATACAAAACCAAGTCTGGGATTTAATCAAATATTTCAAAGCTTTTGGGATCCATGTTGTTCCTAGAAAACAAAATCAAGATGTTGATAGGCTTTCTACAATTGGTTCACAAATACACATATCAATTGATATCACAAAAGAAGGACAAAAATCTTTGTCAAAATAGTGGTTCGACCCATAGTCCCTGATAATGTAAGTAGCTGGAAAGTGTTCGATAGTGACCAACAAATTGTCCTATTTTTACAAGTAGAGGGGAAAATTTTTCCGAAAGGTCAAGCTAAGTTACAAGAAGCATATGATGATCAAATCATTCAATTAAAAAAAACAAGCTACCAAAAGGCTTAGTTACTCTAGAATCCATCTTCAATTCAGATGATCAAGCCAAAAAAAAAACTCGAACATGGTGGTCAAAGAAGATGATTTTGAGGAGGTTGAAGTGGCTAGTGAGAAATTTCTAAAGATTGGTAAAGTATGTACTTCTAAAGAAAAGGAAGCTTTCATCAAACTGTGTCAAGAGTATCATGACATTTTTGCATGGAGCTATAAGGACCTACATGGTTTTGATCCAGGCTAGCACAACATACTATTGAAACTTGGACCTCATGCCAAGCCAGTTCACCAGAAACAGAGGCCGATTAATCCCAAAATCGAGCCACTAATGAGAAAGGAGCTAACCAAACTCATAGAGGCATGTATAATTTTTCCTATTAAGCATTCATCTTGGGTGGCCAATCTAGTTCCTATGGAAGAAAAAAATGGAGAAATTTGGTTATGCGTGGATTTCAGAGATCTGAACCATGCCTCATTAAAGATCATTATCCTCTTCCATCAATGGAGAAAATTCTTCAAATAATGGCAGGAGCTCAGAGGTTTTCTTTTCTCGATGGTTATTCAGGTTATAATCAGATTCTGGTTCAAGAATCTGATCAATTTAAAATGGCCTTCACCACCAAGTGGGGCACGTATGCTTATAACAAAATGTCATTCGGATTGTCCAATGTCGGGGCTACTTTCAAAGAGCCATGGACATGGAATTTAAAGGACTAATCAATGATATCATTTTGGTTTACCTAGATGATATAACTATATACTCTAAGCATGCAGTGATCACATCACACATCTAAGAAAAATTTTCTAGAGGTGTAGGGAATTTGGGGTTTCACTTAACCCTAAAAAATGTATTTTTGCAGTGCACAAGGGGAAGTTATTGGGGCATGTTGTTTCAAGGCAGAAGGACTATCAATTGATCTAGCCATAATTCACTCAATTTTGTCCCTCTCCCTCCCAAGTCACAAAAAGGACTCCAAAGTTTTCTAGGCACCATAAATTTCATGTGAGAGATTCATTCCTCAATTCACAGAATTGGCTAAACCACTAATAACTATGCTAAAGAAAATATGCCTTTCTCATGGACAAAAAGGGAAAGAGAGTTTTGAAGCCATCAAAATGGCCATTTCTCAAGCTCCAATGCTGGTGAACCCTAGTGTTTGATAAATATTTTATCCTCTATGCTTTTGCAGGTCAAGAGAGCATTTCAGGTATCCTTACTCAACAAAATGATGATTTGATGGAGCAACCAATTGCTTTTTTAGTCAATCCCTCAAAGACTATGAGCTCAAATATTCATTTGTTGAAAAACAAGTCTTTGCAGTTATTCAGCTCTAAAGAAATTCAAGCACATGTTGTCCAACAACAAAATTCACCTGATGGTGTCTCATCCAGTGTCAAGGAATTTTTTTTGAACAAAGAGATGAATGAGAAGCATGTTGGATGGATCACGAAGGTGATGGAGTATGACATACACATCAAAGTTACCAAACTTGTCAGAGGTAAAGGTTTGTGTCAATAGCTTTTTCTTGTAGACATGGAATCAAAAGGTGATGAAGATGTTACACTCTTAAACACTGATGAAAGGTGATGATCAAGTTGATTGGTTATCCAAAATGAATAATTTCCTTTTCTCGGGAGTATATCCTGTGAACATGGATAAAATTCAAAGATGAAAATTCCATCTTTCTATTCCATTCCATATGTTCTAGTAGATAATGTTCTCTTTCAAAAGGATTTGAATGGTGTTCTCCTTCGCTGTGAGACCAAATAGGTAAGTAAGATACTAGAAGAGTTTCACAATGGCCTATCTAGAGGACATTTTCTACATGTGAACAACTACTACCAAGATCATGTGAGTCAGTTACTATTGGCCGATTTGTTCAAAGATGCCCATCTCTGGGTAAGGAAATGTAAGGAATGTGCCCTTTTTCTATAAAAAATAGAAGTTGGACAGCTCTTCCACTACATCCAATTCAAGTGGATCAACCTTTCATTCAATGGGGGTTGGATTTCATCGGAATGATTAATCCTCCATCCAGTGATGACATAAATGGGTTCTTACTACAATGGACTACTTTACTCGATGGACAGAGGTAATAGCATTGAAAGAAAGCAATGAGAAGGCAATTCTTGATTTCTTGGAAGGTATAATGACAAGGTTCGTGTTCCATTTATAGTTATTTCAGATAATGCAATGGATTTTCTTGGTCTAAAGTTGAGTGAATGGGCTGTTAAGAATGGTGTCTACCTCAAGACTTCATCCAATTACTATCCACAAGGAAATGGATTGGCTGAGTCTAGCAACAAGAACCTCATAAGGATTATCAAACACACAATGGAGACTAACAGAGGACTTGGCATACACAACTTAAGACTACCTTATGGGAAGATCAATCACACCTAAAAGGGCCATCAAAATTCTCTCCTTCATGCTTGTATATGGAAGGGAAGAAAAAATTCCTCTCTCCTTGAGTTACCTTCTTTGGAGTTAGCTCATCAACTTGAGGTTATGGAGAATGATTCCTTGACCGTAAGGTTTTTGAACTCATGGAATTGGAAGAAGTATGGAAAACAGGCTATGAAGACTTTGGAGCAACATCGAGCTCAAGTTAAGAAATATTTTGACAAGAAAGTCATCTTGATGATGAATTTTCAAGAGGGAGATTTAGTTCTCAAATGGGATGAAGATAGAGCCAAACTAGGAAAACACGCCAAGTTTGATGCTCTCTGGAGTGGGCCATACATCATCACAGTTGCAAAGAGGTGAAATTCATTTCATCTATCCAAGCTCAATGGAGAAGAACTTCCCATTCATGTGAATGGGATACATCTCAAAGCTTTCTTTTGAGATCATTCCACCCCCTGTACAATGTTCATTTTGAATTTTCCTCCAAGTGCTTTACACATCGTGTGTTTTTTTTTTCTTTTTTTTTTTTTTTTTTTGCTCTGAAATGTAGTTTTCTTTCAGACTCTTTTTCCCAATGGTTTGTATAAGGCTACTAGCCTAAAATATTAGCAGAAAGCATTCCCTGAGAGTCACCAAAAATGTTAACCTTTAAATCTTACCTTGAAAATGTTAAAAGTTGATTCAAAATTTCTTCTCTAAATTTTCACAAAAAGTTTTTAAAAATGTTTGAAGTTCTCTCTAAAACTTCAAAAATCTGAAAAATTTTAGACTTTGGATTTTCAAAGGTTTTCCTTTTCGGGAGGAATTAAAAATCAAAAAATTTTGATTTCAAGTTTTGAACTCAAAGCCCAAAATTCAAAATTTGGAGTTTCATACTTTTGGGATTTGAAGTCTCCTTTGGTAGTTTTCAATTTTTTCAACTTCAAGTTTGAGTTCCAAAGTCTTAAAACTCCAAAGTTTCAAAATTTTGGAACTTTGAACTTTGGGTTTTAGAAGTCTTTTCATGTTGTTTTTTTGAAATTTTTTTGCCGAGTTCAAAGTCTAAAACTTCCAAAGTTCCAAAATTTTGAACTTCAACTTTCAGTTTTGGAGTCTTCCATCTTCATTTTTGATATTTTTCCTCTCGAGTTCTGAAGTCCAAAACTCCAAAGTTCAAAATTTTGGAACTTTGACTTTCGTGGTTTCGAGTCTTCATCATCATTTTTTAAAATTTCATCTCTCAAGTTCTCAAGTTCTCAAACTCCGAACTTCTCAAAGTTCCAAAATTTCAGAACTTCAACTTTTGGGGTTTTGACTTTGGGGTTCTATGGGCATTTAATTCTCACCTACCCCCCATGTGTCAGCTTTTGGGCATTAATTTTGGGTTTTTCTATATAAAATCAAGTTTTTATCTATCATTTTCACTTGACTAACTTTTTCTCTGACACTCTGATTTTTACCAAACTTTTTGTACTTTTGAGGCATCATTTTCAAGGTAATTTTGTTTTTGGGTTATTTCTTCTTGGTTTATGATCATTTTGGGTTTTTCTTCCTTGTTTATTTTCTTTTGTTTTTCTTCCTTTTTCTTATTTGAAATGGAACCCTCATCATCCACCATTTTTCCTTAAAATGTTGCCTATTTTCCACAATTAAAAAATCCAATATGTATAGGCATCTAATCCAAGATTGCATGATAATTTCTTCCAGATCTCCACAAGTATTTGATTTTCATTCCTTCCATTTAGATTTTCATAGTTTCATATTATTTTTTTGAGGTTTCTTTTTTAGAGTTTTTGAGGTTTTTTTTGGAGTTTTTAGAGGTTACCTTTTTGGAGTTTTTTTTTAGAGGTTTTAGATCCTTTTTCAAAGTTTTGAAGTTTTCTTTTCGAGGTTTTCAGTTTTTGAGAGGTTCTTCTTTCGAGTTTTGAGTTTTGAGATTTTAGAGTTTTTAGAGGTTACATTTTTTTGAGTTTTTCGGAGGTTTTCTTTTCAGTTTTCAGAGAGTTTTTTTGGAGTTTTAAATCTTTCTTTTTTGACTTTTTTTGGATTTCATAGGGTTTTTTTATAGTATTTGTTACAAAAATTTCCAAAGGCCTTTCAGATTCTGAAATCCAAACTTAATGTCAACCTCCTCATCAAAAGGAAAAGAAAAGATGAAATATACATTTTTAGGAGTTTCTCCTCACTCATGTCTTTCTTCAGACTTAGGAAATATTGGAGATACCGATCTTGGGTAAGTAGATTTTCCAAACTTCTGGGAAAGGTTGAGAGCTCCTAACAAGAAGTCTTGATGCAGGCTATATATGATAATGGGCTTGCTCTCACTGCTAGTTTTCCTACATCCATGCATTGTCCCAAATTTTCTTGGCCACAACAACCCATTTTGATGAAGATTCCATAGATGGTGAAGAATGATGATGACAAAGGTCATAATTCGATTGGACTCTAATTTCTTTGAAGATTTGTTTAAACTCCCAGATGTTGAGGACTATGCCACAATTTCACCCAAAGCTGCAATTGAACATTGGGACAAGGAAACCAAATTGTGTGCAAGGGTCATGATGAAGAGATACTTGGCCAAGAGTGTCACCAAGTTTCCTAAGACAATGTTTCGATCATATTTCATCCAGAAGTAAACGATCTCATTGTTGTTGAGTAGAGTTTCAAGTCTTGCTTCTGCAAAAGAGTTTTAGGAATGGATGTTCCTATATATTTCCACTATTAAGAAGAACAAAAATAATTCATACGATGGGGAGAGCATATCAACAGCTCTATCTATTTTCAATTGAGTAAAGTCTTGTCTTCCAAAAATTTTACATGACTTCTTTCTTGGTCTATGTTGTAGCTGCCATGGGGGAATTTAATGGGTTAAATACCAAAGGTGTTAGAAGTGCATCTCATATTTTTTAATTTTTATCCTCAAATCATGATGGATGAGGGAAGAAAACATTTTTCACAGTCAATGATGCCTTCTTCATTGTTCTTCTTTATCATTTTGACAAGGATTTGTATAATCAAAGGATTTTTGATGAGGCTTTCAAAGAAGTACAGAGTGGGGAGCCATTTATCTTCAAGTTTCCTACATTTACATACATCAGATTCCTAGTTTCATGGTGCCCCCAGTAAGTTACCAAGATGCCCTACTAATAAATGGGTTTTGTTAGAGTTGGTTTGGCAATTGTTGGATTATCACAAAATCTAGAACAAATGACATAAGGTGGGAGTCTAGTTTCCCATTTCAATCAAAAGGTATACTTGTGCCAATATTTATAAAGAAAAGAATGTGGATGCAAAATGTCTGAAGTGACTTTGTGAACCTTTCATCCCAGAACCAATTTTGACTACTGGGGTAAGTTCAATGAAACAGGTTTATCCAGTTCTCATGTGCCTCAGAGGATATTTGGATTCACTATCGGATGAGTTCATTATCCGGAATGAGAATACAAAAGGTTGAATTTGGATGAGGTTAGATAGTTTGGTATTGCATAGAGATTCCAAAGGAGATGGAGGATGAGGAAGAAGTATTGGATCCAATATACAAGGATAACAATGTTTCCAATCAACCATTTCCATGGATTGATTGGTATCAAGAGGAAAGTTGTAATACTAAGGAAAGGGTGGGGCCCATTTTACAAAGAACATATGATTGGTTGGCTACCTTGGGAATTTCACCCAAAGGGTTGGATCAATCTATAAGAATAGAATCCCAACCAACAATGAGTCTTCCTACACCCACAAAAGGAAAAAGGTCTACCCAAAGGCCAATATAATTCCTAAGAAGATTTCATTTGTTGTTGGAAGTTCCTCTCTTTCCAAGGCCCTACTTCCAAGGTTGTGTCCCCTATAATACCAATATCAGAAGTTGTCGAGGTTATTGATTCTCCAGTTGTATCACAAAATCTTCCACCCCTCCTTCCTTATCCATTATCACTTCCTCTATCATTACCTTCTACTCTACACTCATTTCTTCTTTTCCATCCCCATCCATGGCCCAAGTATTTTCATCCCTTCCTATGTCCTCTCAATAGGGGAAATGATTGGGTCTCTAGTTTCCACTTCACTCCCTCTACAACTTTCATTTCCTTCCATTTCAACTTCTAGCCTCATTGTATCCACTCTTATGGTTATTCTCACATCCACCCCATCCATCATTACCACCTCCACTTCATTTCCAACTAATGTTACTAGTGCTATTGTGTTATCTAGTGCTCCAGGTGTTGAATCAGTCATGTCATCTCCATCACATCTCTATATACCAGAATGGTTATATCACCAAACTCCAAAACAAAAGAAGAAGGTGCCTCTGGTAGATGTAATAGATCTAAGTGTGTTGGAACCTACTCAAGGAGATAGGAAAATGGCCAAATATCATCTCCAGCCTATCTATAAACCAATCAGAGAGAGAGAGTCATGGAAATTTCTACTCCCATTGAGGGAAAGACTAAAGAAACTATCACAACAAAGACTATCAAATTTCCATATTTTCACTAGGTAAGGCAACACACGAAGGTGCCAAACAAGATGTGTACAAGTGGCTCTCGGGAATTTTTTGGAGAAGTATGATAAAGATAAAGCTTCCAAGGATGAACTAAAAGTGAAGGTTGAACAACTCACTTTTGTTTGAGAAAAGTAACACAACCCACTCCAACCACTAGATCCTTCAACTACAACTACTCTGACAATTTCTTCCACTCTGATGATATTTCATATCATGAGATTGAGAAGATAGGTCAAAAGGGAAGATCAGTGAATGGATGGATGGAATGCATGCTTCAAGAAGCTAATCCTTTGATCAAAGAATTTGTTGAATTATATAATGATTTTTAAACCAAAGAGCCTCCATTCATAGGATGGATGAAGTAAAGATAATAATAATTTGAATCTGAATTTGACCACATGGGGTGAGATTAGAGAGGAGGATCTAGATCTACTTCTTCAAGAAGAAGTAATTGATGATATTTCCAAGTTGTTTGAATTTCAGAAGGCTATGGAATTTAGATCCCAGTGTTACAAGATTTGATCAAGAAATTAGATGACAAACATGTGGAAATAATGGATGCTCTAAATGATATCTCAGAAGAGTTTGATAATATCAATACAAATTTTCAATGAGAATATTGATGCCTTCCAGTAGATCAAATTAAGTCAAATTTCAAAGGATTTGGTGAAGAAAGATGATGAGGTAACTAGGAATTTCAATAGTGATTCAATTGATAGGTTGGTTTCATGTCATAATTTCATAAGTCGACTGAAGAAAGTGGTGAGTAAACTCAAAAGGATTCCAACTAAAGTGGCAAGAGAGATTGAAATAGTGGATGTGGTGAATCATTATGCATGTGGACTAAAAGAAGAGGAAGTACAAGGAATCATCAAGTGTTTCATTGATTACAAGCATCGGATGACTATGTGGGAGAAAGAACAGAGAAAAAATCTAAGAAGGAAAAGATGTTGTAGGACCAAGCTAAGCTAGGCGGCCATGGAAGGATAGTTCCAAGCTCTGGATCAGTCCAAGTTACAGGGTTGACTTAGTCAAACCTTTGCAACTACTTTTCTATTTTTATGGGAGCCTATTCCCTGGAACTTAATTACATTCTATTTTTAGTAATTTGTTAGTTAAGGTCCAATTGTAATGGCTCAACCTAAAAACTTATAAATAGTTAAGTGCATAAGTTTAAAGATATAGATCATTCATTGGAAAGTTACTCTTCAAGCTTGGAAGAGTGCTTTGAATACTTTGAGCCTTTCAATTATATTCAAAACAATATTTTTCCATGAAATATCTGATTTATTGTGTTAATAGTTGATCAATGTATGCTTTGTGGATGTGCAATTCCTTAGTGTAAGTGATTAACTCACCTTTATTTCAGAATATCTTATTTCAATCTGTGGGAGAATGATGTGATTATCTTGAATATCAGTTGTGAAATATTATATTCCTTTTATTATAAAGTTACATTATCATTAATTTTCATAGAGAGAAAGGGATGTATGACATGTGCATATCATATATTGTCATGATTTGTTGATTGTGTATTTGAACAATTTGATCTATCTATTAGGTATGCTTGGGGTCTTACAAGGAAATGTATGATATTTTTGTTTTTTCATGGTTTTATTATTTTCCCTATCTAAATAGCATAAGGTGAATTGGATTGTGATGGTTACTTTATCCTTTCTAAGTTAACCCTCAACAAGCTCCCACACCTTAGGGATGTTCCAACGTTGCACGGATCTCTCAAAGAATTTAACACATGCACGATCCACATGACAACAAAGACCAATCTCCAATGATTCTCTGGGTAAAAAAATCCCATGAAACTCTAGGGGATCCTTTACTACCTTTCCTTCTAATATGGCCGATATAAAGTCTCATATGATCTTCTCAATCTCTCCATATGCAGCTTTGGAGGGAGCCATACAAGAGGAGTAATTCACATGAGTGACAACTAACACTTTGGAGAAAATATTGAATTTCCCCAAAAATGAGAGGTGTTTAATAATCCAAAATGAGATCTTTTTTTCTTATCTTTGAGCCACATAAGACCACAATTTGGAAAAGTATGTTTGAAATACAAAGGGAATACCAAGGAATTCTAATTTAACACCATTACGGATACTCTTCCATTGATATTTTTGTAACCAAGTTGGAATAGGAGACATTGAATTTATTTAGAATTACATATTTTACCATTGGATAAAAGATCCACATGCCAAATAGAAGATATCTAGATATTCCATAGCATTAATCATGTTTTTTTCTTCTTCAATCAATGTCAAGAAGAATTCATCTACAAAGTGCCTATTGGTGAGTTGTTGTCTTATGTGATGGAGAGATACAATATATTATATTATATTATATTAAATGCAACCTGATACAATATTCTCTTAACAAAAATGTGGGTGGTATGAGATCATGCCCCGAGCCACAAGCGAGTTTGAGCCTAGAACACAACAAAAAAATTAGCAACTAAAGGGGGTTTAAGGAAAAACAAAAAAAAAGTTTCTCATAATTAATGGAGAACTAGGAGGCTCAAAACACTTGTTCTTCTCCTTAGAATGAATGAAAATAGTCTAGGGTGTCTTTTGAGTTGCTAGATCAAGTAAAGGATCAAGGTACGAGCCATCTTTAGTGGGGTCAGAATCATAAAAGTTAGATATATGTGTCTATTGTGCACCACCGCCATCATGGGGATGGTCGATAGTCATGTCGTCTGACTGAGCTTTGGCTTCTGACTGGTCTTTGACTTCCAAGGTAGAAAATGGTTGTCAACCTTTAGGTTGTTAAGAAGCCCCTTTGTTCTTCTTCTATTTATTTTGATTGGGTAATAGCGGGTAAGCCTCATGAAGGTGTCCAACTTGATGACATAACTAATATAAAAATGGTATGTTCTCATAATAAATAATTTGAATCCACTTAAATCCATCATGGATTAATTCCAAATTTTCCAGAAGATGTTTGCTGAAATTTACCTCAATGTAAATACGGGTGTAGGTGAACATCCCTTTTTTATACCACTCATTATCCAACTTGATGAATCGACCAAAAGAGTCATCAATAGCCACACAAACTATAGGGTTTTGGAAGGGAAGAGGAAGATTGGGTAGACAAACCCAAAATGAAAATTTTGAGACCACCCTAGATGAGGGATCAAAATCCAAGAACCATGGTGTAATAAAAAGGCCATTCCTACCTGAAAACCATGGAACTTCATTGACAACCCATTGGTAATTTGTAGGAGAGGAGAACTAAAAAAAAACCCTTGGCACATAACTGGATCTCATAATCATGGGACCAAATAGAGTAAATCCATTGAGGCAACGCTTCACTCTGAGGCCAAAAACATTAACCCTACAAATAAAGGAAGAATTTTGAAGGGTAAAAATTGAATTGGTTACCTCTCAGAGTGAAAGGATAACAATAGGGGTGTCAACTACCTTTTCCACAATAAATGGTGCATTAGGATCCTCAAACAACTTGTTTTCATGTTCCTATAGTAGGCATTAAAGAAAATTTTGAATGAGCCATTAGAGGGCGAGAGGACCCGTGTACCTCCATTATTACCGTTTATGCTAGCACCGTTGGCTCTAGGAGGCTATCCCCCATATGTAGAGTCCTTCTATCCCGACATTAATAGGTTAGGGTGATATTTTTGTGGTGCATCTAGTCTATGACCTATGTCGGACCTCTAGGAAGAGCCGAGGCTAGATTTTCCCTACACAGGGCTTGTTGCCCCATTGTTTGAGCCCATCCAAAGATAGAAGAAATGACAAAACTAGGGTTTTGGCACACCTTCATGTTTTTCATCTTCACTTTAAAAAAATTCCTTAGTCAATCAAGAGATATAACTTTAACTTGGACCCTTGGAAGAATAATTTTCAACAAGGTAATTGGGCTTTAGTAATTGCATCCATCTAACACTATCCAAGGGACACAAGGGCTGGTTATTTTGCATGCACTTCATAGAAGGAAAGTTCATTCTATTCCATGCACACATCTATTACATTTCTTTACATCTAGCTTATTTTCTCACTATCAAGCATCACAAACACAAGACCCACCTAGGGCATGATTCGAACAAAAACATATAGAAATAAATTGGAGTCCGAGATGTAGTGCATCACTCAATTGTAAGATCACCATTGTGACAACTGAGGATAGTCTAACCCCTCATTTTTCATCTTTCATTTTTTAGGATTTGATGTCTATTTGAGGGTTTTGTAGGTCAATACTTCATTGTAGATTTAAAGTGACTTCGGCGATCATTGTGTGGCCTCATAACAACCAAAGTAAAATAACAAAAAACAATTTGTGACTACCTAGAGGAGTTTTTTTAGCATTTTGGCAAACACAAAAAAAACAGGCCGAGGGTGCCCACAAGAACCCTTGTCCCTTTCTAAGCACCATAGTCCAGGAAGATCGTCATTCTACATATTTTTTAAGGATCGTGTGAAAATTTTCCATCTCTGTTCATCTGTTCAAAGCACTATAGCACAGTCTAGAACAAATTTGGAAACAACTAAGTTATCTTACCTCTTCTTTGCACTTTGGGTTTTACATATTTTGGCTTAGTTTGCTTGGGTTAATTTTTGTACTTAATTATTTATTCATTTACTACTGCAATAACAATCAAATTAGGCATATATTTTACATTTAGTTTAATAAATTTGGTGAACCCAAACTCGATTTGAATGCTCTTAGGATCCTCATCCTTCCATTGCTCCTATCTTTCTAGGGTATCTTCATCATGAGTATCTCTATTAATGATTTCTTGCTCATCAATCCTGAATTAAGAGATAGAATCAAAACTCTCCTAGCTACCACTCACATTCCTACTAATATTCATCTAGATATAGTATATAAAAAAAATTTGATGCATTTTCTCTTCATATTACTTTCCTATCCAATCCTAATGTTAATATTACTATTTTTACAATGATCCACACTTGCATATCATGATTTGCATTTATAATGTGGGTTTCGAGATTATTTTAATCTATAATGGATTTGAACTTAATATTTTTCCTATGTCATTCCTTGAAGAGCTTGGCCTTTCTACTATTAATGCTAGTCCATTGTGTCTTTCTCTTCATGCATATGATGGCTATGTTCATCCATGCCTAGGTCACATTACTCTACCTATCACCGTTGGACCAAAAACTCTTAATACAATTTTCTTTTTCATTGAATTCCCAATTTCATATAATTGTTTACTTGCTAGGCCATGGCTTCGTGGGCATGCAAGAAGTTATTTATATAGTACATCATTGTGTTAAATTCATACATGACATCATAGAATATATAGTTCCTTGTGATTGTCACGTATTCAAATATTGTGACCACGATCTTAATACTACGCTTCTACTCTAAGAACGATACTACTAATAAACCCAAACCCATGAATACACTGGATCATTTTCCACCACTTGAAGGTGATATTTGAATGTTAGATATTGTCCCATCTATATCGGCACATACCCCTATTCTACTACTACTATTATCCTTTATCGGGATCTTGTCCATATATCGAGACATCATACTATCATTACTACCTCCTTTCACATGCACACTTTTCATGAATGACTCTTATTGGGAACACATTCCATTTGATCCTACTTTCTTGATACTATATGCACACATGATGGGTTGGTTTGGCTAGGATTTATAGTTGATGACATTTTCCCCCACCTCATGATCATCATCTCTACTATGGGTTTGTTCATCCCACTGCTTATGGTATTCAAGTATTTTATCTCACATTTTTTCTTGCATGCACTCCCTGCACTTCTCCACTCACACTTGGAAAGTCTTGGCTTGATTACATTGGGGGTACATTAGACCCTAATCACACCGATATATTATTTCCCATGTCGTTTGGTGGTGTTTTCAAGTACATGATGACTCATTCCTTATCTATTCTCCAAATCTCACTCATTGGTATGAACGTGGGTGTCCATCACTTCCTTTTACTGATGAGGAATATGATATGGGAATGTATAATTTATGGCTCAATGGCTCCTTTCTCAATCAACATAAAACTATCACTTATCAAGTTTTGGATGCTTCAACATTCGGTTTTGATCATGAAAATGATGACCTCTTAGATGACATGACTTGATCATACTCATCATCACATACTTGGGGGCACCATACTTATTTCTCTCCCCACTAACATCAATAAGCACATTATTTTCTCATCACTTCACATTTGGACTTCCACATATAACATACACATCTTGACACACTCTAGTATCATCATGTCCCGATGACACACTCTTGTGATTTGCTTCACACTAGACTATTGAGGTAATCCTATACACATGAACCTCACACACAACTTGCTACCCATCATACTACATGCTACATTACACATCATCACACCTATTATTCACTCTATAACCAACACACCATGGGGTTTTAACTTAGTAAAAGTATGATATAGCACATTTGTTCGAATGGAATTAAATAATACCCTAAATTCTAGTTTTTACCTCTAATTATTCAACTTATAATACCCCTCCTATTATATTATTAGAATGAAAATACCCCCTATTTTTTCCATGTACCCTACTTACCAATTCTTCCATGACAATTTTATTTACCTGTTTTTATTTCTACCCTAATATATTAAACATGAGATATATCATATTTCTCAATCAATTTTTTTAATATGCATTTTCTCTCGAAAGATAGCTTGAAGCCATTCAAGACCTATAACCAATTACCTTATAAATTTTAATCTCTAATCATTTATCAATAGTTCTTCAAATAATTAAGATGGTGAAATAATATTTCTTATGTTGAAAAGCATACTCAATCCTACTTTTCTACCATCTTATTATTTCTTGGTTAATAATCTCTTGATTGAGAATTCTTTATTCAAAAAGAAATTATAATTTTTCTTTATGACCACACTCCTTAAATTGTAATTTTAAGGTATTTAATTTTAAAAACTAGGGTTCAAATGTTTTAGTTTTATATTAAAATTAAACCTCCCTTTCCTTTGGCCCACCTCTCTAACCTACCCCCAATACTGATTCAAAATATTAATAAATTAAACCCTTTCACTTGTCTACCGGTATATTGAATTTACTTTTATTAATTTTAATTACCTCAATATGAACTCACGTGCTAGGATATTTCCTAGCTAATGAACCCCTAGGTGAAACACACTTGTGAAACATTCTTACTCGACATATTTACAATACACTCTTTTCATGCCTATTTATCAATGAAATCTAAATACAATCACACCACATACTTTTTAACACATTCAACACAACATACAATTGATCCATACGTATCTAGAAAAACAAACCACTTCATCAATTCCATCAACACCAAGAAGGAGATACAAGAAAAGTGAATAAAATGAGTTAAACAGAGGTTCTAGGATGAGCCACCACTGCAGTGTAGAGCGGCGGCTTGGTTTGGGCAACCCCTGCCTGCAAGGGTGGCGGTCTTGAAACTTCCACCTAGCCGGGCGGTGGTCCCGAGACCGCCGGTCTACTCGAGGTGGTAGTCCCGACACTTTCGAACAAAAAGAAGAATGGAATGTGAATGGATGCAAATTTGAAGCACCCAACTATGTATCTTCCCCTTCCGTGCCCTTTCACATCCTCCAAAGGTACGGAAAGACATGGGAAGGCCTATAAATGCATGAAAGGAGCAAGAGAATGGGAATTCAAAGATCTAGAGAGATTGATAAGTAGATTTTAATTAGAGCAAAGTAAAGATCTTGATCTTGGAATGGAATTATAGGAGCAAGGTGTGGAAACAGAGAAAACAAGTTATTGGAGAGAAGGTTTTACATTATTTCTTCTTTTGCTACTTATTGTAAAATGTAATTGTCTATATTAGACCAATAAAATTAAGAAGAAAGAGTAGTTTCCCTTCTGAATTGGTTTTCCTCCATTGGAGGTTTCCAAGATAAAATTGTTGGTGTTGAAGTTTTGAATTCTTTTCTTCTATGCAATTTCCTTTCTATAGCACTAGATAATCAGTCACAAAGCTCTAATTTTTCGAGAAAATATGTCATCTTCCAAACTTGAAAGTGAAACAACATAATTGTGTGATTCATAGAGTTCTAAAGTAGAATTTTACGGATCATTTTGGTATCAAAGCTGATTATATATCCAGGACTATGGTATTCAAATCTTTCTTGTGATTTTTTATGACAATGAAAAGGTCCAAAGGTGAAGATTTTTACCTTACAAGCCAGATATTTCTATGAAGAAGTGGAAATAGAGAATTCAAGCTCAAATGGAGGAAGAGAACTTGGTCCGTAGAGTTGAGATGCTAGAGACCATGATGGATAGATTGCATAGAAAACAAGAAGAGCTTTCAAATCTAAGATGGCTTCATTAAGAAAGATTCCATGGACTTAGTGGTTTGAGCACTAGCAAAAAAATTAGTATCAAAAAGAGCCATGAAGAGGAAGAATGGGAAGAGCAGAAGAGATGCCAATTGTAAGTGAGCAGGTAAAATCTACACATACACCTTTTAAAGTTGAAACAAAAGTGGAAATAAAGAATTTTGAAGGAAAAGTAGATGAAAAATTACTAGATAAATGGCTAAAATAGTTAGAATGTCTACTTTAGTTTGCATAATGTCACTAAGGCACAAAGGATCACCTTTGCATGTCTCAAAATGGAAGGCCATGCTCTAGTTTGGTGGGAAACCCATCTAGCCACTTGTGAGAAGAAGAAATGTCCTATTGTCAATACTTGGAAAGGTTTTAAAGAATTGATTAGAGCTAACTTCTATCCTATTGGCCATAAGACTGACATGATGATTGAGTGGAAATACTTTAGACAAGGAAGTGGTCAAAGCATGCAATCACGTACTACTACGAATTTTAGAGACAAGCCATGTTTCTTAATATGGACTTGGAGGATGAGGACATTCTGACCAAGTATTTTGGAGAACTTCACACTCACCTTCGGAGGAAGGTAATATCCATGAAGCCCAAGGATCTCAATGAATCTTGTATACAAGCATACTACATTAATGCTTTGAGAATAAGAAAGGAGAAATAGAGCTAAAGGGAGATCACCAACGAAACAACATGACAAAGAACAAGGGAAGATAAGTAGAAGAGGTAAATGGAAAGGTAAAAAGTCACTATTTCTTTGCATGATTGTAAAGATCCTAAGAATTTTTATAAGAATTGTGATGTAAATGGACATACTGACGCCACATGTTGGAAGTTACATCCAGAATTGCACCCAAAGCACCAAACCAAGGATTCCAAGAAATCCATGGCCACTGTGAAGACAAAAAGAGAGGTGGAGATTGAGGATGATTCAGATGTAGATGAGAGGTTGGGATGTATGGACACTAACATGTATGGGGAAACATAAGAAGAAGAGATGAATAAGATATTTCAAATCAGAATCCAAATTAAGAAGACTAAGGTAAACGCTTTAGTAGATTCTGATTCTCAGTCAAATTTTATTTCTGATGCGGTTGTAGAACAACTTGGTATAGAGACTTACGTGCATCCACATCCATACCCACTGGGATGGGTGAAGAAGGGTGTAGAAATACAAGTTACAAGGAAGTGTAAGTTTTAGTTTGGGATAAATACCCAATACATAGATGTATTAGAGGCTGATATTATTCCACTTGATGCATTTGACGTTGTCTTCGAAGTCCTTACTTGTATGCCAGGGATGTTATGTTCACAAGGAGGGAGAACCGGCATAGATGGGTTTAGAATGGAGCCATTTTTAACATCCGGGAACACTAGAGTAAATAAAAAGGCTATGGTAAGTGTCAACCAAGAACCAAGACTTATTTAGGAAAATCGTCAATTTTGTTTACTTTCATTAGAAGAAAAGAAAAATGGATGTGAGAGCACAAATATTTCTAACTAAAGGATGGAGAATTTGGATAACACTTGTCAGTTTTTGTAGAAGAAGCCACCATAGGAACTGCTCATTCAAGGAGCAAAACAAAATTATGCTATGTAGTCATTGTATCTACCTATGGAATCATTGGATCTAACGTGGGGCAGCAAGAAGAAGAGGAGATATAAGGAATGGTGGTGACTATAGCAACAATGTACTTGGAGAGGATTCGGCCAATCCATCTCAAGATAAAAAGACAAGAAATAAGGACTAAACCACTATAGTATGGGACCTTCGCCATACTTGAGTAGTAGTCTGGAGAAGAATCTTTCAGCCATACTTCATGCGCAGATGCATGCGATAGTAAGTTGTAAAATCTCACACCCACTAACGTCATCTATGCATGAAAAATAAGGAAAGATACAAAATTTTCCTTCTCAAGAGGGTTATACTCGAGGAAACTTAGAGGAGGATGTTGATATGTAAACTCTTCAACTTTGGAATTATCCAAAAAACACAAATAACGTTGCTATTCTAGAATCCACAATTGCAGGAAAGGAAAGAATTCAAGCTCATAAACACCAACAAATTTTATCCTAGAAACCTCCAGAGGAGGAAAAACTAGTCGGGAAGGGAAATTGCTATTTCTTCCCACTTTTATTGGCAAATACAAAAATAACAAGGATAGAAATTACAATAAGTATGAAAGAGAAGTAGATAATATCTCACACTTCCTCCCAAATAATTGCTTTCTCTGTCTTAACACTCCTTTCTTCTACAAAACACAATTCTAGCACTAAGAACTTCTTGCTCACTTTCTTTCATGCTTCGATGATCCTATTCTCTTCTAAAAACATGTATTTATATCCTCTCCCATGTCCTCCCATGTATTGGAGGATGGGAAAGGTTGTGGACGACGTGAGACATGAACAAGCTGTCCAAATTTTAAGCTATTATTTTTCATATTTTTATTTTCTCATGTCCAAAAGAGCTAGGACCACCGTGTTTTCATTTTTCCTTCTTCGTGCTGACTATTTTGATGAAGTAGATTCATTTTGGATCCCTATGGATCACACCTCCCCTACTTAGGAGGATTTTGGTCCCACAAAATCTTAGTGGGGGAGTAGATGAGGAAATAATTCCCTCACTTTCTCCTTTGAGTACCACCGGCCTACCTTGGTGTCTTTCCTTTCAAATCCAATCTCTGCCAAGACTCTTGCAGACCTCTCCTACTATCTCTCGACATTCTCAGTGTAGCACTACATCCTCCTCCAATTCACCTCATGATTTCAAGACACAATCCTCAATGAAAGGTAGCAAGAATCGTAGTCCTTCATCTTCATATAGCATGGATGACTCATATAGGTGCAAGTTCTCACAATTTACTACAGAGTACATCCTCATAAATGGTGGCAAGTCAAAATGAAAAGCATTTTCTCGAACCTGCTCCAATATGGTGAAGGGACCATATCATAGTGGCTTTATTTTCCGTGCTTGACCTTGTAATCTCTCCTTTCTCAAGTAAAGCCAAACTCTATCTCCCACATGTAGCTTATGTTCTCTCCTATATTGATCATGCCTAGCTTTATACTTGGCTTGAGATTTATCTAGTTATTATTTGACTTTGAGATGGATTTGTTGAATCCTCTCAATGAATTTTTTTCTTTAGTCACCTCTATGTCTCGTGTCTCCTCCTCATAACCTCATTATATCTAGCAGATTGTAGGTAGATATCCCAAGCATGCTTCAAATGGTGACTTCATAGTGGATGTGTGTACTACCCGGTTATAGGAATATTTGATGTAAGCTAAGGACTAATACCAAGTCCTTGGATATTTTTAGTATACCCTATGATAAGTTATACCAATGTCCTGTTTACCACCTCTGTCTATCCATCTATCTCGTGGATGGAAAGTTGTGCTCCTCCGTAACCCGGTATCCATTTTATACCACAAAGTAGTACAAAAATTCCCTAAGAACTTGGAATCCTGTAAAAAATAATAAACTTTGGCAAACCGAAATGCACCCATACATTAATAAAGAAAATATTTGCTGCCTCATGTGCTTTTACTATCTTTTTACATGCCATAAGAATACACATCTTATTGAATCTATCAACAACAACATATAGATAGTCATGGCCATGTTTAGACATAGGTAATCCTCCTACAAAATCCATAGAAATGTCCTCCCACAGACGAGTAGGTACTGGAAAAGGCATATACAAACTCTCCTTCCTAGTCTTAGGCTTGCTAGTACAACAAAGTTTACATCCACGTATAAATTTTGATACTTCTTCTTACATATTGGGCCAATACACACACACCTTTGCGGGTGGGCTAGGGTCTTACCAAAGGAATGAAGGAAGGAAAGGAAGGAAGATGGATCGAAGGGAGAAAAGAAATGAATTCCAAAGTAGAAAGGTCAGAGGGTCTATGTTTTGGGCTGGTAGTAAACAAAGCCGAACCTACTTGCATAGACGAACAAAGCAATACTGATGAACAAATGACAAAAAAGTAGAGATAGATCCAACAGAATAAATGCATAGATCTGACATAAGAAAGATCGATGCCCATAACACACATATTCACACAAAGTCTTAATATTTGTATTAATGTTTCTTTTTATTACAAAAAGTACAAAGCCTTTTCTTCTCACTTCTATTTTTTTTCATCTAAAAAATGTCCACCCTGAATACAACAAGTATTCCAGTATTTATAGAAGAAGAGAGGAAAAGAAGGCAAAAGCAAACCAACCACTTACAAAATATCTAGAAAATATCTAAAAAGTCAACTAGTTGACTTGGGCAAGTTTTTGGATGGCAACATCCCATGGTGCAACATGGATGAAGTCATCGTGTATGCCAACATGCTTTTTAAATATTTTACAAAAATGATCAATGGATCCCAAGAAGAAACTACTCTTCAGTGTAAAAGGCGCACTTTTCAGCATGTCGACAGAACTTCTCAGCGCCTTGGCGCACTTTGGCACACTTTTACATGTCGACAGAACTTCTCGTCACTTGGCGCACTTTTCAGCATGTCAACATGAACTTATCAGCGCCTTGGCGCACTTTTCAAAGATGTCACAGAACTTATCAACCCTTTGGCACACTTTTCAACATGTCGACAGGAACTTATCATGCCCTTGCTTGGCGCACTTTTTGTGTCAGGAACTAAGCGCCCTTGGCGCACTTTTCATCATGTCAACATGAACTTCTCAGCGCCTTGGCACTTTTCATCATGTCAACATGAACTTCTCGCACTTGGCGCACTTTTCACATGTCGAACAGAACTTCTTGGCGCCCTTTCACTTTTTTACATGTCGACAGAACTTATCAAACCTTGGCGCACTTTTCATCATGTCGAAGAACTTATCGGCACCTTTGCGCACTTTTCACATGTCGATGAACTTATCGGCGCCTTGGCACTTTTTCACATGTCGACATGAACTTCTCGGCGCCTTTGGGCGCACTTTTTCAGCATGTCGACATGTTCAGGAACTTATCGGCGCCTTGGCACTTTTCGACATGTCGGCAGAGAACTTATCAGGACTTATCAGCGCCTTGGCGCACTTTTCAGCATGTCGACAGAACTTATCAGCACCTTGGCACACTTTCATGTCAACATGAACTTATCAGCGCCTTGGCACACTTTGACATGTCAACATGAAACTTCTCGGCGCCCTTTCTCAAAAAGACTGAAAAATGGCTAAGTCCTTAAAACTTGATTTTCGGAAGAGAATTTTGGGCTTCTTTCGAACGTTGTCAAACTTCCTTGGGGCCAAAACAAAATTTTTGGGTATGGTTACCTGCAAATTTCCCTTGACAATTTTGCAGGATAACAACTGGCTCTTTCTGGGGACTATCTTTGAGTGAAACTTAAGGGTAGAGAATCCCAGATTTTCATGTGCCTATCCATTGGGTTGGAGAGAGTCAAAAACAAGGGTGACCGGAGGGTGAACAAAAAGGAACAAAGAAAGGGAACACACAACAACAAAAAAGCAAACACACAACAAAAGCAAACTGTACAAAGAAGAGAGAGCAAGCTCTACTTCTTGAAGATCTTCAGATGCTGCCCACTATAGGGAAGTGGGAGCTCGGTTCCATCTAGATATGAGAGATAGAAACTATTCTCTCCATTGAGCTGCTTGATCTTGAAAGGCCCTCTCCATAGAGAATCAAATTTCCCATGCATGCCTTTTGGCTCTCTTCGCTTGTCCCATAGAAGGACAAGATCTCCCACCTGGAAATCCCTCTGCTTGGCCTTTTTATCGAAACAACCTCTTGACTTGATTCTGATGTTCGGTGATCCTGTCGACCACCCTTACTCTCTTTTCTTCAAGTTCTGTTAGATACATGATCCTCTTTTCAAGAGAATTTTGGAAAGTTTCATCTTCGATTGCTCGTGCCAAGCGTAGAGCAGGGAAGTTTCTGGAGATAGGGATCTCAGCATCGATTCCATATAACACTTGAAAAGGTGACATGCCGAGAGACCTCTTTGGAGTAATGCGATCTACCCACAAAGCATCATATAATGACTTGTGCCAGGACCGCTGATTCTCATTGACCAGCTTCCGTATGATGGTCACTAGGTTTTTATTGCTGGATTCTGCCTGACCATTTCCTTGAGGGTAATAATCTGAGGCATGGGCCAAGGTTATCCGTATTCATAGCAAAAACCAATAACTTCCCATGAGGAGAAGTTGGAAGCATTATCAACAACAATTTTGTGTGGAATGCCAAATCTCACGATGATATTTTCCTTGATGAAGTTGCAAACAACTTCAGAAGTGGCATTCTTAACAGGTATGGCCTCCACCCATTTGGTGAAGTAATCTATTGTTGGTCGGACATAACTATGTCCGGCACTCGATTGGGGATGGAGTGCTCCGATAAAGTCAATTCCCCACTGTCTGAATGGTTCATCAATAATGACCGGCCTGAGGGGAAAAGCAGCCAATTTTGGCTTGCCAACAAATTGTTGGCAAGCTCACACTTTGCTACCCAGGTGGTTGTATCTTGGAAAAGCGTTGGCCAATAGTACCTAGCTCGGATGATCTTGTGTGTTGTCACGGAAGAGGAGAAATGACCACCACAGGCTGAATCATGAAAACTCTCAAGTAACTTTATCTATTGTGGTTTGTCAACACATCAAGAAGATGCCATCTATTCCACGTTTGTATAAACCGTCATCCCAGATGACATATCTGGCTGCTCTGAGCTTTATAGCACGCTTCTCCTTTGAAGTTAGATGAGTTGGACACTCACCATAAGTGAGAAAGAAAGCAATATCAGAATACCATTCGTCACTAGTTGCGACAAATAGAACCATGGGTAGAGAATCGGCTTTCTCCAGCTTGGCTTTGTGCTCCATTGGTGCAATCATCCTTTTCCTCAGGGTCTTCTGAATCTTTGTTTTCAGCCATAAGCTGACATAGGCCCTTGCCTCTTACCAGCTTGGTTGGTTTTATATCTAGATCATACTCTTGGACTTTTGCAATCCAATTTCCTCACAAACTCCTAACTCCTGTTGAGTTAAGATTGACTTGACTGCCGTGTCAGGGACCAGCACCACTGTATGAGAGTTTAGAATGTAATACCTGAAGTTCTTGACTGCTTTGACAATGGCGAAGGCATGCTTTTCCAACTGAGACATCTTTAATTCATGAGGCTTGAGAGGAGAGCTCATAAACGCAATCGGGGATTCAACATCCTTAGAATTCTTTTGCATTAGGATGGCCGATACAGTGTGCTCAGATGCATAGCTATACATGATAAAATCCTTGGAGAAATCGGGACATACCAGGACTAGCGCGTGAGCGATGGAGGCTTTTATTTCCTCAATGACTTCTTTCCTTCTTCGCTCCATCGGAAAGTTGGTGACCCTTTCATCATGTTTGATATGTGGCGAGTCTTTTCAGCAAAGTCGGGAACAAAGCGCCTGAGAAAATTCACTTTTCCGAAGAAAGAGTGAACGCCGGTCTTGCTTGTAGGTAAAGTAAGGCTCTGAATAGCCTTAACTCTTTCGGTATCTATCTTTGTCCCTTCTTTGCTAACAACATGTCCCAGCAATTTTCCTTCTGTGACTCAAAAAGACTTTTTTCGGATTTAGGGAGATCCATGCTCTCGGCATCTAATCAATACTTGCTCCAAATGATCACAATGATCATTTCACTATTTGGAGAACACAGTTAAGTCATCTAAGTAGACTACGATGACCTTCCCCATCATACCTTTGAATGCAAAGTCCATGGCCCACTGAAAGTGGCACCAGCATTGGTCAGGCCAAAAGGCATCCTGCTGTAAGCAAACGTACCCCAAGGAGTAGTGAATGTTGTTTTAAATTGGTCTTGGTGAGACTTCAATCGATTGTAGCTGAAAAACCATCAAGCATGGACAACATTTCTGATCCAATTACTGCTTGCAAAACTTGATCCATTATGGGAAGCGGGTAGTTGTCCTTCAAGGATGCTTGATTCAAGTTACGAAAATCTACACATATGCGTATCTCACCATTCTTCTTGCGCACTGGCACAATGTTTGCCACCCAGGTACTGTGATGGATAGGAAAAATGATCCGTGCATCCAACATTTTCTGAATTTCAGCCTGGATAGTACCTGAGATCTTAGGATTATAGTGTCTCTGCTTCTGGCGAAAGGGTTTGACATCCTCTTTCAACGGGATGTCATGTTGGACGTCCTTTGGCTTGAAAGACTTTAGATCGGCATAGGACCATGCCAATACATCCATGTATTTCTTCAGCAATTTGACAAACTTCCACTTTTCTTCGGGTGTGCAACATTTTCCAATGTTCACAAACTGCGGATGTTCTACCGAACCTAAATTGACCGGTCAGTTTTCGGGGGAGGAGTTAGGATCATCTCACCTTTTCTTTTTACAAAATGATCATGCCTTGTCGAACAAACGTTCTAGAGAAACCAAACCTTTTGGATTTTATTTCCTTTGAGCTGACATATGCCATCACTTCCTTTTGATTCACCATCTTGATCAATAACAGATTCACGGCATGTAGAAGTGGATCCTTCAAAATGAAGCTCACTAAAATTTTCCACCTTTTCTAGAAAGGCAATGAGTTGATTGTCATCATTGAATACTTGCCAATGTTGAGAATTGTCCGGCACGCTTGGGCGGAAAACCACCTCAATGGTATATTTGTCTATTTTCAAACCTGGGTGAGGGAGCATGAGGGATGCTGAGATGGCCAATGAATCGGCCATGTCATTCTGAGCTCTTGGGATGGCTTTTATTGAAAAAGCATCAAACTCCTCGATGTTGTCCCATACCACATTGCGGTAATGTCTGAGCCTTTCATTCTTCACTTGGTATATCCTTTTAACTTGATTTACGACCAGCTCTGCATCACCTTGTACTTTTAGATTCTTGATTCCTCTTTCCTTTGCGGCTTGCATGCCAAGTAGCAAAGATTCATACTCAGCAGTATTATTCGTGTTGAAAAATTGTAACTTGAAAGAGAGAGGAATAATCTCCTCTTCGGGAGATATTAGCACGGCTCCAGCGCCACACCCACTAGTCACGTAGCTGCCATCAAACTGCAAAGTCCAGATCTTGTTAAGATCCTCTTCTTGGATGAGGACATCCATTTTGTCAGACTCGGTAGACAAGAAATAGTTTCCCATCCCTGATGATTCGAAGAGAATTTGGGCTTTGGGGTCATCGAGTTAGTAACCAGGTACTTCTTTTGCGATTCAGGCTCCAATGTTTGCATTACACCTTTGACGGGGATTCTAGCCTTAGACCAGTCCATATGAATCTCCCCACCAACTTCACTGCAAAAACTCCTTCCTAGTAGAATTCCATATGCTGCTGGAATATCGGCAACAAGGACGGTCATCTTTACTCTTTTCTCTGGGAATGCTGCAAATGCAAATTGTGCGTCTTTGATTTGACCGATCAACGGAACTTGCTTGGTTTCCAAGGAATAACATCTACCAAAAGGCTTGGTAAGGGTGAGGCCCAGGCATGGGTGACTTTTTTTGCGCATGACATTATCGGAAGCTCCAGAATCAATTATGCAGTTGCTTAGTTTGTGGCCATTGATTAGGAGGGAGAGATAGAAAGGTTCTATCTTGCCTGATGCGGAAGTCGAGGCAACATTTATGCGAGATGAAGGAGGGTAGAAAGGATTCCTTTTGGGGAAACCTGATTAGTTATGACAACTTGGCTTTGGATGTATTCGGTCAACCTTACAAGTTGTTCGGGGTTTGACTGAAGATACTCGGCTTCAGACATTTGGATCTTGGTCTTTTTAGCATGATCAATTATGTCAAATGCGGCCAAGGGTTGCGTTGATGAAGGAATGAGTCCCTCATTTCACGATGGTAGGGTAGGATTACTTGGTCTTGATAGGAATATGAGAGGGCTGATTCGGAGGAGATAGGGAGAAAAATATTTCTTTGAAAAGACTTAATAACAGGTTGAGCAGGAAGGGGATTACCTCTTTTAGCGATGGTTGGAGGTGTTTGACACGGCCTTCTCTTTTTGCATCTTGGCAGCAACTTCTGCTTCTTTTCCTTGAGAGCGGGTGAAAACAACATATGATTGTCCGCTTGCATATCCTTGTGTACCCTCTTCTTCATCGGATTCCTCTTCATCAAATTCCATATACCCGATAGTAGAGTCACCAGTCGGTTCACCGACATCTTGATCATCTTCACCTTGCGATGAAGAAGGTTCTTCATAAATTTTCTCCTCTTCTTCAATCTCGACTAGAGCATTGACCGGAGGAGCCTCAAGCGCCAACCACGGAGCGAGTTGCGGTAGCGCGCGGCCTTTGTGGGGCATTGTTGGGAGTGAAATTCCTCGTGGGATATCCCGGTATGAGGTGCTTGGAGAAGCTTGAGCTAATTGCTTTTCTTTAATGCGAGCAAGTCATTTGCCATCTTCTGGAATGCCGGATCGATGAAGTGGCACGAGAAGGATTTGACTTTGAACTTGGATGACTCTCATTTTAATTCACCAGATATAAGCAAGTTGTCCTCTATCCGAATGGCGCGCTTGGGCAAGAATCAAGGTAGTTATTTGTTCATGTAGAAGCAAAAAACTTACTTTTTGAGCTCATTGCGTTCACAAAGAAACACTTTTGATTTTCTAGTGTTGGCAGCATGGTAGGTGGAACACGGTTGATTAATGCATTGAACCTGGTGATAAAATCATGCATGGTCTCATTGGCCTCCTTCTTCAGGTGAGTGATTTGTGATAACAATGCAAATGCATCTTCTGAAGGCTTGTATCTTTCTTCGAATGCAGTTGTAAGGTGGCCCAACTAGTAATAGATCCGGCCGGCAAATGCTGAAACCATTCTGCTGCGGGTCCTTGCAAGGTCTCTAAAAAGAGGTGAACTGACACATCTTCATGGGTCACATCCAGGATGCTGCATGACATGATGAATGCAGATATATGTGAATCCATGTGCTTTGGTTCCCACTCCCATCAAATTTGGGAAAATTCTTTCGGTTTCCATGTGGAAGCGCGTGAACAGGATGTGGTAATGCCAAAGGGCCCATAGCATTTCCCCATGGCACTACCATTTGAAAAGCTGGAAAGAGGACGCGAGCTGGAAGCATGGTTCCCACTGAGCAAAAAGCACTTTGCAAAGTGATGTGGATGTTCCTTGTGAGAGATGCTTCCTTCGTGGAGGTGAGACACTCCTGGATGACCGGTCAGTTTGAACTTAGTGATGAGAAGCGTGCTGGTGTAACATTGAAGTTGTGCCTTTGAAGTAGATCGAAAGTAGGATCAACTTCTCCATGAGCTCTCCTGCTACGAGTAAATGGTTCACCCGCCAGTGTACCTTCCAGATCTGCAATTTTGGAGCAGATTTAAAAACTCTTTTTGGTTGTACTTGCTGATTTTCTGATTTTTTGACAAAAATCAGCAGCATGTACTTTTCTAAATATTTAATTTTATCCCTCTTTTGAAAACCGATTGCGGTTTAATGACAAAGAACAACGAGGATAAAATGATGGTAAAACTTAGTAAGCTGATTTTCAGATCTAGAGTTGACTTTTTAAAGAGTTTGAAAATTTTGGTAAACTGTCAAAAACTCAGATCTACGGAAAAATATAGATTTTTGTAAAAACTCAGCTGAACTAAAGATCTCTAACTAGTCCCGATCTATGGATCTCTAAAGAAAATTTTCAGTTTGGATCACTTTTGCAAAAATTTTGGATTTTTAACAAAAAGTTAAAATTTGCAAACAGGTAGTGATTTTTGATTTTTTTGATTTTCTAACATACCACTATCATAGATCTGATTAGATCTGTTCGATCCCCAGTGAGTCACCAAAAACTGTTGGTCCAAAATCTTGTCGTGAGAGCAGATCTATGGATAGATGAGCCAACAGTGTGCAGGGCATAGCCCCTCTTTGAGACAACAAAGTGAAACTGGTTTATTGCTATTCTACCAGCAGGAACCTGTGCAAGTCTTACAGTATTCTACCTTCGGGGGTTTGGGATCTCATCCCAGTAGAGGTAGTTTCGACGAAGAACAGAAAGGAATGAAGGAAGGAAAGGAAGGAAGATGGATCTGAAGGGAGAAAAGAAATGAATTCCAAAGTAGAAAGGTCAGAGGGTCTATGTTTTGGGCTGGTAGTAAACAGAGCCGAACCTACTTGCATAGACAAACAAAGCAATACTGATGAACAAATGACAAAAAAGTAGAGATAGATCCAACAGAATAAACACATAGATCTGACATAAGAAAGATCAGATGCCCATAACACACATATTCAGCACAAAGTCTTAATATTTGTATTAATGTTTTCTTCTATTACAAAAAGTACAAAGCCTTTTCTTCTCACTTCTATTTTTCATCTAAAAAATGTCCACCCTTGAATACAACAAGTATTCAAGTATTTATAGAAGAAGAGAAGAAAAAGAAGACAAAAGCAAACCAACCACTTACAAAATATCTAGAAAATATCTAAAAAGTCAACAGTTGACTTGGGCAAGTTTTTGGATGGCAACATCCCATGGTGCAACATGGATGAAGTCATCGTGTATGCCAACATGCTTTTTAAATATTTTACAAAAATGATCAATGGATCCCAAGAAGAAACTACTCTTTAGTGTAAAAGGCACACTTTTCAAAGCATGTCGACAGGGAACTTCTCGGCGCCTTGGCACACTTTTTTCAAAGATGTCGTTTTCATCATGTCGACATGAACTTATCGCGCCCTTGGCACACTTTTTTAGCATGTCGACAGAACTTATCGGCCCTTTGGCGCACCTTTCAGCATGTCGACATGAACTTATCAGCGCCCTTGGCGCACTTTTCAGCATGTCAACAGAACTTCTCGGCAAGCCCTTTGGCGCACTTTTTCATCATGTCACATGAACTTCCTTGCGCCTTGGGCGCACTTTTCAGCATATCAACATGAACTTCTCAATGCGCTTTGGCGCACTTTTCATGATCATGTCGACATGAACTTCCAGCGCCCTTGGCGCACACTTTTTAGCATGTCGACAGGAACTTCTCAGCGCCTTTGGCACACTTTTCATCATGTCAGCATGAACTTCCTTAGCTGCCTTGGGTGCACTTTTTCAGCATGTCGACAGGAACTTCTCAGCGCCCTTGGCGCACTTTTCAACATGTCAACAGGAACTTATCAGTGCCCTTGGCGCACTTTTCATCATGTCGACATGAACTTCCTCAGCGCCTTGGGCGCACTTTTCAGCATGTCGACAGGAACTTATCAGCGCCCTTTGGCACACTTTTCAGCATGTCAACAGGAACTTATCAGCGCCCTTTGGCGCACTTTTCAGCATGTCGACATGAACTTATCAGTGCCTTTGGCGCACTTTTCATCATGTCAACATGAACTTCTCGGCGCCCTTCTCAAAAAATACAACCTTTCTTGATGTCGGAAGAAACTTTTGGGCTTCCTTTTCTTGTCAAAAAAAGGGCCAAAAATGGCTAAAACCTTGATTTTGGAAAGTATTTTTCCTATTCCTTACCCCACCAAAACCCTTACTCTTTGCGGCCACTATGTTTAGAGGTCTTAATCACGGAGAAGCCTAGAATGAACTTCCGCATGTCTTGTCTTGCTCACACAAAATTCCTAGTCTCTTTGGATCATGTTGGTGTTGGCCAGTTAGTGATGGCTTCCACTTTCTTTGGATATACTCGTATCTCTCCTCCTCCAACCACGTGCCTAAGATAGACAAGTGATTGATTGGAAAACTCACATTTCTTCTTATTACAAAGTAGTTGTTTCTCCCGAGAACTTGCAAGACTTGTTGTAAATGGGTTAGATGTTCTTCCCATGTGGCACTAAAAATTATAATATCATCTAGATATAAAATGACACATGAATCTATGAAATATTGCAATACACCATTCATCAATCTCATAAATGTAGCGGGAGGATTGCATAACCCAAAAGGAAGTACTAACCATTCATACAAACCCTATTTTGTTTTGAAGGCGGCTTTCCATATATCCTCTACCTTAATTCTAACTTGTTGATATACAGACTTGAGATCCAACTTCATGAAGAATTTGGCATGTTGAAGCTAGTCCAATAGATCATCTATGCGGGGAAGTGCATATTTTTTCTTTATGGTGATCTTGTTCAAAGCATAGTAGTGGATGCACATTCTCCAAGAACCATCCTTCTTTGGCACCATCACAATAGGTGAACCACATGGTGAGGTGATTGGATGTATCACCCCTTGGTCTAGTAGTTCCTAGAGTTATTTCTTTACTTCAATACTCTCAAGAAAGGATTGCCTATACAGCTCAATGTTCGATGAGGGGACTCTTTCAATAGCTGAATCTCGTGCTCTACTTCCCATTTTGGTGGTAACCCACTATGAGCCTGAAAAAATTCTTGAAAGGAATTTGAATAATTGATCCAAAACTCGAGGGGTTTCAGGACTTAAGGAACAGATTAACAAATGTGCCAAATGAATTGCAAAACAACTATCTCTGAAAAGAGATGTAAATTACTCAAAGATTTCCAAATACATCAATTATCTCTGCCAAGAGATGTCTCTCTCTTCTTCCGGTTACATATGTATTTATAATAATTTTATAAATACGAAAGGACACCTAGAAAGATGTGGAAGGTCACCAGTCTCGAGGGAGACGAGGTGTTTCATCTTCCAAGACTTACATGTGCACTAATTTTGCGAAACATACTATTTTTAGAATTTACTATTTTTAGACAGCACTACAAAAATCACAATTTGGGCCCCTTAAACGTGGATTTCGGGGGTCAAACATTGCTGAACAAAGTTCGCACCTTCTCATCACATTCTACGCATTCCAAGCTTTCATTTGCCTTTTGAGCGAGTCAATCGGAGCTACGGTGCAAAAGTTATGGTCTCTGGAAGTTGCGGCGCTAGAATTGCTGCTGGATCAATAATACTATCTAAATCATGCATTCCATGGTTATAAATCTTTGAAACTTCTATCCCATATTGTTTATCCTTTACCGATTATGATTTTCCTAAATAAGTCACTTTGCTTGGTTAACACTCACCATAGTAACTCCGTGTCTTATCTTTGGTGTGCTGGATTTGTAGGTGATCCCTTCCTAGACCCATCTGTCATCTTGGGTTTCCCTTCTCATGAATATAGAATCCTTGATAAGTAAGGACTCCCGAATACAACATCAAAAGTATCAAGTGGAATAATGTCAACTTCCAAAACATCAATATACTAGGAACTTATCCCAAACTTGACCTTACATCTTCTTGTTACACGAATTTCAACACCCTTCTTCACCCAACCCAAAGGATAAAGGTGTGGATGCTCATAAGTATCAATAACAAGCTTCATTACTACTTTAGAAATCAATTTTAACTAAGAACCAGTATTAACCAAAGCATTTACCTTAGTTCTCTTGATTTGTATTTTGATATGGAATAGTCTACTCATCTCCTCTACTGGTTGTCCATGTTTGTGGCCGTGCATCCAATCCTTTTGTCTACATCAATGTCATCTTATATTTCCACCTCCCCTTCTATTCTTACAACTTTCATGGACTTCTTAGAGTCCTTGGTTTGGTTCTTTGGATGTAACTCCGGTTGTAACTTCCAACACGTAGTGTCGGTATGACCATTAATATCACAGTTCTTGTAAAACATTTTGGGTTCTTTACAAGTATTTAAAGTAGTGTCAGCTTGTTTACCTTTCCCTTTCAACTTACCCTTGTTACTTGTTTTCCCATACTCTTTTTTCTACTGATTTGTTGACTGCTTTGCCCTCGGCTTTGCTTCCCCTTGCTTCTTTTCATCATCTATGTAGCATACTTGCACACACGCCTCGTTGAGATATTTGGGCTTGGTGGAGATGAATTTTCTTCGAAGGTAAGTGTGAATTCCTCCCAAGTACTTAGTCAGAATATCCTTATCCTCCAAGTCCATGTTTAGAAATATGGCCTACCTCCAAAACTCCATAGTATAGGCCTGCACACTTTGACCATTGCCTTGTCTAAAATAGTGCCATTTAATCATTTGGTCAATCTTGTGGCTAATAGGATAGATGTTAGCTCTAAGTAATTCTTTAAATTCTTTCCAAGATTTCACAATAGGATGCTTCTTCTTTTCACAAGTGGTTAGATGGGTTTCCCACCAAACCAAAGCATGTCCCTCCATTTTGAGATGTGCAAAGGTTATTCTTTGTGCCTCGGTGACATTATGGACACTAAATTAGACTTCTAACTGTTTTAACCATTTATCAAGCAACTCCGCATCTACTTGTCCTTCAAATATTTTAATATCAACTTTCGTCTCAACTTTAAAAGGAGTATGATTGGATTTTACCTTTTCTCTTGTGTTTGAGTCTCTTCTTCATGATCTTCCCCATAACTTTCCTCATGGTGGTTCCTTCCTATGCCAAAATTTTCATCTAAGCCCCAAACCACTAAGTCCATGGAGTCTTGTTTGAAAATAGCTATCTTACTGTAAATCAATAATCTCTTCTTACATTCTAAACATCCTATCCATCATGGTCTCAAGCATCTCGATTCTATGGACCAAGTTCTCTTCCTCCATTTGTCCCTGAATTCTCTATTTCCACTTCTTTGTAGAAATTTCTGGATCGTAAGGTAAAGCTTTATTTCACCTTTAGATCTCATCAACATTATACAAATCTAAGAACGAATACCATAGTCCTAGATAATTGTTAGATCTGATACCAAAATGATCCGTAAACTCTTCATTGTGGAATTATCCACAAAAACACAAATAATGATTATGTTCTACTTTCTATTAGAAAATGATAGAGATAGCTAGTGAATTAATTATGCTTGTGCTTAGAATCCACAATTGCAAAAAGGAAAGAATTTAAGCTCATAAACACCAACAAATTTTATCCTGAAACCTCCGGAGGATCCAGAGGAGGAAAAAATAGTCGGGAAGGAAAATTGATCTTTCTTCCCACTTTTATTGCTGCTAGTTCGAAATAACAAGTACATAAATTACAATAAGTATGAAAGAGAAGTAGATAATATCTCACACTTCCCCGCCAAATAATTGCTTGCTCTATCTCAACACTCCTTTCTTCTAAAAAACACAGTTCCAACACTTGAGAACTTCTTGCTCACTTCCTTTCATGTTTTGATGATCCTATTCTCTTCTAGAAACATGTATTTATAGCCTCTCCCATGTCCTCCCATGCCTTTGGAGGAGAAGAGACACTGAACAACCATCCAAATTTTGGGCATTCGTTTTCATATTTTGTTTTATGTCACGAAAGAGACAGGGGGCGCCGTGTTTTCATTTTTCCTTCTTAGTGCTAACTATTTTTATGAAGTAGATTCATTTTGGATCCCTATGGATTAGATGTAGCATTATAGAAACAAACCATAGATCCACATGAGTCTAGGCGGGTTGGATGAGAGAAAAAACCAAGGCAAACCCGGTGGTACTCGAATGAGCACAAGAGGGAGTTGATACCTCAACCACCCTCCCACTAAGGATTTTGGGACCAAAGCCTCCTAATTAGGGAGGAATGATCCATAGGGATATGAAAAACACACCACTTGATCAGTTCCATCAACACCAAGAAGGAGAAATAAGAAAAGTGAATAAAATGAGTTAAACGGATGTTCTAGAAGAAACTTCCGCTCTGTGTAAAGCAGCGATTTAGAAGCGCCACCCCTACGAGGATAACACTCCTGAAACCACCACCTAGCTAGGGTGGTGGTCCTGAGACCGCCCGGTCTACTTAGGGCGGAAGTCCCGACACTTTCGAGCAGAAAATAATAATGGAATGCGAATGGACGTGAAATTGAAGCGCCCGTGTGTCTCTTCCCCTTCTATGCCCTTTCACATCCTCCGGTGCATGGGAGGACATGGGAAGACATATAAATGCATGAAAGGGGCAAGAGAATGGGAATTGGAAGATCCGGAGGGATTGAGAAGAAGAGTTTAATGAGAGTAGTGAGCAAGATCTTCGATCTTTGAGTGGAATTGTAGGAACAAGGTGTAGAAAACAAAGCAAGCAAGTAATTGGAGAGAAGGTTTTACATTATTGCTTCTTTTCATGCTTATTATAATCTGTAATTGTCTATATCAAACCAATAAAAGTTAGAAGAAAGATCAATCTCCCTTCCCAACTGGTTTTCCTCCATTAGAGGTTTCGAGGATAAAATTATTGGTGTTGACGTTTTGAATTCTTTCCTTCTTTGAAATTTCCTTTCGATAGCACTAGATAATTAGTCACAAAGCTCTAATTTTTCAAGTAAATATGTCATTTTCCAAAGTTGAAATTAGAACAACATAGTTGTGTGATTTGTAGAGTTCTAAAGTAGAAGTTTACATATCAACAACCCATTCAACACATTTACAACATACTCTATACTACATCATACCTCATATTTTCACATACAATCAACACAAACATCTTACACAACAAGCTACAAACAACAAACCTCTCTCCCCATATAACATCCCACATTCAACCAACATAACATGAATTTTTTTACATACAATAAACACATCTCTTTACACATTCAAAAAATATCGCAACACACCTATGACACATTACATGTTGTCTTGTACATACTTATTACACAACTTCCTCACTATACAATCAACGTGCTTATGTCGCATTCGTTCTAGTGCACACCCAACAAGACGTCTTACATACTCAACTTATCTAAAATCAATCCCTATAAATTTTTTTCCCATTCAACACCTCTTCCTTAACATATGCATTACACACTAGACATTTCACACATTCATCTCCTTTTATGAAGCATCTAATCTACGCATTTGCAACATATATTTCTCACATCTAGTTTTATACACCTGTACTTCTCGCTACCCTATGATGCACTCTAGTTCCAAAGCCCATAATCGACTACGAGGATCTATATATCAAATGTACCTCACCACACTCACACGTTCAATCACTCGTTTGATCACTTGAACCCCATACTTTATGCTTTGATGATCACATATTTTTAGAACAAACATTTCAAACATTTTCCCGATGACACACTCTCGGTTATGGTTCACTCTTGACTGCGAGGGGGCATAAATAAATGAACCTCATTGCATAAATACACATCCACTTGAGGGGCACGTGGCTCCTATAATTCACATTGTATTCCATTTCTTCGAATACAAAACATAGTGTATACCTTGGGCACATTTATTCTTTCTTAAATTTACTTGTTACATGTACACTTCTTACACATGATAGATAGATATCGTGTATGTCATTACATTTATCATACATACATGTATGTTCACTTGCCTTTCTATTTGTGATCACGAGGTTCTATGTATCCATACATGTAGTATAGATTCTTGGGATAGTACCTATTACTGACCCACGAGGCTCTTGAGGACATCCACTTTCGTACACTATAAGTGTTATTATTTCATTTTCATAGCACACTATTATTGGATTATACACACTTAGACATACATTTTTTATGTCTCTAATATGATAATGGGTGCTTCATGTGCAATATTTGTTTTACATTCCTATTGGCCACCATGGTTGTCTTTTACATTGTTTGTCATTATTTACTAATAACTATGGGATTTTCCCTTTGTCTTATGTGCACTCTTATTTGCTTTTGACCTAGTTGGCCTATATTTTATTGTGACATCATGAGTGGTGTCTCATGTTTGAAACCTTCTTTTCATGGTCTACATTGTATTTTTATGTGCTTTGTCTTCTTTCGTCTTAGATTACACATTGTCTTTTTTTTTACTAGCTTAAATTTTACATGCATGTTTTCTTATACTAACACTTTTCTCCTAGCCACTTTCCTCCCCCTGCAGGAATAATTTCAGCACAAAGTGGTCGGTCCTCCTTTGGGCCGCATACTCCTTCAATGATGTCACATGCACCCCAAACAATGGGGGCATCATTTGGGTGAATCAATCACCCCATACAACGTCATATAGTCATAGTTCAACACAAAACATTACTGGTATAGTAAAATCATTAGTATTAGACAAAGGTCATAATCGGACTTAGGTCCTTAGCATGACACGAGACACTTGTGCCCAAAACATGAAAATAGTGCCTAGAGTGCTGCTAACCCTTCCTGGATGCCTATTACTAGGGGGAACTTACATAACATTTGACATTTCAAGGTACATTCTATAAAAATTGACATAATGTATTTTATAGGGCACATAGTCCTTAGCACTCAACATACATGCACTACAAAAAATGTTTTACTTTCATGTTGGATCAAATTGTTCAAATTTTAAACAACATTTGAAGTGGTGTTCTACATTATGGGAAGTAATTAAAGTTTTGAGGATACCATAATACTTTTCTCCATATACTTCTTGATATCATTTGTGTGAAATCTCCCCAAAATCACGTAGCCGACACAATTAGCATGAGATCACCCAAAAACTTGGTCTTCAACAACATTTATAAGATCCTTTATAAACTCTTTCCTCATCATGAATTAGGTGCACACCTTCCCTTTTCACATTTTTCATTTTACATAGTTTTTACACATATACATGCTTATTTTAATACTTGTTCGTTCTTATCTTTTGTAAGTCTGTCTATATGGGAAGTGGTAGTCAACATCATTCAACGTCATCACAACTTCAACAGCACCAATCACAACAAAAATCAACATCAACAACAGGCACAATTAATACATCTACACATGCATTTCTTAACTAGGGTCATTTTCATCATCACTTTTTACACTTATTCCTCCTTAGCATCCACCCTTCACACTTTTATCACTCCATGCTTTATCTTGTCCCTTGATATGATTTCTTCATCCATCTACATGATTATCAGGAACACATCTCTATCTACTTTATGTTATCAATATTTCACTCAATAACATAAAGTGGGGGAGAATATAGACACAAAATCATGCACTTTGGGTATCTATCTAGTCCTGGTTGCATACTACTATTCATATGATTCCTAATTATGAAAAGTACTAACTAACCCATTTCTTTGGCCACCTTTCCTTTCTTTCTATTTCCAATTTTGGTGTTGCGCCCTTACTTTCTCAATCTTCCTTTTTATACCTCAGCATTTTTCATCCTAGACACCAATGCCTAGCCAAGACGCCAACATTATGCATCCTCATCCCCTCTAGGCACCTCTAACCTCAGTATACTTTATTCACATCTTTTGCGTCATTTCTACCTATTCAAGCATCTTATCTTTTTGATATTCATCCTTTTAGGGTTAATTATGAAATTAAAGAAAATGAATAGTATAAATATAAATTTATGTGATCATAATAAAGAACCAAACACTAAGCATTAGCTATCACCACCTAAGGTTACATCCATCGTGCACTATCCAAGGGACATAAGGGTTGGTTATTCTGCATACACTTTATAGGAGGGAAATTCATTCTATTCCATTAAAAAATCTATTACATTTCTTTACATCTAGCTTATTTTCCCACTATCAAGTGCGACACGCACAAGAGCCACCTAGCACATGATTTCGCACACACACAAATATAACTACATTGGGTATGCGATGTAGTGCATTGATCGATCATAAGATCACCATTGTGATAGGCGAGACAGTCGACCCCTCATTTTACATCTTTCTTTTTAGGATTTGATGTCTATTTTAGGGTTTTGTAGGTCAATACTTCATTGCAAGTTTCTAGCGAATTTGGCGATCATTGTGTGACCTCATAGAGACCAAAGGTGAACAACAAAAATAACTTGTGACCACCCATATGACATTTTTGAGCATTTCGGAAAACACAGGTGCCCAAATACGGGCCTTGGGCACCCACACATGCCCTTTTCCCTCTCCAAGCACCCCATCTAGGAAGATAGTCATTCTACAAACTTTTCTAAGGATCTATTTCATGATTTTCAATCTCTTTTCATCCATTTAGCACTACGGCATATTCTAGTACAAATTGTTAAACAACTAATTTATCTTACCTCTTCTTTGCACTTAGGGTTTTACATATTTTGGCTTAGTTTTCTTGGGTTAATTTCTATACTTATTTATTCATTTACTACTGCAATAACAATCAAATTAGGCATATATTTCACTTTGTAGATCAAAATTTCCACGATGTCCAAGTTAATGCACCAGACTAAACACAAAAACCACTGAAAAACTCAAATGAAATCGATACGATAGATTAGATAAGATGCAAAGACAAAGATGGAAAGAATGCCAATGGAGACAAGGCGTAAATCCCTACAAAGTGGATCCAAGAAACCTGCGATGCACAAATCCTTGGCAGAAAAAGATGACATTAGATGATATATGGATGAACTACCCAGAAAGCGGGTCCAGGAAGTAATGAGCTTCCTCGGCGGATGTCGGTTCACATTTTCAATCAAGAGTAAAGACATAAATGATAAAATATGTAAGAAAATATTTAGGTTTTCTAATTAAAAACAACAGACAGAATGTAAAAACCAAAGTAGAAATTGAAAGAAAGCAGGAAACTATAAAAACAAAATTGAAATTGTGTTACCTAAATTATGTACCTTTCTACGAGATGGTCGGCATTGATCGAGATAGTGATCGGTTTTGATTGTTTGGGTTGGCATTGATCGGCGATGATTGGCATCGATTTTTGGGTCGGTGTTGATCGGGCGTGATCGGTGTCGATTGGACACACAAGTAGATAGAAGGCCAGAGAGTAAAAGAAGAAAGCAAGCTAAGCTAAAATGGATTAAACGTAAGGCCAAATTACTCGAAGATTGATCAAAAATTAGACATTGAAGATGGAAAAAGGGGATCGAGGTAGAAATTGATGGATTCTAACCAAAACCGAAGAAAGGCCCGATCGATGCGATTTGGATAAACCAAGTGTCGATAAAGACTAATCGGATTGACAACCGAACTAGATCGGCATTGATCGAAAAGGAAACTAACTAACAAAGAGGAATACCTAAAAATGCACTTGATTGATGATTGATGATGACCAAGGAGGCTGTGGAGACCCAAAGAGCTATACATACACATATAGAGTAATAGTACACCTCTCAGGGATTAAACACACAAAAAACTCACTCTCTTTCTTTGATAATATCTTTAATCACTCGAGAAAAAAGTAATCTCTAGGCAACTAGATCTTACGAATCTAACCGAGAGAGGATCTCGGGTCATAAATTTATAATTGTGACGATTGAGATAAAATCGGTGCCATTGAGAAAATCGGCGTCGGCCAAAAAATCAATCGGCACCGATCAAGGAACAACTTCCCAAAGAGGTAAAGAAATGAGTTGTGGGGATAATAAACGTATCCCTCCCACTCAAATATGGGAAGAATCCCACTTCATGGTTCGAGGAGAGGAGAAATAGGTGGGATATATGGATAATAATAGCATGGGAGGTTGGGAAGTGATATGGGGTGAATAAGTAGAAGTAGAATAAGTGTAGAAGATATAATTACATGGTTAATGTTTAATTAACCATGGGTGAAATATAATGAGTGGAGAAAACTTAGGATAGGCCTTTAAATTAAATGTTTAATTAATACCCTAAGGGAGAAGTGGTGATATAAAGGTGCCCCGGGTTACCTAAGAGAGGATAAACGAACCCAGGGGACACTAAATTGGGTAACCAATTTTAGGTGTCTACATTTTCCCCTTTTTTCAAGTATCTTGTGATAAGCAATACTACGAGACAAAAACAAGGAGTTGGAAGAAAATGAAGAATAGAGACTATGTGATCCCCCTCAACCTAGGGATGGGATGGCCCAAAAAAGCCAACAGATCCCGAGTTTGAAAAAGGTAGATGAAAAAGAAAAGAAGAGCGGATGCACCAACATGATGTCTGGAGTAGATTTGATCATTGATGAAACAAAAAAAAAAATAAAAAAAGCAAAGCTTACCTAAGGAACTCACATTGGTAGGGCAAACTAGATGGTCTTCTTATGAGATGACGTAAGTGGCTATAGACTGGTGAGTTAAAGATGACAGCAACATAGCAATAACTAAAGAGTGACACATTGGTAGGGACAACTAGATGGCCTTTGAATGAGATGACGTTAGTGCCTATAGACCCACTATCTTTAGGTTGCAAAAAACGTGAGTTACCCATGTACAGGGAAGAACTTGGAATGGATGATAACACCAACAATATGTGCCGAAAGGTGAAAATAAGGTCATAACAATGATCAAATAAACAAGCCAAGCATCAACACTTAGATAAGAAGGATGAAGCGACGGCCTTGAGAGAGAGCCACCACGAAAAAATGACATATGGCCACTACATTGGACTTTGTAATAGAAGCTGCTACGCAGGAGTGCGAATACTATGGCACATGTAAAATATATAATGATGTGATGCTATGGGTGGCACATGTAAAATATATAATGATGAGATGCCCAAAATAAAGGCTTAATGATGGTGGCGATAGGTTATGGGTGAATGACAAAAAAACCATGAGGACAAGCGACCTGAGAGAGGATGAAATATGAAAATATACCTATGATCAAAGCGATGGGATCGAATCGCATCGATAAAATCGTATTGAAAATAAAAATCAGCTTAAAATAATGGCGATGTGTGTTATGGGTGACCTATAAGTATAACAAAAGGTGAATGGTAATCATTCATTTGCATTTGTGGGACCAGATTGATTTAGAAAAATCAAAAATTTAATTTGAGCAACATGGAAGCTTCTCAGGAATGGTCGATCCAGGAAGAGGACATAGGGTAAGTGAGACCACAAATTTAGCGTTTTTTTGTTTTTTGTTTTTGTAGTAGTAGGAGGCAAGAGGGATTTTTAGCATCTGCCTCATAATCGGCATCGATTGAAAAAATTGGCACCGATTAGAAAGTGTTATCGGTGCCGATTGTAAAACAATCGATCGGTCAACCGATGTATCAACTCAAATGGTGACCGATTGGCATGAGTCGGCGCCGATTGAAAAAAAAGTGACATTTTTAAGCTTTTGAGAAAGATTTTGATGAAAATTTAATGATGTTGGATTTTGATAAATATGAAACTAATGACGATGTTTGATATGTGCGAGGCATTCCACACATGCGGGATGTTATTCTGAGCTACTAGACTAGCCGAGATGTGATAGATGTTTTGAGTGGTTCTAGAGTTATCTGACTAGGGGTTTCCGTTATTATAGGTGGGTACCCCGAGACGTGGAGCTCATGCGAGCATTGGTGTAGCGGTGGGATAGCCAGACCTGCACATTTTGGTTTTGAGATGGGTGAGATGACCATCACCCATGAGGACATCTATAGGATCCTCGGGTTATCGATTATAGGAGACTGATAGAGATCACCCCACGAGAGCGGCGAGAGGAGGGCTCTGAGTACGATTATATAAGGGGAAAGGTAGATGATGCAGAGATAGTGTCTGGGGCTATGAGGACAGCCTCATAGTACCGGTAGGATGACCCCAGGAGTAGATTGATAGCCTTGATCCAGATGGCTATCTCATACTATGCATTACCAGATTCCAGAGGTGGATGGTTCCCACTACTCCTACTTGACTGTGTCTATGATATCCTAGAGTTCATGCAGGTGTTTGCATTTGTTGACACATTACTAGCACAAATATATTACGAGTTGTGGATGTATACCACATGCAGGTGGACTTAGATAGATGTCATTTTTGTGCTCCATTGCTGGGCATATGAGCATATATTAGTGATTAGGCCATCTGGGCTTCCATGGATGCCAGGAGCAGAGGGAGCCCTTGAGTATGGATTTTGATGATGGCGGCCAAACATGGCCCCAGGAGATACAAGGAGATCTCGAGTGGTATTCAGAGAGATTCAGAACTCTGACACTAGCACAGGTGATATGGAGACCATACAAGGTCTATCCGATATGGGCCGAATAAGACACCCATCTGTGGAGTTGAGATGCATAGCAGGGTGGTCAGGGGCCGCAGGCTAGAGCTCTTAGAGTGAGTCCCATTTATATGGGTGATGAGGCAATTTGGTTTGATTCAGATCATCCCGACTATATATACGCCATACGAGATGGGATAACAGGAGATAGACCTACCTATAATATCCCAACGAGATCCACTCGCTCAGGGAGGCCCCACCTCCCACAGATGATGATGATGATGCAAGAGTGGATGAGGGCTACGAGGCATGGTACCACACAAAGTTGCCACGGCATCTCCCGGCATCTATAGAGGCGGTAAGGAGGATCTAGTAGCAGTGCTAGAGAGACTTGAGGGAGAGCATGTTGCCTTGATACAGACACACCAGACTTCCCTTGAGGAGATTAGGACTCCATAGAGGAGAGGGACACCTTGATACAGGAGAGAGACACCACTCTTCAGGAGTGGGATATAGCAATCCAGAGGAGAGATCGATATCACAGGCACAGGGGAGGCCCTCAGGGCCAAATATGGTGATACAGGCACCACCTCAAAGTCAAGGGCATAGGGTGTAGTAGTAGGAGGACCACCACCAGCAACAATGCCATTACGAGCACCCGGCATGGTGAGTCTAGTACCTATCAAGCTCTCCTTGCCGAGGTGAGATATTATGAGGATGCCCTGACACAGCATGCCCCAGATGTGCCTCGGTATGGAGTGAGGAGGAGGACAATGATAGCTACTGCTGGTGGTGCTTCGGAGGGTGTGAGCACCAGGGGAGATCGAGGAGGTGGCAGGGCCACGGCAGTGGGCATCTCCAGCTCTATAGGAGATGGTCAGGAGAGACAGCCCGGACCGGAGGAGGGAGGAGGAGATAGTGTTTTCCACCTATCCGATTTTACTATATAGATGTGATACTTTGTAGAGATATACTGATGTAGCCTCGAGTTGAAGGCATTTTTTTGAGATATGATGTATGTAGCCTCGATTGAAAGCCATACATTCATTTCGATGAAGCCATACCTTCTTTATGCATATATAGATATATGTATATATATTCATCATTTTGTGTTATGTGATTGGATTCATGCATTTAATTTTGATAGATAGGGATGGATGTTATGGATAGATGTTATGTTTTTGATGGATATAGATGAATGTTATAGATGATAGATGAATAGATGTGATTTGATTGATTTGTCATGGATAAATGGTTGATTAAATAAACATGTTTAAGATGTTAATTCAATTAAATGATATAGATAGATGGATTCATATGTGTTTTTAAATACATGCTTTGATGTTTTTAGATGAAGTAGATAAGATGAGCATAGATAGATGATAGATTTGATTGAGTAAATTAACATGTTAAATGTCAATTTAACTGGATGAACAACAAATAAACATGGGAAATGTCTTTTGAAAGAAAGTGATGTAATGATATTATCCCTTAGAAATAAAAATCACTACACCTAGATAGGAAAAAGAATGATAAGTTAGGCCCCTAACCGACCATAAATAGAGACCTTGATGGTAAATCAAAAGACAATGCACACAAGGCCATAGATGCGGATAAAATAAACCTGACACTAGTTAGTCACAAACCAGATCTAGGAGGTAGATAAGGATGAGAGATAAGTATACATCTCGTCAAAACACATGAAGGATTAAATACATGCCCATATGGGGAAAACAGGATCTCCATATGATCGAAAAGGTCTCATATCATAGCTTCATGATTTTTTTTTTTTTTTTGATAGAAAAGAAACTGATCGATGCGGGAAGTTTGCTAGATATAGAAAAGATTGATCGATACGGGGAAGTCTTTCAGAGATGCTAAAAAGTGAACAAATTGGCCAATAAAGGAAGTTTGTTACTATAAAGGCTGAAAATGCCATAAAACAAATAGTTGTCCTTGAGGAGCGGTCTATGTATTTTGATTTTGATGGTAGCCATCCTTCGAGGAATGGTCTATATTTTTTATTTTATTTGATAAGGCATGGATAGCTGTCCTTTGAGGGATCAGTCTATCTTTTGGGACTAGGATAGCATCTCTTTTTTCTTTTTTTTTTTTTTTTTTTGGAAGAAGAAGCTGAGTTTAGACCAGATAGATCAGATAGAGGGGAAGAAAATGTATATAAGCACGTACTCATGCCCCCAAGTGGTTTTGATCAAGATGAACACCTAGGGTGGATGAAGTAGTGATTAAGGTATTCCTACCATGAGAAGGAACAAATCCATAAGGAAAATGCCATGAGTAGAGCCGTGGTACTCATATTTAAGGTATAAAAGACATAACGCGAGAGAACCACATAGTTCGAATCACTACGAAATGCATGACTGGTTGCAGATGGATGAAAGATCTATTTTGCGACTAAGATCATGTAAGATAGATTTTAACATATAGAAGGGCCTTAGATGCAAAGCATTAAGAGGCTCCATTTCAGGTATACCATCCATGGAAGATAGGTGATAAGCCCCGGACCCATACTTATGAGTGATAATGTATGGTCCCATCCAGTTAGGAGCAAACTTACCACGTTGACTCCGTTCCAGAGTAGTGACATTTTGGTTTTCTTTAAGAACAAGATCACCAACTTGGAAGTCACACTGCTGCAAATGCTTGTTATAAGCATGCTTGACATGCTCAAGATAGACTTGATGATGTTCAAGAGCGTTAAGGTGACATTCATCTAACAACTCAAGTTGTGCTAGATGGTTTTGATGATAGTCTTCATCAGAGACAAACTCTCTGAGAGAGACGCGAAGAGAGGGAATCTGGACTTCCAAAGGAAGGACAACCTCAAACCCATAGATGAGAGAGAAAGGAGTAGCACCTAGTAGGGGTATGAATGCTAGTCGATAAGCCCAGAGAGAAAAAGGGATGTGTAAGTGCCAATCCCTACCAACTCGACTAGTTACCTTTGCGAGGATATTACGTAAAGTTTTATTAGAAGCCTCAGCTTGGCCATTAGATTGTGGATAGTATGGAGAAGAAAAGCTGAGTTTAATATTGAAGGTGTCACAAAGTTTCTACAAATATTTGTTTTTGAAAGACTTTCCATTATCTATAATGAGTTTGTGAGGAACACCAAAGTGAAAATGATGTGTTGATAGACAAAATCAACAATAGGTTTAGCTTTGGTTGATGAAAGAGGAATAGCCTCCACCCATTTAGTGAAGTATTTGTGGTAGTAATGATAGAGTGATGTCACTTTGTGAAGAGCATGGATTGATGAGGCCAACGAGATCAAGACCCCATTGTGAAAAAGGCCACAAATCCATTGCGGGTTGCAAGGCCTGGCTAGGGATATGTGTGAGATTAGCGTGTTGTTGACACTTGACACATTTCTTGACATAGTCATAGTAGTCTTGATTAAGAGAAGGCCAATAATAACCTAAACATAGGATGCACTTAGCCATGGCCAAACCACCAAAGTGTCCACCACAGATACCATCATGGACCTCTGAATGGCTTTAGATGATTCGGGGTTTTGAGGCACCGAAGCAAAATACCATCAAAGCCACGTTTGTAAAGGATTCCACCCAGAATAGTATAGCGGTTTGCATTGGATAAAATATCTTCTACCATTGGAAGTCAGATCTAGAGGAAGCACTGAATAGGATAGATAATCAAAAATGTGTTGATACCACTCATCTTGAGTGTCGGTTGTGACAACGTTGATTGAAGTCAACTACCTAGATGAGATGGTTGGTCTAAATGTTGAACAACCACATAAAGTCACGAGTCTTCAGTGAATGGAGGAATAAGTGAGGCTAAAGAAGCCATCATATCTACAAATTAGTTTGCAGTGTGAGGAATATCCTGGATAGTAAATTTATCGAAAGATTGAAGCTGAAAGAGAACGATATCGTGATATTTTTGAAGGATATCATTTTTGCACTGATAGACACCAGTGACTTGATTAACGATGAGCTCAGAGTCACCAAAGATGTCGATATGGCGAGTGCACCGAGATTAATGGCATTTTGAAGACCTAAAATGAGGGCTTCATATTCAGCCATATTATTGGTACATTCAAAGTTAAGCTTGTGTGCGATAGGGATAGGTGCACCCCAAGGAGGAATCATGAAAACCTGCGCCTCCCCCTTGCTGACACTTGGACCCATCAAAGAAGAGTTTTACTTTAAATGGAGATAGACCAAAATCGATTTGTTGGATGTACTCATCTAGGAATTGAGCGAGGGGGACTTGAGTGTCGGAAGAGGAGCATCAGCTAATTGATCCACGAATGACTTGACCCTTGATAGATTTCTGAGATGAACTCGAGGTCAAACTCTATCATGAGCATGAGCCAATGAGTGATACGATCATTGTGATAAGGTTTCACATGCATTGTCTTGAGTGGATTGACACTTGTAACAATGTAGGTTTTATGATTAAGGAGGTAATGATGAAGTTTAGAAGTTGTGAAGAAGAGAGCACAACATAGTTTTTCAACTTCAGAATAGCATGTTTCATACTCATGAAGAGTGTGACTGATATAATAGATAGCTTGTTCTTTACCATTAGAATCTCGATGCGAGATCATGGCTCCCAGAGCATGGTCAGTCACAAAAATATAAAGATAGAATGGCTCCCCCTCGCGTGGAGGTATAAGCACAGGTGGAGAAAGAAGATAAGCTTTGAGATCATCAAAGGCTTTTTGGCAACGCTCATCCCATTCAAAATGAACATTTTTATGGAGGAGATGATGAAAAGGTTGACAACGGTCTAAAAGCTGCGAGATAAAATGACACACTGATTGAAGGCATCCTTGAAGACCATGGAGTTGCTTTAAGTTGGAAGGGGAGGCATCTCGAGGATAGCCTTTATTTTTGTGGGATCGACTTCAATGCCCCTAATAGAAATGATAAAGCCTAAGAGTTTACTAGTGAGAATGCCAAACACGCATTTAGATGGATTTAGGTGAAGACAAAAATGAATGAGTCTCTCAAAGAGAGGTGCAAGATGAGAAGATGATCCTGATGGTGTTTGGACTTACCAGGAGGTCGTCGACGTAATCTTCTATAGTTTTGTGTAAGAGGTCATGGAAGATGTAGGTCATTGCACGTTGATAAGTTGCTCCTGCGTTCTTAAGACCGAAGGGCATGACACGATAACAAAAATTCCCCCAAGGAGTTATGAAGGAAGTCTTATGTTGGTCCTCTAGTGTGATGAGAATTTGATTATACCTAGAGAAACCATCCATCAGAGAAAGCATCTCGTGACCTACAGTTAAATCCACGAGTTGGTCGATATTAGGTAGAGGAAAATCATCTTTCGGGCAAGCGAGATTAAGATCCCAAAAGTCGGTGCAAATTTGAATTTTCCCAGTAGCTTTGGTTATTGGTACTACATTTGAAACCCATTGTGGATAGTCAATGGGTTGGATGAAGTTGGCGGAAAAAGCAAGCATTGCAACTCTTCTTTGATGAGGAGAGCTACACGAGGATGCATCTTACGTAGTTTTTGTTTAACTGGTTTGATGTCTGGAAGAGTAACGATATTGTGGACCATGATGTTAGGATCGAGGCCTGGCATATCTTCATATGACCAAGCAAATGCTTGGCGATGGTGGGAAAGAAAGGCGGTGAAGTCTCCTAACTCCTGTGGGTTAAGAGATTGGCCGACCTTAATGATGCGAGGGTCTTTAGAAGTCCCTATATTAAGGTCGAAAGTGGCTTCATTGAGAAGCGTAGATGTGTCAAAAGGAATGGTTTTAGGAAGATAAGAATCCTCTTCCCCCAGATAGGTAAGGACAAATCATCATCCACACAATGGATAGTATTGATAGTGGGAGAGTCGTCTCCAACTATTTCGGGGAAGACTAATGGTATGGAAGTGGATTTTCCATTAGTCTTATAGGTCAATGGACCTAAGGAAATGGTATTGACTAAAAAAAAAGTTAGGCGGGATGGAAATGGTGTCATCCACATCAAGTGATGCTTCGACCTGACGGGAGAAGATGGTTCCTCAATGGAAAGAGGCTCATCGAGAATGGTGATGGTGGCTTTCGAGAGAGGTTTGAACCCTAAACCAAATTTTTGATGTGGTTTAAGAGTTGGAATGGATGCGAGGTCATGCACACCTGTTCATACTTTCCCAGGCCAAAGCCTTTCCATGCATCGATATAGATAAGTTTTTGTGAACGTGGGATTTTGTAGACAATCAAACCTTGCCGAATAGGGTTTGGCTCTAGGAGGAGAATCCAGATGATAGTGAGGTGTATCAAGACCACCGTAGATGAAGTTAGTTTGTTGATTGGGTAGACCAATGGTGATGATGCAATGTGGCCAAGATCTAGTTGATATTCAGGTTGTTTATCTGGCCTACCATACTCATTAGGTTTGAGATGGGCATCAAAAGAGAGAAGAGGAAGCTCTCCTAGCAAAAAATGCTTGCAATGTTTCTTCTAGATTTTGTAGATCTGGTAGTTTTTGTTGTAGGTATGGAAGAGGATGAAGCCTCATCAGGAGAACAAGTGTTCTCCTTTGGAGGGGCAGACCCTATGGTCATGTCACATTGTGCGGATGGGAAAGGATCTCCTGGATGAGTATAGATTTTTCCCTCATACTGATATTTTATGCATCGATGGAGGGTTGATGGAACACAGTGCATTGTATGGATCCAAGAGCATCGAGGATCATATTGTAGTGGAATTTTCCTTCAACAATGTAAAAAATCTCATGAAGAAGTTTCTTGCCTACCCGAATGGGCAGGACCACAGTTCCTAAAGTAACCACCAGCTGATCATTAAATGATCGAAGGGTGAAAGGTGGTGGTGACACTACGTTCTTTGGTAACTTAAGTTTCTCAAATGTGTGGGAGGAAATGACGTTGAGTGCAGCACCACTGTCGATCATAGTGCATTTTAACGTAGTGTTATTGATTTGAACTGTGATAAAGAGAGGAGCCTCTAAATCCTCAGAAGAAAGGGGAGGAATTTCAGAATCCTCGAAGGAGATGGTGGTTGATGGTCTATTCAATCCAACAACCATCTCGAAAGGCTGGGGCTCATCTAATTCACCATGATATGGTGCAGATTATCAATCAGAGCTTGGCGATGTTGGGGAGATGACTGAATGAGGTCAAAAAGAGACATTTTGACCAGAGCATGGGTGAGTTGTTTCATAACACTCTCCTCAATTGACACGGGAATCTGAGCCCAGGTGAAGCATGAATAGAGACCCGAGGTCTCGGGGCTGATGAGGAAGGAGGAACTCCTTTGAGGGCAGAAAATGATGACTCATGGTCGAGAGGCTATAGAAGATGATGGATTATCATACCATTGTGTTCTAGTGGCGATATGAATTGTGTCGATTTGAGAAGGTGGAAGATCATCGGAGTGATATCAATAGAATTAGAGGCTGAGTAGACCATTCAGGCTCAGATGTAGTTGGGATGATAGGAGACACTTGTTCCTCCTCCTCTTCCAATAGAAGATCACTTTCTTCCAAGAGGTTGTTAACGATAGATTGAAGGGCTTTACATCCCTCGGTGTCATGACCTGGAGTGTGATGGTAAGCACAAATCAAATCAGAGTTGAACCATGAAGGTTTTACTCCTTTGGGATTATAGGGTTTGATCGAGGAAGAGATATAGATGAAGATTGGATAAGTTGGTGAAGGATTTCAGTATAGAATCCGGTAGATGAAGATGAGGACAGAGATGACGAAGGCACCTCTTTAGCCTTAATAGACTACCGAGGTAAAAGAACCTACATATCTAGTTTGACAGTCTTTTTAGGGACTATTTTTCTTTTTTGACATTGGGAGAAGCAGCCTTAGGTGCTTGAGATGGAAGCAAGTGAGGCAAGATTGATTTTAGTGGAGGAGGAGCTCCTAAGATAGATTTTGAAGATGATGAAGATGTGACAAGTGTTTTAGTCTTCGGAGATGAAGAAGGTTGCTTGGCTAAAACAGATGATGATTTAGATAAGACTGATTTAGATGGGGGAGGAGCTCCCAAAATAGATTTGATAGGAGGGAAAAGGGTGCCTTGGTTTTGGTGATGAAGATGATGGTTCTAATAAAAGAGGTGACGCCTTTCCAGTAGGTAAATCCACTTTACGAGGCACTGGTGAAGATGGTGTTGTAGAAGAAGATGCCTTTTCAGTGGATAAATCCAATCTTTTATGAGGCGCAGAGAGGGATTTTTGAGGGAAAGCACCAAGAGTCTTGATGGTCCAAAATATTGGTTTTCCCTTTTCAGGGATGGTGACAACTTTGACCACATAAGGTGATTGTAACCATTTTGGAGGAAGTAAAGGAGATGATACGATGATGTAACCTAGGCTTAAACTCCAATTGTTTATGTCTGAGTCCAGAGTCGGAAGTATAGGTGTCGATGCTATCTCTTTAGATGTTTCCTTAATAGGCAAGGAAGCATTGATGGTGGAAGAGATAGGTAATGAAGAAGTTGTCTCTTGTGAGGAGGGTACTTTAGATGCAGTAATTGTGGGTGTAATTATTGTAGGAAAAGAGACAGGAAGAGTTAAGATCGAAGATGCTTCCAAAGGCATAGAAGTTGGTACAACTATGGGTACGTTAACCAAAGGCATGGTCGCGGAAAAAATGGGAGTGATAAAAGTAGAAGTATCTATAGTGGAAATTTGAAGGGATGTAAATGACTCAAGCACCAAAAGAATATCTGATGATGAGACAGATGAAGATGACACTTGTCTCGGTATAGGTGGAAGATCGATGATGGTGAGGCGAGGAGATGAAATCTATTTCTAATAAAGGAAGACTTGAAGATGGACCATCGAGAGGATGGTGGAATCTTGGAATTTGAAGGAGCGGAGGAGAGTTATGATTTAGATCGACACGTTTGCGGATGATTCTAAGTTAGAAGAAGAATCATTAGTAGAAACAATGTTGATAGTATGAGTGTTTGGTTTTGAGACCCCAAGCATCATTGTTCGAGGGAATGATTTGGAAAAGGCTATTTAAAAACATCAAGCACTTGATTTGGGGAGCATTTGGGTTATCTAGAATGAGCTCACCTTTATCAATGAATTTTTGACAAGATTTTTGAAGGTCGACATCATTGAATGTCATGGCCTTTGCTTCTATGATAATGAAAAAAAAGTCATTTTCACTATACCAAAATGGTTGTTCTTGGCTCTCATCAAAATTTCTAATAGGGGAAGTTCGATCATGTGAACTTCCACATTTTTTCTAAGATAGAAGCATATGATTCCCCAATGAAGTAAAAGACCGAGATGATGAGGTCCTTTTCGAGAAGATGAAGAGTCTCTTCAGGGTTTTGATTAGAAGTGCTATCAGATCGTGATGTTTTTAATATGATAGCATTTGTGGACCCTTGATTCTTGTCTTTGTTAGAAGTGGAAGGGTTTGATTTTGTAAACCGAGAAAAATCTGGTTTAGACTTAGAACAAAGTTTTAACTTTCCTTGTTGATGGCACGAGACTCAAGTTTGCGTGCCATCGTAAAGGCTTCTTCAAATGTATGAAAGGTTTGAATCCTTAAAGTGGAAGAAATATGATTGGCACAAGATCGAGTAAACAACTCGATTTGTTGAGATTGAGGGAGGGAAAAGACAATTGATTTATTATTCCTCTCCAATGAGTGACAAAGTCTGCAATAGACTCGTCATCGAATTGATGAATGTTATAAAGATCTGTAATCGAGATCTTATGTGTGATGTTTATTGAGAAGTTTTCAACAAACATCTGAGCTAATTGAGAGAAAGAAAAAAGAGTGTTGGGGTATGTTATTGTACCAGTCTAAAGCGGGCCCTGCTAAAGACATAGGAAAGGTATGGAGCATAAGCTCCTGATCCTGGACTATAAGGTAGCAAGCATGCTTGAATGCTCATAGGTGTTGTTGAGGATCCTCCCGACTATGAAATTTTGAGAACTTAGGAAGTTCCCATTGGGGAGGATAAGGCTTAAAATCCACTGATGGATGAATCGGTTCATTACATACTTCTTCAAAAGAGTATGAAGGGTGAGCCCCTTTGGTGGAGGCTTCTAGGTCTATGATTTTCTTGAAAATAAGTTGGATGACATCAGATTGAGGAGGGGCATGTTGGTATGTCCCATATAAGAAAATGGTATGTTTTGTTGAGGCATTAATGGGGATTCATCTGCTGATTAACAGGATGATAAGAGGAATAACCAGGCATTCTGGGTGATGCCTGATGAGGTATTTGTTGTGAAGGAGCTTGAGTATAAGTAGGCTGTGAGATGACAAGTGGTTGAGAGAAAGGTGGTTGAATGAAAGATGGAGCCTATGATTGGTGGGTTCCTACACTTGCCGACTAAATCGAATGGATTGAGGAATGTGGGTGTTGATTTGATTTGATATGGTGGGAAACAAACTCTGAATGAGGCTTTTGACTACCGGATTGGTTATTAGGGGTGCCGACGCCAAAGGATGGGTAAAGGTCATTATCATTGGAGCATTAGAAGAAAGACCAGCTGGAGGATGAGAAGGAGGAACCAACTGACTCGTAGGAGGGGGTTGGTTCACAGAGAGATACTGACCCTGAGACGCAATAGATGGCATAGAAGAATTAACAACAATTTGTGGGAGCGTGGATGCACTCATCATAGCTGAAGAAGAGGGCCTCTCGAAAGTAGGTTGTGGGGTAGCTGAGGTAGCCATGCGCACTAGGGATAGGTAGGGTCATTTGAGAACCAGTCGACATGGTCGGTGGAAGAGAAAAAGGAGGCATAGATGCACCACCTTCTTTCATGGTTCGAGGTGAAAAAAGCATGCTAACTGCTCTATAAAATCCTAGGATGGCTCATGAGAATAATCGTAAACTTTTGGATCGGTGGTCCCTGATCAGATATGCGAGTAGATTTATGCACTAGGTAGTCCATAAGGGCTACCGGGTTGTGGTCAAGGAGTGCCTAAAATTCAAGATCTCCACGAGGAACATACTCTATATCAGAAGCAGATGACACCTCTGAAGGACTAGGGGAAGCTGGTCATGTGATGGGATCACTTTAGGATGATATAAAGGATTATATGACCAAGATGGGGAACCAACTAACAGTGGTCCCGAAGAAGACCCGAGGGGTGCCGAAACATCCACATTAGCGGTGGTCTCGGATGAAGAAGAGGCCAGTTGAGCCATTTTTCTAGATTGTGACCGGTGATGACCGTCATAAACAAGCAAAAACACAGAAAAAGAGATTAACCTAACTAATGCACAGAACAATTCAAGTAGTGTAGGTGATTATCTCTTTTAAATTTTCATGCCTTTTAAGAAAGAAAATGTTTGGGAAGGATTTTAGAATGGGGACTACTCAATTGGCCAAACTAAGGATGGTTTGGGGAATGTTTTGGTGAGGAGTCCCGAAGGCACTTCAAGTAAAATATTGGTACGTGGCTTGATATAGGGGCCTACCCCCACTTCACACACCACTGCGATAAGGGAGTCGGGTGCTTTGCCAATATATACCAGAACTTCCATGAATTTATAGCACGGCCCGAGTACCACGTAGGCTCTTCCTCTTGGATGTCACTTCCAAGTAGGTGAGGCCAGGGAAGGAGTTTTTGTTTAAATGCTTTATACCTAGTGATTTTGGCTTTGTGTGCAAGGGTGAAAAATAAAAATCAAATAGTGTCACTACTGATTTTGATCAATTTTCCAACCTATTTAGAAAACTAGGTGAAGAACATACAACAGAAATGAAAAAGAAAATGTTCTTTTTAAGCACTAAAACCAAAGTGTTTGATTTTAATGAAGACAAGTCAAACAAGTTCTTTCCCAATGTGATTAATTCATTTTAAGGACCAAAACCGAAGTGTTTGAGTGTGATAAAAACAAACAAACAAGTTCTTTTTAAGTTCTTAAAAAGGAGAAAACACCATAAAAGAGAAATACTTGTAGATTTAGCTCTCCAAGGTGTGTGGACTTCAAAAAGCATGTTGTTGAGCTCTTCCCTCGAACAATCCCATGAACAAGCAAACCACTCCATAGAATAGGGTTAAGCAAAACACACAAACAAATCCAACAAGATACTAGTGGAAAGGAATTTCTATTTTAAGAAACTAGAAAACTTTCAAAGAAAATGACAATTTTGCACAAAGAGATGAATCAAAAAATGCAACTTTGAAATCAAATGAAGAATTTACTAATTTTAGAAATAGAAATTAGAATTGAGATTTGCAAAAAAAAAGGGACCTAACTTTGCAAATTTAGAAATGAAAGAAGCAAAACCAAAATGATGAAAGGAAATGCTTAAGAACAACTGATGAAAATCAGTGAAGAAAAAGAACAAAGCTCAAAACTAGAAAAGAAATGAACTTACCAATAAGGGACTTTGGTGGGGTCCCACCAGGTGTGCTAGAATGTAGATCAAGAATTTCCACGCTTGTTACCTATCCAAGTTAATGCACCAAACTAAACACAAAAACCTGAAAAACTCAAATGAAATCGATACCTGATAGATTGGATAAGATCCGAAGACGTAGATGGAAAGAATGCTAATGGAGACAAGATGGGCGCACACGAGCAATCCTACAAAGTAGATCCAAGAAACCTGTGATGCACAAATCCTTGGTAGAAAAAGATGATGTTAGACGATATATGGGTGAACTACCTGGAAAGCGGGTCCAGGAAGCAATGAGCTTCCTCGGCGGATGTCAGTTCACATTTTCAATCAAGAGTAAAGACATACATGATAAAATATGTAAACAAATATTTAGGTTTTCTGATTAAAAATAGTAGACAGAATGTAAAAACCATGACAAAAACTGAAAGAAAGTAGGAAATTGTAAAAACAAAACTGAAATTGTGTTACCTAAATTCTATACCTTTCTGTAGATTGGTCGGCATCGATCAGATAGTGATCGGCGTCGATTGTTTGGGTCGGTGTCGATTAGGTAATGATCGGCATCGATTATTTGGGTTAGCCGTCGATCGGTAGTGATCGGCGTCGATTGGACACACAAGGTAGATAGAAGGGCCAGAGAGTAAAAGAAGAAAGCAAGCTAAGCTAAAAGGATTAAACGTAAGACCAGATTACTAAGATTGATCAAAAAGTAGAGATTGAAGATAAAAAAGGGATCTGAGGTAGAAATTGATGGATTCTAACCCAAAAACTAAAGAAAGGCCCGATCAGTGCCGATTTGGATAAACCAATGTCGATAGAAGACTAATCGGATTGACCGGACTTGGATCGGTGTTGATCGAAAAGGAAATTAAAAACTAACAAAGAGGAATACCTAAAAACACTTGATTGATGATTGATGATGACCAAGGGAGCTGTGGAGACCCACAAGAGCTGTAGATACGTGGACGGAGTAATAGTACACCTCTCAAGGATTAAACTACACAAAACTCACTCTCTTTCTCTGATAATCTCTTTAATCACTTAGAAAAAAGTAATCTCTAGGCAACCAACTCTTTTGAATCTAACCAGAGAGGATCTCAGGTCATAAATTTATAATCGTACTAACCGAGATAAAATCGATGCCATTCGAAAAAATCGGCGTCGATCAGAAAATCAATCGGCACCGATCGATCGGGAATAGCTTCCCAAAGAGGCAAAGAAATGAGTTGTGGGGATAATAAACGTATCCCTCCCACTCAAATATGGGAAGAATCCCACTACATGGTTCCAGGAGAGGAGAAATAGGTGGGATAGATGGATAATAATAATACGGGAGGTTGGGAAGTGATATGGGGTGAATAAGTAGAAGTAGAATAAATGTAGAAGATAGAATTACATGGTTAATGTTTAATTAACCATGGGTGAAATATAATGAGTGGATGAACTTAGGATAGGCCTTTAAATTAAATGTTTAATTAATACCCTAAGGAGAAGTGGTGATATAAAGGTTCTTCAAACTAGTAGAGGTTGTTTCCCTAATGAATGTGCATGATTTATTTCATATTCTAGGGCGCTTTGAGTTCCTTTAGTGCTTACTTTTACATGAGGAGTTCTTAAAGTGCCAAGTTACCAAATGAGGTATGATTTACTTGCTTATATATGCTTTAGAAGATAATTTTTTTCATGAAAGGTAGACAAAGGGGATATATTTATAGATATTGATTTAATATAATTGATAAAATTAACTCAAGACATTTTAGTCAAAAGCCATATAGTAGGGTTGGTATTGAAATTTTACAAAACTGATTGAAACTAATGTTTTTGGACCAAAGGGAGAAAAGTGTGTTTTGACTTCATGGGCCTAAGCATGGATGCTTTTGTATATTTTTAAGTATTTAAACATCAAATACTGATGAAAATGATGTGTGCAAAGATAAGAAAGTGCAATAAGTGCTATCATGGGGTGCTTAAACAAGAGTGGCGAGAGTACATTTATCCAAGAAAGTGTTTAATGTCAATATTAGAAGTGTGAAAGGATGTATTGTCAAATTTGAGTGTCTATATTTACCCCGCATTATGTATGAAACAAAATTACATGCTCTAAAGGAAAATATACTTGAGTTTGTAGATACACTTTGTCTTTTCTCACAATAACTTTTTTTTGTACTATCTTTTTGTGTTGGTGTTGGCATGCTCCAAAATGAAACATGCAACATAGATTGTAGTCATGCAACTCAAAATGTAATAAAAATACTAAAAAAAAGTATGTAATAAGAAATTCTAAAAGATATTAAAAACATAGAAGGAATACACCTGTTAGTTTTATAAAGGGAACGTGTTCTTGTTTTTATGCCTTGGATATTCTAAACATGCTAAACTTTGATGAAAATTTGGGGTTTATCAGGTCCCTAATGTGTGTCAAGAAGAGTTCTATGCATTAGGTGTACCAACCCAACACACGAATTCAAATGAGAAGAACCAAAAATATGAGGAGATAAAACACCCTTCCATGAAGAAGATCATGTATCAAAGTCATTCAAAAAATCTGATATCTTCCCCTTGAGTACAAGATTATAGGAATTTTTTTCCTACAAATAACTAAGTTTTTAATACCTTCCATAACCCCATAGACCATACCACTACAGATGGATATAAGCCCAATTTTGTAAATTAGAACACATAATAGAAAAGAGAAATAAGTTCCCCTATACTCTTCTTATGTTCTACATAACTAAGTAGAACTAATTGCATGTTGAAATATGAGTGGATAAAGAAGTCCCGGGACCCCAACATGTCTAAATCTAGAATTAAAACTAAGTACCATAAAAAACAGAGATAATGAAATGATTCATTCCCACGAATATGAGACAAAATGAGTATAAAACCATATGAAAATGTTGTACTAGTGATGAAAAACTTGAGACTATTGAAAGTTCGGATAAAATACCCTTGTGTAAAATCATATAATACATATCATAACCACCCATACGATCATGATCAAGTTGTACGTTTATGAACTTGTGTATTTTTTTTTCTTATTTTCTATGTCTAAATCCAATTAGGTATTTTTCTACCTTTGCATATGTTTGCGCCTAGAAAAATGCATGTGTTTGTTAGAAATGTGTCAAGATGAGGGGATGAATAATTATTAACCTTATTAAATATTAAGTAAACATTAATGTTGCACATAAAAGTAAATAAATTAAAAAGTAAAGAGTTAACCCATTGACACATCATGTAATGTGGAAAACCCCTAATGGGGTAAAAAACCATGGAAACAATTATTTCCACCATAAGAGAAACTTTTACAACCAATTTCATTTCTTGTTCATGATAGAGAAGGTGCTCGAGAATCAATTTTTTTAAACCGAGATCTTCTTTTATTTTATTATTATTATTGGCAAATAGTTTTTTGAAAGGGACTATACCCTTGTTTACAAAAGAAGGCCTAGAAGCTAGAATAAGCAAGAGAACCAGAGAGAAAAGGATCATAATCCAAATGTGACAATGAAGTTCAAAGTAGCCAAAAAACAACTACCAAGATGAAACAAAATAGCAAAATTACTGCAAAAAAGCAGTAAAGGGTCCGCATAAAAAAAGCAAAAAAACAAACAAGGACCGCAGAAGCATCTACAACTACTTTTTAGTAGCTTTGTCAATGATGGTTTTGATATTCTTCCAGGATTTGAACATACCCAAAGTTGTCATGTGGGCAGCGTCATTATAATCCAAATGCTCCACAATCTTCTTACTTTCCTTATCATTACCCCAAAGTGTTGCCGAACTAGATCTTTTTTATGAATAATACCTTATATTATATTAAAAAGTAAGATGATACAAGATAATTCACGAACAAACTAGGCTAGGTCTAGGAAAATTCAACTATATCATAACAAAAAAACAACGATATTGAAATTATGTTGTTGCTGCAAAAATTTGACCGAGAAGAGAGCGGGTCATGATCATCTAGCCATCCAAATCTAGGAAGGTCCTTGCCACTATCTGACACCTCCCCAACAAATCCCACATGGCTTTCTTATTCATTTTCTTCTATAACATCGTGAGTGGGTGAGATGGCTAAAGCCATTCTAGGAAACTTATTAAGTAGAGGTAGGAGGCTTCACCCATCAAGGGTGCGTAGCTCGGGGTAAATATTTTATCACTTTTTCATCTCCCTTCATGAGAGTTATCATAAGATCTAAAATAAATTTGACAATTTTTGAAAAATGCGTACCTTTGTGCATCGGTTCCAATTGAGCCCAAAACTCACTCATAATTTCTTGGTTCTCGATATGACATAGAAAATCATCATGTACACTTCAAAAAATGATGGACATCACCTCTTGTAATTTTTGTTGATACGCAACAATGTTGTCTAGAATTTCTTGTCTTCCAAATCGGATCTCTCTTAGTTTCATTTACAACTACCCATAATTTACGAGCCATGAATTCTTCCTTCAATCAAATCTCCCCGTAAATGGAAATAAATTAAAAACAAGGATTACAACAAGAGATTATTAGAAGTCCCCTCGTCGTATTTCAATCCTCGTAATTGAACACTTGATTAGTTTACACCAAGAAATGAGATCCTATTAATTGGATAATCTATACAATAATGTATTAGTATGATATCAAATAAAACTTTGAAATGTAAGTGATTTTTTTAGTTTTCTAACAAAATGAGGATGACAATTTAGGCATTATGTCATAAGAATATATCATTTTTAAACAAAAAAATGATTATATTGTTTTACTATTTCCCACAAAAATAATTTTTACAATTAATATTTTTGAAATATATATATATATAATGGGAGCTCCTCCTCCTTATTGGGTATGAATCTCTATCAACTTAGCCGAGTTAGGCTAGCCAACTCAACCAGTTTATCACGAGTTATATATTAATGCCAATGAACCGAATGTAAATACCAAACCATATTAATATCAAACCTTATTTATTTACCATCAAGCCTTAGAAACTATCTCGCCAATCCAATCAAACAATCATAATCGGGCCACTAAATAGCCAGAGAGTCCACATGACACGGCCCATAGGAGGAGCCACTTGGGTGAGACATGATTGTTAGGGCTTAAAAAAATGCGGTGGTGTGACCGTAGTCACACCGATATCTACTAGGGACCAGGATTTTAAATCCTTTTCCCACCCTATGTGGGACTAAAATGTCCCAGCGTGAATGGAGTGGGTGCCTACACGGAGGAGGTGGTCAAAAGTTAGGAGTCTCGGGGACATACGGTAAACCACGGTAGAAGTAGGCGAGGTATGTGAAAAGAGCACCAAGTGGCACTAAGGTAGATAGGGGTTTGGAGGGGGCCGCCCCCTCTCATATAATAAAGTTTGTTTCGATTTTTATATTATATATTATTCGGGCCATATAGATAGGTTTAGGTTATATAGTTTATAAGTTAAGTTTTTGTATAAACTATATAATATAGTTTAGGTTAATATAGACTATATAAAATTGGTTATATATATTGTTTTTATAAAACATAGTTTATAACATCGAAATTTTAAAACTATAGAATATAAAAGCTATATAGTTTATTATAAACTATATGTGTAATTTTTTTTAATGGGGGTCCATAAAGGACATGAGATAAGTTTTTGAAATTCAAAGTGAAAGTAATTATTTTACATTACTAGGGGACAAGATGATCTAACTGACCAATACGAAAAAATTAAAAACCCTATTTTTCAGATTTTTGTCTCCTCTATGAACTAGGTTTCACTTGATTTTTTTACTCTCTCTTTAGTATCTCAAGTTAACCTGCACACTTTTACAAACTATAGAAAAATATTTCACAAAATTTAATCAAACCTTACCTTTATTTATAGGCCCTGGTGATTCTTGAATTCCAATTTTTCACACACAGTTGAAATATCCAATTGAATTTCCACTTGTGCACACCACATTCATTCCATCCATATGAAGAGGGAGGGGGGTTAAATAGGATACTAACCAACTAACTTCTCAATCATGAACATTAGGATTAAATTAAAATATTTAATCCCATTCTAGTACCATGTCATGACGAGGGGATGAATATTTATTAACCTTATTAAATATTAAGTAAACATTAATGTGCACATAAAAGTAAATAAATAACAAAGTAAAGTAATTAACACATTGACACAACATGTAACGTGGAAAACCCCCAATGGGGTAAAAACCATGGAAATAATTATTTCCACTATATGAGAAACTATTACAACTAGTCCAGTAAAAACTCCCTCCTCACTTCTACTCCATATTTTTACCAGGATCACCCAAGATATCCTGAATATGACATATGGTCATTTAAATAACGCGAAGGGATATTACCTTCTTAAGTGATGGCACACACATCCCCGAATAATGTTAGTTAATTAAATAACTAACCACCTAATATAAATTTTATATTTAAATAATAAGAATATAAGTTATTCTATATTATTTAAATATAAACTAAATATTATGATTCACTTAATATTATAGTTCTAACAAAATGTAGAATAAACCATGGATATTTTCCCCTCTTTTGAGGCATATGTAATGAAACTTTTCAAGTATGTGTCTAAAAATAAAATATGTATACCCATGCCTGATAAGATAAGAAACTACGTATAACCTTTGAAAAAGCTGATGTGTTGGCCAAAGCAAGAAGAAACTGTATTTGCAAGGGGATGTGCATGGTAGAAACCACGAAACAAAACTAGAAGAACAAAAGCAAGAAGCATGATAACTATAACAATGTTAATACAAAAAAATAGTAATAAAAATATAGAAAACCATTATTTAGTAAAATACAAGTGAAAACGTGTCAAAAGGTGTCACACAAAAGGAAAAAATGATTGAAAAACATGGAACACCCACGGTGTCACAATATAGTCAAGGACCTTAGGCCAACAAATAAGAGATGCGCAACCACAAAAGGAATTACACGAAAAATATGGGAAAACAACTATACCACAAGACAATCAAGGCCCTTACTCCACAATCATAGTAGAAAACAAGCATACACACACACACACACACACACACACACACACACACACAAAAATATCAAGCATGTATGAAAACCAACTATATATAAATGTGATGAAAATTACATATCATATGATATAAAAGAGCCGATGAATCAAAAATTGTAACCATTACACAAGACACATGTTATTCTAAAAGATGGAAAATAAATGATTTGTGTGTGTGTGTGTAACCAAACATAATGAGGAAAGAAAGGAACTATAATGGAAATATAACACCTAGATGTAGTATGTGAAAGTAGATGCCCCTCCGGTTAGCATCCTAGGTGAAGGGCGAGATCACCTATCACTTTGTGTATGTCCTATATAAAGCTCTATGTACTAAGCGAACGCATGTTTAAATAAGAAATTTTAGATATCAAACCAAAGGAATAGACAAAATGTATAATGTAAAGCGTAAATAATGTATGCCATAGAAACAAGTCCCGATTTTATATTTTTACAAATATTTGAATATTTTTGTATTTTAAAATATTTCAATGTTGATATAGAGAGTACAAATCAATATTGGAAGCAAGGTTACCCAAGTGTGTGTATGAAAAATGAGTTTTAGGTGTGGAACCACTACATCAACAAAGTGAAAGTGAACCTATAAGCAAAGTGCATAATCAAGAAACCAAGGGAGAATATCATAAGATGATGGATGGTCAATCCTTGAATATGTCATTATTATGCTTAGTAAGTGAATCACTTAATATTGAACCTCACAAATGGCGAGAATAAAAACAAAACGTGTGTCAAAGTCACATGTGTAAATTTTGGGACAAACCTTCATTCCTTTCTAATCCACTTATATTCAAGTATAGATTACTCCCGTGTAGGAATAGTGTTGGTATGTGAAATATTACTAATTTAGAAACATGCTCATCAAGTGGAACACTACTAGAAGGTCTATATCATTGAGGAGGTGAAGTAGATCTATCTACATGTCATGTCTCATAATCGATGATACCGTTATCCTCTATTAACTACATTTTATGATCTAACACATAACAAACATTATCATTATGTCCATTAATATGATGGAAGTTGCAAAATGGATTACTCTTCTCACATTCAAGCCTATGAGGAGGGAGATGATCATTATATGATAACCGAATCAACCTCTTGTTAAGTAATGTAAGTAAGATATCATGAGGACTATCACAATTATTTTCAAAATATATGGGATTCCTATTACAAGGAGGTGGTTGCCATACTGATTTATTAAGATTAGAATAATAAAAAGTATTACCATGATGTAAAAAAATCACTTGATTAGCATTGTGTATATGTTCATGACGCGTGTCATAATCATGTGCAACAAAAGGGGTTGTAACATTCACATCTAAGGGCTTAGGCTTATGTGATAGCATAATATCTTGTTCTAAATCAATAAAACATAAGAAAAGATCATGGAATGAATCAAAATTTTCATAATGTAATTGTTCTTTGAGATATTGTATAAGTCCCCTACAAAATATGAATTAAATCTCTAAGTTGGTAGGTTGATATACAAGTAAGTGCATGTTTTCCTTAAAACATAAGATATAACTAGATACATATATGGATTTATCTATATGTAAAGAATTTAAATGCTTGTATTTAGCCTTTGGGCCTTGTTGTTATGTAAAATTTTTAGAATGAAAATTCAAAAAAATTCCATGACAACCTAAGCCACATTTGAAAATCCTTCTCCCAGTCAATGTAAACATGTCCTCTAGCCAAATCAGTCATTGTGTTACCCTCATAATGTCTAGGAGGAATGTGATAATATGATTTTAATTTTGTTTCATGTGTAGGGTATTTTATTCAATATTATTCATAATGAATCTAGATCCAAGTGAAGACAAGTATTACAAGAGGCCCAAAAAGGCCTATTTTCATGATGTTTACACCTATAAACACCCCTTGAGAATGTACAATGAAGAGATAAATCATCTTGGAAGTGTGTTGTAAAGATATGAAAGCATCATAGGTTGTTTAGAAAATTTCTGCAAGGAATATTAAGTTTAGGAACAAATTTTGCAACACTTTGGGCTATTTGTAGCATGGTGTAAAGGCATGAAAATAGTGAAAAAGCTAGTTAGATTATTCCAGACATATTAGGATCACTTGGATTAATTAGAAAGGAGCCGGATATTCATAAAAAATATAGGGTTTCCTAATTCACACTTTGTAAAAGGTTTCATGATATTTCATGTTTCAAATTTTGAGATATGGGCTTGGAAATGCGAGATGAAGATCTCGATTCTAGTTGAGATTCAGCGAGAAGGTTTGTGGAGTTATAGGAATATTTGGGACCTAATTAAAAATAATAATTGTAATATGTTAATCCCTATTAATACCCAATGTGTTGGTTTCCCTTGTGATCACCATAAACTTCGGTGGCAGTATCTTTCATCGGCACACATGCTTGAGCGAGAATAGAAAAGGGGGGTAAATTTAAAATTTGAAGAATAATTGGCTCCTAAAAATTATTTTAATTTTTTCATCATCTATTATGGATTCAAAACGATATAATATTTTCCTATGGAAATCTAAGGGAATCTCTCGGGAAATAATACCTTCTTGGGTGGCATGTTTGGTGAAGGTAAGGATTTAAAAAGTAGCAAGGCACGATTGGAGACACCTTATTTCCATTTTTACCTTTGAGAAAATTCAATGTGGACATGGGGGAAATTATAATGCACCACCATGGTGAGGTGATTAGTTTATAAGTTTGTCTTATAAGGTAGCTTGATGGGTTAGATAAGTGTTATAAACTCACATTGAGTTTTGGCCACTTTCTCTTGATAACTGACCCATGGTGAATTTTAAATAGGATGATGTATATTTTTCCCCTTTCCTAAAGGGACATGGGGGACATAAAAGTGTGCCACCACATGGAGGATGAAGCTATGTCACTTAATTCACCACTCTAGTGTAGAAGAATGTTTTTAGCTAACCCTCACATATTGCCCCTTTCTCATGGAGATATGACCCATGGTTAATTTTAAAGAGGCCGAAGTCCCTTTTTCCCTTTCCCAAAGGAAAATGGTGGAAATAAAATTGTTGCACCACATGAAGAGGATATTTCATCACTTAAAACCTTCAAACTTGTCCACTAGGTTGTCATGTTTAATTTCTCAAGCGATGTGTTTTATCCCACTCCTCATGAATCCTTCCCCTTTGGCACATTTTTCACAGCCTTATATCAATTTGTACCTTAATAAATATGGTTATGGACATGGGGACATCTCAAACCCATTTGGAAAATTTTAACCCACCATCACTTATCAGTTAACCCGGGTTAAGCTAGGATGGTCAAGGGTGAGTTTGAAGGTGAGTTAACTAGGTTAGTGTTGTAAGGTGAGTATGAATAAAAAATTAGCCATTTTAAACATCATTTTTCATATTTTGTTTCCCTCCATTTATACTATTCTACTATCATTTTCCCATTTATTCAGAAACCCCATTGCCAAAACAAGTTTTTGCTCATATCTCCCTCATTTTGGCCCCTTATCCTAGAAATTTTCCTATAGCTCCTACTCCCGAATGCCTTAAATATGATATAATCCTTATTTCCATTGATGCTATGATTTTTCATACAATATCCTTAAAAATTTCATAGAAATTTTAGTTTTCAGATCCTAGAAAATGTGGAGATCAAAACGACCTAAAAAATTGGAGCATGAATTCACAGAACAAAAACTAATATAATGAAACAATTTTCACCTCAATCAAACATCGAGAAGGAATAATTATATTTTTACTAATTTTACATCTGAGCCTTACTAAAAATAGTAAGTTTGAAGATAAATAAGAAACATTTTGGAACCTCTGTGCAATTCTCTAGGTTTGAAACTCAGAAAACTGTAAAATGTGAAAATTGGGAAAGTTGGCTAAAAATAGAAACTAAGGGTGAGGTGTAACTTACTAAAAATAGTAAGTATCTAGAACAAGTTCAAATTTCACACACACCTTCACCTCCTCATTTTTGTATTTTGCATGGTGCAATCATCTTCTCTTTCCCTAATTTCATGGAATGATCAAGAAATAAGTGACTTCAATCAAAGAACAATGGATGTTTCGCGAGAGAGAAAGAAGGTAGATGCTGATAATGTTGAATTATATCCTTTTATGAAGCTATATAAGAGGTATAAGGTTGAAGAACATCCTCCTAAATAAATTGAACTAGGTGAAATTGATCCTCCTCATTATCCTAATAATGTGGTTGATCCAGGTGTTCCTACTAAGGTAATTGAATCAACTCATCTCAGTCATGCCTTGGTCTCCCACCAAGCACCCAAGATGCCTAGTTTTGATTTCACACCCGTTGAAAATTTATCATGGGTAAATGACTTACTTAGAGAATAATCCAAGACAATACAACAAGACATGACACATAACTTTGAGGCCATCTCGAAGTACATAAAGAATAAGAAGGGAAAGGGAGCACAAGAAACTTCTCATTTCTACAACGAGCATTTCAGATCTTAGTATGTTAAGGTAACACATCAAAGGTAAATATACCCATGGGAGAAATGAAATTTTATGATTATGTAATGGTAAAGGTATCTTTGGGGAAAACCACTTATGAGGGTAATTCTCACTTATTCCAAGAGACTTTAACAAGGATCCTTGCACGGAATGAGGAGTACAAAGAAGAACATTCATCACTGGAGGAACATGTGAATAATTTATCTTCATATGTACTATCCTTTCTCAAACTAGGTTCATCATCCTTGCCTCTGACTAAGACAATCTCTCCCATCCGTAGCTTTTATTCCCAGACAATCAAGAAAGCTCAGGTGTTCACCATGTAGGGAAGATCCAATGATAAATGGGTGAACATGATTATTGAAAAGGGGAAGACTTTACTTCTTGAGGTGCTCTCGTTGTTCCAATATGTCTCAGCTACTATGTCAAATATAAGAGATACTAGGAAGGAGATTGAGAAAGAAAGGGCCATTTGGGAAAGTATTCTCCATTTGGTATCTAAGATGACCTCTCTTGACTCTTGCTTCGGGTGAACCATAAATTGTTTTCATCCATTTCTCGAACTTATCCCACATTCGGTCATACACAATGGTTGCGAGGAGTGATGTGTTGAATGAAGCCATTTCTAGTGGAGGCCTATGAAGAACATGTATCTGGTTTTATAATAAGATTATCAAAGGTGTGCAAAAACTGGGAATACCTTCACTCAATGAGAATACATCCTTAGAAGGAATCTTGAATTCATTTCAAGATATGGTCCAAATAGTTGTAAGAGACCCCTCTTCATTCTATGAGAATTCTTTGGAATATCTCGTAGAGATTAGGGGCTCTATTTCCAATCTTGCAAAATATCATGAGAATTTTTTCACACAATGTAGAAGGTTTGGTAGCATTCTTGAGACTTGGCTTAGTACTTTGGAACATGTGTGCATCCCACATTCTAAGAAGTAGTATTTACAAGGGATCAATTCAAAAATCAAAGGTATAGAGTTCATCATCTAGGATCTTCCACAGGAGTCTACGAGAGTTGAATTTTCATCGAGGATACTTATTCATCAAAATAATTAGTCAACTCCTTTCCCCGTCTTTCTTCTTTCACCCTGTTAGAGTAGGTATTTACCTTAGCTCATGTTCACCTAGGAACTTTATTTACCTTTATTGTATTTATCCTCACCCACTTATGTGTGTGGATATTTCTTTATCTTATTTAGATATTAGGAGATATTATCTATTTGTTAGGTATAGTTCTGTCCTTGATCGATGGTATTGCCTAGATCCTTGATGTTTAGTTCTCTCCTAAATCTATGGTTTTGACTAGTTCTTTGATGACTAGTTATTTCCTTGATTTATGGCTTGATCTACGACCTTGAATAACTCTTAGATTGTTATTCCTTGCCAATTTAAGCAAGGCCCATTCTCAATGTATTATTGCATTGAATTCCATAATAATATATGATATTGCTGCTCATTTGTTTGCAAAAGGTTTGATGTAAAGCTATTTTGGCGAATTGCTTTCATCTTATTGATCGTGGTGTTTGATTAGCATCTATGTTCTTTGCTTGGTACGATCTAGTTATCATTCCTTTCACGCCCCTTTCTAATTCTTCATTATAAGAAATCATTGTAATTTGTCTTATTCACTTAAGTGACTTCCTTATGTTACATTATAAAAGTCCTTTTTGATTTATAAAAAGGGACTTATTTTCTCACTTCCTAGGAAGATGGAAAGTCACAAGTGTAATAATAACTTGAAAGGTCATGTGGGGGTAGATGAGAAGATAATTCACAAGGCTATAAATTGGAATGACTTATCCATTATAGGGGGTCTTGAAAATTTTAATTTTTGTAGCAATTGTGGATTATGGATTGTGGTTTGGATGTTGATATTTGTATCACCAACACAAGAAATAAAATCTACATTTCTTCCATTTTCCTTTCTCATGTTTTCCTCTATTCTTTCTCTTTTCTGCACTTTGCAAGCATAGTGATCAAGAAGGAACTTTACATCCTTGATTGATGAATCTAAATAATTGTGTGTCTCTAGTTTTTTAGTCTTGCTAATTACATTGTTGCTTTCCTCTAATTGAATGTTGAACTACTCTAGTTATTGGGTGTGAACTCTGCTAGTGCCTACTCATGATAATAACCTTCCATTTCCTAATTTCTCTCCTTTATCCCTCATTGTTATAAATTCCTCCCTTGTACTCCATACAAGAACTTTTTCGCAGTTCAATGAAGTGTTCTGTGTGATCACGATATATTTGGCCACCCCATAGAAATAGATTAGTTTACATTAAATAATGGGATCTTCCCCATACACAAGAAAGAGGGGATATCCCCATGAACATTGGTAGAAACACATAATTTAAAACATGAAAAATTATTTCAATAAGCCTCTATTGTAACTAAAATGAGATAAGAATGCATCATAAATTTCTATAAAATTATCTAAAGATTCACGAGGAAGATTATTAAACCAAGAGATAACATCATCAATAAGACTTCTAGAGAAAACCTTAATGAACATCCAAAGATTGTCATAAGGATTCATGATTGTCGTATAATGCTTAATATGTATATATGGATATGAAGTGCCATAAAAGTAATTAAAATGTGGGCATCATAATATTCCTATCGATGGAATTTGAAATATTCTATGTGGGATTAGATTCAATGAATAATATTAGAATAAATACTAGCATAATGGGCCTTATTTGTAAAATTCAATTTGTTTACCTTTCTTTGTAACTCACCTACCACATGCATAAGAGAAAACATCTCTTGAGGAGGTATAACATAAACACCTAGAGGTTTATTTAAAGGTTGCACCCTACCATTAATAGTATCCATAGGAACACTATAAGGCTAGAGAGTATTATTGAGTGATGAGTCATCTGAAGTTTGCATAGGTTGAATGGGATTGATCTCATGATTAGGATCTAAAGGGATATCAACATCAACAATAGGAAATGCAATCACACTAGGAGATGTATCAACATGTGGACTATGTGCAATGAAAACATTCTCATTTTTTCTCATGATATCATTATGCACATTAGTATCTACAAGTGGAAGAGAATAAGTACTAATAAAAACATCACACTTGCTTGTAAGAGGAGAAATAGAAACACAATGTGTATCAACCAAAACATGATCCATATCATAATTTTTTCATTCATTAGAAATGGAAACATTAGTATAAGAAACATCATTCTTTTCACATTCAAATGGAACAATAGAAGTGCAATGGTCATTATGTGTAAGAAAAATGGATATGTTATAATCAAGCGCATTATTTTTACATTCAAGAGGAGTAGAAACAATTATTTTCATCTAACTCATTAGAATAATAAACATCATGCATATCATCATCATGGTTGTAACTATGATGTATTAATTTTTATTCTTCATCATAAATAGAAGTGACACCATCAATCAATATGGAAATAGAAGGAAAATAATTTTTATGTGTATTAGAAACACTAACATCGTCACCAGAATCTAGGTCATCTATAACATTAGTGTCATGATCTACATGTGGAGGAGATTGTATTTTCTCATGATCACCTCCAACCTATAAAACTATCTCTAACTTTTCTACGTGAGTAGAAAGAGGTGGGAATTGATTGAGGTCATTCATAAATTTTTCTCAACCAAGATCTCACAGGAGGTAATATGCATAAGTTGGGAGGATACTAAATAAACGCAGTTAACAAGAAGGATATAAATCAACATCAAAGACTACATCATCCCTAAGGGATTGTGAATATAGAGTAACATGATTTGCATCCTCATAAGTGGTATGGACTTGATTAGAGGGATAATAACCACTATGCCTCTATAAAGCATGAAAACAAGTCATGCTCACACACAAAAAAATTACACACAACCAAAACACACATGCACCCTAAGACATCACTAGGGTTTTAAAATTATTATTCATAACCCTATGGAAACTTTGGAAAAATCCTACATTAGGTAAAGGATTCAATCAAGTCAGGCTCACCAAATGATTACAATTTTTTTGAGAGCGAATCCCACCCTTTTAATTTAAGAATGTTTTAATTAACATATATGAAAATGATGAATAATGTTACATGTGGATATTATGATTTAATTAAATATCAACATTATTTTCATAAATTAGAATAACACTTTCCAAAGTGAAGATTGATCTAAAAACAATCAAAAAATGGAAAGAGTACATTTATCTAATTCTCGTGTTGATCTAAAATATTCTCGGGTGGTCTCGAGTATAGGAATAAGAATATTTGGGACTATAAATTCTTCATTGTTGAAACTCTAACCTAAACCTGAGCCTAGTCAAAACCTTACAACTCATTCCAAAGCATCTATACATCCTAACCCTTCTATAAGGTCTTGGACTTCTTGACTTACATTTAGAAACACCCTAAGTGCTTAACGTACATAAAACTATGTGTCACATTTTTTTGGTCATCTTTGCTCACATTTAGAATCTATTTGTACACTCTAATGAAACCCTAAAACCCTTATAGTGCAAGAAGGATTTCCTACAAAAACATTAGCATGGGTTGTAGGCACCCTTGTTCAATTTCAACGTCACCACTACTTTATATAGGTATAACATCTTACATCGGTATCCTAACATGTGTTATCTATTGTAGTGAAATTAGAATTGATAATCATGTTTTAACAATGCTTCACGTGAGTTTCAAAATTTCTTAAATACTTATAAAGGGTCATTTTTCTTACATGTAGGATGAATATGGAAACTTAGAGACCTGGAAGGATACTTCATACCAGCAAAGGGTGCTTTCCTAATGGATGTGCATAATATATTTCATAATCTAGGGGTATTTGAGTTCCTTTAGTGCTTACTTTTACAAGAGTTCTTAAAGTGTTAGGTTACCAAAAGAGGTATGATCTACTTGTTTATACATAGTTCTAATGTTTGTTATGCCATGAAAGGCTGACCATGGGGGTATATTTTTACATAAGATGGCATAGAATTGAAATAATTAACTCAAGACATGTAAGTCCAAAATCATATAGTAGGGTTGGTATTTCCATTTTATAAAACCGATTGAAACTGATTTTTTTAGACGAGAGGAAGAAAAGTGTGTTTTGAATTAATAAGACTGAGCATGGATGTTTCTATATGTATTTTATGTATTTAAATTTTGGATACTAACAACATAGAGGTGTGCGAAGATAAGAAATTATGATAAGTGTTATCAATATGTGGTACAAAAGAGTTAGGAGAGTGTATTTTCCTAAGAAAGTGTGAAATGTTAAGATCCAGAGTATCAAAGGGTATATTACAAAATTTGAGTTTCTACATTGATAGTGTTCTCCCATCATTGAGTATAGTCTGAGTTTACATGGGGTGAGGGACCATATTCCAAACCCTAATGATATGGAAAATTGTCTTACCTTTATTAAGATGTGCAATGTTAAGATAAAATTGACACTAAAACTACTTGGGATAAATGTTGGACCATTCTATACAAATATTTATGGGATTATGGTTAGAAATATTAATTCCATAAACCAATAAAACAAGAAATTCATTATTTTAAGAGAAAGAGAAGATATATTACTTTGTTAAAAATTCCTACTCCAGTCATTCCATAAGTTTATATTTTCTGTTCCTTAAATTAGACAAAGTGTAAATCAATAAGATGTACATTCTTGTTGGAAATGATGGTTGGGGTGAAAAAGAAGATGATTATGCATATCGAACCATGATTCCATTACATTCACACACAAACACATTGGAATTTTTCCCTTCTTGTCTTTTTGTGACTCCGCCATGTTAAAATAGGCAATGAGGACCTAGTGATAATTGGGAAGAGAGTCCATAATCCACCTCCGAATTGATCTCATTCTACTACATCATTATAGGAAAAGAGGTTAGTGAGCATAATAATACATTCATCAAAATATAAAGGGTTGGATTAGAACCAAAAGAAACAATATTTCAAGAAAAAGATGGAAAAATTAAGGTGATGAAACCTCCTCTTATAGGTTCATCATTGGATACTCAAAAATGGCCCATAAGGACATAGTGAAAGAAGTATAATGGAGTAATGCCCATGATTTTAAATTCATAAAGATAAAGGATTTTCATTATATTAAAGAACTAAAATTATTCACTAACAATGTAGGTGTGTTCCCATTCAAGTAAGGCCTTGAGCATTCTATGAGTGTATAATTATTAGACACTATCTAGGTTCATATTGTATCCCTCATTGAGGTCTTCGAGGGATGAAAGCTTATTGCTAAATGTGATATTAAGAAATATAAAATCACCAAGCTTGATATAGAATCATTTTCCTTGACCATAGTCCTCTTATCCAGAGGGTTAAGGGTTATGATACTACCAAAGGATAGTTTTGGTAGTCAATTGATATGAAATCCTCAATGGAATATTTTTGGGAAGGCTCATACAGAAGTTTCAATCATGATAAGGAAATATTTAATTCTTTTCATGGGACTAATAACATATATGGAAAGCAAGGTATATGAGACATAGGGGTGCTTTGAAGGCCGAGTGGTGGGTTTATTGGTGTTAGAAGGGGTGGTTTCCTAGAACTATTTGTGGGTCGATATATATCAAAATGGGGTTTGAGGAAACCCAAGTGGATGCTAATTTTTTATTTTTGGAAAAAAAATCCAACCATCACTATAAGATTCGACGGATCTATTTTCTATCTCGGTTTCTCTTACATTCTAGGCCATTAGCTTTCCATCAAGAGGAATTCCAAAATAATGCAAGTTGAGGATTAAAATTTAAAGTATGTGTTCAAAGGTTTACATATAACACTTGTTGAGAGAAACATGTATCTCTAACCTCAATATTAGTGTTTTCCTTTAGTTCTTTGGCCAAATCTATTTCCACACAAACCCTCTTTTGTGGTCATTGACATAAAATGTTGGTTTTTCATAATACACAAGATGCATGAGTGGTTGAATGATCTTTTCAAAAATCTCTAGAGAGGAAAAATAAACCATAGAAATCCAATCCAAATGGGGATATTGAGCTTTGTATTCTTGAAAATGTGAGAGTTCTTCATCTAATGGGATAACATAACAAGGGTGTTGGGAATGAACCAAGGGCCATGGTTTACAATGGATTTTAAATGTTCAAGGTTCGTAAAATTAATAGAAAAAAACTTTGGTCATGTTTTAGATGCCTTCAAGTTTAACTCCATGGTTTTTCTAGTGGTTATGAAACCAATGTTTTAGCATACCTTTCAAGGGAGTTGGGAAAAAAAACCAACTAGAGTAATATGTTCAAACCATTGGCAAGATGTATACAATTCAAGTAAATATAATACTATGTCAAGGATATGGGTATAATCATGATAAATATTTCATCATGGGATACTTTTGATAAAAAATTTGTGTAGTCATTGTCTAAATCACGGTCAACATTTCTTTCATCAAATGGTGCATTTTCCATAGAAAAATTCACTAATAAAATGGTAGGCTTAACGCAACCCAAAGGGTGAAAGGGAAGGTTTAATTAATACACTAATGAGTAGTAAAATTTTAGAAAAAGACACTCCTTTCTATATCAATGAAAAGAGTGGAAGTTTTACGAGTGTAGAGTAATAACATAAACCCTAAACCATATGCAAAGTAAATAAACCAACTAGTCTCTTAGTGTACACTCCTTAGAACTCACTTATATTGAAACTTAATGTTTTTAATCTTCCATGATAATGGTGGACAATATAATTTTCTATTATATCATGTTTTTATCTTTTTTTTTTACATTTTTCTATTAACGTAATTAATGTTTGAGGCATTGAAAAAAAAACTATATTTTTTCATGCATGAATGCTCTAGCTCACCCAAGATTATAAATATGGAACATTTCAGTTTGAATATTATAATTCAATTGATTGATGTGAATATTATAATTAGTTTGATCGATTTGAAGAATACAATTTGTTAATGGGACAAAAAATTTAAATGCATGGATGTCATTTGAATATAATTGGAAGTGATTCTAGATTGTATGTTAATGGATGGGGACATGTGTACCCTATATGAAATAGTCATTAGGAGAGTTGACCAATGCAATGTTTGATCACCACATTTAAAGATAAAAAATGGGCGAGTTGATGGAGGATGAAAAGTCGGGTGATCCATTAAGTGATGCAAGTAATTTGAATCACAACACTCAATTCAGATCCATGATGTAATATAATCTCAAGATAAAATGATCCTCAATGTAAATAATAATTCTTATTAATACCGACACCAAATGCATTTCTAATACTATTGAAGTCAAGGGATCAATTGATACAATTCTATCTCAAGAAAGGTACAATGTTTGATGTGAGAATGATACCAAGGAAAGTGTAGGGAAAAGACAAGGGATATTCAATCGATGTGATTGATTGTTATAATTCAAGTTATTTATCATAGTGATATGCATCCATATAATATTTATTAGTTTGGTTTTGGTAGTGTGGGTTGTGAATGAGGGAGGAAGAGATGTTATTTTAGCATGTTCATCACCAAATTTATATGGAAATATAAATGCTAGAGAATTTATCTCATATTTGAGTGGAAGCGATATAAAAATGTGGTATTAAAAGATTCATAAATTCATCATCATCTATGATCATCAAAAACTAGTATTCCCTGCATAAGTTTCCCCTTCAAAATTAAAGGTATGTGAAATAAACTATGCCCAAACCATACACTCGATTATCTCAAAGAGGAGAAAGCCTATAGTGACATCGGTGTAGTGTTGTAGACAACATGAGTGGGAGATTTATATGTGGAATAGAGGGCACGATTGCAGGGGAATCTTCCCTAACTCTCTTACTACCATTTTCTCCATCATCAATCTCATGAAATTGGATGTAGTTAAGTTCAATATAAGTTCTAAAATGTTGTACATATATTTCAATATAGTTGTGGGATAGATGCACTCTACCATTATAAACAAGACTACACACCAAGTAATTTCACTACTTGATTTATCCCAACTATAGACATGGGTTGCCATTTCGGTGAAGGTGGATTAGGTTTACTCTATTGGAAATATGGCATATCTAAGGAAAATAAATGGGTGGAAGAGATAAGGATGCCGAAGTGTGAAATTGATAGGATCATCATCATTATCATCTATCATTATCGATAAACTTCAATTCCCTACACAAATTTCCTCTTCAAAATTTACAGTATGAAAAATTAAGTGTTCCCAAACCATATGGGTTGATTATCTTAGAGAAAATGGAGCATGTAGTGAAGTTGGCGCAACTCGCAAAAAACAACATGGATGGAGGATACATATGTGTGACAATTTGACATAAATATGAGGAATATTCCCTTACCTCTAACATACCCATTTTCACTATAACTGATCTCATGAATTTAGATCGTATTCAAATAAAAAATAAATTTCAATATGCCATTGGTAGATTTCGATGTAACTATAGGTTAGCTTCACTCTACCATTAGAGACAAGACTATATGCCTTAGTTTTTATTTTGGAGTTGACCCAACTATAGGCATGGGTAGTCATTTGAGTGGAGATCGATTAGGTATTATCTTTAGGAAATATGGCTGTATATGGATAATAAATTGGTTGTAAAGAGAAGGATGTTGAAATATGACATTGAGAGGCTCATCATTATCATATATTATCATCATCAAACTATGATTCCTTGCACAAGTTTCCTCTTCAGAATTTCCGATATGGAAAATTAAGTGTTCCCAAACTATATGCTCTAATTTCCTTGAATAGTAGGGAGCTTTTGTTTGAATAATCACCTATTATTATTAGAACAAATCCTTAAAATTTTAGACTTGGGAAGCTCCAAATTGAAACATCATGGAACAAAGGAATGAAAAATATAGTGCTTTGGGAAAAAATGAATGAATTTAGTGTTCCATAAAAATGAGAAAATTAGCGTTCCATGAAAGTTGAAACTTAGCGTTCCATGAAAATTAGAAAATGTAGTGTTCCACAGTTTACCTAACCCACAGAACATCACCGTAGGGAAATATGTCGTGGAATAAAGAATTAGTACTATGTGGAACTATGGAGAAAGAAAAGAGGAGTGCGGGAGTGTTGGAGAAGTTTGTAAACAATCCGTGTAAGGTTGAAAAGTTGTGTTTACAAAGAAAACCCACATAGCAAAGAAGCGGTTTTCTCACAGAACAAGGAAAGTTAAATGATGTGTGATAAAAGAGTTATACAAAAGAGACAGACCCTACAAAAATGGTGGAAGGGGGTCAAGTAAAAGAATATTATTTAGGTTAGATGACTGGTGGTACAATGGAGGCCGGAAAAGTAAAAATATGATTTTGGATAAGGAGAAGAAAGGAAATAAGTTTGTGGATCACTCAAAAGCTTTTAGGATCCATAAAAGAACATAAAGAACTAAACCAAGCCATGTATTACAATAGAAACATCAAATGATGCAAACAAAAAAGGAAGACAATGGATCATTTAAAACCCACATATTGTAAATAATCCACACATAAGTCACTCAAAAGTGTGAATTCATCCCAACTACTATTATTAAATCATGCACATAAAAGTGAAAATTTTTAGATGATATGATAGAATTACTTGTAGGAAACTTCTATTGGCCATGCTTGTTTACAAACATTGAATCATGATTAGTCATTAGTGGGTGGAAATTGGTTGGATATCTTCATTACTTGACATGATATGATATTCTCCCCCTCTCTTTTCTTCCTTCTCTATAAAAATTAATTATTAGTGCAAAATCACAAAGACCTCGAAATGAATCTTCGAGATCTTCTTTTCTAAGGCAAATTCATTTGGTGTGATCCGCATAACATTGAGTTTTCTAAAAGTGTGGGACTTAAAAAATGAGAAAACTCTCCAGGTTAAACATTGGTTCCTATTCCTCTATTTAAGTGCATGCATGAAAACTTATAGAGGGCTTATTCCTAAACCTAATCTAAGTTTTACCAAGGAGACAGGGGTAAAAGGAATGCAAGAAATCAAACTAACCTATAAGGTGATACACCAAAGGAATGATGAACATTTGTTTTCCTAATAGACATAAACCAACAAAATGCATATAATAACCAAGCACAGATAACTAGATTTATAATGAAAGACCAGATGAAAGAAAAAGAGACAAGAAAGGATCTAAAATTGATCACATACATGTTTTGTTGCTTTGCATATTGATACAATGCATTACAAAGTGGCCAAAACGCAGAAATGTACTACAGTCTAGTGGAAGGTCTAAAAACTCCATGAGTTCCTTTGGCAGAAGAAAAGGGTAGCCTACAAAATAGAAGAATGTCCAACCCTTTACAATGAGTCCCGACCCTGCATTTATAGATTCAATCGGGGAAGAAAGAGAGAGAAATGAGAAAAGAGGATGAAATCTCAAGCACTACTATTAATGTACCCTAAAAAATCTACCCCAAAATTTGTCTCTGTTGTATCAATCTCCTGGCCTGCCTCAAGGAAGAGGAAACAACGGAACAGATCGAATCTAATCTGGTTGTTGAGGTAGATAGATCTACATTAATGGCCCTAAAGACATTTTCTCCATTTTTCTTTACCTAACCTCCCCAAACTTAAAGTTTTAGATCTCCATGGCATGGGTGAAGCTGAGATATTTCCAATGGTGTCAGATTTGCAATATTTTGAGCCCTGAGTCGAAAGATATGCCCCTTCAAAGTTTGTATTGGGTCCGTAAAAAGGACAGGAAAACTAGTTTAAAAAATGGGCCCCCTTTTGACCTCTGGGACACGTGGAGGGCTAGCGTGAGATTGAGTCTCCACCTTGGGCTCCCATTTTGGATTTTCACTGAGCCGATACCTAGCACATTCCTTTCTAGCCGAAGAATTTTCAACGGACACACAACTTTTGAGGTTTTGGATACGTGGAGGCGAGACGCTCTTTTGAGATTCCTTTCTTGGACTCACCCTTGGAGAAGCATTGCTTGGACATGTGGATGTTTCCATAACATCCTCCATACTTAGCCAATTTTTGGACATGTTCTGAACTGTTTTGATCCTCGAAGACTTCGGATCTTTGCCATTTTCTCTTTTTATTTCCCCTAGCGTCTTCGTGACACTTCTTCTTCTCCTTTGAACCTCGCTACTCTTTTTTGAGCCCACATGTAACCCATAGAATGGATTTAAATCTCGAGTTTTCTCAACAGATCCATTATCTAAATTTATCCTACAGAGGGTTGTTTGTTCTTCACGAGCCTCTGCCACTCCCATTATAGAGTCCTCTTGTAATCTTCTTGCATGAATCGAATGTGATTTCTCGAGTTTCCTTCAAAGGTAGGGGTGTTCGATCCAATATTTTTCCTGGGGTAAAATATGGATAACATAATTTAATATCAATTGCGAAAGGATCCTTTCCCAACTACAAAGTCACCATGTCAAAACCGTAACCAAGATTTGATGAGTTGCAAACTTCCAATTTGGCCACTTGTAAAGTGGACATTGTCCTTCCCTAGTAATGTAATGGACTGTGTATTTCTTTATCAATAGAATCTTATTATTGTGTCTTGTAACTTCCTTTTACTTGTATTTATTGTGTCTCTTACCTCTTTATTCATTTCTAGCATATCGTGTGTGGGTTATACTTGCATGCTTTATTTCTGTGTCTAAAATGCATGGAATGGAATGGTTTATACAATGTTGATCTGTGGCATGTATCTTCCCTCTCATCATATGTTTTCTTTCCTATTCTTCCCCTCATGGAGAGATATCACCTTATTTTTAGCGCCATCTCCATTTCCTTAGCTTAGTTTCATTTCATGCATTCCTCCTCCCTTTCCCTTACAGTTCGATATCTTATCTTAGGAGTAGTGTTAGTGTTAGGATAGATAGGTAGAGGAATTCATCCTTCCCCAAAGATTGATCTCATATAGTCAAGTCCCACATTGAGAGATCATCCCATGTTTCACCGATGTGCTAAAATTAGTAACAACATGGTGCAAATTTAGGTGACAATATGAACATATACTATGATGTTGGTACAATGGTACAAACAACACAATGAGAGATCCTTGTGTGGTGAAAAGAGAACTACTATGATGTCATTTCCTTAACATCATACACCCCCATTTTTCCATCATTGATCTTTTGAAACTATATACAATCAAAGTTGATATAAATTTTAAGACACCATGGGTAAATTTTAGTGTAACTATGGTCCAAATTCCCTCTTCCATTAAGCACAAGACTTCATACCTCAATTTACCAACTAGATTCTTCCTAACTATAGAATGTGAGATGTCATTTGAGTAGAGGTAGATTAGGTTTTATCTTTAGGAAATATGGCCTGTATGTAAAACAATTAAATGAATGGAAGAGATAAGGATTTTGAACTTTTGAATCCACCTAGTTTTCATTAAATTTCCTCCATTTAGACCACATTTAGAATCCTTTTCCTTATAAGGTTAGACTTTTCCATGTATATATGACAATGAAAAGTATAGGTAAATGAAAGTAACCTATTTTTTTAATAAATACAATGAAAAAGGATAGAAACATAAATACAACCTATATAACAATATGATGTAAGGACGTGAGACTCTTGCCCACCCCCTCTTCAATTTCATGTTTTAGAGCACTAGGGATTTTCTATTTTTATATTTAATTTTTACAATGTATTTTTGTTGGGAAACATTTAATTTGTTAGATAAGAGTAATACATGACTGGAAAGTTTGAAATAAAAAGGTGTCAATTAATTAAATAAAATTAAATCTAAGCTAAGGAAATTGTTGATTAGATCAATAAAATGGTATTCGAGTAAGATCACGAAAAGGAAATACAAGAAAGAGTGATATATAGGGTTTAGAGAATAAATTCATCTTGTAACTATAGGTCCTGGACTCGATTCTATAATGGAGACTAATCAGAAGGGGAAATTGTATGATGTGCAAGCTCTATATTAGAAATTGGGATGAAACAATCTCGGGGACAAGAGATCCTCGAATGGGACATAGATGCTTGGGTACTAACGTCCGATCTGTGTTTTGGTTTCTATGGAATAGCTTAGGATTTGGTTATTTTTGTGTCTATTAGTGTCAGTTATTTTTCATTATAAGTCAAATCAAACTCATTGTGTCATACTTGTACATGCAAAATAAAACCCTAGCTACCTATGCAATATTGAAGCAAAAATTAGATGAATAAAAATGCATAAGCTTATGTGGGGATGAGCTCATTAGTTACCCCAATGTGAGTGTCATAGAGTGTTGCACTACATTTGAATCCATGTAGTTCTTGTGTTTTTATGATTGAAATAGTGTCCCTTTAGCTAGGATTCCCTAGTGTCAACAACAGACATGAATGGTGGGATACAAATACTTTATCTAAAATGTAAATGTGTGGTATGGAATTAAAAATAAATCCTCCTATGCAGTGAATTATGCAGTTCCAAAATGCAGTCCTTGTTATAGTAGGTAGAAAATATTAAGTCCTTATTATAGTATGTGCCTCTTTAATGCTTTCCCCTTTAATGAAGTTAAATAATACATGTGTGTGTGTGTGTGTGTGTGTGTGTGTATTCCTCATTAACAAGTGAAATGTTTACCAAGGGTGACAAAATAAGACTAAATAATTAACATTCGAAAGAATAGAAAAAGAGATAAGGAGGAAAGAGGTGCCCAGAGGAGATAGTAGTTCCCTGATGCTCTTGGCCCTAATGGGCGGTCTTGTACAAGGTACTCAAAAGGTAAAATAGTAAAATAACAGTTGAGTAGGATGTCATATGGTATGAAAAACTATGAATTTTCAATCGAAATGACAAGAAATAAAGATGAAAAGGATAAAAGTAATGTCAAAGAAAAGAAAAAGGGTGTTCATGAGTAATTCTTATGCTTAGGAATCTTGCATATAAATGAAGTATTTAGAGGGTAGATGTGCATAGTAAGTGCATGATTTAGTGACTGTATTTTCCCCAATTTATGCTAGTGAATAAGGATTTGGTAGCATAAAGTACAAAAGAAAAGTGTACCTTGGGCATTCTAATGAATATTGTACCCAATAGTGTGTTGAATGAGTGTTGTAGCATTCTGAATGGAATATTGTAAGATGTGTAACATGAAATTATAAGGAGAGGGAATGATAAGGATCCTAGGGTTGACCTTTGTATACATTGAGTGACAATGATGTGTATGTGTGTGTAGTTCCTTAAAATGTCATCTTTGTTAGAGCATGCTTTAGATTTTCTTCATGTTTGTTTGTGTGCTTTTCCTTCATTGGGATAGGATAGGGCCTGCAAAAAAACATGAGCGTAGTTAATTATCTAGGTAAAAAAATGAACTTTAACTTGAAAAATATGAAAAAAAAATTATGCGTATGGAAAAATTTAAACCAAGGGGTTAGAGTAAACTTTAAGTGCTAAAAGCGAAAGGGATATAAATTTTTTCTTACTTATAGCCTTGATTCTTAGGAGCTAGTTGGGAGAGTCGAGAGTGATCAATTCTAGCCCAAATTTGGTCATACTAAGGATTTTGGAATCTTGTTTCCAAACTAGGGATTTGAGCATCCCAATGCTAAACTTTAGATTTAGGCATCCTGTCACCGCTAAGGAAAAGTATATTGGGAGAGTAATCTATTTTTTCCTCTCAACCATTAATGCTTCTTTATGGATAAGTGCCACTTATAGATGATCACAAACCCAATTTGTGACTTACCATAGGTGATACAAAGGCTCTAGGCATATCACAATCCTACATATTCCTTAGGTTTTATTCCCTTATTTAGTTCCTACTTTGGTTTCGAGTAAGTAGTTAGTAATTGATTACAATCTGAAACTGACTATGTAACTACTAGAAATCGGAGAAAAATGTGAATTTGCAACTATTGAAATTTCTCTTGTAATTTTTTTCCCTAGGATATGATTTCCTATGTGGGACACTAAAGCACTCATCCATTATTCTCTATTCTATGCGCTTTTATCTGTGTTGATTTTTATGGCCAAGGATGATTCTCGGCCTGTTATGTATCGATTTCTCCTATGTTCTTGTTGTTTGTGTTTGTATAAATACTTTCTCGTGACTACTAGGAGAATTAAAAGGTTCGCCAAATATTTTCTCCCACTTGTTTGGGGTGCATGAGATTAAAAAATGTGAATGGATCCCAAATGAGGAAGGCTCAAACATATGTGCACAAACTGATATAGAAATACTATAGGGGAAATAGGGATTATGCATGGTAGATACCATGAATTAAGAAAAAAAGGGGGAAATGCTAGCATATAAGTTTTAGTGACAAACAAGTAATGCACACTGAAATACCAACTAGAAAATTCATATAGGAAAATAGAAAACAAGGAATCAATGAGTAGGCATGGTTGCATCCGTAGACACAAAATTACGCACTTGGGAAATATTTTATGCCTTAAAAGAATACTTGAATTCATATGATTCGTAAGTGAGAATACTAGTAATTGACATCTATCTTTGGCCTCTTTTATTTTTTTTTGTGGTCTTTTACACCCTATAACCTAGTTAATACTTTATTTCTTTATCTTTTATGAATCTAGAAACTAGCCCTAGATAGTACGCTAAGCACCTAGGCACTCTTGTTATTTTGGATGCCCTTGACCATTTTCTATCTTACCCACTTATTTTGGGTCTCTTTTATCTTTTGGGCATCTTATTTTCTTATGGGTTGGTCTTCTAGTAGACAATTTTGAAATTCAACCAAGGGAATCATATAAATACAAATATATATGACCATAATAAAGGACCAAACACTAATGATCTATTATAACCACCTAAGGTTGCATCCAAAGGCATTGTAAGAGCATCAAGGCATACATCTAGATTTCACTCAAGGGAAAAGGGACTGTATTTTCTGCATACATATATAGGAAGGGATGTTCATTTTTCCATCTAAGCATCTACTTACATTGGTACATCTTTCTATCACATGTTATCAAGCGCATTGCACAAGGGCTTCCTAAGGAAAAATTTATAAACACACGCACAAGAAATACATGGAGTCTAAGATGTAGTGCAATGTTTGTTCATAAGTTCACTCAATATTGGTGACTTCTAGGGTCAATCTGACTCCTCATTTTACATAAATTTTTTTGGGATTTGATGTAGTTTGAGGGTTTTATAGTTCATTATCTCTTTACAAGTTTCGGTGCATTTGACGATCATCCAATGACATACATGAAACAAAAATTGAAAAGCAAAAACACTTGTGTGACACTAGAAAGTTTATATTCTATCCATTTTCACAATCACAGGCACTCAACAGAGGTTTCCGGTGCCTGTGTGATCCATAAAATTCTACTTTGAAATCTACAAATCACACAATTATGTTGTTCTACTTTCAACTTTAGAAAATGAAAAATTTTCTTGAAGATTAGAGCTTCCTAACTAATTATCTAGTGCTATAGAAAAGGAAATTTCAAAGAAGGAAGTAATTCGACTTCAACACCAAAAAATTTATCCTAGAAACCTCCTAGGAGGAAAACCACCCGGGAAGGGAAATTGCTTTTTCTTCCCAATTTTATTGGTCTAACATAGACAATTATAGATTACAATAAGTATGAAAAGAAGCAACAAATGTAAACCTTCTCTCCTATTACTTTATTGCTTTGTTTCTACACCTTGCTCTTATAATTCAATTCTAGCACCGAAAATCTTGCTCACCGCTCTCATTAAACTCTTCTTCTCGATCTCTCTGGATCTTTGAATTTCTATTCTCTTTCTCCTTTCATGTATTTATAGGACTTCCCATGTCCTCCTATGCACTGGAGGATGTGAAAGGGCATGGAAGGGAAGATAAACACATGGGTTCTTCAAGAACGTGTTCACTCGCATTCCATTTTTCTTTTCTATATGAAAGTGTCGGGACCACCACCCCGCATGCATCGGTGGTCTCGGGACTCTATCCTAGCCGGGTGGCGCTTTCAAGTATGCTTCCTTGTAGGGCAGTATTTTTGAAACTACCGCTCTACACAGAGTGGAGCTTCTATCTAAAACCTCTATTTACCTCATTTTTTTCATTTTTCTTGTTTCTCCTTCTTAGTGTTGCGCTGATCAAACCGAGTAAGGGGTGTGTTTTTCTGGATCCCTATGGATCATACCTCCCCTACTTAGTTGTATTTTTTCCCAAAAGATTAGTGGGGTAGTGGTAGAGGAATCAAATCCCTCTCGTGATCATTATAGTACCATTGGAGTCTGCCGTGGTGTCTTCTCTCGTCCAACCTACCAAGACTCCTGTGGATCTTTGGTTTATTTTTCTAGTGCTACATACTCCTCCAAGATGCCTTGAGTAAAATCCTCTTTGGAAGGTAACTTCTGTATCTTTCCTTCTTTTTCATGCATAGATGGCGTTACTGGATGCGAGCTCTTACAACTTACTATTGTGTTCATCTGCATGAAGTATGGCCTGAAGGTTTCTTCTCCAACCTGCTCAAGTATGGCGAAGGTCCCATACTGTAGTGGTTTAGTCCTTTATTATCTATGTCTTTGGAGATGGATTGGCTGAATCCTCTCCAAGTACACTACTTCTATAGTCACCACCGTTCCTTTTATATCTCCTCTTCTTCTTCTACCCTACCCCATGGTCCAGGTCCAATGAATCTATAGGTAGACACGGTGACTGCATAGTGAAAGTTTGTTTTGATCCTTGAATGAGGAGTTCCTGTGGTGGTTTCTTCTACAAAAATTGACAAGTTGTATCTGAATTCTCCATCCTTTGGTCAGAAATATTTGTGCTCTCACGTCCATTTTGCTTTTCTTCCAATGAAAGAAAAAAAAATTGATGATTTTCCTGAAAATTCTTGGTGCTTGGTTGGCACTTATCATAGCCTTCTTTGATTTTCTTTGGTGTGCCCGGATGCGAAAACTAACTCCATCCTTGACCCATCTGTACTGGTTCTCTCTCCTTGTGAACACAACATCTATGGTATACAAGTAAGGACTTCCAAGAAAACATCAAATACATCAAGTGGAATGATATCAGGTTCTAATACATCTATGTATTGGGTATTTATACCAAATTGAAACTTACACTTCCTTATAACTTGTATTTCTACACCCTTCTTCACCCATCCCAGTGGATATGGATGTGGATGCACGTAAGTCTCTAGACCAAGTTGATTTACAACCGCATCAGAAATCAAATTTGACCGAGAACCAAAATATACTAAAGCATTTAACTTAGTCTTCTTGATTTGGATTCTGATTTGAAATAGCTTACTCATCTCTTCTTCTTCTGCTGCCTTGTACATGTTAGTGTCCATGCATCCCATCCTCTTTTCTACATCCGAATCATCCTCAATCTCCACTTCTCTTTTTGTCTTCACAGTGGCCATGGATTTCTTGGAATCCTTGGTTCGGTGCTTTGGGTGCAATTCTAGATGTAACTTCCAACATGTGGCATCAGTATGTCCATTTACATCACAATTCTTACAAAATTTTAGGATATTTACAAGTATACAAATTAGTAGTGGCATGTTTACATTTCCATTTACCTCTCGCTACTTGTCTTCCTTGCTCTTTGTCCTATTATTCTTTTGACTGGTCTCCTTTGGATTTATTTCTCCTTTTTTCTTCTCGTCATCAATGTAGTATGCTTGTATACAAGATTCATTGAGATCCTTGGGCTTTGTGGAGATTACCTTCCTCTCGAAGGTGAGTTTTAAGTCCTCCCAAATACTTGGTCAAAATTTCCTCATACTCCAAGTCCATATTAAGCAACATGGCTTGTCTCTAAAATTCCGTAGTGTAGTCTTGCAAGCTTTGTCTACTACTCTGTCTAAAGTACTACCACTTAATCATCATGTTATTCTTATGGCCAATAGGATAGAAGTTAGCTCTAATCAATTCTTTAAAACTCTTCCAAGTATTGATGTGAGGACGTTTCTTCTTCTCACAAGTGGCTATATGGGTTTCCCACCAAACCGAGCATGACCTTCCATTTTGAGATGTGCAAACGTGACCCTTTGTGCCTCAATGACATTATGCACACTAAATTAGACCCAATACCAATTTTTTAGCTAGCGCTTGAACCACCGATTCTATGGAATCTTGCTTAACTAAAGTCGTCTTTTTTACAGATCTAAAAGCTCTTCTTGTTTTCTATGCAATCTATCCATCATGGTCTCTAGCATCTTGACTCTACGGACCAAGTTATCTTCCTCCATTTGAGCTCAAATTCTTTGTTTCCACTTCTTTGTAGAAATATCTGGCTCACAAGGTAAAACTTCTTCACCTTTGGACCTTGTCACTATCATACAAAATCACAAGAAAGATTTGAATACCATAGTCTTGGATATATAATCAGCTCTGATACCAAAATGATCCATAAAATTCTACTTTGGAACTCTACGAATCACACAATTATGTTGTTCTACTTTCAACTTTGGAAAATGACAGATTTTCTTGAAAATTAGAGCTTCGTGACTGATTATCTAGTGTTATAGAAAGGAAATTGCAGAGAAGGAAATAATTCAAACTTCAACACCAACAATTTTATCCTAGAAACCTCCAAGGAGGAAAACCAGTTGGGAAGGGAAACTGCTCTTTCTTCCCACTTTTATTGGTCTAACATAGACAATTACAAATTACAATAAGTATGAAAAGAAGCAACAGTGTAAACCTTCTCTCCAATTACTTGCTTTCTCTATTTCTACACCTTGCTCCTACAATTCCATTCCAGCACTGAAGATCTTACTCACTACTCTCATTAAACTCTACTTCTCAATCTCTCTAGATATTAGAATTCCTATTCTCTTGCTCCTTTCATGTATTTATAGGCCTTCCCATGTCCTCCCATGCACTTTGAAGGATGTGAAAGGACATGTAAGGGAAGAGACATGGTTGGGCGCTTCAAGAACACGTCCACTCGCATTCCATTCTTATTTTCTATTTAAAAGTGTCAGGACCACCACCTGTGTTGAGCGGTGGTCTCAGCTTCACCGCTCTAGGCCGGGTAAAGGTTTCAGGACCGTCACCCCATAGGGCGGTGGTTCTCAAACTACCACTGGCACGCAGCGGTGATTCTATCCAAACCTCCGTTTACCTCATTTTTTTCATTTTTCTTGTTTCTCATTCTTAGTGCTAATGGAACCGATGAAGGGGTGTGTTTTCTAGATCCCTATGGATCACCAGAACCCCCGACCTAGGGTCTAAGCACCCTATTCTAGGATTATCCACCAGATCTAAGATTTATTGTGCACAACCGCAACATTCTTCCCTTCTATTTCATCAGTTCTCCAGATTAGATCAGTCCCAAAATTTGACATAAATTAGCTAAGTCCTTTATCCTCTCTCTTGCACGTAGGGTTTCAAATTTACTTTCTTACTTGATTATGTCAAATCAGTGATTTGTTTTTTATTTATCATATGTTACTCTGTAATTAGTGTTTATACAAAAATTCTATTTTTTTAAATCATTTGGTGAACCGCCATTCGAATACTCTTGGATCATCATTTTTATTTTTTCATGGCTACTAAAGTCCCTTGTATCGCTTACTTCAAATGTACCCATCTTGTGTAGATGATCTAGAAAAATCCATACACAATATTTGCCTCCCTATCAATATGCCAACTTCAAAAATTAGTTCCCTCTTCGATCATCTCTTTGATGACGTGATTATTTCTAATTTAAATCAATGTATTTGAAAATCAATTCAAGATTTAGATTATTTATTCCAAGACACATTTCAAGCTATGGAAACAACAAACACATATCTTAAAGCTGAAATTCAACATCTCAAGGTAACTTCTCGTGCCTATGCTACTTCATCTTCGACATCTCATTCTAACCTTATATCTTCTACATGTGTGCATATCAATGAAATTTAATTCCTATCACTACCCACACATATTAATTTTGATTCAAATACTAAGCAACAAGACATTATTCCTCAACTCCTCACTCATTAATTGATCAAATTGCCACTTCTCAAATGTTATTCTCATTATCATCTTTCCAAATATCAAGGTGATCCATATTACAATTATCATCAAATTAATGGACATAATGACAATGATTGTTATGCTCTAAAATGAAAAATTGGCCACCTTAAGCATTACCGTCTCATTTCATTTGTTACAAAAAAATGTTACATGTTCATCTCCAATTATTATATCCTAGTGGGTTCTTAAATCTGATTCAATTATGTCTAATGAGCATTATGTCATCACTTCTAATGTTCCTTCTTTGGTCACTCAAGTGTCACCTATACAACCCCCTCCAACTATAAATCACCTCTCAAGGTACATCCTCCATCATCTCTTCCTCTCAAGTCATATATGACATCATCAATCCCACATGAGTAACCACTCACTAAGCAAGACCAAAAACATCTAGCACATCTCATTCGGCGTCCTCCATTCAAGATCCCTTCACAACCTCACTTCAACAAGCAATAATTTTTGTCAAGAAAAATACTCCTTACATTGATCCCTTTAGTAACATTGACTAGATCTCCACCTCTCATACACTTGGTGAGCATCACGCTTATTTCCACCCCTTCCTAGCATTACTTAGCTACCACTTCTACTCTTACACTCCATGCTTCATTCTTCCTATTTTAAAGCAATCTCACACAACTTGATACACTTTGTATAGTCATCACCCTATGACACACTTTTGTACCAAGGTTCACACTTGAATGTTGAGGGCATACTACATCCATGAACCTCACACACTACACATTTCACGCTCCATGCTTCATGATACATCTTTCTAGAATTCCATTCTCACACATTATACTACCCTATGATGCACTCTAGTTCCATAGTTCATACTCAACTTGCTGAGGGACTAAATCTGAAATGAACCTCACCTCTTCTACACTCTATACTCTATGACTCATACTTCATATTTCTAAGCCTCATTACACACCTAAATTCACATCTTGTATCATCATTACCCTATGATGCACTCTTGTGCTAAGATTCACACTTGACCGTTGAGAGGCATACTACCTCCATGAACCTCACACACTACGCATTTCTTTCTTTGCACTTCATGATACATATTTCTAGCATGCAATTCTCATACATCGTCACTACCCCGTGACGTACTCTAGTTGCATGGTTCATACTCAAATGTTGATGGTCTAAATCTAAAATGAACGCCACATCACTCATTCACTCTTGATGTTGTATGCACACACTATCTAACCATTTCCCGATGACGCACTCTTGTTATATGGTTCATTCTTTATTTTTGAGGGGTATTTTATAAATGAACCTAATCTCATACTCATACACATTTGTTGGGGGAATGCTACTCCTTTCACATTCACATTGCATACCATCCCATTCACACTTATACACATAGCATATTGCATATCTTGGTTGCACTTATTCTTGTTTTATTATACTCACATGTTACACTTTGTTTACTATTTCAGCCAAATATTTAGTATGTAATTATCTTTATTATATACACATGTGTGTTCACTTGTTATCTAGTTGTAAATGAATACTTCCTACAGATCTTTACACGCAACAATTATGCTTGCCACAATACCTCTTACTCGTACCACCGAGGCTCCTAAGGGCATCTACATTTTCCATATCAAAGGTGTTATTATTTCATTAATTAATACTTCTTCCTAGAACACTACTTTCTCTTTTTGTACATACATGCTTTGACATACTTTTAATCTTTCTAACATGTTAACCGGTGCTTCATGTGCAACATTTCCCTTGCAAGAACTATTTTCCACCATGGTTGGTTGTTACATTTTTCTTGCCATTGGTTTCCTTGTCTGTTATTTTTAGTGAGCTATGCCTTTTGTCTTGTATGCATACTTTTTGTACACTTTTGGATGCTTCGTCCCATAATTTTCTTGTGAAATTATGAGTAATGTCCCATGTTTGAAACCCACTTTTTGTGGTCTTTTTGGTATGCTCATTTTCTTGTTACACTACTTTTCTATAACATGATTGCTTCTTTTTCACTAACACATGTATCTACCCCATTTGTTTGCATGTGCATTAGTTTCTACCATGCATATTCCCCCTGTATGGACACTTTGTTTAGTTCAGCTTTAAGTCCTTTCCTTTGGACCACATTCTCCTAAGCGACATCACATGCACCGAAAATAAAGTGGGGCATACATCGGTGAATCAGTCACCCCATATAGTAGCTTAGAGCCTCATATTAGATATGCACATAACAAAATCAACACAGACTACGCTTAAAGAAATGGCCCAAATTCTCGACTTGGGTCCATAGGTCAACATGAACATCCATGCCCGTGATACGATACAATATCCTGGTGCTCCCGACCTCTCCTAAGTGCCTATTTCCTCGAGGAAGATACATTTACTTTCCTATATTAGAATAATTTTAAGCATTCTATAGAGAAATTTTCACAAGACAGAAGAGTCTTCCATAAATGAGAATGAATTCTTCATCCATTTCTCCATAGAATAAATAAAGTAAAACTCAAAACTAAACATGGATCACACCATTTGTAGTGGCGTATAAATTTTGGAAGTAGTCATGGAAGGAGAGTAACACTAAACTCATCTCCCCAACACTCTTCTGTCATGGTGTGAGCTCGTAAAACAAAATCACTCTTCTACAACAGTTCAAGACATTTTCTATCCTTTTCAATCTTCAGGGATCAGGTGTGCACTTTCCTTTTTACTACTTTTTACACACATTTATATAATTTTACATATTTTTTCAAGAGTTTTCATAATACATGATTTTTACTATTCTTTCACTCTTCTTTTGCAGGTATGTCCTTAATATGTGACCATAAGCAGCCCTACATCAAGCAAAACAATAGGTACAACATGATATAACACAATACACTTTGACTAAAGGGTCACTTCTTCTTTATTAGTCTTCAAACTTCATTTTTATCACTTCACACTTTCACTTGTCTCCTTAGAAAATTATCCCCATGAAATTATACATGGTTATCGTACACATATTTTATCTAATTTATGTTATCGAGTATTCACTCAATAACGTAATGTTGGGGAAACTATAGACACAAAATCCCGAACTTGGATAAAATTTTAGGTCCTAAAAGAATGCTTGCATTCATATGATTCTTAAGTGAGAAAACTAGTAATTGATATCTCTCTTTGGCCCCTTTTATTTTTTTTTTTGGTCTTCTTTTTGTTCTTTTACACCCTACAACCCAAATTGATACTTTACTACTTTATCTTTTATGACTTTGGATACCTACACCTAGATAGGATGCTAGCGCCTAGGTGCCCCCTGTTCTTCCGGGGATCCCCTGACTCTTTTCTCTATTACATGATTCTTTTGGATCTCTTTTATCTTTTGGGCATATTATTTTATTATGGGGCGGACTTCTTGTTGTCAATTAAAAAATTAAATGAAGGGAATCATATAAATACAAACCTATGTGACCATAATAAATGACCAAACACTAATAATCTTTTATCGCCACCTAAGGCTGCATCTAAAGACATTCTACAAGAATCAAGGAATCCATCTAGCTTTCACTCAAGGGACAAGGGACTACATTTTATGTATACATGCATAGGAAGGGAAGTTCATTTTTCCATCCACACATGTACTTATATTGGTACATCTAGTTATCTCTCATTATCGAGTGCACTTGCACAAGCGCTTCCTAGGGCACAATTTCTACACACACGCATGAGAACTACATGGATCACTAGGTCATAAGTTCAATTAGTTAGGTGACCACCGGGGTAAGTTTGTCTCCTTATATTGCATCTTTTCCTTTTAGTATTTGATGAATTTTGAGAATTTTACAAGTCATTATCTCTTTAAAGGTTTCAAACATAATTGGTGATCATCTAATGACATATAAGCGACCAAAAGAGACAACTCGTAACACTTGTGTGACACAAAAAAATTAAAATTATAGCCATTTTCATAGTCATGGGTGCCCAATAGAGGTCTCTAGTGCTTTCTAGCGCCCGATCAAGTCCAGATTATCCAAATAGCTTCCAAAATTTATTATGTAGGGTTGCGATAGTATTACCTTTTATTTCATTAGTTCTCCAGTTAGGCTAGTCCCAACATTTGACATAAATCAGCTATGTCCTTTATTATTAGAGTATTCATTTACCTTAGCTCATGTTCACCTAGGTACTTTATTTAAATTTATTGTATTTATCCATACCCACTTATGTGTGTGGATATTTCTTTTTGTTTATTTAGATATTAGGGGATATTATCTAGTTGTTAGGTATAGTTCTTTCCTTGATCTATGGTATTGACTAGATCCTTGATGTCTATTTCTTTCCTAAATCTATGGTCTTGACTAGTTATTTGATGACTAGTTTTTTCCTTGATTTATGTCTTGATCTACGACCTTGACCGGTTCTTATATTGTAATTCCTTTCCTATATAAGCAAGGCCCATTCTCATTACATGTCATTGAGTTCCATAATAATATATGATATTCCAGCTCATTTTTTCGCAAAGGTTTATGTAAAGTTATTCGGTGAATTGCTTTCATCTTATTGATCAAGGTGTTTGAGTAGCATCCGAGTTCTTGGCTTGGTATGATCTGGTTATCCTACCTGTTATTTATCATTTCTCTTACACCTATGGTTTCAAATTTATTTTCTTACTTTTTTATGTCTAATAAGTGCTTTACTATTTACTTATCATATGTGACTTTGCAATATTAGGATTTAATACCATAAAATTATATTTTTTAAATCACATACATTTCACACCAATTAGGACGTCAAAAGACAATTGGAGCTATCCAAGATTTTTCAAACAAGGCAATAAGGAAAAAGATGGCATAACCCACAAATAGTGATAAACAAAGTACAAGAAAATCATACGACTATGATTAGAGTCCTACAAGGAAAATACTACACATGAAGCACATGTTAGCATGTTAGGAAAGGTAAAGAGTATGCGACAATGTAATATCTAAATATATGAATGAAAAATATGTATTATTGTAGTCATAGAACTGATAGTAAGTGAGAAAAGGTAGATGCCCCGAAAGCCTAAGTGAGAATGGTAATGGAAAATGCAAAACATCATACATTGTGTAATAACCTCTAAGTGACCTGCATTCACCTCAAGATACCATGTGAAAGTGCATGTATGTATGAAACATGATAAAGAATACTATGAACCGTAGTAACATGATAAAAAGGTGGAACATATATTAGTAACAACAAGGAAGAATGCATCCAATCATGATTTAAGCTGATGTTTTTATATTTTTATTGTAAATATATTAAATTAACCATCTATAAGAGAGGATTAAGGATACCCTCGGTGTATGTGTAACTTCAGTTCTTTATGAATATACCCTTAATCGTCGAGTCTGAACCAGGGAAATAGATTGCATCGTCGGGTGGTGTGGAGGAATTAGGATGCACCCAAGTGTGAATTCTAAAAGGATCTATGTGATTTCATCAAGAATATCATCTAGACCTCGTAAAAATCCAAAGGTAGTTAGTTGAGATGCATGATATTCAAGGCATTCAGGTTTATCTTTGAAAAATATTGAAATACGGATAACATACATACCTATAGAATATTCCTCATATGTGAACGGTCTATCGGACACTTTAGTGCATTCCATAATGTCACATTAGGAGAATAATGATCATTGTGAATGGTAATATAATTAAAAGCAATCAAAAAAGTGAGAAGGGTATTATGTTGATCAATAGTACAACTAATGTAGCGAAGCCAAGATTTCCTGAGATTGATGGGAGAAGGATGAGGGTTATGTGCAACCCAAACTTTCAAGTGGAAGACACATGGGATTAAATATGTGAGTAGGAATATTTATCCTTGATATTGAGGGTGAGGCACAAGCAAAGGGATGATATCAGTAGGAGTAAATCCCAATTGGGTGAGGCCTTCTTATGTGTAAATTTTTAAAGAGAAATTAGGTGATGATCCTTGTGAATTCCCATTTAAAATGCCATTTTTTATTACTACCTTGTATTAAACTTATATTATCATTATTGTAAATAATACTTTTGTATACTTAAAGAGAATTTTTGTGCATAAATCTTGTCCATTTTTCATATTTTATATGCTTCATTGTAAGGGTTTATATATATTAGTTTTTAAGATAATAAGTGTGAATGGAAATTTTTTTATAATCCTAACATGATACTCACATCAACCCTAGTACATGACTCACATAAATCCTAGCACAGGACTCGCATAATGGAACATAGGACTCACACAACGGAGCACATGACTCATGTAACAGAACATGGACTTCATCCAGTCAACATATGACTTACACAATTAATGGAGTGCCTAATCAACATTAGTTCCATATGGGAATCATAATAATTAGGTGGAAACCATCTCTTTAAGAAAACAAATTATCTCATTAAACAAGAGTAAAATGGTAATAGAAAATACTTATTTTTTTGAGTCCACTATTATATGAGGAGTTTAAGTACTTGAGTTTTTTCAAATCGAGTTATCCCCAAGTATTAGTTGGATGTTGTTAACAAGGACTCCACTTATATTTAAAAAGATAAATTTGATCAACAAGTTACATGTAGTTTACACCTCGACCTTGTGACTCCTAGTTATGTTGTTGTTCTCATACATACTGTTTAGTTAATTGTTTCATGTAACTCTTGCATGATTATTGAAATAAAAATTTCTCTTGAAGAAGAACTTGAATTTACCTGATATATAAGGTGTATGCATTAGGATTAAATAAGTTAGTATTTTGGAAAAAAATGATTGTATTGAACTATTATTGATCAATAATGAGCATGGTTCTGAATTTATGTTTGCTTTTATAATTGAAACATTACAACCATATCAAAGGGAAAGAGAATGGGCCACTCCTCCCTAATGTGAAGGGAAGTGTTATGTATTTGTTTAATTATTTAATAATTAGCAATTTGATTTCTTCCATGCATTACAACATTTACATTCTTTAGAACCGTTACTCTATTTCAAAGCATGTTTTAGTTCTTTCATATTATAAATTTAAGAGTCTTTGTGATTTGTTTATTTTATCAAGATATGATAGATTATTAAATACATTAGTTTTTTAATTATTCATTTAATTTAGTTGCATACTCAATACAATTTCAACCATTTTTTGTTATAAATATCCTCGGACACTACACTAGTATTGACAAATTTTTAAAGGTTAAAGTGTAAGTATCAATGAGACTTGTCACTTTTTGGCACCATTCATAGGGATTGATTAACTAAAATATGGAAATAAGGATAGTTAATCCAATCTAGAACGACATGTAAATGTAGTAAATGACTATGGAAAATTACCCAAACAACTATGCAAATGGAAATACAAAACCCTAAAGTACTAACAGAGTTAAAATGAACTCAACCGATTAGTGAAGCTTGTTGGATTGTGTCACGAAATGGCTAGAGGAACATGAAGCAAGATCGAATGTGCAGAGGTACCAAAAATGATGGATCCAACATATCTAGCTAGACTAGGGAACCTAGAGAAGAATTGGGGCACCTACGGGTGCTCTAGTCTCTATAATGGGCACTATGGTCTTTGTAATGGTCCCAAACTAAATTTTACAGGTTTGGTAGATGGTCCAAAACCATTTCTATTTACCGCATTAACTTCACTGCATTGCAATGAATCTCATTGATCCAAGATGAATAGAATACCTACAAAAGATCAAAAGAAGTATCAAAACCCTAAAAAAGAAGAATGAAAATGAATGGGTCAAACTGACCTCAATACCACCATAACATTGGGCTTACTAATTGAGCATTACACTACATTTCAGACCCAAATATAGTTCTGGTGAGTGTGTACATCATGTGCCCTAGGTGCTCTTGTGTCAGTCGCACTTTGTGAAGTAGAAAGCAATAACTATATGTAGAAAATGTAATAGAATGTTTACATGGAATATAATAGAATCCCTCTCCCTATGCTTGTGTGATGCGAGATAAACTAGGCTTGTCCTTGTGATGGATTTAATGGATGCAAATGATATTTAAATGAATGCAACTCTAGGTGGATGATAATAGTGACTAGTCCTTGGTCACTCATTATGGTCTCATAACTTTATATTTAGAGGGTTTTCTTGATCTAATTTTGTAATTAACCCTTAAATGGCCAACCTCAAAAAAGATAAGGATCTCAAATGGTTAGAAAGACCCCAAAAAGTGGTAGGAAAGTCTTAAAAGGATCGGGCACCTGGTGGGACCAGGTACACATAGTCACCCCAATACTATCCTAGGTTCCTAGTCAAAGATAAAATGATAGAAAGTGATAAAAAATGACTAGGCATGTATGTGGTGGATGTTGGGAATGAAAAATAAATCAAATAAAAATGGCAAAGAGATGGGTGTTAATTATTACTTTATTCACTAAAAACTTTCTAAATAGTAGTATGATATTAAGACTAAATAATGTCTAAAGTGCATGATTTTGTGTCTACATTTTCCACCAATTTATGTTGGTGAGTGGAAAGCTCAAAAACATAGAGTAAATAGAGATGTAGTATAAAATGCATCAAAGGAGTAGAAAAAACGTGGAATGATTAAAATATGATGGAGCATGGAGACTATAGATGAAAAAGTGCAAAACAATGTGATGACAAAGTGAACCTAGGGCAGAAATACATGTTTAGATACTGCGATGTGTGTGATGTACGTGCATGGTTAGTATGGTGTGTGCTACCACAAGATGTTGTTGTTGATGTTTTTGTTATTGTTTTTGTTGTTACCCCATTTGACTCGCTTGTTTCCCATACTGATCGACTTGGAAGGAGAAAATGATAAAGTAGTTAATTATATATGTATGTATGTGTAAAAACACAATGTAAAAGATGCATGTATGTGAAAAGCATGTGAATGTAAAATATGCAAATGAAAAGTGTAAATGGAACATGTGCACTGATCCATGTCCGAGAAGAGAGTGTAGAAGGATATCATGTATTGCAATTTTTTTTGTAGATCTCATGCCACCGTGGACAAAGAAGTGTACAGAGAAAGTTCCATTATTATCCTTTCTGTAAATGCTTCACTTGAAGATATGAAGAAATATCTCAGACTGTCTAGTTTTTGGGTGATTTGACGTCAATGATAATAAAGAAGTATTGGGAGGAATTCTATTGTATCCTCAACCGTTAATTTCTCCTTTGAATGCTAAGGAGGACCATTTCCTATCAAATCCACTATGTATGGCATTCATAGATTGGTCTGAACCCACTCGTTGTATATAACTAAACCGAACCAAAGGCATAATCTACTCTGTAGTAGTGTGTAGAAACTCCAAATGATACCCCCTCTTTGGGGGTACATGTAACATTGCCGATAGAAGAATGCGGACCCAAAAGAGGACCAACCACATGAACTCTGTAACAATTATTTGTAGGGGAGGGAATTTTCTTGGTATAAACCAATGCATAGAAAAACAAGAAGGCTAGCCAACACAAGTGTTAGTACAAATAAGCATGCATGTATAAAGCAATGTGTAATCGACACAAACAATTTATAAGATACCAAACAAAGTAGAAAACACGCAAGAAAACAAAGATAATACACAAAGCATGTTACAAACATGGGACATCACTCACAATGTAACAAGACATTCAAGGCCATCATTTCCACATACAATGAACAAGTGTGCACACCATACATAAGGTAAGGCCCACATACAAGAACAAACAATAGCATACAATGTAACAAAAAAGTATGAAAGAAAATATCCTTACATAAATGTTGGAAATGAAGAATCCATTAGCATGTTAGAAGGATAAAATGTATTTTAAAATCATGTATAAGCAAGTAACGTGAAGTGCTAAGTACAAAATGAAACATTATTACCTGTGAGAGACAAATGTGGATGCCCTAGCGACTAGTGTAGGAAGGGTAGAAGGAGAGCATCCATGATGTATGTAAGAGACATGTATCTATGATCATAGATAAATAAATTTGTGAACGCGCATGTCGGGATGATACGAGATAATTTACATACAAGTAATCTAACTATCATTTGTAATAAAGTGACCATTAAAAAAACAAAATTAAGCGAGAGTGAAAGAAACCATAGTATGCGGTATGTTATGGATGGATGGAATGGAATTCAAAATGAACTAATATGATCCATGTGCCCTTAGAGTGAATGGAAGTGTATATAATGAGTTCTATTTTTTTCCTCGGCATTTAATAATGAACTATAAATGAGAGTGTGTCATTTTTAAATGCTCAAAGTGTGTGTTGTGTGTGTAACGAGCGGTGATGATTGTGTATGTGTAGTGATGACATGGGACCTAGAAATGATGTATGTGTTTGAACCCTATATCATGAAAAAATGAGTGGAGGAGTGATGATTTAGCCTAAAGTGTATATCACTACAAGATGAATAGTAGGGAGTGGTGATGTAGCCTAAAGCGTATACCACTACAAGATGATAGAGTAAGTGACAAGTTATCCTATAACATGTGTCACTATCCTAGAAATGTCACATGATGAGAAGTCAAATGATAAATACGTGATGAATGTAAGGTCCATTTGATTTGTAAACCCTTGGTAGTCAAGTATGGACCAAGGAACTAAAGTGCGTCATAGGGTAGTGAGTGCAGTGCGTAGAAGACAATGTAGTATGTGTGATAATAGACGACCATGTGATGAGTAGAATGTGTAAATACATGATATGTAGAATGTGATACAAGATGTGTAGAATAAGATGCAAGATGTGTAGAATGTGTAAAGTGTAATGTATGGTATGCAATGTAAAATGTGTAGATAGACTAGTAACGTAGTATGTAGGATGCAATGCTAGATGAGTATGATGAAGACTAGGATGATGTATGATGTATAAATGCACAAATGTCAAAATATTGTAGACTAAATGTAGAATATAGGATGTATGCTAGGTTATTTGTGAATAAGTGTCATGTGTAATACCTATTGTGTAGTGTGTGGGCTTCATGTGTAGTAAGCCCTTAACAGTCAATTGTGAACCGAAGCACAAGAGCGTGTCATCAGCTCATGGCCAAATTGTGTTACTCTAACCATGGTAATTTTTAAGATGCATTATATTGAGTGGAAATTTGATTGGTTATCCTAAAAGGGTGGTGAGGTGATAAACTCCGCCACCAAGCTTATCAGATGATAATGGGATTAAATCCCTCCTCAAAGATAGGTGAGGCTGCCTATTTATTATTAATCTAAAACACAATAAAAATAATGCATACAATATTCACACTAATCTAATCATTGGGGTTGGGATAGAATCCCGAAATCCATATCCACACTATGTGAAGATGTTGTTTTATAAATGGACTAGGTCGGAAATTATTACAATGGAAGAAACACAATGGAAAGGAAATGAGAGGAACGTATTTTCTTTCGAGTAAACACAGAGCATGAAATAATCATACGGGCTTTAGATCACAAATATAATGTTTGAAGTTATTAGAATCATCAAGATGCTAAACAAGGAATAGCTTAAGATCACAAACATAAGAACAATATCTTAAGAAAAACACATCTCACAACACAAAGTTTGCAAAAATAGTATCAGCTTCTATTCCTCAAATGATTAAAAGAAAACACAAAGTTTTTCTTCTTCACAATAGCTCTCAATATTCCAAAAATCTCAACCCTTTGGAATGTATGCACATCCCTTATTTATAATAAAAATAGTTGAGAGAAAATAGGACAAACCCTATAAAATAGTTTGTTTTAACAAGAGTCCTATTTTACTTGACTCTCACGTAGGAGACCAAGTCAAAATATGATTCCTATGTGACAAAACAGAAATGAAAAAGACATGTCAATTTCAAGATTGAAATGACACATTACATCAAGACTTAGTCTGAATCGTCATCTTTTTCTTCCTCATCTTTCTCTTCCTCTAACTGAGCCTATTTGTTTGAAATTCTTGGAACTTCCGGATTATACCTTGCATCTCATTTTCATCAGGCACAGTGGAATGATCACTCAAGACTTCACATGTTTCATGAGTGTCACTGGCACTACTGGAAGCTTTCTCAATCTTTTGTTGAGTTTTCTCAAGGCCTCCAAAGAATGTTCAATCTTAAAAAACATGTCGATGATTTCAATACCAAATCCATGAGTTGTTCATGCTGAATAGATTCTTGGATTTGTTTGAAAAGATCATCAACTGGTAGGATGCCCGAGTTTCCAACTGACACTTTTGCACAAATTTTCAGCAGTTCTTCTTCTAGGTCACTTTTTCCATCAATCAATTGATCTCTTGATTCTCTCAATTTACTGCAAGCTTTGTTGAGAATCTTTACCCTGAACCTGATGGCTTTGGTCAGCTAGAAATGCTTATCCGCATGTGGGATGATTCCTTCTTCTACCAAGATGCGTGATGGAATTTGCTTCAATACCTGGAGAGCTTCGAAAGTCAAATCAAGGTGTCCAATTTCTTGGGAGAAATCATCATCCATCTTTTCCCCATCACTTTGTATATTCCCAAAGATTGATAGACTTCCACGGTGTCTTGAATCACTTCTTTCCCCTGTTGGAGCAGCCTTTGGGTCCATTCATCGACCACTCTCCCTTTTTCATTAATCTTCTCAATTATAGGCCGATGAAAATCAATCCGGCAGGACAGAGGAAGATGGTATGGATTCAAGGGGTTTTGAGAGCTTAAGTAATACTTTAGTTAACTGCTCCACCTTTTCTTTAAGCTCATCTCTGTTGTCCTTTATTTCCTTCAATTTCTAGCATAGCACGTTTATAGCATCTCGTGCATCCTGTGCTCCTTCTCGTTTCACTTCACCTAGAGCCACCCTAGTTATCTGATAGTCAGAGGCCATTATGTCCTCTTTGGTTTTTCAATCACGGGAGTGGCGATCTCTACAAACTTATGCCTGAAGCATCCACTAAAACCCTTGAAACTATTTTGGGTTTCTTGGCTGATTTAGCAGTAGGAGCCTTGAGTGAACTAAAATCAAAGGCTAGTATGGGTACAACCACCTTCCTTTTCCTCGGAGTTTTCTCAAGTAACCATTGAGGCATGCCAGAGGGAGTTTCCATTGTTGTAGAAGTTGGTATCATACTTTCAAGGAGAGGGAGATCCACTGGTGGAGTGGGGACAGTTACCAATGTGGTAGCAGATTCAATGAAAAGAGGCACGGGGGGGCATGTTTGTAGTTACTTTGGTCCCAAAGAGAGAGGGGTGAGAGTCTAGAGAAAATGTTGGCCATGACCGATGAAGTGGATGGGGAAAGAGGAGGTAGAAGTGGTTGTGAAGTAGGAAGCACAGATCCTACGACACCAAAGCCTGGGATGCAAGAGATAAGGTCACTTCAATTGGGCAGTCAACAAATGGTGAAACTAGGGGCTGGCTTACTTCTCCTTCCAAAGAAATTTCTCCTATTTCTGGTGGTGTTGGTGATTCTGGCACATTCACCATTTCAACTGGAGTAACAATTGAAGGGGTTTCTTCTTCTCTTCTCTTCTTGACAAACTTGACCTTTATAGGTCCCTTAGAAGAGCTTTTGTCCTTTCCTTTTTGGAGGGCCCTACCTCTGCAACAACCAACTTTGAAAAATTATCTTCTTTGAAACTCATTCCCCAAGAGGTGAGCCATGCTTTGGTGCATGCAAGAATCAGGGCCGATCTATCTGTAATGGAGGCTTTTTCACCAATAGACCAATCAATAGGTGGGAAAACATATTGATCTTCATTCAATCCATCATAGGAAGGATCCATAAAACTTTCATTATCGCCAGTACCTTTTGGTATGTCAGCGAGCTCAAGTGTCTGAATCTCTGCAAGTGTCAACCTACTATGATCTTTTCTTCGGATAGCAACCTCATCACGTAAATCAATCCAAATGTCTTCTATGCTTGGTACGTGTGGTGTAGAGTTCCATATGCCTTAAGGACTCCTCAAAATCAAACCCATCTCTCGGGCTTCATGTGCTTTTTCAACTTATCTTGAAGCTCATGTACAATGTTCTTGGCTTTCACCACCATTGAACAAGTATACCTTCCAATAGAAATTGGGAAAGATACAGCGGCCTTGTGTTTACTCATTGGAATTTGTGAAAGGAACAATTTCTGACGTAACTCCATCAAGATTATCTTGTCCCCTGGATATAGGGAAAATGGTGAAAGGATCCCCGAGGCTACATGACTACTTATAAAGATATTTGAACTTCTGGTGTTGGTGATTCTCGGCACATTCACATTTTGAAACTTCAGCCCATGCCTCATTAGAGGTTTCTTATTTTCCTTAGTTTGGGGTTTAACCTGCAAATGTTCTCTTAAAAGAAGGCATTTTACCCTTTCCTTGGTCTTTAGAGAGCCCTTTTCTTTAGCCGAGGGAAATACCGATAAACATGCTCCAATTATCTTCTTTGTCCAACTCATAGTTCCCATGTGAGCCATGCTTAGGTGACATACGAGGACATATAAAACTTCCTCGTAGACAAGGCTTTTTCATTTGAGAATCTATCTCATTACTCGATAAGAGTACCCCAATCAATTTATATTGTTGATTCTTCTTCATATAAGGATCATAAACACTTTCATCCATCCTTGGAAAACATTTGATTCGGAAACCAGCTCAAAAACCTAATCTCAACAGTGTCATATCTCATTATGATCTTTCATTCTATGAAAATTTGAAAACCTCATCACGAAATCAATCCAAATCTTCTTATTGCACGTGCTGCGGTGCAGTATCCATATACCTTAAGGACTCTTCATTCAAAACTGTCTTCTCAAAAACCTGTGCTTCTTCAACTTATCTTCAAGTAAGCTCATGAACAACATTCTTACAATCTCCACCGTTTTAAGTATACCTTCCCTTATAGAAATTGGGAAAGATACATGGCCTTTGTGATTGTTGAACTTGTGAAAATCCAACAATTGCATGACCAAATCCATCAAGATTAGTTTGTCCCTGGATATCCGGGCAAATGAAAAGGATCCCCTAGGTACATGACTACTCGAAATATATGAACTTCTTAAATTGTAAGAAGATATCTGACCCCATTTTTAAACTTCAGCCCATGCCTCATCGAGACTCTCGTTTTCCTTAGTTCGGGGCTTAACCTATAGATGTTTCTCGCGTAAAAGAAGGCATCGTTTACCCATCTGGTCAATGTGGAGGTATTTCCACCTTTTTCTTGTTAGGTGAGGAAAATACCAATAAACATGCTCCAAAGGAGGAGCTTGTTCCCCATGGTGTCCAACACATGGGATAGTTCCTCATGCATTTTCTTGATGCGTGGTGACATACGAGGACATATAAAACTTTCCGTAGATTGGACAATTGTCATTTGAAATCTATCTCATTCATAAGAACCCCAATCAATTCCTTCCGAAAGGATCTTGGGATCATGAACTAGTACATCCATCCTCCAAAAAAAGAGGTTTTGACTTAAAAACCAAAAACATGACTCAACAGAGTAATGATATCATTGATTTCTTGAATGAAATCACTTCTAGGAACAAGTCTTGGGAACCTAGAAACAACCGGCTTGGATTTGATTAGGAACTTCTTATTCACGTGTTTGATACAATCCTCCTGATCATTGTCCCAAGCTTTTTGGGATGACTTGAGATCCATCTCCATACTCCTCAAAGTTAGGCAGCTTGAGAAGGTCATCAAAGTAACCTCCATCTAACTTGATTACGACCTCTCCCACTTGATTTTTCATAGAACGAGAAGCAGAGTCATAGTTTGAATCACAAAACCAAGATGAACTCGAGGCACCGAGCGGACATAGGAAACCTACTACAAGAGGAAGACTAACTTCCAACTATTGATTTCATCCATGGAGGTGAGGAGGATCTCTTGACCCTATTCCAAAAATCTTCCATATCTATGTTTCTGAGCTCTGTATCCCAGATGTCATAATTACAATCAATGTAGGAGGGAGACTCCACCTTCCTAAATTTGTACTTCATCCTCCTTGATTTTTCAGTCTTATCTTGTGATGAACCAGGGTCCGACATGAGGAATTTCAAAGGAGGAGAGTGTCGAGACTTCTAATTTGTTGAACACTTCGAAAACCCGACACTGCTTTGATGATGTCAAAGATGGAAACAATGGAGAGTATAGGAGATTAGAAGGCGTCGAACAATGTTTCGGGAAAACCCACACACTCAGATGTCGAGAGAATTTGAAAATCCCACACACTCGGAGATTTTGGAAAGAATTTTGGAAATCTGACTACACTGGAGCATTTTTCGGAATGTTTGAAATGTCCAACACTTTAAACTTTCCGATACTATGGGTTTTCAAACATTGAAAGGCACCCCTGCGAAACCCGAAAAGAGGGAATCGGGTAATTGTTAGGTTGAAACATGCAAACTCTTCTCCATTGTTGATATCCCAAATATATTTTTAATTACAATGACATTCTAGGAATAAAAAAAAGTGAACATTCCAAAAGGGGTAACCCTAAAACACGAACTTAATTTAGAAAACAACACCCAAAATGGAAAAGATAAAACCCCAATAACCCCAACAAGAAAAAGATAAAAACTTGGAAGAATTCTTTACATAATTATTCCACAAAAACCACAAACAAAGAATGAAGAAAATACCTTCAACGAATGAACAAGAAATGATAAAAATGAGCAATGCAATCAGCACGAGGTGAGTTGGGTTTCTAGGTCAAAGATGCATGCACGAAAATCCACGAGGTAAAAAGTACGTCTAGTAAAAATGACATGGAAATCCAAATATTTATAAGAAAATTCACATTTAATACACTTCAATTGACATGTGTTAACTACCCGACAACTCGGCATTAATGCCATGTCAGCATGCTTGGGATATGCCCAACACAAAGGATTTCGTATTAATCAGTTTCAGGTTATGGGAAACAAGTGACATGAAGCATGATGCTTGATGGTCCTGAAAACCCGATACAAAGGAGTAAATCAGGTTTCAGGAATCGGAAGACATGTGACATGAAGCATGTTTTTTATGAAGGAATGTTCCATGCTGGAAGACCGCAAACCCAAAACAAAGGAGTAAATCAAGCTTCAGGGATCGAAGACATGTGACATGAAGCATGTTTTGACGAAGGCATGTTTCGATGCTCGGAAGACCCGCAAACCCAAAACAAAGGAGTAAATCGGGCTTCGGGGATCGGAAGACATGCGACATGAAGCATGTTTTGATGAAGGCATGTTCCGATGCTCGGAAGACCCGCAAACCCAAAAGACTTACTTGATGTGGGTTTCGGGTTTTGGGAACACCTACGACATGAAGCATCAAAACACATGTTGTCTTACTTTGAAACCCGAAAACCCGATTATCTCTCTGAAAGGTGAATTTTTAGAAAACCAGCTCAAAAAAATTTCTTAGGGTTATCTCATTTTTGGCGTAAACTCAAAAATGAGATAACAACTGGCTCTAGTTGGGGACTTTCTTTGTGATATCAAAGGAAGAGAACTCAGAATCTTTGGCTTTATCCATTGGGCTACAGAGTCAAAAAGAAGAAAACTAAAAACAAAACAAGGAAAGAAAGAAGACTAAAAGCAAACACACAACAAAAATGTAAAGTATGTACAATGCAAAAGAGCATCTTGCATTAATGATGGAACAACTTTAGATGTTGACCACTGAAAGGAAAAGGGAGTAACTCTCCATCAAGATATGATAGATGGAAACTATTTTCACCACTCAGCTGATGAATCTTAAAAGGTCCTTTCCACAAAGAATCAAACTTTCCATGCATTCCTTTCTCTCTCCTCCTCTTATCCCAAAGCAACACCAGTCTCCAATTTGAAATGACGTTGCCTTGATTTCTTGTCAAAAAAATTCTTTACTTTGCTTTGATGATCTGCAATGCGATCAACCACCTTGCTTCATTCCTCTTCTAGCCTAGCTAGGTACATAACCCTTTTCTCAATAGAATTTTGAAAGGTCACATCTTCGACTACTTTGGCCAACTGTAAGGCTAGCAACTCTACTGAGATAGGTATCTCAACATCAATCCCATACAGTACTTGGAAAGGAGACATTCCTATAGCTCACTTTGGGGTAATCCGATCACCCACAATGCATCATACAATGCTTTGTGCCATGTCCTCTGGTTTTCATCTACTAGCTTTCTAATTATGGTAACCAGGTTCTTGTTGTTGGACTCAGCTTGCCCATTACCTTGGGGATAATAATCAGATGAGTGAGCCAAGGTGATGCTAAATCCATAGAAAAATTCTATCAACTCATGCGATGAGAAATTAGAGGCATTATCAGCCACAATCTTGTGAGGCACACCGAATCTGACAATTATATTTTCTTTAAGGAACTTGCACATAGCTTCTGAGGTTGCTTGCTTGATTGGCGCAGCTTCCACCCACTTGGTAAAATAGTCTATAGTAGTCAGCACGTAATTGTGTCTAGCACTGGAGGTAGGATTCAACGTTCTAATGAAGTCAATTCCCCACTGGCGGAAAGGTTCTTCAATCACTACGGGCTTCAGGGGAAGAGCTGCTAGCTTAGGACGACCAACGAAATGTTGACAAGCTTCACACTTGGACACCCACTCTGCTAATCCCGAAAGAGAGTAGGCCAATAGTACCTAGCCCATAGGATCTTATAAGCTATTACAGAGGATGAGAAATTTCCTCCACATGCTAGGCTATGGAAGGATTCTAACAACTTTAACTGTTGTGATTTATCAACACAACGACAGAATACACCATCAATACCTTTCTTATATATTCTGTTATCCCACAGGAGGTATCTTGTAGATCTTAACTTGACTGTCCTCTTCTCCTTTTGGCTTAAATGTGGGGGAATTCACCATAAGTCAAAAATAAAGCAATATCTGATGTACCATTCATCAGTTGTACTCACGAAAAGCACCATGGGCAACTTTGAAGAGGTGTCTTTGGTCTTTTCACATTCTACTTCAACATGGTTTTCCGATCAATTGGCACAGGCCCCTTCCTCATACCAACTTGGTAGGTCTAATGTCCAAGTCATACTCCTAAACTTTAGCTATCCAGTACCTCATTGACTCCCAAGCTCTTGTTGAGTCAAAATGGATTTAACGGCAGTGTCGGGAATGAGAACGAGGGTATGGGAGTTCAGCACATAGTACCTAAAATGTTTCACCACTCGTACCACTGCATAAGCATGCTTTTCAATTTGTGACATTTTTAGCTCATGTTCCTTTAATGGAAAGCTCATAAAAGTGATGGGAGCTTCAATGCCCTCCCCATTCTCCTGCATCAGGATGGCTGACACTGTGTGTGAGTAGAGGCGTAGCTGTACATGATGAAATATTTTTTGAAATCTGGACATACTAGGATAGGAGCACAAGCAACTACCCTTTTGACTTCATCAAATGCAAGCTTCCCTTCAGTACTCCATCGAAATGGAATTTTTCCTTTCATCATCCCAAGGATATCCTTAGTTTTATCAGCAAAATCAGGTACAAACCTTCTTAGGAAATTGACCTTTCCAAAGAATGAATGAACTCCAGTTTTACTTGTGGGTAGGGTAAGGCTCTGAATGGCCTTTACCCTCTCTGGGTCAATTTTGGTTCCTTCTCTAGTCACGATATGACCCAAAAACTTTCCTTCGGTCACTCCAAACATGGACTTCTTGGGATTTAATGAAATCCCGTGACGCCTACATCTCAAGAGTACTTGCTCTAAATGATCATAATGATCACTCCATTTTTTAGAGAAAACGGTCAAGTCATCCAAATATACCACTATGACTTTTCCCATTAGGTCTCTGAATGCCAAGTCCATAGCTCTCTGAAAGGTGGCTCCGCGTTGATCAAGCCAAAAGGCATCCTCTTGTAAGCAAAGGTCCCCCATGGGGTTGTGAAGGCCATCTTGTGTTGATCCTCCGTAGCTACCTCAACTTGATTATATCCTGAAAATCTGTCGAGCATGGATAGCATTTCTGATCTAGTAACAGTCTATAACACTTGATCCATGATAGGAAAGGGATAGTTGTCTTTTAACGAAGACTGATTTAGGTTCCGAAATCAACACAAATCTGGATTTCACCATTCTTCTTCCTGACAGGGACGATGTTAGCAATCCAGGTGGAGTGATGGATTGGAAAAATAATTCGGCATCTAACATTTTCTGAATTTCTGCAAGGATAGTCCCTGAGATCTTGGGATTGTAATGTCTTTGCTTCTACCTAAGGTTTTACATCAGGCTTCAAAGGAATACTTGTGTTGTACGTCTTTGGGCTTGAAGGATTTTAAATCTGCATAGGACCAGGCTAAGACATCCATGTATCTCTTCAGGAGTGAAGTGAATTTTTCTTTCTCCTCAAGGGAACAACATTTCCCAATATTCACCATCCGAGGTTGATCAGATGAACCTAGATTGACTTGATCTACTTCCGAGGAAGAAGCTCCTTCAACTTGTCTCTTGTTTTGAATAAAACGGTCATGCTTGTCAAACAAACCCTCCAGAGAAACTAGGCCTTTAGGTATCTTGTTTCCTTTAAGCTGAATAAACTCACCATCAACCTCTTGATATGGATCTGAGATAGATTCATGGAAAGCTGATTCTGAACCTTCAAAGTACAGCTCACTAAAATTGTCATCTTTTTCTAGAAAAGTCAACACTTGTTGATCATCATTGAACACTTGCCAGTGAGCCGCATTATCTGGGATACTGGGATGGTACACAATCTCAATGGTGTATGTATCTTGTTTGAACTAGGGATGAGGGAGAAGGAGGGATGCAGACATGGCCAAAGAATCAGCCTTGTCATTATAATCTCTCAAAACCGCCTTAATGGAGAATGCATCAAAGCATTCTATATTATCCCAAACTTTATTCCTGTAATGTCTCAAGCAATCATTTTTTACTTGATAGATTCCCTTGACCTAGTTGACAATCAGCTCCACATCCCCTTGAACCTTGAGATTTTGAATTCCCTTATGTCTGGCCATTTCTAATCCTAGTAATAGAGCTTCATATTCAGCCATGTTATTAGTATTATCAAACTACAATTTGAAAGCAGAGGGGAAAATCTTGGAATTAGGAGATATAAGAACTACACCAGTGCCCGATCCGGTGGTTGAACAACTACCATCAAATTCGAGGGTCCAAATAGCATTAGGATCTTCTTTCTTGACATCTACAACTAGTATTTCTGATGTCATGAAATAATTTCCAAAACTAGCATCTTCGAAAAGAATTTGAGCCTTAGGGTCATCTAATTTAGTTACCAAATACTTTTCTTGAGGTTCGGGATGGAGAACATGATAAACCCATTGACTGGAATCTTGGCCTTGGTCCAATCCATATTAATCTCTCCTCCGACATCTTTACAAAAACCTCTACCCAAGAGGATACCGTAAGTTGCAGGAATGTCAGCAACTAGAATGGTCATTTTCACTCTCTTTTCTGGGAAGGCAACGAATGCAAACTGTGCATCTTTGATTTGACCAATCAAGGGAACTTGTTTGGTTTCCATGGAGTAACACCATCCATATGACTTAGTCAAAGTAAGCCCAAGGGCATGGGCTACTTTTTTGCGGGCATAACATTGTCGGAGGCCCCTGAGTCGATGATGTAATTGCTGAGTTTAAACCCATTTATTAGCAAAGACAAATAAAATGGTTCAATCTTTCCTAAAGAAGAAGCAGAGGTCAGATTGTTCTAAGGTGGGGATTGAGTAGGATTTGGAAGAATACCTTTTGAAGGTGGGGGAATGGTGGCTTTACTTCTAATGAATTTGGCAAGTTTTTCAACTATTTAGGATTTGACTGAAGGTATTCTGCTTCTGACATTTGGATCTTGGTTCTTTTTGCATGATCGATAATGTCAAAAGCAGTATAAGAAGGGGTGATGGTAAGTTCGTTCTAATCTCGTGAGCTTGAGCTGGGGCACTGACCTTAGGAGAAAGAGAATGAGGAGAAGTTGTTACCTTTTTGGTGACTTCTCTTTCAGTTTGCACTGAAATAGGAGCACCTCTCTTAACTATGGCGATGGAAGGTTCCTTGTTCTTCTCCTTGGGGCTTCCAAGAGGTTTTCTTGGATTCTGAGATTGGGATCGAGTGAAGACAGAAAATGACTGGCCATCCAGTGCACATTCATCTTCTTCGTATTCCAAATACCCAATGTTGGAGTCACCAGCTGAATCGTCATAAGACTCATCAGCGTATCCTGAAGCTTCAAAAGCCTCGGGGAATCTTGTTCTTCTGGTTCTTCCTCTTCTTCAACTATTTCTACTACCACGTTAATGGGAGGAGCTTTGATTGCCAGTCTTGGTTGAGCAGGAGTTAACCACGGCCTATCTCTTGCAGGCACACCATTGGTGTTATTGAAATTCCATCTAGGGATATCCCGATACGGAACATTGCTCACCTACTGGGACATTTGATTTTTTAAAGCAATCAAATCATTAGCCATTTTTTGAATCATAGGGTCAATATTACCTTGAGAAGAACCTTGATTTTTAGGTTTGGGTACATCTTTCCTTCTCTCCTAGCAAAATGAGATCATCCTCTATTTCAATAGTTGTTGACTGAGCGATAGCCAAATTAGGATAGCTGACCTTCTTAATAGAAAGCTCACATCGGGAGGCTGAGCATTAATGAAGAAGCATTTCGATTTTCCAGAGTAGGTATAGCTATTTCCAGAATCTTTCAGATCAGCTTGTTAAACTTTTCCACGAAGTCCCGCATGGGTTCATGCGATTCCTTCTTCATATGGGTAAGTTGTGCTAACAAAGCATGAGAATCTTTGGCTGGTTTGAAATGTGCTTCGAATCTGGTCCTCATGGTAGCCCAGTTTGTGATGCATGCATTTGGAAGGTGATAAAACCATTCGGCTGCTGCACCGTGTAATGTTTCAACAAAGAGTCGAACAGAGACATCTTTGTGAGCTACTCCAAGGACACCACATGCTACAAAGAAAGATGCAATGTGTTCATCAGGATGTTGCTTCCCATCCCCATTGAACTTGGGAATGTTTTTACGTGATCCATGTGGTAACTCGTGCAATGGTGGAGTTAAAGAAAGAGGACCAATAGCTGCGCCCCAGGCACAAGTTGTTGTGCTGCCATCCTTCTGACAAGAGTGTGTATGGGGATCCGAGTGTTGGACAAGAATAACACGTGACAAGTTGCAGACACATCTCATTCTTCGGGGATCTAGTTTCTCCGAACAGGTGAAGAACTTCTGGTTCGGTTAGAAATAATGTTGTTGGGGGAAAGACTGAAATTGTGCTGTTGTAGTAATTCAAAGAGTGGATCAATTTCACCCTAGGCTCGGCGGGACCGAGTGAAGATCTTTCTGCCAGCTTGAACCGGGAAAGAGATCTTGTTGAAAATAAGGCAAATACGGAGTCGCCAGACACCAAGAGGATAAGCTTTATACTATTAATCCGTATTCCCCAGTGGAGTCACCAAAAATTGTTGGTTGGATATTTTTCAAGCCAAAATATGAGGTTCAACCACAGTACATGGGATTAAATCCCTCCTCAAAGACAGGTGAGGCTTCCTATTTATTATTAATCTAAAACACAATAAAAATAATGCATACAATATTCACACTAATCTAACCATTGGGGTTGGGATAGAATCCCGAAATCCATATCCACACTATGTGAAGATGTTGTTTTTATAAATGGACTGGGTCAGAAATTATTACAATGGAAGAAACACAATGGAAAGGAAATGAGAGGAACGTATTTTCTTTCGAGTAAACACAGAGCACGAAATAATCATACGAGCTTTAGATCACAAATATAATGTTTGAAATTATTAGAATCATCAAGATGCTAAACAAAGAATAGCTTAAGATCACAAACATAAGAACAATATCTTAAGAAAAACACATCTCACAACACAAAGTTTGCAAAAATAGTATCAGCTTCTATTCCTCAAATGATTAAAAGAAAACACAAAGTTTTTCTTCTTCACAATAGCTCTCAATATTCCAAAAATCTCAACCCTTTGGAATGTATGCACATCCCTTATTTATAATAAAAATAGTTGAGAGAAAATAGGACAAACCTATAAAATAGTTTGTTAACAAGAGTCCTATTTTACTTGACTCTCATGCAGAGACCAAGTCAAAATATGATTCCTATGTGACGAAACAGAAATGAAAAAGACATGTCAATTTCAAGATTGAAATGACATGTTACATCAAGACTTAGTCTGAATCATCATCTTTTTCTTCCTCATCTTTCTCTTCCTCTAACTGAGCTGTTTGTTCCAAATTCTTGGAACTTCCGATTATACCTTGCATCTCATTTTCATCAAGTGCAGTGGAATGATCACTCAAGACTTCACATGTTTCATGAGTGTCACTGGCACTACCGGGAAGCTTTCTCAATCTTTTGTTGAGTTTTCTCAAGGCCTCCAAAGAATGTTCAATCTTCACAAACCTGTCAATGATTTCAATACCAAATCCATGAGTTGGTTCATGCTGAATAGATTCTTGGATTTGTTTGAAAAGATCATCAGCTGGTAGGATGCCCGAGTTTCCAACTGACACTTTTGCACAAATTTTTAGCAATTCTTCTTCTAGGTCACTTTTTCCATCAATCAATTGATCTCTTGATTCTCTCAATTTACCGCAAGCTTCGTTGAGAATCTTTACCCTGAACCTGATGGCTTTGGTCAGCTAGAAATGCTTATCCACATGTGGGATGACACCTTCTTCTACCAAGATGCGTGATGGAATTTTCTTCAACACCTGGAGAGCTTCGAAAGTCAAATCAAGGTGTCCAATTTCTTGGGAGAAATCATCATCCATCTTTTCCCCATCACTCTATATATTCCCCAAATATTGATAGACTTCCACGGTGTCTTGAATCACTTCTTTCCCCTATTGGAGCAGCCTTTGGGTCCATTCATCGACCACTCTCCCTTTTTCATTAATCTTCTCAATTATAGGCACTGATGAGAAATCGAATCCAACAGGGACAGAGGAAGATGGTATGGATTCAAGGGGTTTTGAGAGCTTAAGTAATACTTCAGTTAACTGCTCCACCTTTTCTTTAAGCTCATCTCTGTTGTCCTTTGTTTCCTTCAATTTTTGGCATAGCACGTTTATAGCATCTCGTGCATCTGTTGTGCTCCTTCTATTGTCACTTCTCCTAGAGCCACCCTAGTTATCTGATAGTTAGAGGCCGTTATGTCCCCTTTGGTTTTGTCAGTGGCGGGAGTGGCGATCTCTGTAAACTTATGCCTTGAAGCATCCACTAAAACCCTTGAAACTATTTTGGGTTTCTTGGCTGATTTAGCAGTAGGAGCCTTGAGTGAACTAAAATCAAAGGCTGTATGGGTACAACCACCTTCCTTTTCCTCGGGTTTTCTCAAGTAACCATTGAGGCGTGTCAGAGGGAGTTTCCATTATTGTAGAAGTTGGGATCATACTTTCAGGGGAGAGGGATCCACTGGTGGAGTGGGGACAGTTACCAATGTGGTAGCAGATTCAGTGAAAAGAGGCACAGGAGGGGGCATGTTGGTAGTTACTTTGGTCCCAGCAGAGAGGGGTGAGAGTCCAGAGAAAATGCTGGCCATGATGATGAAGTAGATGGGGAAAGAGGAGGTAGAAGTGGTTGTGAAGGAGGAAGCACAAATCCTGATGCCAAAGCCTGGGATGCAAGAGATAAGGTCACTTTAGTTGGGCAGTCAACAAATGGTGAAACTAGGGTGGGCTTACTTCTCCTTCCAAAGAAATTTCTCCTATTTCTGGTGGTGTTGGTGATTCTGGCACATTCACCATTTCAACTGGAGTAACAATTGAAGAGGTTTCTTGTTCTCTTCTCTTCTTGACAAACTTGACCTTTATAGGTCCCTTAGAAGAGCTTTTGTCCTTTTCCTTTTTGGAGGGCCCCGCCTCTGCAGCAACCAACTTTGAAAAATTATCTTCTTTGAAACTCATTCCCCAAGAGGTGAGCCATGCTTTGGTGCGTGTAAGAATCAGGGCCGATCTATCTGTAATGGAGGCTTTTTCACCGATAGACCAATCAATAGGTGGGAAAACATATTGATCTTCATTCAATCCATCATAGGAAGGATCCAGAACACTTTCATTATCACCAGTACCTTCTGGTATGTCAGTGAGCTCAATTGTCTAGATCTCAGCAAGTGTCAATCTACTATGATCTTTCTTCGGACATAGCAACCTCATCACGTAAATCAATCCAGATGTCTTCTATGCTTGGCACGTGCGGGTGTAGAGTTCCATATGCCTTAAGGACTCCTCGAAAATCAAACCCATCTCGGGGCTTCATGTGCTTCTTCAACTTATCTTGAAGCTCATGAACAACATTCTTAGCTTTCACCACCATTGAACAAGTATACCTTCCAATAGAAATTGGGAAAGATACAATGGCCTTGTGTTTACTCTGTTGGAACTTGTGAAAATCCAACAATTGCCTGACCAACTCCATCAAGATTAGTTTGTCCCTGGATATCTGGGAAAATGGAAAGGATCCCCAGGTACATGACTACTCGAAGATATGTGAACTTCTTAAATTGCAAGAAGACACAACCCCATTTTGAAACTTCAGCCCATGCCTCATCAGAGACTCTCATTTTCCTTAGTTCGGGGTTTAACCTACAAATGTTCTCATAAAAGAAGGCATCATTTACCCTTCTGAATTGGTCTTCAGACCCTTTTCTTGTTAGCTGAGGAAAATACTGATAAACATGCTCCACTATCTTGTTCCCCTTGGTGTCCAATCTAGGATAGTTCCTCATGCCAGCCGCTGCATAGGTGACATACGAGGACATATAAAACTTCCCCGTAGATAGGACTGTTGTCATTTGAGAATCTATCTCATTACTGATAAGAGTACCCCAATCAATTCCCTATTGATTCTTCTTGATAATGATCATGAATTGGTACATCCATCCTTGGAAAACATTTGATTCGGGAAACCAAAACCCGACTCAACAGAGTAATGATATCATTGATTTCCTGAATGAAATCACTTCTAGGAACAAGTCTTGGGAACATAGAAACAACTAGGTTTGGCTTTGATTAGGAACTTCTTATTCACATGCTTGATGCAATCCTCCTGATCGTTGTCCCAAGATTTTTTGGCTGACTTGAGATCCACATCTCCATATTCCTCAAAATTAGGCAGCTTGAGAAGGTCATCAAAGTAACCTCCATCCAACTTGATTATAACTTCTCCCGCCTGATTTTTCACAAAACGAGAAGCAGAGTCATAGTTCGAAGCACAGGCTAAGATGAACTCAAGGCACTGAGCAGACATAGGAAACCTACTACAAGAGGTAGACGACTTCCAACTATTGATTTCATCCATAAACCCAACACAAAGGGTTTCAGAGCAATTCGGGTTTCGGGGATCGGAAGACACGCGACATGAAGCATGTTTTGACGAAGGCATGTTCCGATGCTTAATAGTCCCGGAAACCCCAAACCAAGGAATAAATCAGGCTTCAGGGATCGGAAGACATGCAACATGAAGCATATTTTGACGAAGGCATGTTCCGATGCTTGGAAGGACCGCAAACCCGACTCGCCTTACTTGATGCGGGTTTTGGGTTTCGGGGAACACACGACATGAAGCATCCAAAACACATGTTGTCTTTCTTGTGAAACCCGAAAACCCAATTATCTCTCTAACCAGCTCAAAAATTTCTTAGGGTTATCTCATTTTTGGCGTAAACTCAAAAATGAGATAACACTCTCAAGGGTGATTTTACGATTGTAGGAATGGTTGATGCAAGATTGATATGTGCGAAGATGTTTGAGTGCTTGGACATGATGTGAGTTCAACATTTCTAGTTCATGTAATTTGTTTTCATGATATTCATTTTCTATAAGTATGCCTTTAAGAGAGATCCACAGGACGGTGTCTCGAGCTCAAGCGGGATGACAAACCTCGGCACCATAGACCAAAGAAAAAGGGGTGGCATTGGTAGGTGTACAAACATTATTATGATAATCCCATAGGGCATAGAATAGTTGGTTATGCCAATTAATACCACCAGAGTCAGCAGTTTTACATAACATTTTTACACTTTGGTTTATTTGGTGGCCTCATCTTGACCATTACCACTGTGGATAATAAGGTGTGGAGAATGATAGCTTGATTTTTAATTTAGTACAAAACTTTTTAACATCCTTATTTTTGAATGAAGATCTGTTATAAGCAATTATAGTGGAAGGCACACCAAAATGTGTAATATTATGTGTGGTGAGAAAGTTACAAATATCCCTACTAGTGAGCTTTCATAGGAAGTCGCTTTGAACCACTTAGTAAAGTATTATATAGATTTAATGATGAAATTGTGTTCGTTGGTAGACTCGGGATTGATCATACCAATGAGGTCAAATCCCTAAAGGGAGAAAGGACAAGTAGGTGCAATGGGATCGAGGTCATACGTTGGTGCAGGATGGAGATTACCATATTTTTGGAATTTTTCACAATGTGTATCATATTTAAGGCAATCTTGTTCTATTCTAGGATAATAATATCCTTGGTGTAAAATATTCTATGACATACCTTTTCCCATGAAATGACCACCATAGATGATGTCATGATTCTGTGAAAAGGTAGTGGGAATATCTGCGATTGTAAGGTAACGTAGAAGATCACCATCAATAGTACACTTGAAAAGTTCTTTGCCAATGATAACATAGTGACTAGCCTAAAGACGTAATGACAAGCTTTATGAGGTTGTAGAGTGTCAGGGATAGTTTTCTTATATACATAATTATAAATAGGCATGAACCATTCTCATTTGTCTTAACTGCACGTTATGGCGCAAGCTACAAGAGGTAATGCAGAGATATAAGGATGTCATAAGTGTGTAATGATGAATGTGTCTTGTTCATCTATGATGTCTTGTGGGATGAGTGATGCAACACTAGCCATGACATCTGCATGATGATTATCCTTGTGAGGAATGGTAGTAATGGAATAGGATTTGAATGTAGCTAGGAGATATTTGACAAGCGTATTATAAGGAATTAGATGCTCCTCCTTCATATTATATGTATCATTGACCTGATTGATGACTAATTGAGAGTCACCATGTATGTATAAACTATAAATGAGGAGTGTTCTAATGGTAAGTAGACCTATAATGAGAGCTTCACCTGCTCTGTGATGTTATTCATACAAGAAAACCCTAATTGATATATGAAGGGAAGTGGGCCACCATGTTAGGTAATGAATACTATCCCAACTCTAGCACTAGATCAACAATGAGAGCCATCAAAGTACATTATCCACATATGTGGCTTGATAGTATAGGTAGTTAATTCATCATGAAAGGAATTGGAAGTGGGTGATGCATTCGAGTGTGGTGCCTGCAACTAATTAATCAATGATAACTTGTCCTTTGATTTTTTTGCGGTATGAACTTAAAATTGAATCCGGTGAGGAGCATGACCCAACGATCCAAATGTCCTGACAAATATGTGAGAGATAAGAGGTAATGTAATGGATTGAACTTTTTTATAATATGTACCTCATTATTAAGGAGATAGTATCACAATTTGTCTGCAACAAAAACAAGGCCAAGGCACAATTTTTCGATATAGCTATAATTACATTCATAAGAGAGTAGAGTATAACTTATGTAGTATATGGCTAGTTTGCATTGGGAATCATTATTTTGTGCCATAAAGTTCCTAGTGCATGAAATGTAGGGGAGATATACAATAAGAAAGTTCAATCAGCTAAAGTAGGAACTAATTTCACAAGTAGATGGTTTCTATCATTTTACCTCCCTCAAACGTGAGTTTCAGAGCTTGTTCATGCCCTCACATTTTTTCATTCAGCTGGATCTCAAGCTCAAAGGATCATTTCTAGATCACTGGGAAGATCTAAATCGATGATGGCACCACAGAGAAGAGGTAAGCACAATTATTTTCTCAAAATTGCATTGAAATATGATAATTATAGATTAAAATTTGAATTGAATACATATTTTTATTATTACAATTAGAGGTCGAGGGAATCAACCACAACCAAACCTTGTTATTCTTGACATCCCTCCCGACACTCCCACAATTGCTCAACATCCCTCGGGTAGTCAAGAAGATTTAGCAGCCCAAATAGTTGAAAACAAAATTGAAATTGAGGATTTAATCAAAACAATGAGGGATGCACAATCTACAAACCCCCACCGCGCCTCTCTTGCAAACACATTGGAGGCATTACTTGTTCAAATTGACATGGAAATGGGGAAAATTGATCATTGGACAACTTACAGAGAGGGTTGTAGGGTTTATTATTCCAACAAATTGTCATATGTGGATGTAAAGAAAAAATAAATTTCAAAAGAACTCATATGCGCCTTATTCACGGACCCCCACACTAATTTTCTATTCCATTGACATGTAAATGATTTCCCATCCATTGGTGCAATAATAATTTGATTAAAAATAATTTTTGGGACCGATGGTGGATGGTGTTTGATTTTCCACCTTGTAATAACAACGAGGTGCCACTATACTTTCTGAGGAAACTCTATTGCGAGTTTATCCTCAATGAGATCCCAAATTATTTTGATTTCCAGATTTCCAGGGCCGAGGAAAAGGATCTACATAGGATCGACCAGGTGCACAACGTGCACCTATTCAATAGGGTAGATTCCCCACACAAAAGCCCCTCACCCTGAGATTGTCCCTCAAGCAGTGAAGGAGACAATAGAGATTGATACACTCCACGCGCTTCAGGGGCTATCTGTGACCCTTGTTTGACATACGAGGGAGATTTTTGAGCCAGATGCTCATGGAGGTACACAGAGTATTCCCTCGGGAGTACTAGCATGAGGCCACATTTTTTCTCATCATGTGGTAGCATATGTTTGGGGCCCGAGGAGGATGATACTTTCATGCGTATTGATTTTGGTGCACCTGGTGCTAGGGGTGAACATGATAATGTCACTATGTCAGATGTCCTTTTGAGTGAGACATTTGGATTACATTCATCGGCATCACCTTCACAGGTAAATTTGTTATGTTTTGTTATGTGTGTTACAAAAAGTTTGGAGTACTTGATTTACTTATATATGTTAAATTTTTGAAATAATTGTATTTGTACATGTACATGCATTGATATTACAGTGCGGGAGGCACATCTTCATCCCGACCACAGGCGGTGAGCACCATGCATACACATACATTCACAGAGGTAATTTAGAATGTTAATTATGTAAAATTTTCACATACATGTGTGTGTGTGTGTATATATATATGTGTGTGTGTATATATATATATATATATAGTTTTGAAGTCAAATATATGTATGTTCTTGTATGTCCATCTAACTCACGTGATATACATGTTTGATAAAGATGTTGACTTCACTAGACACCCCACCATCTCTGCGACAAGTAGATAAAGGTGTTGCCACTGTGATTTCATCTACGCAACAACTCACTGAGGTATTCAAACAACACGTAAATTTTGTTAAATTTCTCATGTAATTCATATTATGTTAAATTACATGTTAGTAATGTCTTTCATTGTAGAATTATTAAATTATGTTAATAATGTCCTTCATTGTGTATATGTAGGAGTTACCTGCGATAGGTAGACCCTGTTCATTTGATTCACAGGCATGGTGGGGTAAAAACAATAGTTCTATATTGATAAAATTAGTTAAAATATTGTCATTATGTAGATACATGTACTTAGCTCTATTTTCACTAATTCTGATGTTAGATTTTCTGATCTTATGTGTATGTAGGGAACTTCAACCCCCTCCATTTTGACTTCGAGGGCACGGACTCCTCCATCTCATCATCTTCGTACCCCCATTCGTACTGCAGGAGCTCCCGATGACTCATCTGAGCGTGAGATGCAAATTCGGCGTGATCGACAACTTGCGGTAAGTTTGTGTATTTATGTAAATACTTTCATTCTAGCATGGTCTTAAATACATGTTGAAAACATATATAAATTAAGTTTTGACAAAAAAACATTGTTTGCATTTACAGGCTCATCTACAGTGAGTATTCAGGTGGAAGAGGACTCAAGCATGGGCTCAGATGATCCAAAGTCATCTCATGGATCTCCATCTTCATCTAAGGGAGGGCCTTCTTCGAGAAAGGCCAAGAGAGGGATAGATTTTGATGAGTAGGAAATATATATGTCTTACATGACATTGTTTTTGTATGCCTATGTGCATGGCATTGTATGTATGCCTATATGGCATTTGAACTTGATGGTATATGACCTATTTGGGCATTTTTGTATTTATTATGCACATTAAAATACTATTTGGAACTTGATAATTTTGTATGAGACCTTACATTTCTGAGATTATTTTCACATGAATCTAATATGATGTGCACTTGACAATATTTAAGACATTATGGATTATTTTTTCATTTATTGGTGATGTACATGTACTAGCATTTTCAATGTATAATATGCATCAAACTTTGGAAATCAATATTTATATAATGTATGTATATAAAGAGTTACCTAATTTGAGTAATTATTCATTCAATTTATCAATGTGTATATGTGTATTTACCTTACTTGCGCTTCTTCTTGCTCATGGTCTCTTTGTACTGGTTCCTATCTTATCATGCACTTACTACATTCTTCTATGCTTCATAGTCTTCTCCCCTGTTAAAACACCCGACAGATCATCACAATTTGATGCCTTTCATCTGTTGATATTTTGAGAATGTCTCTCCATATACATTACTCCAATGCTTGAGAATGTCTCCAGATGCAATGACATTCGATTCAGACACTCAATGATTCTTGATTGTCTAATCTATCCAATTCATGTTATTACCTTTAAATCTTGTAGGCATTTCAAGTTATTTGGAAATCACATCACACCCTTCACTAGGCTTGATGACTACCCCTATCCTTTTTAAGGTGCTTTTGAAAGCATCCATGGGTTTATCATAACATAAATTATCAATGAATGGAAGGTCACTAAGTCGTAGGCCAGCTGACTCCCATCCAGAACTAAACAAGAAAGATTTACTAGGTGATTGATAACTCCCATGTGTTCTTAGACATACCCCTATCAAATTCATTCTTAAGCCAATCTAGTCATTCAGGGCTCTTAAGCGACTACGCCGACTGGGGTAGCCCTACTCCACTGACTCACTGCACTATTTCATTTCATTTACAAAACAATAGCACAACAAGAGAAACGAGATGGAGAGAGAACCGATGGAGATGGAGAAACCGTGACATAATTTTGTAGAGGGCCCCACATGGAGGTCTCTGGATCTGACGAGAGATGTCTCTAGGTGCCACGGAGTCTGAGAAATCACCCATCGAAGATATGGCGTGTTTGGGCCTCAGGGCTCTTAAGCGACTACGCCCAGACGAGGTAGCCCGAAAGCACGGGGAGCATAGGGAACCAAAACGAAGCCTCCACTAGTGTTCACTAGGACCACCCGACATGTTGGCGTAGTTGGTTCGGTCCCACGAGCTTCCGTTTGCAAACTACAACATCTAGCGACCCTACTTGACTACACTCGACTACTGCACTATTTCACACGTGTTTGCAAACAATAGGACAACAGAGAAACCGAGATGGAGATGGAGAAAACCATGAGAGGATTTCATAGAGGGCCCCACATGGAGGTCTCGGATCTACATGAGATGTCTCTAGGTGCCACGGAGTCTGAGAAATCACCCATCGAAGATATGGCATGTTTGGGCCTCAGGGCTCTTAAGCGACTACGCCGGATGAGGTAGCCCAAAGCACGGGGAGCATAGGGAACCAAAAAAAAAAAAGCTCCACTAGCATTCACTAGCCACCACCCGATGTTTGGCATAGTTGGTTTGGTCCCACGAGCTTCCATTTGCAAACTACTGACCTCAGCCCCCTACACCGACTCTCAGACTACACTATTTTCACATTTTTCAAACAATAGCACAACAGAGAGAAACCGGATGGAGATGGAGAAAAAACCAGAGGATTTTTAGAGGGCCCCAACATGGAGGTCTTGGATCTGATGAGACATCTCTAGGTGCCAGAGTCTGAGAAATCACCCATCGAAGATATGGCGTGTTTGGGCCTCAGGGCTCTTAAGGGACTACGCCGGACGAGGTAGCCCGAAAGCACGGGGAGCATAGGGAACCAAAAAAAGCTCCACTAGCATTCACCAGGCCACCCCGATGTGTTGGCATAGTTGGTTTGGTCCCACGAGCTTCCGTTTGCAAACTACAGCCTCTGCAGCCCTACACTGACTCAGACTACACTATTTCATGTGTTTACAAACAATAGGACAACAAGAGAACCAAATGGAGATGGAGAAAACCATGAGAGATATTTTTGTAGAGGGCCCTGACATGGAGGTTTTGGATCTGACGAGACATCTCTAGGTGCCACGGAGTCTGAGAAATCACCCGTCGAAGATATGGCGTGTTTTGGCCTCAGGGCTCTTAAGGGACTACTACCGAGACGAGGTAGCCCGAAAGCACGGGAGCATAGGGAACCAAAAAAAATCCTCCACTAGTGTTCACCAGGCCATATGACGTGTTGGCCTAGTTGGTTTGGTCCCACGAGCTTCCGTTTGCAAAATACAACATCTAGCAGCCTTACACTTGACTCAGACTACACTATTTCACATGTTTACAAACAATAGGACAACGAGAGAACCGGATGGAGATGGAGAAAAACCATGAGAGAGGATTTCATAGAGGGCCCCAACATGGAGGTTTTGGATCTAACGAGACATCTCTAGGTGCCACGGAGTCAGAAAATCACCCATCGAAGATATAAGGTGTTTTGGTCTCAGGGCTCTTAAGAGACTACGCCCGAACGAGGTAGCCCGAAAGCACGGGAGCATAGGGAACCAAAAAAATCCTCCACTAGTGTTCACCAGGCCATTTGGATGTGTTGGCATAGTTGGTTTGGTCCCACGAGCTTCCCGTTTGCAAACTACAACATCTAGCAGCCTTACACTGACTTAGACTACACTATTTCATGCGTTTGCAAACAATAGGACAACGAGAGAACCGAATGGAGATGGAAAAAACCATGAGAGAGGATTTTGTAGAGGCCCCAACATGGAGGTTTTGGATCTGATGAGACATCTCTAGGTGCCACGGAGTCCGAGAAATCACCCATCGAAGATATGGCGTGTTTTGGCCTCAGGGCTCTTAAGGGACTACGCCTAGGACGAGGTAGCCCAAAAGCACGGGAGCATAGGGAACCAAAAAAATCCTCCACTAGTGTTCACTAGGCCATACGATGTGTTGGCCTAGATGGTTTGGTCCCACAAGCTACCGTTTGCAAAATACAACATCTAGCAACCTTACACTGACTTAGACTACACTATTTCACGCGTTTTACAAACAATAGGACAATGAGAGAACCGGATGGAGATGGAGAAAACCATGAGAGGATTTCATAGAGGGCTTCAACATGGAGGTTTTGGATCTAATGAGACATCTCTAGGTGCCACAGAGTCTGAGAAATCACATGTCGAAGATATAAGGTGTTTTGGTCTCAGGGCTCTTAAGAGACACGCCCCGAACAGGTAGCCCAAAAGCACGAGGAGCATAGGGAACCAAAAAAATCCTCCACTAGCATTCACCAGGCCATTTGGACATGTTGGCCTAGATGGTTTGGTCCCATAAGCTACCATTTGCAAAATACAACATCTAGCAGCCTTACACTGACTTAGACTACACTTTCACTTTTTCACGCGTTTTTACAAACAATAGACAAGAGAGAACCAAATGGAGATGGAAAAAACCATGAGAGGATTTTGTAGAGTGCCCCAACATGGAGGTTTTAGATCTAACAAGATGTCTCTAGGTGCCACGGAGTCTGAGAAATCACCCGTCGAAGATATGGCGTGATTGGGCCTCAGGGCTCTTAAGCGACTACGCCGGACGGGGGTAGCCCAAAGCACGGGGGAGTATAGGAACCAAAAAAAAGCCTCCACTAGCATTCACCTAGCCACCCCATGTGTTGGCATAGTTGGTTTGGTCCCATGAGCTTCCATTTGCAAACTACAACCTCTAGCAGCCCTACACTGACTCAGACTACACTATTTCGAGCGTTTGCAAACAATAGGACAACAAGAGAGAACCGAATGGAGATGGAGAAAAACAGAGGATTTTGTAGAGGGCCCCGACATGGAGGTCTTAGATCTAATGAGATGTCTCTAGGTGCCACGAGTCCAAGAAATCACCCATCAAGATATAGCATGTTTTGGCCTCAGGGCTCTTAAGGGACTACGCCCAGACGAGGTAGCCCAAAAGCACGGGTGGAGGAAACCACCAATGTTCAATGATTTTTCCACAGGATGCAACTATGTAGACTATGAACTTAGTTTTGTTGGGGAGACCACCAATGTTCCAACTGTTCATTTTGAAAGAATGAATATCTTCAATCAAATAGAGAATGAAGAGCCTAAATTTTTTTGGACATTACAAAAGGTTGTTTGTGCCCAAAAAGAAGCCGAAGGCCATATAAATATTCAGTCTTCAACTTTAGATGACAATGAACATCATGAAAAAAAAATTAGGTGAAGATGTCACTATGATTCAAGAAGAAATGCCTCCTGAAAGTCATAAAGAGTCAATTTGATTACCCAAAAACATCTGGAAGAACTTAAAGAGAAGATACGAGCAGAAGAAAAGGAAAAATGGGAAGCGTGGAAGGATCACAACTTAACTAGAATGGAAGATCTATGTGATGTTGTCGATAGAATCATGGATAATCTTAAGGACAACATGCCAAGTTGATTATTTTTATTAATCCCAGCTGCTTCAACTTCACAAATCAAACCAGGTAGTTCCAAAAGCAAGCATACTAGCAAGAAAAACTACAATGAAGTATTGATAATTGAGCCTGAAACTCGTTTAGAATTGTAATTTATTTTTTGATTGAGCATTCACCCATAGTTTCTTTTTTGAAGGAAGAAATTCATTTTATATGTGAGAAATAGAATGTTGATTTAGTCTATTACTCTGACTATTTAGGTTAGATTTCTATAGTCATTCAATGAAAGTTTGAAGCTCTTCAGTACTAACATGGAAAAATTGTCGGGGGCCCTCTCGAAATCCTCTCGTGGTTTTATCCATATCCATCTGGTTCTCTCTTGTCTTTCCTATTGTTTGCAAATGCGTGAAATAGTGTAGTCAGTCGAGTGTAGAGTATAGTAAGGCTGCTAGATGCTATATATTTTACAAATGGTAGCTCATGGGACCAAACCAACTATGCCAACATGTCTGGATTGGCTTGGTGAACACTAGTGGAGGCTTATTTTTTGGTTCCCTACGCTACTCTGCTTTGGGCTACCTCGTCAGGCGTAGTCCCTTAAGAGCCCTGAGGCCCAAAACATGCCATATCTTCAACGGGTGATTTATCAAACTCTATGGCACCTAGAGATGTCTCGTCAGATCTGAGACCTCCATGTTGGGGGGCCCTATAAAAATCCTATCATGGTTTTCTCCATCTCCATCCGTTCTCTCGTTGTGTTATTGTTTGCAAACAAACAAAAATAGTGCGAATTTGAGGTAGGGCTGCAGAGAGGTTGTAGTTTGCAAATGGAATCTCATGGGACCAAACCAACTATGCCAACACATCGGGGTGGCTGGTGAATGCTAGTGGAGGATTCATTTTGGTTCCCTACGCTCCCCAGTGCTTTCGGGCTACCTCGTCCGGGCGTAGTCACTTAAGAGCCCTGAGGCCCAATCACGCCATATCTTTGACAGGGTGATTTCTCGGACTCCATGGCACCTAGAGATGTCTCATTAGATCTGAAAACCTCCATGTTGGGGCCTCTACGAAATCCTCTCTCATTTTTTTTCCTCATCGGTTCTCTCGTTGTCTATTGTTTTTTGAAACGTGAAAAATAGTGATAGTGTAGTCTAAGTCGGTGTAAGGGCTGCTAGATGACTGTATTTTTTGCAAATAAGCTTGTGGGACCAAACCAACTATGCCAACACATCCAAATGGCCTAGTGAATGCTAGTGGAGGCTTCATTTTTGGTTCCCTACTCCTCCCATGTGCTTTCGGGCTACCTCGTTTGGGCGTAGTCGCTTAAGAGCCCTGAGGCCCAATCACGCCATATCTTTGACGGGTGATTTCTCGGACTCATGGCACCTAGAGATGTCTCATCAGATCTAAGACCTCCATGTTGGGGCCCTCTATGAAATCCTCTCGTGGTTTTCTCCATCTCCATCCGGTTCTCTCGTTGTGCTATTGTTTGCAAACGTGAAAAAGTGTAGATTGAGTCGAGTGTAGGGGGCCGAGAGGCTTGTAGTTTGCAAATGGAAGCTCGTGGGACCAAACCAACTACACCAACACATCGGGGTGGCTAGGTGAATGCTATTGGAGGCTTTTTTTTGGTTCCCTATGCTCCCCGTGCTTTTGGGCTACCCCATCGTCCGGGCGTAGTCGCTTAAGAGCCCTTGAGGCCCAATCATGCCATATCTTTGACGAGTGATTTCTCAGACTCCGTGGCACCTAGAGATGTCTCGTTAGATCTAAAACCTCCATGTTGGGTCTACAAAAATCCTCTCATGGTTTTTCCATCTCCATCGGTTCTCTCGTTGTCTATTGTTTTAAAACACGTGAAATAGTGTAGTCTAAGTCGATGTAAGGTTGCTTAGAGATGTATGTTTTGCAAACGGTAGCTCATGGGACCAAACCAAACTATGCCAACATCAAAATGGCCTGGTGAATGCTAGTGGAGGATTTTTTTGGTTCCCTACACTCCCCGTGCTTTTGGGCTACCTCGTTCGGGCGTAGTCTCTTAAGAGCCCTAGAGGCCCAAACGCCATATCTTCGACGGGTGATTTCTCGAACTCCGTGGCACCTAGAGATGTCTCATCATCAGATCCAAGACCTCCATGTTGGGGCCCTCTACAAAATCCTCTCACGGTTTTCTCCATCTCCATCTCCATTCTCTCTTGTCTTTATTGTTTGTAAACGCGTGAAAATAGTGCGGTCTAAGTCGAGTGTAGGGCTGCTTGAGATGTTGTAGTTTGCAAACGGAAGCTCATGTGACCAAACCAACTATGCCAACACATCATGGGTGGGCTGGTGTGAATGAATGCTAGTGGAGGATTTTTTTGGTTCCCTACACTCCCCGTGCTTTTGGGCTACCCCATCCGGGGCGTAGTCCTTAAGAGCCCCGAGGCCCAAACACCATATCTTCGACGGTGATTTCTCGAGACTCCATGGCACCTAGAGATGTCTCATTAGATCTAAGACCTCCATGTTGGGGCCCTCTCTACAAAATCCTCTCATGGTTTTCTCCATCTCCATCCGGTCTCTCTTGTTTGTCTATTGTTTGTAAACACACGTGAAATAGTGTAGTCTAGTCGAGTGTAGGTGTAGGGTAGGGCTTGAGAGGTTGTAGTTTGCAAACGGAAGCTCGTGGGACCAAACCAACTACACCAACACATTGTCAAATGGCTGGTGAATGCTAGTGGAGGCTTTTTTTGGTTCCCTATGCTCCCCGTGCTTTCGGGCTACCTCCTCGTCAGGGCGTAGTCCTTAAGAGAGCCTTGAGGCCCAAACACGCCATATCTTCGACGGGTGATTTCTCTAGACTCATGGCACCTAGAGATGTCTCATTAGATCCAAGACCTCCATGTTGGGGCCCTCTATGAAATCCTCTCATGGTTTTCTCCATCTCCATCTGGTTCTCTCGTGTGTCTATTGTTTGTAAATGCGTGAAATAGTGCAGTCTGAGTCAATGTAGGGGTTGTCAGAGGTTGTAGTTTGCAAACGAAAGCTCATGGGACCAAACCAACTACGCCAACACATCGGGGTGGCTAGGTGAATGCTAGTGGAGGATTTTTTTTGTTCCCTATGCTCCCCGTGCTTTCGGGCTACCTCGTCCAGGCGTAGTCGCTTAAGAGCCTTGAGGCCCAAACACGCCATATCTTCGACGGGTGATTTCTCGGACTCCGTGGCACCTAGAGATGTCTCGTCAGATCTGAGACTCCATGTCGGGGCCTCTGAAATCTCTCATGGTTTTCTCCATCTCCATTGGTTCTCTCGATGTGCTATTGTTTGCAAACACACGTGTGAAATAGTGCAGTCTGAGTCAGTGTAGGGCTGCCAGAGAGCTTGTAGTTTGCAAACGGAAGCTCGTGGGACCAAACCAACTACGCCAACATGTCGGGGTGGCCAGGTGAATGCTAGTGGAGGATTTTTTTTTGGTTCCTACGCTCCCCATGTGCTTTTGGGCTACCCCGTCCGGGCGTAGTCGCTTAAGAGCCTTGAGGCCCAAACACGCCATATCTTCGACGGGTGATTTCTCGGACTCCGTGGCACCTAGAGATGTCTCGTCAGATCCAAGACCTCCACGTTGGGGCCCTCTACAAAATCCTCTCATGGTTTTCTCCATCTCCATTCATACTGAGTCAGTGTAAGGTTGTCCATTGCCAATCACCTAAATAATATAGGTGGTTCATACAATATAGGTGGTGAAATGAGAATTTTAATAAGATATTTTTACAATATAGGTGGTGAAATGAGAATTTTGTTTGTTTTCCTTTCTAATATTTAATTTCTCTTAGCTTCACTTGGCTTCTTGAGAATAATAAATTCTCTCTACTGATTACAACCACGTGAAGGTGGAAGCTTTTTTGGCACCACTAACCTACATAAACATGTTAGTAAGCAATTAAATAGAATTTTAAATCATACAAAATTTAAACAAAATCATTTAAGTAAATATTCAAATTAAATTCATGAAGAACATACCTTTGCAAATTCAATCCAATGAACCACAAGGATCAACTCTATTCTTGATAGTAGCAAGAATTGCTTCATGATCTGATTCACGAACCTTCCACAGATTTTTGTTTGATGGCCGACCTCGATATTTGATCAATTTAATATTTGTTGCAAGGACCAAATGTGAATAGTGAAGTATCTTCCGATGTACTTCATAGTCTTCAAACAACCAAATGTTTGATTTTTTGATAGGATATCGTCGAAGCCAAGTTCCAGTGACTACCACTGATCCAGTGGGATACTCAAGGTCTTCACCATCAATGACTGTGGAAGTCAATTTTTTTCCCCTCTACACAATGAGATAAGAAGTAGTATTGTTCCCTCTTCATTAAATTCCATCACAATAACTACAAAAACGTGCCCTATGTATCACAAAGTAAAATTGTTTAGTCAATTTATAAATACATTAAGAGTTGACCATTTAATAATTTATAAATCTAAAACATGGCATGTACATATATGTATGTACCTTGTTGCACTAAATCAGAGACTTGGTCAAAGTCAGGTGATGTTGTCATTTGATCTTGAAGACCCTGCAAGTTGTAATGCTCATGGAACTTGATGTGTGTCGAGTGGAATTAGAGGTCTACAAGTCCATTCATCCACCCACTGTTGTGACTCACATTCATTCCATGCAAAATCAATGCATGATATATAAAAACATGTCATGCACCTAGTATAAATAGTCCAAGCATTTGCATCGAACTACTACGGAATGAGTGCATATCACTTGATCCTACAACTGTCAACAATCTTCAAAGTTTTCCAATGTTGTTGTTCTCTATCAACCAAAAATATATATGAACCATTGATCTCTCTTGAGATTCATGGCCCATATTCTTGACACACCAATCAACAATGTTTTTTTGCATCTATAAATTTAGCACCATCCTTGAACTTTAACTCTTCTCTTGCAAGTGCTCTTTTCACACATGCTCTGCACCATCATGCTCTCCTTTTCCATGCCCTGCCTCCTAAAAAACTCTAGATATGTTGTACATTTGTTTCTTTGTGCATCATGCTTAGCAATAAAACATCTGTGCATTCTTGAATTGTGATGTGCAGTTGTCTGACCAAATGTAATGTTGATCGAAACTAATGTTCCTCTCATTCAAGTTCACATAAAACACTTGGAAACACCCTTGTACATATTTTGTAGAATGTGTCCGATCATCACTGATGTAGAAATGATACTCTCTTAATATTTTTTGATCTTGCTCAGTGCTTTCAGGAGAGTGCATGAATGTTATATGCATGAAAATAGAAACTTGCACTGAGTTATAATATTGAGACTGAACCTCCATTTGTGGCTGCAATGTGTAATTCTCTGCGAAGTCAACTACTAAAACAATAGTACCAAGTGGGAATGTGTCCTTTCTTAACTTGAATTGTTCATCCAACCATCGAGCTCTATGTGTGTGCCTTGCATACTCATAAAAAAATTCCTCTCTGAATTTGACCATATATTCTATACAGTAATTGTTTTCTAACAAGCTCACACCTCTTAGATTCTTTTCCATCTTTTAATTGATATGCCACCGATTTATATTTGGTGAAATCAACCAATTCTTTTCCTATTGAATATGTACTCTCCTCGTGGATACAAATTTTCAGATTTGGCAAGCCACCACATACATTGCACGTTCCATCCAAACATGCTTTGTTATAAAAAAATTGTCTTGTTGATTTTTCACAAAATATTGTCGAATAAATTCCCTTGAAGATTTTTGTGGGACATTTATTCCACACTCCTGCAACATGATGTCAGTATGCAAAACACTACGTATTTGACAAAAAACATCATAATGCATTGAAAATTCAACATGATGCCTACAACAACAAGTGGTACGTGAGTGATTGATTTTCACATAAAAGGGTTTGCTCATTTCAAAGAATCTTTGGCTAATGTTAATTTGTGGATTTTCATTTTTAAACTTAGAGAACAATTATGTTTGAGTCATATCTAAGAAATGTTTTGCACACGATTCACGATTACGAGAACCTATTCTTCTTTTTACTGTATCTCTTCTATTCGGTGACACCCTTGTGTTCTCATTCCAAAATTTTACAATTAATTCTTTTAGAATATCAGATGTATTCTTGTCTTTTCATGGAAGTCTGCTAGAGAAAATCCCAATAGTCAGTGTTATTGACTAACTCAAGATGTTTACGTCTCTCTATTGCTTTCATTAGTGTTTTTATGTTTAGCTTCAAAGCACTGCTTGTTTTTCTAATCAAGCATTTATTAACTATTTTATCACTTACTATACAATTAGTTAGTGCACGTCGTGTAGCATTACTATCTTTGGTGCATCTTTTTCCACCTACAGTTTGGTATGCTTTATGTATGTTTTCAACAATTGACGCATTTTGATCAACAACATTAGATGTTCTTAACCCCAGGGTCTTCATTATAGGTCTCATCTTAATTAATTTCATCAATGAAACAAATAATTGACATCTTTGTGTGTCATTTAAATTCTCAAAGTAATTATCCCAAATTCCACTAGCTTTTCTTCTCACATTTCTTTTAGACATTTTTGTTAGGCATTGGTTTTATAATGTTTTCATCAATTTCAATTAAGTGAATTGGTTTTCTTCACAAATGGAAGGAGGTGTTCTTAGAGGTGAAGATTCGTTTACAAGGTTACTTTCTTCATTCAGTGTTTTCATACAAATTTCGGGTTAACATTTGGATTCTCAAGTAAGGGTTCAACAATTGGATTCATATCAATTTCTTCATCCATACCAACATTATCATTCAATTCAATATCATTATTCATTGCAAAATCATTATTCTCTACATTTTCATTATGTATTTCATCCCAATTTTCTAATACATTAGCTACATTTGATATAGCGGATGTACCTTGCCCTGCTCGAAGTTTTTGCATTCTCTTCAATTTCTTTATTCTCTTCTCTTCCAATTGCTCAGTGTCTTATTCTTGACTTTCCTCTTGTCCTTAGCTCAACGTTTATCACCCATGATTAGAAAAAATCAACTAGTGGGGTAGGGGACAAAATGAAATACTAAAAAATCATGCAAGAATGTAGAGAATATTGCAGACAAAACAGAATGTTTGTAGAATTCCCATGAAAGAGATGAAAGGGACGTTGGGGGCCACAATATATAAAAAAAAAATAAAAAATGTTATTATATGCATATACGCATTATATAATTACACATTTTTGTTTTTCTCTTTTTCCCAAGCCATGCCTCAAGGCTTGGGATCCGTTTGGAGATCCCCAAGCCTGAGGCATGGACCTGCACAAACACAACAAACAACAATGAGTTTTTACAAGAAAATGTAAAAATGACACTTCCTCTATGATAAATCAAAATAAAACAATCGATCCATTTTAAAAAAATTATACCACGTAGAGCAGAGTCTCTTCTTTCTAAAAATATAATTTTTCAAATTTTCGACTAATATAAGGTTTCCATATTATTTATTTTCTAACTATGCCTTTTTATAGCTATTTTTTGAAGTGTAAATATGTCTATCTTTCATGGTGTATCTTTTTTTTTTTTGGTGATCAAATTAAAAAAAGTATACTAGCCCAAACTAGGCATAATTCTATACATATTCAAAAAAAAATCTAATTTTTTGATATTTTTTTGAGGTAGTTAGGGGGCACGGTCGGAGCTCCATTATTTTTCAAAACATAAAATTTTGTACTAGAAAAATCATAAATAAAAAATATTCTCTAAAAAATCTAAAAAAACCTCGAGCCCAAACTAGATGCTCAGCTATCTTTCTACCAAAGGGTTTTCAAAAATACTAAATGGTGCTCAAAAAATGGTGGGGGCACGAAAGTCACTCTATTATGTTTTTAACAAAAACATGAGCATCTATTGGTATTTTAGTTGTTTGTTGACTAAAAGGGCTAACTTAGGGTGCATCTTACAAATTTTCATTGGATAGGCTTGGTACTCGGATTAAGAACAATATTATGCATTGTCATGGATAGATAAATACCTGTCATATCACTATAATCCCATGTGAAAATATCATAGAAATCATGAAGAACTTCCATGATATCATTTATTAGCAAGGGTGAGGGAAGCGTCGAGAAAAACTAAGCGCATATTTCTAGAGTTCCAAAGTTGTATTGTATTGTTTCTTCATGGATAAGGGATGAACAATATTCCATATATGGATTAGTAGGAATAGTATATTGCGGATCGGATTTATCGGTGGTGACGTCGATTCTCCGAGATAAGATGTATTAGTGAGAGATAAAGGATGATTCCTCTTATGATGAAAAGAGGGAAGATGATCGTAAGCACCCATGTAATCAAGTAGCATGTTATCCAGTAGCAAAAGTATCGAGGGTATCCCAAATAGTAGATGCATCATCACTAATGAGTTCCAAATGCACTAAGGGAAGTAAAGTAACATGAAATTTTTATAATTATCCATAGGATGCGTAGAAGGAGGTTGATACCATAACATGAACTTGTGTGACCACGTAGGGAGATCCCAAATCTTAGTGACTTTATGGTCTTTTTGATCTACATGTGTATTAAAGAAGACAAAGTAGCGGAAATATTCATATCCTAACCCATACCTAAAAAGGTCCTAAGTAATATCGAATGAAATAGGTGTTATCTAATTTTTCCCCTCAGGAAAATTTTTATCAAACATGACCTTCCACACCAAAGCAATGAAGAGGTCGGTTGGTCATGCGAGCCCACATTTCAAATCCAACAATCAGGTTACAAGAAGGCTCGACAATTTCAATGGAAGGTGGGAAAATGAATGGCCAAGGGAACATTGGAGAAGATCAGAGATCAAGTAAAAATATGGAGAAAGGCTCGAAGTTTTTGGACTTCAAATGTTTGGGTATCTTGGGAAATGGCCAGTTGAAAAAAGCGAAGAAAGCTAACTCAACAAGTCAAAATCGATCCCAGAACAAGTCAACTCGAAGCAAAGCAATAGAGTCGTGATAGGTGCCACGTGTCAGCTCAGCACACTTTCAAATGGTGCAATAAAATCAGAGACCCTAGGGATGCACTTCACCCCACATGTCAAACCCTAAGGGATGTAGCCAAAACACAAACAAAGAAGAGTAGACTCACGGATCATGCCAAGTGTCTGACCGTCACAACTTCAAGAGCCAAAGGAGGTGGTAAGTTTTTGGAAGCCCACATGGTTTCCACATGGAGCTAACTACAAATTTCCCACCGAAAAGGGGTTTTGACATTATATACATTGGGGCCCTTTACTCACCCAAAGGAACAAAGCAACATGATCATGGACGGTGCCAAGTGTCGATGCGTTGCATTCCCAGGACCCTTAAAGGTAGAAAACATCTTAAGGATGCGCAGGGCTTCCACATGGATCTTGTAAGGATAGACTCGAAACCCAAAGCGTTTGTGAAAATATTGGCGAAGTTCAATTCAATGTAGAATGAATCATGAAGCCCACAAATAATTTTAAATGCTCATATATTTTAAAATATTGTGAGATCTTGCATGGAATGCCTAACCCCTACCTTCTAATGACCATAAATTTTAGTTGGAGCTTAGATTTACACAAGAAAATACTTTTTGGAAAACTTACAGTCTCCCTATATAACTATGGCTAGATATCTTAAAACTAACAAGATTAAGTTATTCAAAAATATATATATAGTTCGTCATTTTAAGGGTGTCAGGTTTCTCACCTACCACAATGATGAAGGTATGGGCTCCTTTCTTGCCCAACAAGGAAGAGTACATGGAGGCATGGGTTTTGTAGTAGAATCCATCATTTTTAGGTAAATTAAATGCATTATAGGGTGGTTGAAGCAAGAATTTGAATTCTTCTCTCCCTCCTCTCTCATTCTTCCTATATATTGTAAGGAGGGACATTTTTCTAAGGGCTGGAAAAAATTTCTTTGAACCCTCCATTGTCCTCTTGTCTATAAGTGGATTTGTGGAGTTCAAACCTCTCATTCAAGTTGTAATGAAAATCTTACCTCTTGGCTAATGAATAGGGCCCCTAATGAATAGTTGATTGATTTAAACTTCAGATTCCGGAGGACATGGGATAGGATTCCATCGGCCATGAGACCAATAGATGAAGGTGTCTTTATATACTTCCTTAAAGCTTTCAATTTTGATATCACCATGATGATTCAATCAATGGGAGGTATAAATTTACCCACAACCTATAACATTGCTATTATAGCTCAAAATTTCTTAATTCAAGTTGGTAAACACTTGCACCTAGGCTACTTATGCCTCTTTATCTAGAAATAAGAGCTCCAAGCACTAGTACAACTCCTACATTAGCTCCCATTCCTTCTCTAAGAAATTAGAATTTATCTGAAGCTTCTACCTCATCTTTGAGAACTTTAAAAGAGTTACAGGAGGTCATGAAGCAACTACAAAACCTAGGAAATAAGCTAGTGACTATCAAGAGACAACAAGCTCAGAGTTCTAGACTGTATCAACCTTAAACTCAGTATCAATCTAGGCCCCAATATCAACAAAATAGACCACCAACTCAGGGCTATAAATCAAAGTTCAAACCAGGGACAACCTCAAGTTGTCAAGCCATTTTGACCATACGATCCAAATGCAGCTTCAACATAAAGAGCCTTGGTTTGGACTCAAAACAACATGTCTCAAGAATAAGACTAGTGCTTCCCATGTAATCAACCTCATAAACAGTTTATGTGTTTCAATGGTGTTTTTAAACAAGCTCTTATGGTGAAAACAACTGGTGTAGAACAAGAGTTAGGCCAAGAAGGAAATCAGTAGCACAAATTCAATCAAGAGGCACCTTCGAATGAGATCACACTTGTCAATTGACAGGCTGAAGATTTTTGTTGTATGAATCAAGTACCTCCTCAAACTGTAGAAGCCAATACATGGTCCAAGAAAAGGAATATTGGAGAGGAACAATCATCAAATTCAAATGATCCACAAACCTCTATTCCTCCACAAGGTGTTAGTAATCAAAATGCAGCTCTTAATGTACAAGGTTAGCCCAAGCCACCTTCTAGACCAATGCGAGTGCCGATTGTATCATCCCATGTGCAAGAGAAGAATGTGCAGGGAAAGGGTCAACATAGAGATAACTCATCACCATTCAACATCATTGAGAAGATGAAGAAAATGAATGTAAACATCTCAATGTGGGATTCATTGGCTATCATAGGACAAAGAGACCTATTACAATATGCTATGGAAAATTGGTCAACATCAAATCAGCCACCCAATCATCAAGAAAAATTTCTTATCGATGCAACTCAAGAAGGAGAAAATCAAGGAAATCACCAAGGTAAAAATTTGAATCCCCCACCATTCTACATTTCATTGATCATTGGAGATAAGTTAGTGCATAATTGCATTATTTATTCGGGAGCAAGAAGCTTAGTCATGCCAAAACAGATAGCTGATCAGTTGGGCCTTAAATATGAAGTCATCCTAAGGGCTTGGTGTAATTGGATGGGACATGAGTAAAAATGGTTGGAGTAATCAAATATTTGAGCCTCATGTTGTATGCATGTCCAAATGTCACAGTCTTACAAGATGTGTCTGTAATTTACCTTTTGCCTCTCTTTGTGTTGTGCCTATCAAGGGATTTCACAACCAAAATTGGTGGGTACCTATGAGTAGATTGGTCACACATGATTTTTGGGATGAGGTATGGAGCCAAGTCGACCATCCGGTCAGAACCAATTACAAATTTCCACATCAAGCCTCATGTGCCAAGTCCTATCAATGCAAATTGCTCGACTCTTTAATCGGAAGAATTTTCAATTGATCTAGAAACATGTACCAAGGTTGAGGGAATTCCATATTTGACTCTGGATGAATGGGAAAACAAAAGGCATGCATTTGATCCATACATGGATATGAAAGAATCCGAACTAGGTGTATATTATGTACACAAAGAAAATTCACCCATTCCTAACATCACCAGGCCGAAAAATAAGGATGACAATGAAGTTTGGCAACTGTATTTTGATGGTTCAAGAAGAAAACAAGGTGTTGGAGGAGGTGTAATGTTGGTATCACCACAAAATGTCAAGTACTATTCAGCTTTTCATTTTTAGTTTATCTGTTCAAACAACACAACTGAGTATGAAGCCTTAATTCACCGATTACATTGGGCAAGAAAGAGAGGCATTAATAATGTGCAAGTATTTGGTGATATTGACCTGATTGTGAACCAAGTTAGAGGAAAAAATGCTGCCAAGAATGATCTGTGAAGAACTACAAGAATCGGGTGTGTGGGATCTCATTGAAGATTTCAAAGATTTCAACATCAATTCCATCCCAAGAAAGAAAAAAATGAAGTAGTAGATAGACTGGTAGAAATTGGGGCTGCATTTGATGTTGTAGAAAGTCTCGAAGTGAAAAATATCATACTCATATCAAATTGATTGTAAGACCGGAGGTTCCGATAACAACACAAGTTGGAAAGTCTTTGAGAATGATCATAAAATTGTTAATTTTTACAAGAAGAAGCTGAGTTCTCTACTAGAAACAAAAACAAATTGGAACAGAAGTATGGTGACCAAGTGGTACAGCTAAGAACTAACAAATTGCCAAAGGTGCTTGTAACTTTGGACTCAATCTTTAACCCAAATTATCGGTTCTGAAGGAGAAGGAAAACATTCGGTGAGGGGTGAAGATTTAGAGCCCATTTAAGTAGATGAAGGCAAGACATTGCAACTTGGCAAAGTAAGTACCCAACAGAGAAATCTGAATTTGTTCATCTTTTTCAAGAATTCCCATATGTCTTTTCTTGGACTTATAATGATTTAAGAGGTTTCAACCCAAAGTTGGCACAAAAAACTATTGAGTTGGATTTAGAATCCAAGCCTATTAGACATAAACAAAGGCTGGTGAATCCTCGCATTGAGCCTCTCATGAATAAAGAGAAACAAAAGCTAATAAAGGAAATAATTATATTCCCAATCAAGCATTCAAGATGGGTTATTAATTTTGTACCGATGAAGGAAAAAGAACGGAGAAATTAGGTTTTGCGTGGAATTTCGAGACTTGAACATGACATCTCTTAAGGAACACTACCCACTCCCTTCAATGCAAAGCAAATTCCACAGTAGTAGTAGCTGGATCGAAATATTCTCTCTCCTAGATGGATACTTGGGGTATAATCTGATAGTAGTGAAAGAAAATGACCAGTTCAAAATTTCTTTCACCACTAAGTGGGTCACCTATGCCTATAGGAAAATTTCGTTTGGATTGTCTAATGCCAGAGCCACCTTCCAAAGGGAAATGGACATGGCATTCAAGGGGTTGATAAAAAAAAAGTACTGACATTTCTCGACGATATCACCGTGTTCTCCAAAATCACAACATATCACCTCTTTCATCTAAGACAAGTATTTCAAATATGTAGGAGATTTTGGGTATCATCTAATCCAAGAGAAATGCATATTCCTAGCTCACGAAGGCAAGCTCCTAGGCCATATTGTGTCAAAGGAGGGATTGACGATTAACCCAGAGAGAGTTGAAGCAATTCGAGCATTACCATTGCAAATTCATACGAAGGCTCTTTAGAGCTTTCTAGGAAGAATCAATTTTGTCTGCAGATTTGTACCAAATTTTTCTACTCTTGTGAAGCCAATAACATTGATGTTGAAGAAGATCATGGCCTTTAAGTGGAAAGTTGAAGGAAAAACAATTTTTGAAGCAACAAAATAGGCTATATCTCAAACTCCAACTCTCTTCTATCCAGACTTCTCTAAGTACTTCATGCTCTATTTCATTGGTGGTGGGAACACAATTTATGCAATCCTAATACAACAGAAGAAAGAGGGATATGAACATCCGGTCATTCGCCTTCTTTAGCCAAAATTTGGAGGACTATGAAATGGGATACTCCTTCATTGAGAAGCATGTTCTTGCAGTAATCAATCTCTTGAAGAAATTCAATAACCTAGTCTCAAACAACAAGATCCAACTATTGGTCTCTTATGCAGGAGTCAAGGACTTACTTCTAAACAAGGATCTAAATGAGAAGCATGCAGGATGGATCACTCATGTCATGGAATATGACATTGAAATTAAGGTCACCAAGTTGGTCCATGGAAAGGGACTATGTGAACAAATAGCCTCGAGCCAACAAGTTAAGGTAGGTGATGAAAATGAAGTTGTTTTGGTACTACAAGATGGTCAAGAGTAGACAAATGATGATGTGCCCACTCCTTGTTGGACTTAGAATATGGTACACTTCCTACAAACAGACCTATGCCCTCCAGAAATGAGAAAAGAAAAGAGGAGATACTTCAGATTACAAGCCATCCCATATGTGCTTGTTGATGGTGTTTTGTTCAAAAAAGACATCCATGGTGTTCTATTGAGGTGTATTGGACGGGTCAAATCGAGAAGGTGTTGCAAGAGTTTCATGATGGAGAGTCTGGAGGATATTTTTTTTTCATGGGTAAAATCTCTCAAGATAATGAATGTGGTTTATTATTGTCCCACGGTGTGTGTAACAACCGCTATACATGGATCAAAAAGTGCAAAAATGTGCATTATTCACAGGTGTAAGGAAAGACTAGAAGCACTTGCATTACACCCAATTTCAGTTTACCATCCATTCATGTAATGGGGATTGGAATTTATTATGGTCATCAATCCAAACTAAAGCCAAGGCCACAAGTGGATTCTCACGAATAGAGTATTTCACCAAGTGGACTGAAGCGGTAGCACTCAAAGAAGCAAACAAGTCTAACATACTAGAATTTTATGAAGAAATAGTGACTAGGTTTGGAGTACCGGCCACTATCATATCGATAAATGTATTGGCATTCCTAGGTTCCAAGATCACAAAATGGGCTGTTAAGAATAGAATCTACTTGAGCACCACTTCAAATTATTACACGCAAGGTAATGGACAAGAAGAGTCCACAAACAAGAATTTTCTTAGAATCATCAGAAGGAATCTTGACGAAAACCAGAGGACATGGCATGCCAAGCTAAAATCAACATTATGGGCTAACATGATCACACCAAAGAGGTCAACAGAAATTCCCCTTACATGTTAGTCTATGGGAAAGAGGCAGTGTTTCCTATATCATTAAAACTACCTACATTGGAGCTCATGAAGTAGTTGGAGTTGTCTGAGTTCGAACCAATGGAGGCCAGGTATGCAGAGTTGATGGAATTGGAAGAAATCAAATAACATGTAGTTCAAATGATGGAGAAAGATCAGGCCTTAGTCAAAAGATGGTTTGATAAGAAAGCAAGAGTAAGGACCTTTAAAGAAGGGGACTTAGTTACAAGTGGGATGCGAGATCAAGCAAAACCAAGAAGGTATTCCAAGTTTGATACCATTTGGAGTGGCCCCTACATGGTCATAGGATGTAAAAGTAGCAATTCCTTCCAATTATCTACATCGGATGGAGAAGAACTTCCGATTCCGATTAACAAGATCTACCTTAAACATTTCTAATGAAAAGAGAAAAGGTTTCACCCTTGTAAATATTAGCCTAGGATTCTAATTCCTCTAAGTGTGTATGCACATTTTTTTGTTGTAGTCTATGTTTCAAATTTCCCTAAGTGCCTTTGACACAGGTTTTTTTCTCCCAGGTTGTATCATTATATAGTTTAGTGTGCCTCTAAAAATGAATGTTGTAATAGTCCATTCTAGAAGCAAGTGAAAGCTCCAGGTCAAGATAATTTCCTACTCTCACAAATCTTATTTTTAAGATTTTCTTATAGAAATTAAGAGTGCAAGCATCGAGCAGGTTCAGGATCAGTAGATTACAAGTATTTGGGGCAAGATTCAAGGTTCAAGATCAATATCAGGATATCATTCATAACTCCGTACCCAATGGATACTTCAAGAAAACTGATCTTCCATCTAGGACGCAGTGATCCCACAAGCCACCAAATTTTTATCCAATTTTTACCCTTGAGTAAAATTTGATCAAACACAACCTTCCACACTAGACAAATGAAGAGGTTGGTTTAGTCATGCGAGCCCACATTTCAAATCCAACAATCAGGTTATAGCGAGGCTCAACAATGTCAATGGAACGTCGAAGAAGATAAAATGAATGGCCAAGGGAATGTCAAAGAAGATAAGAGCTCAACTGAAAAAATGGAGAAAGGCTTGATGTTTTTCGGACTTCACATATTTTGGGATCTTGGGAAATGGTTGGTTGAAAAAACAAAGAAAGCTAACTCGGCGAGTCAAAATTGATCCCGGAGTGAGTCAACTCGAAGCAGAGCAATAGAGCCATGGAAGGTGCCACATGTCATCTCGGTGCACTTTCAAAAGGTGCAATAAAAGTGGAGACCCTAGGGATGTGCTTGTCCCCAACATGTCAAACCCTAAGGGACTTATCCAAAAAAGAAAGAAATTAGAGTAGACTCGTGGACGATGCAGTGTCCAACCATCGCAAGTTCAAGAGTCAAAGGAGGGGGTAAAGCCTTAGAAGTCTGCAGGGTTTCCACATGGAGCTAACTACTAAGGTCCCACCCAAAAAGGGGTTTTGACATTCTATATAGTGGGGTCCTTTACTCACCCAAAGGAATGAAGGAGCATGATCACATATGGTGCCAAGTGTCGCACGTCACATTCCCAGACCACGAAAGGAAGTAAAAATGTTAAGGATGCGCAAGGCTTCCACGTGGATCTTGCATAGTAGACTCCAAACCCAAAGAAGTTTGAAAAATATTGGCATCAGGTCAATTCAATGTAGGATGAATCATGAAGCCCACCAAGAATTTTAAATTCTCAAATCTTTTAAAAGATTGTGAGAGCCCGTGTGGAACACATGACCCCCACTTGAGATGGCCATAACTTTTGGTGGGAGCTCAAATTTTCACAAGAAAAGACTTTTGGAAAAATTATAGTCTCCCCTACATAATTATGGCTAGATATCTTAAAAATAACAAGACTAAGTAATTCAAAAATGAGAAATACAGTCCGCCATTTTTAGGGTGTCAAGTTTCTCACCTACCACAATGATGAAGGTATAGGCTCCTTTCTTGCCCAAAAGGGAAGATTACATGGAGGCATGGGTTTTACAGTAGAATCCATCATTGTTGTAGGAAAATTCAATGCATTCTAGGGTGGTTGAAGCAAGAATTTGAATTCTTCTCTCCCTCCTCTCTCATTCTTCCTATATATTGTAAGGAGGGACATTTTTCTAAGGGCTGGAAAAAAATTCTTTGAACCCTCCGTTCTCCTCTTGTCTATAAGTGGGTTTGTGGAGTTCAAACCTCCCATTCAAGTTCTAATGAAAATCTTACCTCTTGGCTATTGTAGTGTACTGTATCAAATTTATGGAGCAATAATACATGTCTGTGGATGATTTTCAACCCTCTCTGTGTTCATTGCACCTCTCTGATCTCTCATTGCAATCTTGGTTATTTGTGTATGGTAGTTGTATTACATTTTTATGGTTTGTGTTTAATGGAAAAGTAGGGGTTCAACATTCCTTTGGTGCATCACCTCTGTTAGTTTAGGTTTATTTTCTTACAATCTTCTTAACCATGTCTCCTTGGCAAGTTAGAGTAGATTTTAGAGTAAGATCCTCTACAATATCAATGTGTGCATCTGGACAGAGGAGTTGGAACCAGCCTTCATCTAAAGATCTTTCCTGATTTTAAAGTTCCATACTTTGGAAAAATATTCATGTTATGCAAATCACAGCGATAGTTTCAACCCATCGAGTGGAGACATTCGGGAATGCTTGTGATTATGCATCAACAACATGAATATCAGTAGTTTGTTCAACATAGTTACAATACTCAAAAGGTGATGGATTAGCCGTACATCATATACAATGCCTTGATGACAGAATTTAAGTTGTGCATGTAGTGTAGAGGGGACCACATGCATAACATGGATCTAAGGTCTCCCTAGAAGGATACTATAATTAAGGTTATTAGGCATGACATGACATGGAATATTAATTATACATGGACCTATAGTGATGGGTAATTGGACAAGATTACCTAACAAGTGCTTTGGAATTTAATCAAAGCCAAAAATAGAGATGGATGAGGGATCCAAAGATGTTTCGACATACCAAAATGATGAAGGAAAGTGATGTTACAAATGTTGAGGCTAGATCCATTGTCAACTAGGGCATGTTTGACTTCAAATTTTTAACACAAACTTGAATATACAAGGTAGGATTATGTTGTAGTATTATTTTAGAAGGTAAATCATATGTTGTGAAAGTTATTTGATCTTCATTAAGGGATAAGGCCAAATTGAACTTATGGTATACATAGTCGGTGAAGTATGAGGAGGGATGTAATTGGTAGCCAAGTACTTCCTAAGCTTATCGATATAATCAGGGTGATTTTGTAAATAAGTGTGAATAGAGATATTCATGATGAGAAGACTCTAGGATGAAATAAACCCTAGAATGATAAAAGATGATTGAAGATCATATAAGTGTGGAGATCATGTTGGGCTCACTAAAATCATTAACTAAAATATGTAAATAAGGATAGTTAATCTAATCTAGAATGACATGTAAATTAAAAAAATGAATGTAGTAAATGACTATGGAAAATGACCTAACAACTATGAGAATGGAAATGCAAAACCCTAGAGTATTAAGAGATTTAAAATGAACTCAACTGATTAGTGAAGCTTGCTTTGGAATGTGTTGCGAAATTACTAGAGGAACAGGAAGCAAGGATAACTATGTAAAGGTCCTGAAAATGATGGATTAGAGCTATCTAGCTAGACACTCGGCACTCAAAGAAGGAGTGGGACACCTATGGTTGATTTGGTCTACAAAATGAACACCCTAGTTTGCGTAAGAGGTCATGAACTAAATTTTATAGGTTCGACAGATGGTTTAAAACTCTCACTATTGATTGCATTAGCTTCACTACATTATATCGAATGTCGCCGATAATAAAAGATGAATAGAATACCTACAAAGGCCTAGAAGAAGTATCAAAACCTAAAAAAGAATAATGTAAATGAATGGGTCAAACTGACCTCATCTTCCACAACAAAGGCTTACTAACTAAGTGTTACACTATATTTCTGACCCAAATGAAGTTATGGTGAGTGTTTGCATCATGTTCCCTAGGTGTTCTTATGTCACTCACACTTTGTGAAGTAGAGAGCAATAACTAGATGTATAAAATGTAATAGAATGTGTGCACGAAATAGAATAGAATCACAACCCCTATGCTTGTGTTACAAAGATGAACCAACCTTTTCCTTTATATGGAGCTAATGGATGTAAATGATTTCCAAATGGATGCAACTTTAGGAGGGTGATAGTAGTGACTAGTGCTTGGTCCCTCATTATGGTCTCATAACTTTATATTTATAGGGTTCTCTTTATCTAATTTCATAATTAACCCCAAAATGGCTGACCACCAAAAAGAAAAGGATCTCAAATAGATATAAAGAGCAAAAAAGTGCTGGAAAATTCTAGAAGGGTCTGGGGTGCCCCTATTGGGACCAGGGTGCCCATGGGCACCCCAAGATTAACCCAGGTGCCTTTATCAAAGCTAAAATTATGGAAAGTGATAAAAATTGACTGGTATCTATGTGGTGGAGGTCAAGAATGAAAACATAAATCAAATTAAAATGGTCAAGATATGGGGGTTAGTAATTTCTTCGCTCTAAATCCCTCTAAATAGTAGTATGAGATTGGGACTAAATAATGTCTACAAAGTGCGTGATTTTATGTCTACTGGGATTTCTTAGGGTCTTATCAAATATCAAGGTACTAGCTTATGTGATTTTTGATAACCTAATAAGTTTCCTTTTAGAATTTGTTTTCCATACTCTTTCTTTAAAAAATAAAAGGTATTGTAGTGACAATAAGTGTCTTTTATGTGCTTTTGGAGTATGTGGAATAGGGTAATCAATGAGGCATTTATAGTTGAGAAATTGTTATTAAGCATGTTATAATTTTATTTTTAGACCTATATATCATGGAGGTAGCTTTGTAAAGATAAATTTTAATAACCTCCCTCAAAATTTACTTGTGGAACCAGTTGAGAAAAATCCTAATGGGGAAATAATGATAATCCACCATTTTGAAGGAAATTCAGGTTATCACATAGAATTGGACCCCAATGACCAAGGCCCTATGAAGAAAATATCCCCCTCAAGTATACCAATTTTTAGGGGATTAGTCTTTAAAGATCCTAATCAATTTGTATTTGAATTCAAATTGTTATGCTAGACCTATGATTATACCTCTGAAACTCAAAAGCTGAAGTTGTTTCCCTTAACCTTGAAAGATACTATAATGGGATGGTTCATGGGACTAGCCCCCAAATCTATTCATACTTGGGAAGATATAGGAATAGTTTTCTTGGACAAGTACTAAGACTATTCCAGAGTTAGATATCGGAGGGAGGAACTCTTTAGGATACAAAGGAAGGAATATGAAAGTGTAAAATATTATCTTAATCGATTTCTTTTCCTTCATAAGAGTTGTGGCACATGCCTAGACATTACCCTTTTGAAAAAAATATTTATCAAAGGATTGGATGAGGAAAATCAAGAGGCTTTTAACTTAACGGGAAATGGAGACATGAGAAAACTAGATTTTATAGACCTTATTGATCTCTGTAGAAATTATTCTTGAACTCGCGTAAATCTAAGAAAACATAAAAGCGAGATTGTCAATGAATATATATCCAAGTTAAAATAAAAATTACAAACTTAAGAGTTGATCTCCTGGTATAACTTAATATAATTTTGGATAGGGGAAAATCCAAGAACACATAGCTATTGTTCATATATTATCCTAGATGCATGGATAAGCATGGGCTTAATAATTTTTATTAGATAAAACCAATGTTTGTCTTGTTTGTGATTTGAAATATGAATTTGATCAATGTGAATTATTACCCTTTCTCAAGGTTTTTCTAAAACAAAATATAAAAAGTTAACATAAAGTTAATAATGTATCTCAAAAGCAAGGAGGCAATTTTTCTTCAAATCAAAACAACCATTATGCCCTAAAAAAATGTTTTCCAAAACAATGGAAAAAACCATGGTCCTATCCTTAACCTTGGAATCAAAAATTTCACAAAAATGGGGTCCATAGTGGAAGATTTAACCGACATATTATCAACAACCATAGACTCCAAACCAATACACTTCCTCACCATTTCAACAATTGAATCTTCAATATCGGTAGTAATGGAATACTCCTCAAGGATGTGGCAAGAAATTTTATAACTAATGAATACCACAAGGACAATAACAAGCTTTGTTAAATGGACCCACAAATGTTATTCAAGTTTAAAAACCTCCTAAACTCAAATCCCAGCTCAAAATGTGGCTAATCCAATGAATGTTAGGCAAGGATATCCAAAGCATATGCTATTGAAACCGATAAAATTCCCACAATAAATTCCATTGAATGTGATAATATAATGTTACACTCAAAAAAGATTTCTTCTAATAATTATTCACCAATCAAAAATAAGTTTTAGAAGAAAAAGGAGGAGAAGATGAAATACAACCTAAACATACTTTTGAAAAAACATCTGACCCACTTCTAAAAACACCATTCCCATCCAGGTTCTTAAGTAAAGATCATACCCCAAACTAGGAGGGACCTGAATCAGATTTAATTCGGGATTAAAAAAATGAGTATTGGAATTCCTCTTATGCAATCCCTCGAGATATATTCCACAACTAAACAAAACCATCAAATAACTATGTGTCAAAAATCTAGGAAGGAAGAAAAACTAATCAAGGACCATACATTTTGATGGAAATATGGATAGTGTATTGGAAGGAAAGATGATTCCTTCTAAGTATGGTGATCGTGTGCATTCTATAGTTATAGTTTGTATAAGGAATGTGGAAACTCCAAATGTATTGATTGAATTAGGAGATGAAATCAACGTAATGAATATAGGAACTTTGTAAACATTATCCCTTTATAATTTAGAATAAAATCTAGTAGTCTTACAAATGGATGACCAATCTATTGCTAAACCCAAGGGAGTCATAGAGGATGTAACAATCACAATTGAAGCATGGGATTATTTAGTAGACTTCATGGTTATTAAGACAAAGAATAAGAAAATTGAATATCCCTTAATCTTAGGACACCGATGATTAGAAACACTTTATTACAACACTCATTGATTGCAAGATAGGAGATATGCAATTTAATAATGGACGTGATGCAAAGAAAATATCTTTGTACCCAGTTGCAAAACCTTTTCCACTTCATGCAATCAATGGTGTATTGGTGAATCGAGATGACACCGAGGATGTTGTTTCCTCATTGGATATAGTAATAATACAAGAACACTCACATTAGATTCAAGACTAAGATTCTTCCTCGAAATTTATTCACAAGCATTACAGATAAAAAAGAAGAGATCTTATATGATAGCATGTAGCAATTAATATGTCCCTTCTCAAGAAACATTGACCTTACAAATAATGTTCTTTAAAATATATTTTAAATCCCTATGTTTCTTCCTCATAGATATCCCTTGAACTCATTACTAAGAGGGTATCCAATTCTAAATTCTATCCATCCAAATACAAAATAGTCACCTATTTTTCTAGGAAGACATTGGAAATTAATGGTTGGCTTACTAATAAAGAGGAAATACCATGTTTATACTTTTATTCTCTCATCATAAATATTTTTCTTGGGAATAAAATGATATGAAGGGTATTCATAATAAATTTTCCCACGTCATATTTATACCAAGCATTCTAGGCGAGTTAAGCACCCCCATAAGAGGACAACCCTTTCCCGAGAGAAATTATAAAGATTGAAATTGAGAAACTACTCCAAGTGTGATTTATCTATTCAATCTTAGATAATCAATGGGTCTTCCCATTGATCGTAGTGCCCAAGAAAAATGGAAAATGGATGGTTTGTGTTCACTATAGGGAATTGAATAAATGTACTCATAGATACCATTTCGCTTTACCCTTTATTGACTGATTTTTGGATAGCCTATCGGGGAAGAGATATTTTCCATTTCTATATGGCTTTAGTGGATACAACAAAATTATGGTAGAACTAGAAGACCAAGATAAGACCACATTTATGTGCCCATGAGGGAAATTTTATTATAGATTTTTATCTTTGGGTATATGTAATGATTCTTCCACTTTTCGAGAGCCATGTTAGTAATTGTTTTTTATCTTACTCATGGCTTTGTGGAAATTTATATGGATGACTTCAAATTCTATGGAACTACATTTCAAGAAGAAATAAATAATTTGGATAAAGTTCTCTCTAGATGTGAGAAACATAAACTATATTTCAAAAATGAGAAGTGTCTTTTTATGTCTCGAGCAAGGGATATTTGTAAGATACCATGTTTTAGAAAAAGGAATAAAAGTGGATATAGATAAAGTCAATATCATTATATAACTCCCATCACCCAAGAATCAAACCGAGGTATGAATATTATTAGGAAATACATGCCATTATAGGATATTTATCCTGACTTTACCAATTAGCCTTTCCATTGTTTGTATTTATAACTAAGGATTCAGAATTCCATTGGATAAAGACTTATAAAAAGGCTTGAGACATTATATAAGAGAAAATAACCCATACTCTAGTTTTGAGATGTCCAAATTGGAAGCTTTCTTTTCATATCCAAACTGATGCTTCCAATTAGGTAGTAGGGTTTTTTTTTGGACAACAAGAAGAGGGAGAGGAAATGCATGCAATCTATTACATCATTTAAAATCTCTCCCCAGATGAAATAAAATATACTACCACAAAAAATAAATATCTTGTAATTGTTTATGCAATCAACAAATTTTTCCCTTACATCACAAGGTATCAAGTTATTATTCATATATACCACTCTGTCATTATATATTTATTGAGTAAACCCTTGGTTCATGGGAGAATTATTAGATGATTGTTGTTTTTATAGGAATTCAATAGTAATATTGTTGATAAACCTGGTAAAGCAAATATGGTAACTGATTTTATTTCAAGAATAATTGTTGCATGTACATATGAACAAGTGAGGGATGATTTCCTAGAAGATAACTTATTTTTGTTTCCACCAGCTCTCCTTGGTTTGCTGATATGGCTAATTACTTGGCCATAAGGAATTTTCCATATTTTCTTACACCCAAGAAAAGAAAACAACTAATTAAGCAGATTGTAATGTATAAATGGTTTGATGGAATGCTTTTTAAATGTGGACCTAATTATGTCTTAAAAAAGTGTGTGGACTCGAAGATGAATTCTTTGATACACTTAGATACTTCCATGATGATCCATCAAGAGGACATTATTTAGTCAAAATAATAATTCATAAGGTTCTAGGAGATAACTATTACTTGTCTTCAATGCACAAGGATGTTAAGAAATATGTGTGGCAATGTGATAAGTGCCAACGTATGGGGAAACTAATATTTTCAAATGATATGCTTCTTAAACCCCAATTAGTTATGGAAGCATTTGAAAAGTGGGGATTGTATTTCATAGGACCAATTGATCCACCTTCTTGATAAATATATCTTTGTATGAAAAAATTATATAAAAAAATGGACTAAAGTAAAATCTCTTCAGTATGTTAGAGATGAAAAGGTTGCACATTTCTTATATGAGCATATTTTTCAGAGATTTGGAGTACCAAGGTCAATTGTCTCATATCAAGGACCTCAATTCATGTCAAATGTGATAAGTAATTTTGTGGAAACATATCAGGTAAGGCACAAGAATTCATCCCCTTACCACCCTCAGGCCAATGGTCATGTTGAGGTTACGAATAGGGAGCTAGAAAACATATTGAAAAAAGTGGATGTTTTAATAAATAATTGGGTGTACAAGTTTCCGAAGAAGTATGAGATTATAATACAAATTTTTAATAAAATAAAAGATTAATTCCATGTGAGATTTTATTTGAGAAGAAACCTATATTCCCCATAGAGTATTAGATTCAGACATTAAAAACAACTCGATGAAGTTGGAATTGAATTTTCGAGAGCAAAAATATCAAGAATTACCCGGTTGAATGAGTTGGATGAGATGATATTAGGACCTTTGCATAAAATTGAGGTAATATAACATCAAAGGAAATTTTTTTATTACCGAAACATCAAACAGAATAATTTTGTAAAATGATAATGGGCTTTGCTATTTGACTCAAAATTCAAGGAATTTAAAGGAAAGGTACAAACAAGATGGAAGGGCCCGTATCAAATTAAAGAAGTCTACAATAGCGATCTTGTGTAGTTTTTTCCAATTGATGGTGAAAGAAAGGTGATGTTGGTTGATGGTCATAAACTAAATTTATACTAGAAACCAACATCTTGTTGTTATGCAAATGGGTAACATGAAAATTTCAAATTTTCATGCATGACAACGAACCGTAGTATCCAAAATTTGGATTGTAAACCTTCTTGGGTACTCTTACAAATTAGTTCCTCCTTTTTGTCGGGGATATACAAATAATTTTAGTGCTCTCATGTGTTGTAATGACATCACCCACGTGTTGGAAAGATTGAATCAAGCTCATGAGATCCTTTCAAGATAGTGTCTCTCGAGGTAGATTTTTTCAAAGTGGACTTAGAAATGGATATTTTTAGCCTTTCTAAGGCAAGTGTACATTCTTTGGAGAATATTTAAAGACCTAAATTAATCGGGGAGTTGTATTAAGGAGATGAGAAAAAATTTCAATTTATTTAGGAATATTTTGGAAATATTTGGAGGTTTAGGAGCAAGTTTAGCAAAAACGGAACTTGGAAGTAAAGGATTTGGAACTTCTAAAAAGTGCCTAAGCTTTAGAAGATGATTTCAAGAGCTCTAGAATGATTTATAGGTCAAAAAGATACCATTTTGAATATAATTAAAGTATCTTCATTATGGTATTTTCACATTTGTCACAATACCAAGGAGCTTATCTTCACAACTCATTTTTGCAACCACACCCTATGATCCTGAGAAAAAAAGGATATTTTTGAGAGTGTTTTAGGAAGAACTATATCATGGGACCCATTCAATTCTTATAGAAATTATGTTTTCAGTAAAAATAATATAAATAACTTCCCAAAAGACATTTGGGAGCTCAGGAAACTTCATTTTCATTGTTCTTCCCAAGGTACACTCTCGCAGTTAGAATTTTTTTCTAGTGCCACATGTTAGCATGAGGCTAAGGTGCACTTTTTGTCCCTCTCATCCCTTTTAAAAGGGGAAAAATGGGACCTAATTTTTTTCCCCACCTATGAACTCTGGACCGACCACATGATGTTCGGAATCCTTTGTAAGCACATTTTATAAGATTCCTAGCCCTTGCCTTGTGCACCGCATATCTGCCACTTGTCACCATGAGGATAGGTTTAATTTTAATGCCCATTTCATCCATTTACAAGGGGACCAGGGGAACTTTTCTACCCCTTCCTTTCTCCCACATGGTTCTTCACGCAACCGAAGCTCAACTCTCGAGTGAAAAGACAATCTTTTCTCTCTCCCCATCCACGAATGCATGTGTGCCACTTGTCCTCATAGGGCTTGGGTGCATTTTTTTCCCTTTGTCCCTTCTCCAAGGAAAAAAAGAGGATAAAAATTTCACTTCCTCTCCATAAAGCTCAAAGATCGAGTTAGGATTTTTAAGCTCTTCCTCCAAATGCTCAAAATTCACTCGAACTCGGAAATTATTTTACATAATTTTCTCCTCCATTGGTCTTCCTACGTTCCTCCCTTTATGTTAAATCGACACTTAAATTTTCCTTTGTAATTTATATTTCATTAATGTATGTATTAGGAATAGGATGTTGTTAAGTATAATGAGTATTAGCATATGATAGAAGATAATGGCACTACCAGTGACGCATGCCAATAATGTATAGTACATGCAAGTAATAGTCAAAAGTACAATAGGAATGTTGTGGTAAAAAGTAAATATTTGTCGTAAGTGGTCCAAAGAATGTTAAAATGTCAAAGTAAGGGTAAGTAGAGAAGTAGGGTCTACATGATTAGGAATTAGAAATATTATATTGGTAATAAGGACAAGGAGTGAGTTCATAAATATTTTGTGTATTTTATTTGTAAAAAGTCTAAAAATGTGGAACCCATGTGAAATGATAAGGTTTATCTTATCTTAAAAGATAAGCTTACATGTACGAGATAAGAGTTAAGGTATGAAATATGTTTCGTCGAGTAGCTTTCTTATCCTATCTTAGAGATAAGATGGATAAGCCTAGAAGTTCTATAAATAGAGAGGCCACCCTCCTCATTTATCATAGAAGGAAGTAGTGAGAAATATTGTATGAGTAAGTGTAAAGGAAGCCATCATTTTGAAGGTGTGTTAAAGAAGCCATTAATATGTGTAATTGTGAAGTCTCTCCCATAGTTATGGTTGGAAGGAAAGTGAAGTCAGTAACACTTGAAGTACCTCATGGGTGAGATTGTAACAATTTCATGTTGATATTATAATTTACACTTATATTTCAGATTTATCATCATTCCTTCTTATCATAGTCTATGGTATTCTTGTGTTATGTTTGTTGTTGTGTTTCTAGATTACATCCACCAAACTAAAATTTGTGCATTAGTAAATAATCATAGCACGAGGAGTTCCGGTGAAGAATTATCATAGTGCCGGATTGGTGATGACATTTTGGTTCCGTTGCGGGACCATTCCTCATTGGTGGATTTTTAGAGAGATATTCTCTCTTAGTCAGAAAACATTTGGAGGGAAACCTTGTTTTTATCTGTGCATATTAGTCCCCATGATACAGTCACTTTTTGCCATGAATAGTATTTACCACAAGGTAAAGTCACTCTTTACTGTGAATAGTATTTACCGCAGTAATTTCACTTTTTACTGTGAATAGTGTTTACCACAGTAAAGTCAGTTTTTACCACAGTAAGTCAAGTTTTACCATAGTTTACCGTGGTCATTTTTATTTTCTATTATAGTGATTCAAATTATTTGTGCACATAAGTCTTGTTGATGGTACTTGTGGGTTGGTATTTCACTTGTGGTTACTTTTGAAAATGGGGAAGATTTCTGTTTTTTCAGCCCAATCTAATGAAGATGCTTCCTCTTTCATTCAAGAGTTTAAATGATCTTATATTTGTAATGGCCTTATAAGAAGGGAACAATGGACTGAATTTTTTCCTACCTTTTTGGATGGTTCAGCCCTTAGGTGGTTTAAAACAGTGGGTGATAATGTGAAAAACTCATGGGATTTATTAATCGAAAGTTTTCTTGAAGAATGTGGTGAACAACAAAAATATGTAGATCTCATGATCAATATCATAAATCTATCCCAAGGAGAGAAGGAGAAGATAAGGGATTATCATGCTCGTGTTCTAGAGCTAAGGAGGAAGCTCGATACCCAGATCCAGAAGGAAGGATTAGCGGATGGGTTGATGAATGGCATGGATAATCTCCTCTGTAAGCACTTCATTCTTGGGATGAAGCCAGAGATCAAACAACGAGTGAAGTATGACTACCCAAACTACCATTGAACAAGCAAAGGAGATTGCAAGAAGGAAAAGAAGAAAGCATGGAAGAGGAGCCCAAAGAAATTACTTGCTAAAGTAGAGCCTATACCAGCACCTTTGGTCCGTATTCCACAACCACTCTTGGTGAGCACAAATATTTCTCCTAGTACATCTACTGAGTATGAAGATTTTCTCGGGAAGATGGGCCGATTAACTATTAATCTTCTTGAGGAAAAGAATTTAGTTCTTAGGGAGGAGATAGAGGTGTAAAAGAAATATTTCTGAAGTTGTATGTTATGGTTATCATAAAAGGGTCATTATAAGTATAATTGTCCAGATAGAGCTTCTACATTTGGTACAAGAGATAATGATAACTAAAAAGAACTTATGAATTCTTTTGATGTAGTAGATAAGAGCATAAATAATGAATTAGATGTGTTTGTAACAAAAAGAAAGAAAGAAAAGATAACCAAGATGGAAATGATCCTAAGAAGATGAAAGGAGAAACTAGTAAGAAACATAGGAGAAGAAAGTTGGGCTGTGTAGGATTTTCTGATTTCACAGGGAAAAGGACCATACTCCATCTTAGAAGACCTGTCCAAAAGGCCTGCAACTATTACATATGGTCAACTCTTGGCTATGTCTTATGAGAAGAGGTGGGAGCTGCGAAGTGGACTCAATGCTCGACGAAGGAAGGAGGTTGAGGTCCCTGTTTTAGAGGCAGATGCAGATCCCTACGCTCCACAAGCTAAGGTATTATGTAATGGTATTTCAATTCATGATGTCTTAGTTGATGGAGGTATTGCGGTTAATGTAATGACCGAGTCTGTAATGAATATGTTTGGTTTAAAAATTGATCGCCCCTCAACACTTATGTTAAGGTCATCAAATAATGGAAAAACTAAACTAAAAGGTGTTGTTTCAAATGTGGCAATATCATTATGGGTGTTGTATGTGTGGTAGAATTTCGGTGATGAAAAATGGTATGCATTGCGTACCCAATGTTCTTGGGAAGACCATGGCTAAGGAGAGTTCATGCAAGAAACTACTAGAATGAAGGCTTCATGACACTTCGACGTGGTAGAGAGAGGGTGAAGATAAATGTGATCCCTCGGCATCATAAGACAAAACTTGTGGATTCAAGTGATGAAACTGATGATTGGACATCCTCTGATTACTCTAGTACTAGTGAAGTGGACATAGAAGATGAATAAAGTGAGGTTGATGTTTCGGTCATGGATATCCTTCTAGTCACACCGACTCATGAACCCATAAAATTATCTAAAGAAGAAATTGATGATTGTCTCCAACAAATAAAGATTGGTGATGCTGTGATGGAGAGTGAGAAGGAATCCTACCTCCAGCTCTTTCGAAGGTACATACACCTATTCACTTTTGATTACAAGGAACTCCGTCAAGTAAGTTGGGTAGAACATTCTATTGAGCTGGTAGATGGTGCTAAGCCCATAAAGAAAATTCCATATAGAATGAATCCTAATTTTTCCAAGACTGTAAAAGAAGAAATAGATAAGTTGCTTGAAACAGGATTCATATTTGCTATGGAGAATTCAGAATGGGTTTCTCCCATTGTGATCTCAATAAAAAATAATGAGAAGCTATACATTTGTGTTGATTATAGGAAGCTAAATAAGGCAACAAAGTAGGATCATTACCCTCTTCCATTCTCGAATCGATCTTAGATGAAGTAGGCGGCTAGAGTGTTATAGTTTTGTTGATGGATATAGCGAGATACACCAAGTTCATATAGCGTAGAAATATCAATCAAGACCACATTCACCACTCCTTGGGAATGTTTTCTTATAAATTATGTCTTTTGGGTTGTGTAATGTTCCGAAACGTTCAAAGTGTTTGATGAATAGGGTGTTTTAACCCTACATTGGGAACTTCATCGTGAGTATTTCTAGATGATTTTTACATCTATGGGGGCAAGATGGACCACTCCGCACTAGATGGAGACAACATTTTGAAGGTTAGATGAAGCACAAGCCTCACTAAACCATACAAAGTGTGTCTTTGGATGTTTTAAATGTGTTTTGTTAGGGCATGTTGTATCCAGAGAGATGGTATTGGTATTGATCCTGATAAAGTTTCAAAAATAAAAGAGTTACCATTTCCTATGAATAGAAATAAGTTAAGATCATTTTTAGGCCATGTGGGTTACTATAGAAGGTTCATCAAGAATTTCTCAAAGATTGCATAGCCACTAACCTAGTTCTTGAAAAAGGATGTTACTTATGAACCAGGAAATAAGGCGCATGAAGCTTTTAAAAAAGCAAGGGAGCCCCGGTGTCTTCACCTATTTTAAAGAATCTAGATTAGAACAAGCCATTCATTGTGTATACTGATGCCTCAGATGCAGCACTAGGAAGTACTCTGAGCCAAAATGATGAAAATGGGAATGATCATCCAATTTACTTTGGGAGCAGACAAATGAGCAGTGCTGAGGTAAATTATACTGTAACTGAAAAAGAGGCTCTAGCTATCATTTTTATTGTAAAGAAGTTTAGAAATTACTTGCTAGGGCAGAAATTTATAGTTGTAATAGATCATCAGGCTCTAAAATATATTGTAAATAAGCCTAACCCATCGGGAGGATAGCAAGATGGATAATTTTTCTACAAGAATTTGAATTTGATATTTTAGATAGGCTAGGAAAGAAGCATGTCAATACAGATGCACTCTCTCGAGCCTATGATGGTTTAGGTTCATCTTGTGATGATGATGATTTTCCAGATGCAAAATTGTTATCCCATGACACATTCCCTAGTGAATACATAGATATTTGGAATTATCTAAATGAATTCAAGTTTCTTGATGGTGCCAATGTAAAGACTAAGAGGGAGATTACTCAAGCCGATCGTCCATATTCTATTTTACATAGAGTATTATTTCGAATAGGACTTTATGGATAGTACAAGAGGGCAATTAGACGTGATCAAGGGAAGGAGCTGATAGAAGAATTCCATAGTGGTACATGTGGAGGACACCTCTCTGGACAACTTACAACAATAAGGATCTTGGATGCAGGTTATCACTAGCCCACTCTTTTTAGATATTGTTATAATTATTGTAAGACATGTGATATTTGTCAAACACATGGTAACCATAAGACTTCATCTGCTCCATTATGCCCTATTCTTCCACTTAGTCCCTTTGAAAAGTGGGGAATAAACATTGTAGGTCCACTTCCAACTACCCCACACCAAAATAAGTATATTGTAGTTGCCACGATTATTTAACCAAATGGGTTGAAGCTAGGCCATTGAAAACAACTTCCATGGATGAGGTGGCAAGTTTCATTTATGAATGAATTATCACAAGATTTGGTTGTCCATTAGAAATTGTAACAGATCAAGGAAGCCACTTCATTAATGAGGTAGTAGAAGCCCTAGTCAATAAGTTTTCTATTAAGCACAGGAAGGAAACAACATACAAGCCAAGCACAAATGGACAAGTGGAACGAACAAATTTTGTGTTGTGTCAAATTCTAGCAAAAGATGCAGCCTTGCAGGTACATAAGTGGGATAAAAGGATTCATGTAGCATTGTGGGCATATAAGGCAACATCAAAGTCAACAACGAGAATATTCCCCATTTCAGTTGGCTTATGGCATTGATCCAGTTCTTCCTATTGAGTTTGATATTCCCACTGTGAGAGTTATGAAAAATGAAAGGATGGATGAAAGTGATTCAGTAAAAGAAAGGTTGGTACATCTTCATTTGCTAGAGGAAATGAGGGAAATAGCAAATGATATAAGCTATAAGAAGAAAATGAAGCGAAGGAATACTTTGATCAAAAGAACTATTGGTCTCCATTTCATGTGAATGACTTGGTTCTAGTATATGATTCCGATACAAAAAGAAGACAGAGAAAATTTATTCCAAAATGGATGGGGCCCTACAAAATAGTAGCTGTGCATGAAAATGGTACATACCAACTGGAGGAATTGGATGGCACTCCCATTACAAAATGGGTCAACCACAACAAGTTAAAGATTTTCCAAGCACCGGAATAGTCTACTCCGAGGACAAAGTAGAATCTAGGAAGGGGGAAGATGTCGACACTAAAATTTTCCTTCGTAATTTCTATTTCATTAATGTATGTATTAGGAATAGCATGTTGTTAAATATAATTAGTAGTAATGTCCAATAGAAGATAAATGTACTTGCTAGTACGACACCGCTAATAATGTATAGTATGGTAATAGTCAAAAGTACAATAGGAATGTTGTGGTAAAAAGTAAATATTTGTCGTAAGTGGTCCGGTAATGTTAAAATGTTAAAGTTAGGGTAAGTAGAGAAGTAGGGTCTACATGATTAGGAATTAGAAATATTATATTGGTAATAAGGACAAGGAGTGAGGTCATAAATATTTTGTGTATTTTATTTGTAAAAAGTTTAAAAATGTGGAACCCATGTGAAATGATAAGGTTTATCTTATCTTGAAAGATAAGCTTACATGTACAAATAAGAGTTAAGGTAAGGAATATGATTCGTCAGTAGAGAATTCTTATCCTATCTTAGAGATAAGATGGATAAGCCTGGAATTTCTATAAATAGAGAGGCACCCCCTCATTTAGCATAGAAGGAAGTAGTGAGAAATATTGTATGAGTAAGTGTAAAGGAAGCCATCATTTTGAAGGTCTATTAAAGAAGCCATTAAGAGGTGTAATTGTGAACTTTCTCCCATAGTTATGGTTGGAAGGCAAGTGAAGTCGGTAACACTTGAAGTACCTCATGGGTGAGATTGTAACAATTTCATGTTGATATTATAATTTACACTTATATTTAAGATTTATCATCATTCCTTCTTATTATAGTCTATGGTATTCTTGTGTTATGTTTGTTGTTGTGTTTCCAGATTACATCCAACAAACTAAAAGTTGTGCATTAGTAAATAATCATAGCACAAGGAGTTCCCGTGGTGAAGAATTATCATAGTCTTGGATTGGTAATGACAGTTCCCATGATCACAAAAGATAAATTTATACAAAATTTTCCATTTTTTAAAGGTTCGACATGCATTTTTTTCTGGATGACTCCATACACAGGAAAGTGAAATTCTCATATCTCACAAACTAGTGCAGGGATCGAGGTGGAGTTTATTTATATCTTCCCCATTTCCAAATGATTTAAATGAGAAAGTGCCATCATATTGAATTATTCCCTAGTTTTTAATGGAGTAAAACTATTTTTTGTGCCCTGGATTTCATCCCTTCAATTTCCCATAACTCCGGGAGACGGATCGAACTAAAAACTTAAACACATAATCCGGAAGAAAAATCTATTCTAGTGAATCTAATTTCGTTGAAATCCAAAGTGTGAAAGAAAATTTATAAAAATATTGGGGACTCCATTAATGGATTCTACAACACATTAGTGAAAGGGAATCAAGGTACCTCATCACTTCCTATGGTTCTAATGGGCGAATCTTGAAAAATTGGAGTAGAGATTCAAAATGAATTATGTAAAAATATGCAAGTGGTTTCATCCAAATACGAAATTAAGAAGATAAATTTATATTTTTAGTAAGTCCCTACCAAATAGCCTACTAAAAATATTAAGTTCGAGGAAATTTTGCTTTCGAGTATCTCAAGACATTCCTTCAAGTACAAAACATTCAAAAGTGCAAATTTTGCAAAATCGGTAAGAATGGGCACCCATGTGCAACATACTAAAAATAATAAATGACCAAAATGAGATCAATATGATCACACATGATTCTCCTCTCCATGCCTTGCTAATTTAATCTTTCATTGACATCAAATCTTCAATTGGCGAGAAAATGCTTGGCTTCATGAGCTCGGTGAACATATGATGTCTCAAATAGGAAATTAAAATATTGGGAGATCCTATAACTCTCCACCTTTCACTAAGTTGTGACCATATCTTGATATATCTCCTTATGAGAATGAAAATGAAAAAATCATGTTGATGGAGGAGTGAAATATGAATTGTGACTCGTATGGGTTAATTCCTAATTCTGGTCATCAATGTCCTTAGGGTGACAGGATCATCATAGTTGCATTATACAAACAAGTTGTTTCAAGCCCTCATTCATATGCATGATTAGTAAAAAGGAGTAGCATATTTTCATGGTTTGTTCAAAGGTGTGAGGACATTGTTCATTTTCTATAGTTTTCTAGTGATCAAGTGCTTCTCCCTTCTTCACTCAATGTACTGATGGACTACAATTATTGATCATTTAAAAGGAGGTTTCTCATGGTGCAAAAAGAGTTAAAGCTCATGAGTGTTCATCATTTAGAGGAGGCTTCTTTCATCATAGATGGCCAAATTTATTCATTCGATTTCATGATGTATCAAGGAATTTAATTGGATCATCATAAGGAGTGGATTTTATTCATCTCATCCCTTCTCTCTCTTTTCTAATTTTTCATTGAGCATAATCATTGTATTTTGTCCTATTCACTTAAGTGACATAAATTGTAAATTGTAAAAGTATTTTCTCAAAATTATAATAGAAATACTTAATTTTTTTCTCTTCAGGGAAATTGAAAAGTCACAAAATGGAATAGGAACACGAAGAGTTATGTGGGGGAAGATAAGAGGTCAATTCACATTGTTATAAATTGAATAGGCTTCTCCATTTCAAAGGATCCCGAAAGTTTGTATTTTTGGGTAGCGATTGTGAATTTTGGTAGATTGATTTATGTTTTGTACTAATCACTACAAATAAATGAAAGCTATTTTTCTTCCATTTTCCTTTCTCATGTTTCCTCTTTTCCCTCTTTTATGCACATTTTAAGCAAGGTGATCTAGAAAGAAATTTGTATCTTTGATAAATGAATATAAGAACTTTGTGTCTAGGTTTTTTCTTCTCACTAAATAACTTCATTGTTTCTTTCCTTTATATTTAATGATGAACTACATCGGTTATTGGGTGAACTCTACAATTGGCCTTCTCACATTAAGAACCTTCCTTTCCTAGTTTCTCCCCACCTCACATCGTTGTAATTTCCTCCCATGTACCCCATTCAAGAAATTTTACACAGGTTTAGTGGAGTGTTCTGTGTGATCCCCGACCTATTTCATCAACCCACAACATTGATAAAGGATTAGATTAGTTTACAATCAATAATGGGAGTTACACCATTCAATATAGAGGGGCGTAACCTTGTAAGCATTGGCGGAGACACCTAATTTACCATATCGATAAATTTTCTCACCAACACATCTAAGAAGAATTTAAAAATATGTTTGAATTTAATTCAATTCTAAATTACTTGGAAGAGGTATCCTTGTCCAAGTTAATTCAAAGTTAAATTGATTCTTAATAAATGTGTGTTTCACCATTTTCTTTAAGAGTTTGGCCAAACAGATAAGGGTATGGTCTAAGGAGGGATACTTTTGTGATGGTTGGTTTAAATATCATTACATGCGTTCAATTCTTGATCCAATGCTAACTATGAGATATTCCTTTTGGCTAGGAGGAACTACCCGAAATACAAAACAAGACCGAAAAGAGTTAAATAGTATATGACAGCTTGAATGCCTAGTATATGCTTAGATTTGGGAAGTGTGAAACTTCCTATAAGGCCGTCAATCTACTATTTATAAATCAATATAAAATAAATTAAACATGTAAATAAAGAATATAGTGCTAGCTTTCTAATCTGGCACCTCGAGTTAATATCAAACATCGATCCAATTAAATACTAAGGTGTTGTGTAGGTAAAGGTTTCAGGTCGGGTTGCGGGTAATGCAGGTGGTCTGTGGGTCACAGAAAGGGTCTTGGTAAAGTTGGGTAAGGTGTTTGGGTTGTTTTAGGTGGGGTAGGTTGGTTGCTATTCTCAAGCAATTTTATCGAGACATAAAGACCGATGCCGTTCGGGTGGTGATGTCGGTTTAGGTATAGCCGTTACCGGTTTAGGGTGACCGATATCAGTCACTGTGGAAAGTGAAAGGGAGTCAGGTGGAGGGTATTTGGGCTCTCTTATGTCTTAGAACATAGAGTTTAAACGGTCTCTTTGGGGAGGGTAAGGTGACATGTCCAAGATAGGTGTGGTAAGGTTTTAAGTGAGGTTTGGGGTAGGATAAGGGTTGATTTGTTAGGTTGGGTTGACAGTCATAGTGACCAATATCGATTAAGGAGACCTATGTCGGTATAAGGAAGACAGATCACAATTAGGGTTAGCTAGTGTTTGGTGACTGTGGGAAGCTAGAATATGTTGTAGAACAAGTCTCGGGTCCTCTTTGTGATCACACAAATATTTTGGAGGGTGTTTTTGAGGTCTCAAGCGTGAGGGAGGTAGTTTTGGGATAGGCTTTTGAATTTTATGTTGGGTGTGAGTGGGTGGTTGATAGAGAGAGAGTGAAGGATAGATTGAGGTAAGACCAATGAATGGATGAAGGAAAAGAGAGAATACAACTACAATTCACATAGGAGAAAACCAACTTACTTAGAGTTCGTAAGGGTTCTAAATTCTCGTAGTGGTGGTGAGGTGGTTGAAGATCTTTGGTGAAGGTTGATCTTTGGAATGGTGCTCAGTACAATAGAAGTGCTTCCTAGAATTCTACCATGAATGGAAATACCTTTGGATCAGTCTTTGTGCTAGCTATGGTACATCTGGATGTGTGAAAGTGCTCTGGTTCGATATAGAGGGGTGTAACCTTGTAAGCATTAGTGGAGACACGTAATTTACCATATCGATAAATTTTCTCACTAACACATCTAACAAGAATTTAAAAAAATGTTAGAATTTAATTCAATTCTAAATTACTTAGAAAAGGTATCCTTGTCCAAGTTGATTCAAATTTAAATTGATTCTTAATAAATGTTTGTTTCACCGTTTTCTTTAAGGGTTTGATAAAACAGAAAGGGTATGGGCCAAGGAGGGATACCTATTGTGATGGTCAGTTTAAAGTTCGTTGCACACATTCTGACTTCTTGATCCAATGCTAATTGTGAGAGATTCCTTTTGGCTAGGAGGAACTACACGAAATAAAAAACAAGACCACAAAATAGAGTTAAATAGTATATGACAAAGGGAATGCCTAGTGTATGCTAGATCCAAGTGTGATACTTTCTAGAAGGTCATCAATCAATTGTTTATAAATCAATATAAAATAACTTAAACATGTAAATAAAGAATCTAGTGACAACATTATGATTTGGGAGCCTTAGAGTACTATCAACATCAATATGATTAAATACTAATGTGTTGTGTAGTTAAAGATTTTAGGTTGGGTTACGGGTAATGCAAGTGGTCATGGGTCACGAAAAGGGTCTTGGTAAAGTTGGGTAAGGTGTTTGGGTTATTTTAGGTGGGGTAGGTTGGTTGATAGTCTCAAGCGCTTTTATCGGACACGACGAGACCAACGCCGGTCAAGGTGATCGATGTCGGTTTAGGTATGGTTGATATTAGTTTAGGGTGATCGATATTGATCACTATGGAAATTGACATGGAATCATGTGGAGGGTGTTTAGGCTCTCTTATGTCTTGAAACAGAGTTAAGAAGATCTCTTTTGGGGGAGGGTGAGGTGACAGTACAAGATAAGTGTGGTAATGTTTTGAGTGAGGTTTGGAGTAGGCTAAGGGTTGAGTTTTAGGTTGGGTTGAGTCACAAAGGCCGATATCGATTAAGGAGACCTATGTCGGTCTAAGGTGGACCGATCACGGTTAGGGTTAACTAGTGTCGGTGGATCGTGGGAAGTTAGAAGATGTTGTAGAATGAGTCTTGGGTCCTCTCTGTGATTGCACAAAGAGTTTGAAAGGTGTTTTTGAGGTCTACGTGAGGGAGGGGGTTTTGGGATAGGTTTTTTGAAGTTTATGTCAGGTGTGAGTGGGTGGTTAATAGAGAGAGAGCTAAAGGATAGATCTAAGTAAGAAAAATGAATGGATGAAGGCAAAGAGAGAATACAACTACAAGTGACAGAGGACAAAACCAACTTACTTGGAGTTCGAATGGTTCTAAATTCCCGTAGTGGTGGAGAAGTAGTTAAAGATGCTAGTGAAGGTTCATCTATGGAATTTTACTTAGTGTTATGGAAGTACTTCCCGAAATGATACCGTGAATGTAAATACCTTTAGATCAGTCTTGGTGATGGCTATGGCTCATCTGGATGTGCGAAAGGGCTCTGGTTTTTACTTACATATAGATATCCTTCGTTCTAAAACTTGAGAATGTGTCCAATCTCTCAAACAAGGTTACTAAAAATGAATATATGGTAATCGATTTATGGTTTAGGGTGACCGGCGTCGCTTTAGGGTCAATGACCGACATCGCTTAAGGAAGGATATCCTAGGTTTAATAAAAATACCAAATCTTGGCAAAGTGTTTTGGTCTAGCTCTGTCTATTCTCACGAGATCAAAATGTAATGTTACATTTTAATGAGCGGGAATGTGGTTAGAGGGAGAATAGACATTTTATTTTAGGGTTGCACTAATTCTTAGTTCATTGAGGTAGGTAGGACTAAGTCTTAGTTAGTTATGGTGAGTGAATATTGAGTCCTAGTAAAAGGGAAACATGCTAAGAATAGGTTTGTGATGAGGTGTCTAAGTGAGGTGGAAATTAGTTTAATTAGGGTAATTAGTTAATGAATTTTGAGAGGATGAGTATCGCTTTAATTATAAAAATTAAACTAAAATTAATGTGGGTTAAAAGGGTCATGGTTAGGTGAATATGTTTGAGTTTCCTTTTGAAAAACAGACCAAGGGGAGTGTGACCCAATTTTGGTGTCTACAATGTGAATAAATAGGGATGGTTGAAAAATAGAAATTGCAGCCATATTCCTATGAAGGGATGATTGAAAAGAAAAATGGCAGCCATCCCTTCTAAAAAAAGGGATTTTTATAAAATAAAATAAAGGCGGTTGAACACCATAGATGGCGGACACCTCATAATTATGCCATGCAAAATTATACTAGGAAAACAAGAAGAACACCTAATATTGATGAAATGTGTGACAAGTGATGAATGAAAAGGATATTCCATCACTTATTTTCAAGTTATTAAATTTTTTAATTATGATTATTTAAATTATTAGTTTATTCAAGGTGATTAGTGCCCACTTCCAACACGCTTCCTGCACTTTCCAATTATCACTTGTGCATTCCAAATAAATTCTACATTTCTTTTATAATTACAAAAAGATGGTTACATCCATATCCGATTCACCTTTTCCTTCAAAACCACAAATTATTTTCATTCCCGCACCCTTAACATTTTCATTGGACTACGCCATTGTCAATTTTGTTTCTATGCCAAAATTGGTATCATGATCCATGGAATTATTAGCAAACTCCAAGTCCATAGCTATTTTTTAAAAGGTGAGATGGCTAGATTTCATGATTATGTTTGAGGAATTCAATCCAAGAATGATAGAGGTGTTCACCAATAATATTGGAGAGGGATATTACTAGGTGAACATTAAAAAAATTCTATTCAATTGCTCCAGTATTAGTGAAATTTTTGGCATTTCACAAATGGGGAAACTAGTAAAATCTAGAACTCCTTATTTTGAGATAATTAAGAGATTTTATGTGGGAAGAAAAGAGAAACTAGAATTAGTTTTTGATAAGAATGGTAAATAAAATGGTATAAAATGAGCCAGCTTTATAGAACCATGGACCTCTCATGCAAAGTGAGTTATTAGAGATATCACCTATGAAGGCCAATACGAGATTATCATTTACCCTGTTTTAAAAATCCTCATACACTTTCATCGTAGAGAGTCCAAGGAGAAAAAAAATTGACATTCCATATTTCTTGCATGCCTTTGTTTCCTCTTCGACCAGAAAATTTCGTTGGGGGTCTAAATATTTTAAATTTCAAGGGTTAATCCATCTCATTTGCAAACATCATTTCATAAAGAAATATAATGGGATGAAGAAATGTCTTTAGTTCCAAAATAAATATGCCTTGGAGGCTGAAGTTCAGCCAAAACGTAAAAACCTAGAAATAAAGCCTATGATAGATACAAGACCAAAGAAGAAACTAAGGTCCTCGTCCTTCTGACTATTACTAAGTGAAAATTTGAGGATGTCCTCTCATTAGAATAATAAGAAGTAGTAGCCACAATTAAGGAACTAAACCAAATGCCTCAGGCTTCCCCATATTAATATTCACCTCATCTAAACCTTGTTTTAGAGGAGAAAATTATGGAAAAAAAAATCATGTTACTAAATACCCCTTGTTGGTGATAAAGGCAATAGGCCTATGATTGAAGGTGATCTTAGCTCACCCAATGATGAAGAATCCCTTATCCCTTGGGTTTTGACCATTTCTAAATTTTAATATGAACCATAAGAAACAAAATATATGTTATGCAATTTACAACTTGTTCTTTAAGGGAAAGATGAATATATATCCCAATTGGAAACAAAGAAAGACTTATACATACAACCACTTTAAAATTCATTAGAAGGGAAATATCAAATAATACAACAATTCAAACAAACATTCAAAGATAAAAAATCATATGATTTAATAAAGCCAACATGCATTAGATGGAAAAGATTAGAAAACTCAATAAATCCAACACTCAACTGATAACTTGACTGCTGAACTTTCAATTTTAAAGGTTGAAAAAGAGGAAAAAGAAATCATAACCAATATCGACCAAACATCTCAAATATATTTTCTATTTCTCTAAATTATTGTATTGAAAGGAATGATCAAATGGTTGAATCATTATTAGGAATTGAGGAAAGTGGAAGATGAAAATAAAATATTTAAGGACGAGAAGAAGGTGCTAAAAGATAATTTGCTAGGATATGCCATTTATATAAGAAAACACTTGCTTGCAGATCACCCTCCAACTTTTATGCTCTATTTTTAAGAACAATTTTACAAATGGAAAATCTCTAGGGTTCACTCCAATGGATCCTTAGAGTTTGAATATGATAGGAAATTTATGGAAAATATTCAATGATCGATACAATTTTGAGGAATATGTTGTGAATTTTATCTTCATATATTTCTATTTCTTGAACAAGTAGAGATCCCAATAAATGTATGTAGGAGAGGTGCAATTAAGGTCATTTATCTCCACACTCGACATCAGACAATTTAGAGGGATCAGAAAGGGGATTATACAAGAGAGGAGACCAATGTAGGCATTCTAATGAGACATGATATTCCAGCCCCTGAAATATTCTTATGATGTTATACGTCTCTAATACATTTTCTTCAACTTGTGGACCAACATAAGAAAAGCATTTCTACATGTGTAGTAGATTTAAAGGCATATGTTTTACCAAATTTCAACATGGAATTATTTTCCCTGCCACCAGATATGGGAATTAATCCCATAAATTTACAATAAGGAGGTAATTTCTCCTAGTAACCTCCAATGGTCATTGATTAGTGCCAAAGAGATATGCATAATTATGTTGGACATGTAAGAAAATTTGGTAGATATATAGTTTAGGCCACCTCTTATATTGGCACCAAATCCTCGGTGCAACAATGAACAATACCAACTAATGTAAATCTATAATAAATGGAGAGATATAGTGATTGAGTTCAATGGGTACCACAACCTAGAAAATGAAACATGGACTACCTTTACTAATAAGTAAAACTATACTAGAATTGTGGAATCCTTAAATAGAGATGGTTGAATCTATAACATGAGGAAATGTTAATCCTTAAGTCTGGGGGAATGGTGAGCCTTTTGAATTCCCATTTAAAACCCCATTTTTTTAATTATCACCTTGTATTAAACGATATTAGCATTATTGTAAATAATACTTTTGTATACTTAAAGAGAAGTTTTGTGCATAAATCTTATCCCTTTTTCATCTTTCATATGCTTCCTTGGATTGGATGATATAGATTATATTTTGAGATAAAAAATGTGATACCTTTTTTAATCCTATTTCATGACTCATATCAAACCTATCTTAGGATTCACATAAATCCTAACACAGGACTCACACGGTGGATTGCAAGACTCACACATCAGATTGCATGAATCATGCAACAGAGAACACAAAATTTATCCAATCATCATATGATTTGCAAAACAAAACGTACACATAATCAACATAAATTCTATTAGAGACTTAGATTATTTGGGTGGAAATTATCTCTTTAAAAAATAGATTATCATGTTCAAAAATAGTAAACTAGCAATAGAAAATCCTTATTTTGTGGTGGCCACTACTATGTGAGGAGTTCAAGTACTTGAGTTGTTTCAAATATAGCTATCCCAAAGTATCAGTTGGAATTTTTTAATAAGAACTCCAATTGCATTTAAAAATATAAATATGATCAAAGAGTTATGTAGTTGGAACCTTGACCTTGTGACTCCCAATTATGTTGTTGTTATCATACAAATTTGTTTAGTTAAATGTTTCATGTAAATCTTGGTTGATTATTGAAATAAAAAGTTCTCTTGAAGAATAACTTTACTTTTCTTGGTATATAAGGCGTATGCATTAGGATTAAATAGGTTAGCATTTTTGGAAAGAAAAGGATTGTATTGAACTATTATTGATCAATATAGGGTATGATTCTCAATTAAGTTTTGCTTCGTAATTGAAACATTGCAATTGGATTAGAGGGAAGGAGAAAGGGCCACTCCTCCCTAATGTGAAGGGAAGTGTTATGTATTTGTTTAATTCTTGATTAATTAGAAGCTTGATTTCTACAATGCATTATAACATTTATAGTATTTATAACTATTACTATGTTTTAACATGTTGTAGATATTTAAGATTACAAATTTAGGTGTCTTTACTATTTGTTTCTTTTATCAAGCTTTGATAAGATAGGACATTTTCTTAAATACATTAGTTTGTAAATTATTTAGTTAATTTAGTTACATACTCAATACAGATTTCAACCATGATTTGTTGTAAATAGCCTCAAACACCACCATATTACTGAAAATTATTTAAAGATTAAAGTGTGAGTATTAACAAAACTCATTAGTAGGATCATAAACGTGCTTCCAATACTTGTGATCAATATATAATGAGACAGTCAAGTAATCATAGCAAAGAAATGACATATGAGGGGAAATAATAATAACATTATGACCAGGACTACTAGATGAGGAAGGAACCGTAGGGGAATTAGGCTCTAGTGCATATAAGATATTAGAATAAGGAATCATAAAAGTAGTGATGGATTAAGTGATGGAAGGTCTAACATGATATTCACCAAGACTAGTAGCAATATAGTGAGTATGAAAGAGAGACTCATCAAAATCCATGGGAGTGAAATCCAAAGCACACAAGGTATAATCAGTGAGCTTTACGATATAAACAACAACATCATCACTATCATCAGGTCTCTACATGGAAGTATCATTTAAAATTTTATAGGGGCTTGGAAATATATGCAAAAGGGGTATGGGAGGATATGGCAAGAGAGATGAGATTGGTAGTGGGAGTATGAATAGAGGAAGTGATAAAAGGTGGAAGAATGGGAGTAGAATTTCTAGATTCCCCAATATCATATGTATCAAGATGCTGTGAGAGAATAGGTTGAGTTGGAGAAATGACCATGGAGGTTGTAAAGTCCATGTGGAAATACTTAAATAGTCCAGGATCAACTATAATTATATGTTCATAACCAACAAAGATAAAATTGACACAATGATGGACAATAAGGAACAACTTGCATAACATGCATCGGAGGTTGAGCGTGTAGAATATTATATTGCAATGGGGCATCAATGACATAAAAGAGAATGTAAAGTGTGTGGGGTCATACTTATAACTGTAAAAGTGATAGTACAAATGTATGCATGAGTAGTACTACCATATCCATGGATGACAGTAGTATAATTTTCAATTACACTACAAGGAATGTGGAGTTGGGAAATTAATGATAAAGGATAAATATTCAGTGCAGAGCCATTATTGATAAGTACACACTTAATTTAGAAATCTTAAATGTGATCCATGATAAGAAGAGGAGGAAAATCATTGGAAGTATCAAGAGTAATTTCCTCATCAAAAAATGTGATAGAATTGGTGATATGCTTAAAATAATCCATGAGATGGAAAAATCTACTAGAGGGTCATCACTTTGGATTTTAATAGAGAGAAGGGAAGCCTCTAACGTACAAAAAAATCAAGAGTGTGGTGCAAGTAGATCAAAAATAGATATCTTAGCTAGGGTATTCTTTAATTTCTCAATGATATCATAGGTTTTAGATGGAGCAATATGTTGAGGAAGTGGTGTATTAAGAGGAGGAATAAAGGTAGGAAACTATAAAGGGTCCCTATTATGGCAAATGGTGAAAATATTTATAGAGGGAATTACAAAGGAAAATGTGTAGAGAGGTGGATGTTTTCTAGTAATAGGAATATATTTAGATTTGATGATGGCAAGGGAATAAACTTGGGTGGGGAAATAAGTAGAGGAATCATCCATTATCTTTAAAGAAGAAGAAAAACGGAAATGCATATGAGGTACGGACATATTTTTCAGTTTCACCAAATGATTTAATAAAATTAAACCTAAGATAAGGGCATTATTGATCAAATAAATAAAATATTATTCAAGAAAGATCAAGTGAAGGATATAGAAGAAAGAGTGATATATAAGGCTTAGAGAATGACTCACTCATAACTATAGACATGGAGTGAGTCTAGATCAGACTAATTTAGAATGGGAGATTTTGGGATGTGTAAGGTCCATATCGAAACTAGGCTGCAAAAATCTCAAATACTTGAGTGCCTACTTTAGGACAAGGATGTCTACATATGATTTTGTTATTGGTGTCTACATAATAACTCGGGGTATAGTTCTTTCTATATCTCTTAGTTTCACTCCTTATTTTTGTAAGTTACATCAAATTCATTGTGTCATACATATACCCGAATAATAAAACCTTGGATACTTATACAATACTCAAGCACACATTATATGAATCAAAATATGCATATGCTTGATTTGGGATGACCTTGGTGGTCACCCCAATGTGATTATCACCGAGCGCTACACTATATTTTAGATTCCATGTAGTTCTTATATGTGTGTGTTATTCAAATAGTGTCCACTTATCTAAGATTCCCTAGTGCCCGGTTGTACGTAGAATAATGAGATATAACTACTTTGTCCCAAATGTAAATGTGTTGTTTGGAATTAAGAATAAACCCTTCTATGAATGAATTATGCGGTGCAAAATGCAGTCCTTGGTGTAGTAGATAGAAAATATTAACTTATGATGTTAAATAAGACATGTGTGTGTGTGTGTGTGTGTGTGTGTGTGTGTGTGTGTGTGTGTGTGTGTGTGTGTGTGTGTGTGTGTGTATATATATATATATATATATATATATATATATGATTCCTTTCCTTAAGTTTCATCATTACAAGTGAAAGGATGACCATGGGTGATAAAATATTACAATAAATAAGTTATATTTGAAAGATCGAGAAAAGAGATAAGGAGGACAGAGAGGCATCGAGAGGGGACAGTAGTGCCCGTGTGCTCTTGTCCTTAATGGGTGGTCTTGTATAAGGTGTTGAAAAGGTTAAATGGTAAAATAAAAGATGAGTAGGATTTGGGATGGTATGAAAAACTATAAGCTATCAATCGAGACAACAATCAATAAATATGAAAAGGATAAAATAAATGTCATATCAAAGCAAAAGGGTGTTAATGAGTAATTCTATTACATAGGAATCATGCCTATAAATGAAGTATTTAGAGGATAGATGTACATAGTAAGTGTGTGATTTAGTGACTACAAGAATCAAACACCTACATATCCCACACCTATTTCATGGATCATATTGTTCCTACCTAAATAATATATGATATATGATTTTTACTTTATCATCTTGATCTTGTTTGCATTAGTCATATGAGTACAATTTTTTCATAAAGGGAAAAATAATAAATGGTAAAAATCTTATAGGTTATAGTTAAAAACCCAACTACAATACTTCTTGTAGAATTTTTTTATCCCCCATTTTAAATTTTAAGTTTGAGTAATTGTAGGAAGATAAATGATGTGCAACCATGAATTGATATTTGATCCCCTCATATAATTGGTCATATGAGTGATACATATACTCTATCTAGATTGAGACTCCATACGATTTCTTACATTGTTGAGTGTAAATTTCTCTCTAATTTACAAGGAGGTATTTTTACAATAAAACCATCACAAATTTACGTGTAATTTCAAGGTTAAAAAGAGATTCCTAGTTTTCTTAATTTAAGATTTGATGTACTTACTCTAGGTTGAAGAAACTGATTTCTTTCCAATTCTACCATGAAATTCATGAAGAAAATAAGTAGTAGGAATATATAGATTGAAAAGTTTCAAAATTCAACCATGTTAGATCTAAACATGGTCCAAAAGAGAGATAAAACATACAAAAATAGAGGTTGGGAAAAATACGAAAATGACTCCCTTGTGCAAAAATATGAGTAAAGATAAATGACCTTGATTCCTTGAAAACCTATATTAATCCCCAAAGCCAATATTAAAATAATAGTTTATTAAACGAAAATATCTTGGCATAAACTAACTTGAAATATCCTTTATTCAATAAATGTTTAAAAATAAACTTCAATACATGATCCTATTTTGCACTAATAATTACAATATGAGTCCTCATACCCAAAAGTGATGCTCATATTTTAGCATATTATTGTAAGAACGAATTTTTATATTTGTTAAGGGAATTGGTTCTTATTGTTGCTAACCAAATTTAATCTACAATCTAGTTAACTATAAATTGAAGCATTAAAATCTCTCATTGATGTGGTAAGATGAAGTTTTATCATAATGAGCTATAGAAAAATTAATTAATTATGAACACCATAGAGAAGAATTAAATAAAGTAGAAAATAAACAAATAAATATTATGTCGGTGATATGGTGGTTATGGGTGGTGTCATACTTGGCAACCCACGGTGATCTAGGAGGATCCCGACATAAATATAGGTTAGATGGTTTGAAACATTTCCAAAATTACTTACATAATGAAAATATCTTCAAGATCTTTTCAATCCATTTTGAACGGGGTCATATTGACTTTGTTTGCAGAAGTTATGGCCTACTAGAGCTAAATCCAAATAGGAAAAAAATACACATGTATAGAGATGATGTCATCATGTTGATTGGACCTGTAGAGGTATACCAATCAAGGTCTGCATGTGGAATAATCGTATACTGACACAACACAGAGAGAACAAATGTTTTTTTTTTCTGGCCTCTAGTCTTTGATAGTTGAGAATGGGGCAAACGTTATTTTCTATTTAGTAGCAGATCATTTACTAGGGTCCTCTTTTTGTATTAAGGGGCGCTTCGACCATTATTCACTATAAATCGGAAGCATAATTTCATATATATCAATCTCAAGGCCTTCCCACTTGAATGCATGTGGGATGAAATCACGTTAAGTTTGAAAATATAATAATTAGGACAAGTGGCATCCAACCAATCGTTCAATGTGGAAATTCAAAAACTTCCACATGGTGTCCAACTCACCATTCCATAACAATAAATCCCAAGTCAAGTGCCCAAAAAACCAAAGGAATACCAAGGATTGAATGGTCTAATGACCTATTAACAAGGCGTGGAGGAAGGAATTTAAACCCATCTTGTTGTATATCCCAATGAACATGAGTGGTTTCAAGACATAGTAATTAAATTCACCAACATAGAATTCCCTCCAAGATCTATTCCAATGCATGGAAAAATCAAAAATGTAAAATGTGGCTCATACCACAAATCACCTTATAGCCAAAAGGCTATTAAAAGATCACATTTGTTATCTATGTTAAGTATGTGGGATTATTCACCCACATAAGACGTAAGAATGATCTTTGGGGCACAGATAAGAGGATTCAAAACCCCAACAATTTTCTAAAAAGATGATGCCTTGACCAATAAACCATAACCTTTGTAAACATTATAAAAGGATGAAATTTGTATTTAAATGGGAATTTTATAAATCCTCACATATAAAGAATAAGAAAGGAAGCAAGTTTATTGTATTTTTATTGTAGGAGTAAAAATTAAAGGAAATGAAAGAGTCTATTGCTTAGACCTCCTAGACAATATAGAGAACATTTATAAAATCATATTGGGAGAAAATTTATGTGAGAAGGAGTATTTTGCATCATTTTAATCAATCAATTTATACTTTGGTAAACCCAGATATCTAGTCCAAGCTAGAAGAAATATGTTATCAATTTTCCTGACAATTTTTCTTTGTTTTTATTCATTCTACATGTTTTTTTTTATCATTTTATAATCTGATTTTTATTTCATTAAGACATTTTTCACATATTTATAGAAAAATATGAGAAATTGAGAAATACAAATTAAATATTTGGAATTGGTGAAATAGTGAGCATTTACATAAACTAATCATTTCATATAAACTTTGGAATATGATTTTGGATTTAAATATTGATTTTTAATAATAAGACAAATTGAGAAAGTTGATTAAGATTTTGTAAATGGATAAAATGATGAATTTGGTTTAAATTTCCATTTTCAAAACAAGTTTGGTATCGAGATCCAGCTTATCTAACACCTTTTCTAATCTATATTAGATTCTTCCATTTGTTCATTTTTCAGATTAGAAGTTTAGATTTCTTGGTTGTGAAGGTACAACCATGGGAAAAGCTCTAAAGATAGAAAGGATTTGGAGGATTTTGAAAGCATAAACTAACAAATGTAAGAGGAAAAATTTGAATTAAGAAAAATTTGGTAGCTCTTAGAGGATGAGAAGCAAGAGTTGGAAGATAGATTGATGTTCCATTGAGAATTTATCATGGTAATTATTTATGAGTTGCAACTTGAGTTGCAAGCCAATGAAGATATTTTGAAAATTTCCATAATCGTGGAGTGGATGAGAGACAAGATTCTACCATGTAAAGGAGACTACCTTCTACCACATATGAGCAAACTATGACTAAGGTATACATAGTAAATAATTCAATGTGTTCTATTTCTTCCCATTAAGATGTAGATACTTCTTTTAGTGAATTCAAGAAGCATACTCGGGGTATTGGTATCGGAGTTACTATACAATATGTGTTTTGATGGGAAGGGCTTTGGTATCGAAGTAAGTAGAAATGACTAATCCCATATATATTAAGGAAATAGCCCGTTATGTAGGTTTAGTATATGTTAGTGGAAAAGGAGAAGTTATAGAACACTCTAAGAAAGATGAAGCAAGAAAATATTATAAAATAAAATGGCCCAAGCCACTAGCTTTGAAAAAACAACTTTGTGAAAGGTAATAGAGGTAATTATTTTGTCAAAACTAATGAGGATATTTTTCTTCTAAAGAATGAGCAAACCTCTCATGATGATGGTGAGAGTGAATGCAAGTTGGAATCAAGAAGGGGAAAAACTTCCAATCATGGGAAAAGCATCCAAAAAGAATGCAAAACATCTCCAAAGAGAGATGAACATCCTAAAGGAGGAGATAACACATTTTCCCCTCATCATACTTGCACAAAGGGAAGTCCTAAAAGGTATGGAAAGTATAAGTATTCCAATGTTTACTTTGATTATGAGAAGAATGGACCTAGAAAAATAAGTTTTTGTATGCATATCCATGTTATTTTTGTGGAATGAATAACCATTGTGTGGCCATGTGTTAAAAGAGAAGGTCCATCCAAAGGAAGCATATGTCCTTTAAGAAGAAGAAAGAAAGGTGTAAAGACCACTCTCCAAGTCAAAATGTGGAGAATGGAAAGAATGGATTATTGTCCAATAAAATGGGAAAGAATTATTTCTATCATCTGTAAAATGAGTTGCCATTGGGTTAAAACATGTTGCAATATTCATCCAAATCTTCATCCAAATACCAACAAGAATAAAGTTGTGCAAACACCAACGATCCCTAAAAGGTAGCCTAATAATAATCGCACATATCCAAAGAATGTCCAATCAAGAGGGAGAAACCCAAATAGGAGAATCCATAAGAATAGGCCAATAATAAACTATTTGGTTTCATGGTGTTGTCCACTCAAAATTCCCCACTCTGTCAAAAGTAAAAAAAAATTCAAAATTTTGAGTCTAAGTGTCTTTTCTGTCGAGCTGGTGGTGTGAAAAAAGTCCTGAAGTCGAAAAATCTAAGTTTTGGGTCGTTTTGTAAGTATTTCGGGCCTGTCGGACATTTTTGTCCCAACTGTCCCAAGTTCAATCGGGTCTCGTGTTCTCCGATCGGCCGAAATCCCCGAAGTCGTTCCATTTTCGGGCCCGTCGGAAATTTTTGTCCCAAGTGTCCCAAAACTTATTGTGCGAGATGTTCCAATTTCGGCCGAAGCACCCGAACCGCGCACTTCACACTTTCTTGTTCCAAATGTCCCAAATCAAAAAGTGCAAGTTGTTCCATTTTCGCCCGAACCGGCCGAGTCGCGTATTCCGGAACTTTTTGTCTCAAATGTCCCAAGTCCAAACGGGCCTTCTGTTCCATTTTCGGCCGATTCGCCCGAACCGCGTCCTTCGGAACTTTTTGTCCCGAATGTCCCAAAGTTAAAAAGTGCACGCTGTCCCATTTTCGGCCGAAACTCCCGAGTCGCGTACTTCAGAGCTCTTTGTCCCAAATCAAAAAATGCAAACTGTTCCATTTTCGGCCGGTTCGCCCGGACCGCGTCCTTCGCGCATTTTCGTCCCAAATGTCCCAAAATGCATTTGTGCGTCTTCTCCCTGTTTCGTCCGAATCGGCCGAGCCTCGTGTTTCGCGCATTCGCGTCTCACATGTCCCAAGTGAACCTAATGCAATTCATACTTAGTTTTTCCCGCTCGACCCGAATGTGCTAAATTTGAATTTAAGTTGCGAAGATCAAATTTCAAGGACAGCTGGCAGAAGGACGAAGCTTTCAAGACGCCGTTTACATCAGTTTTCAAAGATATCCATTGTCATCTTCAAGATGAAACGTCTGGTGTGTCCCTCGTGGCAAAGACATAGCTGAGACGTTAAAGAAATTCAAGAAACGGTTTCTGAAGACGGTGGGTCCTTCTCGACTGTCCACCTGTCTCCTTCTTCATTCTTTTCTCTTCTTCCTATTCCTTTCGTATTCCATGTAATTAGTTAAGAAATTGCGTTTGGCATTCCTTAACTATTCTCTAGTTAAAAGAAACAGTTACGAGGAGTAACCGAATTGTAAGCTATATAATGGCCTTCTTTGCGCCATTTTGAAAGGAGGAAGAACTTGGCATATTTTCTGAAAGTGTAAATAGATCTTAAAGAAATCAATACAAAAGGGCTTTCTATTCATTGTCTATCTGATCTCTGCTATTTCTGTGTTTTCCATTTAATATTGTGAAGATCATTTTGTCTCTAATTTGTTAGTCTCTCTGATTGCATACTGTCCGGTTTTGCAAATACAGCGATCTTGTATAACCAAGAAGGAACTTTGTGTCCTTGATTAATGAATCTGAAGAAGGTTATTTACAGAACTTTGTGTCTTTAAATTTAATCCTATTCAGCCAATGCAAATGATCTTGTCTTAAATTCCTTGAAACTTTGCATACATAAAGAATTATTCTGCTATCTATAATTCTGAATGTTGCTATTCTGCTCATCCTCTTATTCCCTTTCCTCAGTCCTTTTGTAACTGATGATCCTTGTGGAAAACACTTTCGTAATATCCAAGTTCAACCATAAAATAATATTTTGTACATTTGTAAATACGTTCGTTTCTGAATAAGGGAACCTCTCCCATTAAAGAGGAGGGACTTCTTGTCCCCTGACTGTTGCTCTTCTAAAAGTCCTATTTGAAAACCAACGATTTTGGCAACTCATTGGGAAAATCGCATTCTAATTCAGTAATTTTTTATCATCTTTTAATCTGGCGACTCCGCGTTTCACTCGAGGGAGAAGGGCCCTTGGTATCGAAGATTCTCAGTTTCATATTTTGGAGCAACAGGGTTTTCCTTTCCCTTCAATGGAAAACAGAAGGACTCGTTTGACAAGCACTCCACCTATTCAAGATAGAAGTCCTACGGGTGGTATTCCTTCAGAGCCAGCTAGCCCTAATCTTCAAGCTTTGATTCTTGTTGGTGTTACAGTTCCTCTCCAAGCCGTTTTTCAAAGAATGGTGGCGCCATTACCATGGGGTCATCGTGTCGGGCCCCCAGGCCCTTCTCGGCCTTTTACATGAGTTACCTAGAGGTAAACGGAAGAACTTCCCAAATTCAAAGGTGATGGCAAAGTGCATCCCGATGAACACATCGCAGCTTTCATTGTTGCTGTGGAGTTTTGGGAGTCGAATATGAAGACGTCTCCGTAAAAATTTGGCCGCTTTGTTGAGACGTTACAAGATAATGCTGCTGATTGGTTCTATCACCTTCCGGCCGGTGCTATAACCGACTGGGACACAATGAGAACTCAGTTCGAGAACCGTTTCAAGCCGGCAGAAGATGTGCATGCCTTGCTTGCCCAGGTCTCTCAGATAAAGAAAGATTCACAAGAGCCCATGAGGGAATTTGTGGCCCGGTTCAACAGGTTGGTAAATAAAATTCCAATGCCTACCCGACCTGTCGACCAAATTCAAAAGTGTTTCTTCCTAAATGCTCAATCGCCCAAAGTTAGTTATGCACTAAGAAGGGCTAATCTCGGAACACTAGCTCTGGATCAAGAACTGGCTGTTAGTATCGAAGATGACTTGATCATGTCAGGGAAGTTGAGAAGAGACCCTCCCAAATCTAAGTCTGCTGCTTCTTCCTCTTCCACCCCTGGACCTAGTACTGATCCATTAGTCCAGAAACTCGCAAATGATCTTGTCGCTATAAAGAAACAGTTGGCTCAGCATGCCCCGTATGCAGATGTTCCAAGAAGAAATTTTCAGCCCAGAAATCGTTTTCCTGCTCCTCACACAAGACTAGCACTTGAAGGACCTCCTGTTAAGGTTCCTGTGAACGCAACCTGTGAAGTTGAAGAGCCAGATGATGATGAAGCTTGCGAGGAGTTTGTGGAGGAATTTGATGATGAAGCAGAGGAACTTGAGGGATCTCGGGTTAATTTCTTTACCACTGAGGGCATTGATGATTATGATGAAGTGGTAGCAGACATGAACAACGAATCTTTTGCTGTCATGACTCGAGAACAGACAAAGTAGAGGGAGAAGGTGACCCAGCCACCTAAGAAATCCAAGGAGCAGTCGGCAACTATCCCTGTAATTGCAAGAAGAGGATCTCCTATCCCTACTTCATCTACACAGAAGGTGAGTCCTATCAATCCCGCTACCAAAGTTGCTTCTTCTTTTTCTCCTAAAGTTGATAAGCCTAGAATTCCAAATGATGATGGCCCGTCCACTTCTGGATCCTTTGATATTGTTGATCACCTGAAAAAGACCAAGGTACAAATCTCAGAAGCTGAGTACTATCAAACCCATCCCAAAGCCTTTGCCAAAATGATCCACTTTGTTAATTCCAACTCTAAGACCACTTCTAAAGGCCTTTTACCTACTCCTCCTTCTGCACCACAGCCAAGTCTGGTAGCTGCTGTCACCTCCCCTGGTGACAAAATTAAACCATTTTATGTAACACTTCTCATAGCTGGCCATAGGCTCAGTAATTGTGTCATAGATTCTGGAGCCTCAGATAATGTGATGCCTGCTAAAGTAGCTCATGCTTTAGGCTTGACCCTCACTCGTACTTATGGATCCTGCTACTCCATGGAGAGTAAGGAAGTGCCTTTGGTTGGAAGGATTAAAGATGCACAAGTGGCCTTTGCTGCTTTTCCTGAAAAGAAAGTCTTGGCTACCATCCTAGTAGCAGACATTCCTCCTTCTTATGGAATGTTGCTAAGTAGAAACTTCTGTAAAGATGTGGGCGGGGAGATTCAAATGGATTGGTCACATGCACTCATACCTGTCAATGGACACATGAAGAAGTTACTACCTGAGAAGCAGTCTGAGTATATTGTGCAGAAAATAGATGATCCTAAGGCACAAATACTCTATGAGGATATGGGGCATGGTAATTACATGATTCTGTCCCCTGATGAAATCCAACCCTCCAAAGTAGCACCTAAAGATCCCAATGGTGTTTGGATTTTAGAATTTGATGGAAGTTGTTCCTCAGCTGGTTCTGGAGCTGGTGTCCTGCTAGTGTCACCTGAAGGATGCCTACATCCTTTTTCATTTAAGTTGTAGTTTGAAAACACTAATAATACAACAGAGTATGAGGCTCTCATTCTTGGACTGCAAGTGGCCAAAGAACGAGGTGTGAAGAACCTTCTGGCTCGTGGTGATGCAGAGTTGATTGTGAAGCAGGTCAGAAACCTCTTTCAGGTAAAAAATGGGAGGCTGAAGCATTACCGGAATCAGGTTTGGGATTCCATTGAATTCCTTGATGCTTTCTCTATTGAAGCAATACCTAGAGAAAAGAACAGCAGGGCTGATTCACTGGCTGTCTCAGGGTCACTACTGATTCCCCATCCTGAATTCTCTCAGGATAAGTTCACTATTGAAATGGTCCACCGGCCTAGTGTACCTGACAATACCAATAACTGGCAAGTTTTCAACGATGACCAGCATTTGCTTTCCTTCCTGGAACTCAAGGGTAATTTCGAACAACTGTATTTTGAGGGAAGTGACAACCTGCCTCGTGAGAGTGTGTCCTCTGACCAAGCCGTCACCCAAGGAGAAGAAACAGATCAAGATGGATGCATCAATCTCAAAGGAAACAAGATTCCTAAAGGGTTGGTGAGTTTGGAGGAACTATTTGATAAGCATGACAGGTATGTGAAATCTAAAGCTTCTACTGGACCTCAGCAATCAGCTGAGTATGATAAGATTGATATTGGGAGTTCTAATGACCCTAAGCTGGTAAATATTGGAAAATGTTGTACAGCAGATGAAAGGAGAAAAGCAATTGATCTTCTAAGAAGGTATAAGGACGTTCTTGCATATTCTTATGAAGATCTGAAAGCCTTCAAGCCAAAAGATATGCAGCACTCGATTCCTCTCAAACCAGGAATTAAGCCTTTCAAGCAGAAACAAAGGCAGTACAACCCCAAAATAGCTGACACCATCTTTCAGGAGATTCAGAAGTTGTTGAAGGCTAAAATTATTTTTCCTATTCACCATTCGACATGGATTGCAAATATTGTGCCTGTCAGGAAGAAAAATGGTGAGATCCGCATCTGTGTTGATTTCAGGAACCTGAATCAGGCTTCTCTGAAAGATAATTACCCTTTGCCTATGATGGATCAAATATTGCAAGCAGTAACAGGATCTGAAATGTTATCTATGCTTGATGGATTCTCTGGATACAATCAGGTAGAGGTTGATACTGCAGATCAACACAAGACAACCTTCACCACTCCTTGGGGTACCTTTGCCTACAAGAGAATGCCTTTTGGGCTTATTAATGCTGGTGCCACTTTCCAGAGAGCTATGGATCTGGCTTTTGGAAGCTTGAAAGGGAAGTGTATTGTCATATACCTTGATGACCTGACAGTGTTTTCCAAGACAAGAGCGGATCATTTTGATCACCTAGAGACAAGTTTCTGTTGAGATGCGAGAGCATGGAATCTCTCTGAACCTAAAAATCTGTCTTACGTGTTACGAGAGGAAAACTATTAGGGCACATTGTCTCCAAGGATGGTATTAAGATTGATCTGAATGAGTTCAAGCCATCCAAAGAAATTCCTCTCCCAACCATAAAAAAGGGCGTGCACTCCTTCTTGGTAAGATCAATTTTTAAGAAGATTCATCCTGATTTTGCTTGAATTAACTTTGAATATTTCTCAGATGATGAAAGGGAAGCAAACATTTGGTTGGTCTTCTGAAGGAAAGGAATCCTTTGAGGGTATCAAGAAAGCTATCGCTAAAACTCCAGTTTTGGCCTGTCCCGATTTCAGCAAAGATTTCATCATCTATTGCTATGCTACAGATAATACCCTGGCTGCTGTCTTAACCCAAGAAGACTCGATGAAAATGAGATACCAATTGCGTTCATGAGCTATATTCTGAAAGATCATGAGTTGAAATACACCATGATGGAGAAGCATGCTTTTGCAGTGGTCAAAGCTGTTAAACAATTTCGTTTCTATATCCTCAACTCTCACTCCATGGTGCTGGTTCCAGATACAACTGTTAAGTCGATTCTTACACAACAAGAATTTGGATCCAAGAGAGGGAACTGGTGGCCAAGGTCCAAGAGTATGACATTGATATCAAACCGACCAAGCTGGTTCGTGGAAAAGGTCTTTGTGAGCTCATTGCTGAAGGAGCCAAACATGAGTTGCTAGAGGAGAAAGTTGACCTTCCTACTGTTCTGTTCCTGAGTTCGGTTGATGAATGGTATGCTGACATCGCCCATTTTCTCACCTATGGGGAATGCCCCTCTCATTTAACTACCAAAGAAAAGAGGACTGTTAAATTGAGGTCAGCACAATATGTATTGTGGGAAAATGCCTTGTTCAAGCGTGGTTTAGATGGGAGATTTTTGAAGTGTGTGGACAAGGAACAACAGAGAAAATTGCTCTCAGCTTTTCATGATCAGGCATGTGGAGGGCACTATTCATCAACGGTCACTGCTCACAAGATACTCCGTGGAGGTTACTACTGGCCTTCCTTGTTCAGAGATGCATCCAAGTGGGTGGATAAATGTGAGGCCTGCCAGACCTTTGTGGGAAGACCTAAATTGGCTTCTTTGCCTCTCAAGCCAGTTGTGATTGAGGAGCCATTTCAACAGTGGGGTTTGGACTTCATTGGTACACTCAATCCTGCTTCTAGTGCTGGTCACACTCATGTACTTAACTCACATCGACTACTTCACCAAATGGGTGGAAGCTATTCCGGTCAAGAGCACTACTTCTGAAGTGGTATGCAACTTCATCAAAGAGAACATCTTGGTAAGGTATGGTGTGCCTAACAAGATTGTAACAGATAATGCCTCGAATTTCTCTTCAGCTGAGATAATGGACTTCTGCTATGGGTATGGTATTTCTTTGGCTCACTCTTCAGATTACTACCCTCAAGGAAATGGGCAGGCAGAATCTACTAACAAAAATATGGTGACTATCATAAGGAAGTTAGTCAATGAGTCTCAGCGAAACTGGCACAAGAAGCTCTATGATGCTCTTTGGGCAGACAGATTACACCAAAGAGAGCCATTGGAATGTCTCCTTTTCAAGTGATATATGGAGTAGAAGCTCAATTGCCAGTGACAGTGGAACTGCCAGCCTTGCACCTAATGAAGGCCATTGAGGATACTAGTTTCAGTGATGCTCTGGATAAGAGGATTATGTACCTGCATAAACTGAATGAGGACAGATTGGAGGTTGCTGATCGGATATCTGTTCACCAGCAAAAGATAAAGGTCCTGTTTGACAAGAAAGCTAGGTTCAGAGATTTCCAAGTTGGAGACACCGTGCTGTTATGGGATAAAAGACATGAACCTCGTGGCAGCCATGGAAAGTTTGATTCCCTGTGGCTCGGACCCTTCAAGATCAGACATTTTGCTGGTGAGAATTCTTTCTATCTTGATTACATGGATGGTTCTCCTCTCCCACTTCCCTATAGTGGGCAGTATCTCAAGTTGTTCAAGTCCTAGGTGACTAGGGAGTCCCTTTGTACATTCTGTACAGTGTTGTTTTGCTTCTCTGCTTTTGGTGTGTTTCCCTTCTGTTGCTTTTGTGTGTTGCCCTCTGTGTTGGTCTGTTTTTGACTCCGTTGCCCAAGGGATAAGGCACTGGTCTGCTTCACCAAGTTTGTCTAAGTTCTTGCCTTGTCTCATTCCTTGAATTTATGCCAAGTCATCCCCAGAAGGAGCCAGCTGTTGTCCACTCAAAATTCCCCACTCTGTCAAAAGTAAAAAAATTCAAAATTTTGAGTCTAAGTGTCTTTTCTGTCGAGCTGGTGGTGTGAAAAAAGTCTTGAAGTTGAAAAATCTAAGTTTTGGGTCATTTTGTAAGTATTTCGGGCCTGTCGGATATTTTTGTCCCAACTGTCCCAAGTTCAATCAGGTCTCGTGTTCTCCGATCGGCGAAATCCCGAATCGTTCCATTTTCGGGCCCATCGGAAATTTTTGTCCCAAGTGTCCAAAACTTATTGTGCGAGATGTTCCAATTTAGGCCGAAGCACCCGAACACAAGCGCACTTCACACTTTCTTGTTCCAAGTGTCCCAAAGTCAAAAGTGCAAGTTGTTCCATTTTCGCCCGAACCGGCCGAGTCGCGTATTCCGGAACTTTTTGTCTCAAATGTCCCAAGTCCAAACGGGCCTTCTGTTCCATTTTCGGCCGATTCGCCTGAACCGCGTCCTTCGGAACTTTTTGTCCCGAATGTCCCAAAGTTAAAAAGTGCACGTTGTCCCATTTTCGGCCGAAACTCCCGAGTCGCGTACTTCAGAGCTCTTTGTCCCAAATCAAAAATGCAAACCTGTTCCATTTTCGGCGGTTCGCTCGGCCCAGTGTCCTTCGCACATTTTCGTCCCAAATGTCCCAAAATACATTTGTGCGTCTTCTCCTTATTTCGTCCGAACCGGCCGAGCCGCGTGTTTCGCGCATTCGCGTCTCACATGTCCCAAGTGAACCTAATGCAATTCATACTTAGTTTTTCCCGCTCGACCCGAATGTGCTAAATTTGAATTTAAGTTGCGAAGATCAAATTTCAAGGACAGCTGGCAGAAGGACGAAGCTTTCAAGACGCCGTTTACATCAGTTTTCAAAGATATCCATTGTCATCTTCAAGATGAAACGTCTGGTGTGTCCCTCGTGGCAAAGACATAGCTGAGACGTTAAAGAAATTCAAGAAGCGGTTTCTGAAGACGGTGGGTCCTTCTCAGTGACTGTCCACCTGTCTCCTTCTTCATTCTTTTCTCTTCTTCCTATTCCTTTCGTATTCCATGTAATTAGTTAAGAAATTGCGTTTGGCATTCCTTAACTATTCTCTAGTTAAAAGAAACGGTTACGAGGAGTAACCGAATTGTAAGCTATATAATGGCCTTCTTTGCGCCATTTTGAAAGGAGGAAGAACTTGGCATATTTTCTGAAAGTGTAAATAGATCTTAAAGAAATCAATACAAAAGGGCTTTCTATTCATTGTCTATCTGATCTCTGCTATTTCTGTGTTTTCCATTTAATATTGTGAAGATCATTTTGTCTCTAATTTGTTAGTCTCTCTGATTGCATACTGTCTCGGTTTTGCAAATACAGCGATCTTCTATAACCAAGAAGGAACTTTGTGTCCTTGATTAATGAATCCGAAGAAGGTTATTTACGTAACTTTGTGTCTTTAAATTTAATCCTATTCAGCCAATGCAAATGATCTCGTCTTAAATTCCTTGAAACTTTGCATACATAAAGAATTATTTTGCTATCTATAATTCTGAATGTTGCTATTCTGCTCATCCTCTTATTCCCTTTCCTCAGTCCTTTTGTAACTGATGATCCTTGTGGAAAACACTTTCGTAATATCCAAGTTCAACCATAAAATAATATTTTGTACATTTGTAAATACGTTCATTTCGAATAAGGAACCTCTCCCATTAAAGAGGAGGGACTTCTTGTCCCCGACATTGCTCTTCTAAAAAGTCCTATTTGAAAACCAACACATGGATAATATATTTGCATAACCAAGTCTAGTTTAACATGCTTATAGCACCTCTAAATAACTTCTTGGGTTTCAATTATTGAATAAGAATGAAAGAAAATAACACCACTTATATGATAAACTATGGAGATAGATCACTCGTTGAGGTAAAAATGGAGCAACCATCTAAGTTGAGAAGCACATTATGAGAAATCTCATTATAAGAGGTTGTATCATTTTTAATTTTGCATTCTCATGTTCATGTTGACATTAGTGTTAGCATTTTTTATTCCTTGTTCTTGTAGAATTTGAAAATACAGGTGAAGAGGTAATCCATTGAGAGAGAGAACTCAAAACAAAGGTTCTCCAAGTTAGTTTTTGGGTATGACAGCAATTGAGAGACATGTTGATGGGCATCTTATAGCATGCACATGAGCCAAAGTGTTCTTCCAAGAGGGAGACGAAGTGACATGAAATTAACAAGAGAGGTACTTGTGTGGTGAGTTGTTGATGTCATCACCTTGCATAAAAGTCATCTACAACATCCACAATGATTAAGAACCCTCAATTTCATCAATTCAATCCACTTCAAAACACTGAACTTGTCATTTTGCACTAATAGGCAATTTTTGCTCAAAATGCTAAAAATGCTTAAAACACTATTTAAAAGGATAAAATCACTTCTAAAATGTTTTAAAACACCAAATATATCTTCTCACATCACCAAACTAGTTTCATTACTTCAATTTGCATGTTTTTCCTTTTTCGACCTTATATGCCCTTAAGACCAAGTTCATGCTCTAACTATGCATTCACTCTTACAAAAATTTATAGGAGCTCTCACTAGGTTCATTAGTTCACATTTGAATATTCCAACTTTACCCTAAAATCTCAGCTCTCAACTCTTTATACAATTCCTTGTAGGTCTTTTTTTGTGTTTTGGTCTATAAACCCTCCATTAGGTCTACTTTTAGCCTATTCTTAGCTCTCTAACCTCCGTCTTTGGAACAACATGAAAATTTTCAAGAAAAATTCATTTGATATCCTGATAAGAATAATTAATTTGATATACAAATTTTTATTCCCTAGTTCCTAATACAACTCACCCAACAACACTTTCCTTTTTCTAAGCTTGTTTCTATTTGGGTCTCTCAAGAACCCAAAATCTGAAAAATTGACAATAAATTTCTCCCAAGTTTTAATTTATCTCTAAAAATTTACACATATTCTTATGGATATAAATACTATACAATACAAATATTATAAAAACCCACTTGATAAAACTCAATTTATGAAGTTTTGGAAATTTGTCCAAACAAGGACAATCACAGGGCAACAAGCATTCAAAAATCCATAAATTGAGTTTTATACACTTTTAGAACCTCATTTCACTTGAAAACGTTTGTTTTTATGAGAGTAAAATTTCATATTTATAGTTTTTTCGTTAATAAGCCTTCATCATCATGATTCACAAGATTTTTGATGACTAGTTTCTTACACAAAATGAGAGTTTAAGAATGCGTTTTCTCGTTTTAACCTATCAAAAATTATTAATTTCCTCTAAAAATTTATGACACATTTATACATGCTTCATGGTACCTTCACTCCAAATTTATTCATTTATATTGAATATAATTCAACTTATGAATGTTTTTCTCTCCCAAATCAACATGAAATATCACAAACAATTGGCATACCTCCTTCATACTCACTACCTATCCTCATAGGCATACACAAATACTTTAAAAACTGTAAAAACAATAAATAATCCATTATAAACCATATTCATTCACACACAACCCATAAAAATGATAATCCTTCATAAAAACAATTCCAAATGTTCATTCTCATTAAGCAACTATGCACAATTTTGCTAAGAAGAAGCCTTTATTTGATAAGACCATCAGATTACAAAGCTTCATGCTCCATATAGGCTCTGATTATGATATTTTATTCACTCCTCACTCTCCTTTCCTCTCACCAACCTTTCATTAACCTCTTCTCATTTGAATACATTACATTTTGATGAGGAAAAGAGGTAGTTAGGGCTTAGACTACTAACTCAACTAAGATTAGACTAACTAGGTGGGATTTAGGGTCTAGTTAGCATCTAGTGAGTGATTTTACAAGTGAAAACATGTTTAATGAACCCTTTTCTTCATTTATTACACTTATACTAACAACTAGATGACTAACATAGTAACATGGCAATTTTAATATTCAAACTATGGTTTTGGAGGGAAACTCTCAAAAATCATTTATTACATGCTTAGAGAGTCCAAATGGACTTAAAACACCTCAAGGACAACCAAATGGACTCAACACATGTAATTAGATATGAAATACAAAAAAATTCTATTTACATTGATGCTCCTACATCATACGCCACATGTGGAGAGAATGATGGTACATACAAAAGGCCTTTTTCTTTCTTGTTTTTCAATTGTGCTTTACTTATAACATTCTCCTCTTTACTGTTGTGTTTTCTTCTTCATTATCAGCTATATTTTCCTTTGTTCTTCAGTATTTATCTTCATCTATTTCATCATGGCCTTGCCTTCTGAGGATGTCTTCACTTTGACTCTTCATTTGAGCTCTTATATTAGCTTTCTTTTCACTTCTTCATCAAGAATACTTGCACATTCACAAATACACAAAACCTTATAAGTAAAAACAAGATACTCTTTAGTCTCTTCACATGTTTTCTCTTCACATTATCTTCCATTTTTAAGTCTCCTTCATCTTCTCAACTTTATCTTCCTCACACTTCATTCCTTCACCATTCAAAGAACTTTCTAGTGCTTGTATTTCAGCCTCTAACTACTCTTTGCTCACATACAAAAACTGAAATTCAGATTTCACATATTATTCATCAAGTTTCTCTTCACAAATATATTCTTCCTTCATCATTTTTCTAATTTATTTTTCTTCTTTCTTGTTTTCCTTCTTTTCCATCATCCTTAGCTTTCTTTCTTCCTCTCTTATCCTCCTCCTCAACTGCATTTTCTTTCTTTTCTCCATGAGTGACTTTATGGGCCACTTCACTACCTTCTTCATCACTATTTATATGCCTTTTTTTCTGTCATCATCAATACTTCCATGCTGCTCCACATCTTCTCTCAATTTTCTTATCTCTTCCTCCATCCACACTCTTCTCTTTTCTTCTTGCTCTCTCTTTCTCTCTTCTTTCCTCTTTCTCTCTCTCATATCTTTCTCTTCCTCTCATTTCTTATGAACTCAAGAAAATTATTAACCAAATTCACTCTATCTTCATCCATTTTCCTCTTAGCAATTTTGTTTCACCTTTCTCAAGTCTCACCTAGGTTCTATTTCACACCTAGTCTTTTGACTTCTTCTTTTCTTCTCTATCTCCTCTACTTTCTTCACTATTCTCACTCTTAATTTTTATATTCTTTAAGGAGAAACCTATCACTTCATCCAACACAATTCAATAAGTCAAATTTCAGATTCAACAACTTCAATCAAGTCATCCACAACTCAAAACAACAAAACCAACTCATACAAATTCATCAAAACAACTATATACAAATGCCTATATCAAAAATGACTTCTTCTCTTACCAACAACTTATTTCAAATGCTTCGATATCATCCTCTAATACCAAAATGATCAATTCACCCTGCATACAATTCATCTATAACATCCACAATTCTTAAGAACCCTCAATTTCATCAATTTAATCCACTTAAAAACATTGAACTTGTCATTTGCACTAATAGGTGATTTTTGCTCTAAATACTAAAAATTCTTAACACACTTTTTCAAAGAATTGAATAAATTCTAACATTCTTGAAAACAACAAATATATCTTCTCTCATCACCAAACTAGTTTCATTACTTCAATTTGCATTTTTTTCCCTTTTTGACCTCATATGCCCTTAAGACCAAGTTTCATGCTCTAACCATGCATTCACTCTTACATAGCTTTCTAGGAGGTCTCACTAGGTTAATTAGTTCACATTTAACTATTCCAACTTTCCCCTAAAATATCAGCTCTCAACTCTTTATACAATTCCTTGTAGGTCTCTTTTTGTGTTTTGGTCTACAAACCCTCCATTAGGTCTAGTTTTAGCCTTTCTTAGCTCTCTAACCTCAATGTCTTGAACAACATGAAAATTTTCATGCAAAATTTATTTTATATCCTGATAATATTTATGTATATTGTGTTTTATAGAAATTTTTATGCCCTAGTTCCTCATACAACTCACCCAACAACACTTTCCTTTTTCTAGGCTTGTTTTAGCTAGGTCTCTCAAGAACCCAAAACTGAAAATTGACCATATATTTCTCCCAAGTTTTAATTGATCTCTAAAATTTTACAAACATATTTTTAGGGGTATAAATACTAAACATTCCAAATTTTATAAAAACCACTTGATAAAACTCAATTTATGAAGTTTTTAGAAATTTGTCCAAACAGGGACAGTCACAGGGCAGCAAACATTCAAAAAAATCCATAACTTGAGTTTTATTCACTTTTAGAACCTCATTTTACTTCAAAAATTTATGATTTGATGATCATAAAATTTCATCTTTATATTGTTTTGAGTGATTAAGCCTTCATCAACATGATTCACAAGATTTTTGGTGACTAGTTTCTTACACAAAATGAGAGTTTGAGAATGAGTTTTCTCTTTTAAGCTATCAAAACTTATAAATTTCCTATGAAAATTTATGAAACATTTAATAATTCCTCATATTACCTTCACAAAAAAATTCTACCTTTCTATCGAATATAATTCAAGTTAGGAATGTTTTTCCTCGCCCAAATCAAGATGAAATATGACTAACAATTGGCATACCTCCTTCATGCCCACTACCTATCCATATAGACCTGAAAAATCCTTTAAAAACATGTAAAAACAATAAATAATTTATTATAAACTATATTCATTCACACACAACACATACAAATGAGAAATCTTCATAAAAACAATTCCAAATGTTCATTCTCATCAAGCAACTATTCACAATTTTGCTAAGAAGAAGCCTTTATTTGATAAGACCATCAGATTACAAAGCTTCATGAGCCATCTAGGCTTTGATTCTAATATTTTATTCACTCCTCACTCTCCTTTCCTCTCACCAACCTTTCATTAACCTCTTCTCATTCGAATACATTACATTTTGATGAGGAAAATAGGTAGTTAGGGCTTAGACTACTAACTCAACTAAGATTAGACTAACTAGGTGGGGTTTAGGGTCTAGTTAGGATCTAGTGAGTGATTTTACAAGTGAACACATGTTTCATGACCCATTTTCTTCATTTATTACACCTATACTAACAACTAGATGACTAACATACTAACATGACAATTCAAATATTCAAACTATGGTTTTGGAGGGAAACTCTCAAAACCATTTATTACATGCTTAGAGAGTCCAAATGGACTTGAAACACCTCAAGGAAAACCAAATGGACTCAACACACCTAATTATCTATGAAATACCAAAATTTATCTATTTACATTGATGTTCCTGCATCAAGATCACTCAATAAGAGAACTATTTTTGTATGGGTATATGTTCACATCTATTTTCTTTCATTGAAATATGTTTTTTCAATGAATGTGAAATTGTTTATATACACATTTTGTAAGACCTAAATTTGATAAATGTGTGAAAATGGATTTTTGTTTACAATATATGTGTGTTGCATTCAATTTTAAGACCCCAAGAAGGAAAAGTTGTATAGGTGGTAACCTATTATATCACGACTTATTATGCAATGTAAATATTTCCTTGTTGAGAATATTGAAGATTAAGGAGAATTAAAAAACATATCAATGAGAGAGCTTCACTATATCCTAAAAGCAATGGACTGAAGTGGCTAATAAAATCCACCAAAAAGAAGGAAAAGACACTAAAAGTGTAGGAAGGTAATTTTGTGTAGATGGGAGTGAGTCATGAAATATCTTGTCACCTAGGTTTGTAGGTTCCATTTTGGGAGGAGTCGAGTCTACAAGACCTAAGAAATAAAGTAATTCCATACACGTAGAGGTATTCCATGAAAATTGAAAACATATCATCCTCCTATGATCATGGATCAAGGTGAGAATGTTTAAGTTCCTTCTATTGATGATTTTTCTCTTGAATATCTTGATGAGTTGCAAGAGGGTTGTTCTATATAGAATAGAGAAGAATTATTTTATGAGTGAAACAAACTTTTGGTGGACTAAAATATTTTAAGTAGGGAGGAATTATCTAGGAGGAACCCAGATAAAAAAACTTGGTATATAATCTTTCTTAAACTAATTTTGCACAAAAAAATGCTTGTCGAAAGTTTTCCAACGCATTTTGAATCGGGTAAATTTGACTTAATATGAAAAAATTATTTATGGCCCACTAAATCTAAAGGTAAATATGTAAAAAATATGCACAAGTATTGTGATGGAATCATCATGTTATCTGGACCTATAAAGGTGGAGCGATCGGACCTAAGACATATACTAAACATATGTTGACACATTCGAGATAGAAGTTGAATGGGTTTGTTTGGTGTTTGGCCTCTGGTCTTCGACAATAGAGTGTGGGGACCACAATATTTTCCAAATCAGGGCGGCCATAAAATGGTATGTTCCTATTTTTGAGTGAAAGGGGGACTCTACCACCATCCTTCAATATCCATTAGAAGAAATTTGTAATAAAAACATGCTCAAGGCCTTCCCACAATGTATATGGTGTTGGGGTTAAACCATATAACACTGTTGCACAAATGTATAATCAGATAAAACATACAAACAAAGAATTCAAAAATAACCAAAAGATAAAATAAACAAGAGAAATATAACACCAAATTTAACGTGGTTCACCCAATGTGGGCTACGTCCACCAAGAAACAACCAATATTATTATTCAGTGCTTCACAAAGGAAATACAATGAAGATTTGTTGTCTTCCAACACCTCACAGGGTGTTCAATGTTTTTCCCTCACTCAACTACTCTTTCTTGCTCACCAAGAAAACTTACATGCAAACAATTGCTATTTTCTTCCCTCATACCCTAATAGAATGCATAGATGCATATATATCTATTATGGGAAAATAATTATGCTTTTACAATCAATAAATCATCTTTAAAGTAATATATTTATTATATTTCTCGTTAAAGGACAAAAGCACCATCACATAGGTGATCGGTGCTAGTTAAATATGACTTGACGATGTTGGTCATGTCTGACCGATGCCGATTATACTCTACGACCGATGTCAATCATCCTCTTACTTGATGTCGGTTGCATTCAAAAAGTAGTAACATGTAAAAGAAAGTTTCTTGTGAAGAAATAGAGATCCATACTCAACAATCTCCCACTTGGATATCAATTTCTGCATTGTACTATACATCACCATCCTTGGTTCCTTTTCCTTGGCCCATTTCTTCCTCTTCAAGTCTTGGATTTAAAGACCAATAGAAGTGGAGTGAAGCTCCAACTTCTCCCTTACCAATGGCTTCTGTAGCATATCTGGAGGGTCCTCATCCATATGGATTTTCTCTAACTTCACTTCCCATCCTCCAACACCTGTCATATAAAGTGATACCTTAACTGAATGTGTTTCATTATTGAATTAAATGTTGAGTTCTTTTCCAGATGGATCATACTCTAACTATCACTGTAAAATGTGCAATCATTTTGTTCCTTTCCCAACTCTTCCATGAACCTACTCATCCATATCATCTCTTTGCTAGCTTTTGTAGTTGTAACATACTCTGCCTCTATAGTAGACAAAGCCACAACCTTATGCAATCTTGAAATCTAGCTAAATTGCATTCCACCTACTGTGAAAATATATCCAGTGGTTCTCCTCCTTCCATCCAAATCTCAAGCCATATCTGAATCAACATAGCCATGTAAAGAAGTATCTGACTCTTCGTAACATAACTCCATGCTAGATGTCCCTCTCAAATACCTGAGAATTCATTAGACTGCTTTCTAATGTTCTTTACCTAGATTAACCATAAACCTCCTCACAACTCCCACTTCCTTTACAATGTTTAGTCTAGTACAGACCATGGCATACATAAGACTTTTTACCACTGATTCATAGGGAACATGTTCCATGTACTCAACCTCCTCATGTGATGAAGGAAATTGATCTTTTCTTATTTTGAAGTGTCCAGCCATAGGTGTACTAATAGGTTTTGAATTCTACATGTTAAACCTTTCCAACATCTTATTTATATAAGCCTCCTGAGACAAATACAACTTATTTTTTCCTATCTTGGTGAATTTGCATGCCAAGGATTTTCTTTGTAGCTCCCAAATCCTTTATTGCAAATGTGTGAGATAACCTTTCTTTAAGTTTACTAATGTCCTTCATACTAGATCCTGTAATCAACATATCATCCACATATAGTAAAAAAATAACATAGCTCCCATTTTCAATCTTCTTAAAATAAACACAATGGTAAGATTCACATCTCATATAACCATGCTCATGCATAAAACTTACAAATCTCAAATACCATTTCCTTGAAGCTTGTTTGAGCCCATATAGACTCTTTTTCCATCTGCACACAAATTTCTCCTTACCCTTGACTTCGTAACTAAGCGAATGCTACATATAAATCACTTCCTCAAAATCACCATGATGAAAATTTATCTTAAAATCAAGTTGTTCTAAATGTAAATCTTCTATTGCAACCAAACTCAAAACAATATGAATAGAAGTCATCTTAACTACAAGAGAAAAAATCTCATCAAAGTTAATACCTAATTTTCTGTGTAAATCCCTTTACCACAAGCCTTTCCTTGTACCTTTTTAGTCCACCCTCTTCTTCCTTGATCTTGTAAACCCTTTTTTTTATAATGTTTTCTTACTTGCTAGTAACTTGACCAAATCCCATGTCTTATTTTGTTCTAGGGATTCCATCTCCTCATCCATGTTGAACTCTAACTACTCGTGGGTATCTACCTACATTCCTTCTTCAAAGCTTTACGGTTCACCACTATCATCAATAATAAAAAATAAAATGAAGGTAAAATGTCTTGTGAGGTCTGCTTACTCTTTGTGACCTTCTTAATGAGATCTAGGGTTTACGGGACTCATTCTATGCCCGTTGCACATTCATGTCAATCTATGTCATGGACCAGACGTCGGTCACCTATAATCGACCGTTGTTCTTTAACGACTAAGGTTCCTCTTTACTGTCAACCAAATGTGGTTTCCTTACGACATTAGTTCATGTAGTTGTCTTCTCGATCGATCCTGATCTCTGTCCATCAATGTTGGTCATCTTGACCAACATTAGTTTGTGTAGAGCCAACGTTTGTGTCTGCATGGATGTCTTTTTAGGTATGAAAGTTGATTTTCCTTCAAAATATCCTCAACTTGTTCATGTTTAGGCACCAAAACCTAATCCTTGTACATTTTTTTATTCCAATCAATGTCACAACTCCTAACAATCTTAGAATCTTCTAAATCCCAAAATTGATATCCGAAATCACCAGAGCCATAACCAATGAAAGTACATCTCTTAGATTTAGCATCCAACTTCCTCCTATTTTCTCTATCAACATGCACAAAAGCTTCGATCCAAAACTCGAAAAAAAAAAATCTATTTTTTTCTAGACCAAGCTTCTTCTGGTATTCCACCATCTAGTGTTGTTGAAAGTACATGGTTAATCAAGTACACTTTGTTGTATCCACTTCTTCTACTTAGAAATTCAAAGGCAAGTCGGTATGTATCCTCATGCTTCTAACATGTTCCATGGTTTTTCTGTTCATTCTTTCTACAACTCCATTTTCTTATGGAGTTCTAGGAACTATTATTTCTTGTTGTATTCCATTCACCGAATAATAATAATTGAAGGCCTTGTCTTTGTAATACTCACCACCATTGTCAGATCTAAGGCACTTCAATTTTAAGTTTGTTTCATTTTCTACAAGGGCTTTCCACCTTTTAAAAGTTTCAAAAATATCATATTTATGCTTAATACAATAGATCCATACCTTCCTTGTGGCATCGTCAATGAAAGTCACATAATATTAAGATCCTCCAATAAAAGCTACCCAAGAAGGTCCCCACACATCTGAGTGTACAAGCTCCAATTTATACTCCTCCTTTGTTGACCCAACCTTAAGAAATATCACTCTTTTCTACTTTCCAAATATGCAATGCTCACAAAATTCAAGATCTAATCTGTTTCAAATCTGATAACTTACCCTTAGCCTTTAAGATCTGCATTCCTTTTTCACTCATATGGCCTAGCCGATTATGCCACATGGTTGCATCTGAATCTATAGTAGATAGCATAGAAAAGGAATCAGTAAATATAGATAGATAGAAATAAATTTCCTACCTTCTTACCTCTTTCCGAACAAGATGTCCCTTGGTAACCTTCCAAGAATCAACTATGAATGTAACCACGCATCCAGATTCACCAAGTTTCCCTACAGATATTAGATTTATTTTGAGGCTTGGCACATGCCTCACATCTTTCAATACCCATGGATTTCCATTCTACAACTTTATATAAACATCACCTTTACCATTAATATTGCGTGGCTCATCATCTCCTAAATAAACTTGTTCAAAATCACCCTAAACATAATTTCTTAAGTAACCCTTATTAGGAGTAGCATGGAAAGAAGCTCCGGGATCTAAAAAAACCCAAGATTCTAATTTATTATCCAAGGAGAGAATAAGGGTATATTGTTTTACCTCACTTGCAATGTTTTCCTCTTTACCTTTTTCTAATGTTTTCTCTTTTTTCCTTAGACCAACACTCCTTTATGTGTCCTCTCTTTCCACAATTCCAACAAAGTAAATCTCTATACCTAGATCTAGATTTTCCATGTCTTGACTTTGATCTCCCATTCTTCTTGCTCTTAGATGATCTCTCCTTAGATATTCCCCTACTTACCATAGTTAAAACATTTCTAGATTATTCTTCTCCTAATATTTTCTTGTGTATTTCCTCATTAAGGATTACACAAACCACGTCATCAAATTCCAAACCATTAGAAGTAGTCATTGTATTACTAACAACCATTACCAAGTTATTCCAACTATCCAAAGAAAGAGCATAAGAATAAAATTACTTTCACTTCATCATCAAACATAATTTCTATTGATTTTAATTTATTTAAAATAGAGACCTAGATCATTCAAATGATTAGATATAGATCCACCTTCTTACATTTTAGAATTAAACAATTTTTTTCATCAAATAAACCTTATTTGTAGAACTAGGAGTTTCATACAAATGTTATAAAATTTTTATCAACTCTACCATGGTTTTTGCATCTATAAAATTCAAAGCCACAAATGTTGTCGAGTTCGGTATTTTAGATCCCGAGCCTTTTTGTCAAGAACCTTCTTGTCAAGAACCTTCCATTCTTCATCAGTCATCATGTTTAGATATCCATGCTCATCCAATGGTAAGTATAGATATTTCTTATACAAATAATCCTCCACCTGCATCTTCCATAGTTGATAATTATGACCGTCAAATTTCTCTACTTGGTATTTACTATCTTCTTCCATTGCTCTTGCTCCCACTCAATCATAAAAACCTCTGTGAGTAAATCCTGTCAACACACAAAACCTCCAAAACATCTCTGATACCAATTGTTAGGGTTAAACCATATAACAATGTTGCACATATCTATAATTAGATAAAGCATATAAACAATGAATGCAGAAATAACCAAAAGATGAAATAAATAAGAGAAATATAACACCAGATTTAACATGGTTCACCTAATGTGGGATATTTCCACCAAGAAACAACCAATAATATTATTCAGTTATTTACAGAGGAAATACAATGAAGATCTATTGCCTTCCAACACCTCACAGGTGTTCAATGTTTTCCCTCTCTCTCGACTACTTTTTCTTGATCACCAAGAAAACTTACATGCAAACAATTGCTATTTTCTTCTCACATACCCTCATACAATGCATACATGCATATATATCTATTATGGGAAACTAACTATGCTTTTACAATCAATAAATCATCTTTAAAGAAAGAGATTTATTCTATTTCTCGTTAAAGAACAAAATCACCATTTCATAGGTGACCGATGTCGGTCCTGCCTGATCGATGTCGGTCATGTCCTAACCAATGCCGGTTATACCCTAACCGATGTTAATCATCCCCTAACCGATGTCGGTCACTGTCAAAACCAATAACATGTAAAAGAAAGTTTCTTGTGAAGCAATTAAGCTCCATACTCAACATGTGTGTCTAAATCCCATTGATTTTTCATAGCTAAGTTTTTAGGAAAAATGGGATCTAATCAAGTCTTTAATATAAAAATTAAATGACCTTCCACTTTGTCTAACACACCATTCCAAAACAACCAAGCCCAAGTCAAGAACCAAAATACTAAAGGTGTATCAAACATCAAATGGTCTAATGACCAGTTCACAAGGTGTGAAGGAAGGAATTTAAACCCATTTTATTGCATTTCCCAATGAATGTGGGATATTTCAAGACATGGCACTTAAAGCCACCAACATGGAATTTCATCCAAGATCTATTCCAATGCATAGAAAAACCAACAATGCAAAACATGATTTATAACATGAATCATCTTATAAAGAAAAGGCTATTCAAATACCACATTTGTTATCTATGTGAAGTATGTGGGATTATTAACCCACATAAGACAAAAGGATAAAAGTTTAGGGCATGGATAAGGGGATTCTAACCCATAAGATTTTGCTAGAAAAATAGCTCGTTGACTAATGGACCACAACCTTTGTAAACATTGTAAAAAGCTAAAATTTATATTTAAATGGAATTTTTAAAGTGTCATATAGAGAGGGTAATTAAGGAAACAAGTTTATTGTATTTTTCTATAGGACTAGAAAATTAGAGGTAAAGGTCTTTGTTCGGACCTCCTAGATAGTACAAAGAACATTTAACCTCGTATTGGGAGAAGTAGTCCCGTATTGGAATAAAATTTATATTAAAAATTATATTTTGCATCATTTTAATCAATTGATTCATACTTTGGTGGACCCAGAGACATAGTCCCGATTGGAGAAAACTTTGTTATCAATTTTTAATTATTATTCTCTACTTTTATTCATTCTACTTGTTTATCGGTTAATAATTCATTTTTATTAATTAAGCCATTTTTTCATTTATTTATAGAAAACTAATGGAAACCGAGAAAAACAAGTTAAGTATTCAAAATTGGTGAAAAAGTGAGCATTTTCATAAACTAACCATTTTGGATCAAGTTTGGAATCATATTTTAGATTTAAATATTGGCTTTAAATAATTTAAGGAAAATGATGAATTTGTTTTAAATACCCATTTCTAGATCACACATGATCCACTATATATACTTGGGAAAGTTACTTGATGTAATTAGGTGATAGTCCAAATATTTTATGGATATCACTTCACATTCATTTAATATGCATGCTAATTTTTTTATGATAATTATTAGAAATGTAAAATAATGGATTTCAAATAAATAAATAGATTATTAATTTTAATTTGAAATTGACATATAAAGTTATTAAATTAAATTATAATATTTTTAGATATTTGGTATAATATAAACGTTATGTTAGAAAAAAATCATTGAAAACTTAAATTAGAAAAAATTAATACATCAAAGAACTAAAATTTATATAAATCAATCACACTTTTAGAAAATAGTTTGTGTCCTTCTTTACTATTCCCCTTTCCAAATATTATAAAAACAAATTCTACACTAATCAATTCAAAGACCTAGAAACACCAAATTGAATATTATGTGAGCATTAAAACACTATTTTGAAACACGTTAAAAAAAAAAGTATTGCAAAAAAAGTGATGGAAATGACTCGATGAGAAAGCTTGCAATTGTGTATAAAATGAGTTACAACTTGCATAATTCCAAAAATAATCTTCAATTTTCAAATTTTTAACAAAATTAAAAATATGTTTTCTATAGTCTAATCTATATTTATAAGAAATAAAACAAATATAAATCAAAGAAAACCGACTACAAATCAAAACCAAGAGAAGAAATATAAAAGATAATAAAATAAAATAATATAGAATAAACTCAAACAAAACTAATAAAAGGAAAAATTGATATAAGTTTTTATTTGATAAATGAGATATTCAATGTTTATATTACTAATAATATTTTAATACATTTCTATTATTTTTTAATTTATTTATACTTCACTTTCATTTATTTTAATCGTCATGAATCTCAAAATTTGAAAATATGTAATATCTAATTTATAAACTATTATAAACTTAATATGATGTAATTTATAAAAGTATATATATCTAGATTTTAGATATACAATGTGTGTGTAATAGGCGGTGGGCTATCTTGGGTAATCCTTGAACCTACCTATAGAGTCCAACATAAAAAAATTCAAACTATTTATGTTCCATCTATTACCTCTTATGGCCATACGACATCTACAATGTTTCCCTATAAGGGATATACAATTGGTGTCGCCTCCTAGAGCTGACCAGACTTACTTCTCAACTCACTCTCTTAGCTCAATGGCCAATATAGACCTCTCTTCTTAGAGCCTCTGTCTAACTCAACGATCATGCTCGTGCTTCCACAACCAAGTTTTCCCACATTTCCCAACTTGGTGGTCTTATTTTCCTTTTATAGCCACATGTACGAACCTTTCCTACTTCTCTCCCTTATGATTTAGATCCCCCATCTTTCCTACTTGGGATTTAAATTTGAACTAAAATAATTAACGATCTTATCCGTCTGAACCCACTTTTGGCTTTGTTGGTGGGGAAAAAGTTTTGTGTTGTGAGACAAAGCCAATAGTTCGGGGAAAACAATCCCTTTCTTTTAATGGGGAAGTTCCATTATTCAAATGAAAATTGATACCACTATTTAAAAATGTACAACTACAAAAATATTGTGTGAGAACACCAACTTCATTGTGCAAGAATTATGGGACTGAATAAAGAGGAGGAGTTTAGAACAAGAAGAAGCTTGGGAGGGAATGAAAGGAGGGAGGGAACAACACCAACTTTAGATAAGAAGAAAGTAGATTTTATCCTACCATTGCATGTTAAATGAATATTTTAGGATGTATACATTCCCACATTACAAAAATCATCCTCATAAATCTGATATCTATCAGCAAAAAGTCTAACGATCTTTGATAGAGAAGAGTGAATAAATTTTTCATAGTTCTATAGTATGTAAATGACATAGAATAAGACTAGAATAGAGAGGAAAGGAGATAGAAGGAGAAATTATTTTGTATTCAATGATTTATTTCTCCTATATCAAATGTATTGGCATCCAACCCTTCTGATTAAAAATGAATCCTTTTAAAGGATCATTTGGCCCAAAAGTAGTTATTTTAATTACTTATTTCTTTATATTTATCATAAACTTGATTTAAAATACATTTGGTTTTGTAAAAATAAACTATTTTGACATTATATTATAATTACTCAAGTTCTAAACTTTGATAATCATATCCTCTTGGAAAAAATTAAAATTTATTGAGAAAATTTACATACGAGTCTTCAAATTGTAGAATAGGGGTGGAAGCTTTGACAATTTTATTAATGTTAAGGAAATTATCAATTACAATGAATGTGATATGATTCTTATAGGAATTGAACAACCATGTGTAAAGAAATGAGATGTTTCAACAATGTAACAATAAACATATACTGTGCTCATATAATTACAAATATATTGTTTGAACCATATAACAACCCAAATAATGAAAAACAACATGTTATGGGAATACTATTCCCAAATACAATTAAAATATGGTTTATAACAACTTACCACAATTTAATAATTAAATTACCTATGCTAAATTAACCTAGGTAAACTATGTTTACCCTAACATTCCCCCATTAATTTTGCATTGCCTCAAGGGATGAAGAGAAGAATTCTCTGGAAAACTCAAATACATTGCGTGCAAGTGAATTTGTGAAGATATCTACTCGTTGTTTAGTTGTTGGTAAAAAATGAAGTTGTATATTGTGTTTCAAGACATGCTTGTGTATGAAATGTAATGTACCTCAATGTGATTTGTTCTTTCATGAAAAACTAGATTGCAAACAAGTTTGAGAACACCTTCATTGTCTACATAAAGGTGGTTGGTTTGTCCTATGGTATTCCAAGTCCTTCAAGTATGTGACGTAGCCATATTTCTTCGCAAACAGGTTCACCTATAGCATGATATTTAGCTTCAGAGAAGAGTGAGAAAAAAAGCGGTGTTTCTTTCTTCCCCATGATATTGGTTCGGATCCCATAAAGAATACAAACCACGAAGTGTATTTTCTAACATCAATGTTTCTTGCATGATCTGAATTTGAATATCTAGTCAAGAATAATTTTGATCATTCTTCTTATATTCAAGACCATGATCCATTATTCCCTTAAGATATCTCATGATTATCCTTGCTTTCTTCTAATGATAAACTTGAGGTTCTTGCATGAACGTGGATAGATAGTTCACCTGCAAAGCTGATATATTATCTTAGTGTAGGTCGGGTAAATGAGACTCACAATCAACTATCGATAGAGAGTTGCACTTACCACAAGAGGTAGATTTGAATGAGATAATTGCAATCTATTCTCCATAGGTGTAGCAATAGGTGTGTAATCCATCATCCTAAATTACTTTAGCACTATCTTGGTATACTTCAACCGAGAAAATAAATATGTGATTCTCTTTTTCCATAATTCCATTCCAAGACAATAGTGCATCAACCTGAGATCTTTCATGTTGAACAATCGATTAAGATCTTTCTTTGTTGCATCGAACATCCTCGCTGAACTACCAGTGATGACTAGATTGTCGACCTAAACAACCAAAATCACAATCTCCCCCCTTAATTTTTGAGGTAGATATTGGGATTGTAAGGATTTCTAACAAATCCATGTTGTATGAGATGTTCATCAATTTTGATGTACCAAGCCCGGGGTGCCTGTTTAAGGCCATACAAATATTTCTTGAGTATGCATACCTTTTCTTCTTGACCAAATACAACATATCCCTCAGGTTGAGTCATGTAGACTTCTTCTTATAAATATTCATTCAGAAAGGAAATTTTTACGTCCATCGATGGAATTTCCAACCAAACTATGTAGCTAGATCAAAGATCATTTTGATCTTACCTATGGGAGAAAATGTCTCCTCATAGTTTATGCCTTATTTTTATGTGCACCCTTTTTGTTACCAATATTTATTGATACTTTTCTATGGTACCATCTACTTTGTACTTTGTTTTGAATATCCATCTGAATAAATGGATTTCTTCCTTGTGGAAGATTGATAAGTTTTCAAGTATTTTTCATCACTAATTGATACTCAAGCATCCAGGGAATCTTTCTAAGATTTTGACTATAGGGATTTCTAGACTATAGAGGGCTCTTCAAATTCAATAACTCAACTCATTAAAGAAAATTTTACTTCTTCTCATCCTTTACTATGAGTCCTTGGTCCAGTGGTGGATGTATCCAGAGAACCATCCAATTTCACATCTCGTAACATGTTTGTATACCACTTGGGAATACATTGAATTTCTCCCATGGGTCATGGTTCTATCTGATCATCACCATCATCCCCATCATCAATTTCATCATTTGTGGGAATATCAACTTCTAGTTTTACAATAGGTGAAAAATCTACATCATGTGAGTCCGGAGGAGTCTCTTCTTCCTTCTTCTCAAAAAACTCAACATATCTGCTAATGTATACTTTCCTGGTCTTCGGATCCATCAATCATGCACCCAGAGTCTCTTCACCGTATCCAATGAAGACAAGTTTTTTTATTTCATATCTAACTTATTTTTATTTTGATTGGGTATATGCATGCTTTCTTTGCACCAAAATACTCTAAGGTGTGCAACAAATAGTTTCCACTTTGACCATGATTCATATGGTGTTATTCCATCAAGAGCAAGTGTGGGAACTTTGTTCAAAAATAAACTCGATGTATTTGCTATTCGCCCAAAATGTCCTCGCTAGTCAAGAATCATCGATCACGCATCACACCATTTCCATGATAATATGATTTCTTCCAACCACACCATTCTCTTTGTGGTGTGTGGAGGAGGCATTTGTGGATGAATCCCATGATCTTGTAGGTAGGATTTTAACTCATCACTGGTGAATTCCCCCTCGATCTAAGTGGAGAGTTCTGATGTGATGACTAGTTTCATTCTCAATAGCCACTTTGAACTTCTTGAAATTTTCAAAAGCTTCACTTTTCTTACGAAGACGATATATCCACATTTTTCTTGAATAGTAATCAACACAAAGCATGAAGTACTAAAATCCATAATGACTCGGTTGTATCGGACCACAAAGATCTGTACAAACTAGATAAAGCTTATCATGAGCTCGATAAGTATTCTTCTAGAATGAAGTTCTAAGTTATTTTCCTAGTAGGCGGTGAGGACACTTATCTCGTATCCTTCTGGAGAGATGGAAATCCTTTTACCATGTTATATTGGTGAAGTGTTTTGAGATATTTGAAACTGATATGACCAAGTCTATGATGCCACAAATATGCAGAGGTATAATTCTTAGCAATAACTACTCCGATCATATCTATGGACAATATCAAGTGGGAACATGTGTCCCACATAGAGGATTTTGTAACTATTTTTGAGCTCGTGATTTGTCTCGAATTAAACACATTTTCTTGTCGATTGACTATCAAAATCAATTTTTAAATTTTGATCTAGGAGTTGACTGAATGATAGCAGATTCTTTCTCAACTCAGGGACATATAGTACATATGATAATCTACAATTGCATGAACCAAGAGGAAGATAAATGTTCCCAATCCCCTATACTATGTATAAAGAATCATCACCTAATGAAACATGTTTTTTCAAAGGTGTGTCCCTCATTGTGGTAAACCAATATACGTGGTGTGTTATGTGTCGAGTGGCTTCCAAATCAACATACCAAACATCACTAGATGACATGGAAGGTTCACTTAATCGAGTAGTGTACAAGAATTCTTCATTATCTTAATGTTCTTCTTGCTCAACTATACTTCCTTGTTGATGGGGTTTTATTCGCCAATTCCCGTTCTTCTACCCTTGATTATAGTTAGAATGTATATTATAAGATTGTTGATTTTGAGGTCTAGAGTTGTTTGATGAACCTTTATTATAGGTTTTGAACCAATAATATTTTAAATCATGTCTTGTCTTGCAAATAGAACATTGATGCTTATTCTTATTTTGTTTGTCCCCATGTTGATGTTGTGTTTGGGAATTTTGAGAGGAATGAGATTTTCCTTTTCCTTTTCCTTTCCATTTCTAATGAGAAGATAGTGCATACTCCTCTTCATCATCTTTATTGTACATTGCTTCCTCTTGTTGCAGTAGATTTACCAGCTTGTCAAAACTTACTGTCTGATCCAAAAATTTGGTGTCATCACAAAAAATTGATATGAAGGAGGGTGTGCTCTCAGAACAATGGTAACAAGTGCTTCATCAGTGACCTCCTCTCCTAGGGCTAGAAGTGAAGCCCTTAATTCTGTAACTCTTCTTAAGAAACCTTTTATTTTCTCATTTTGTTTAAACTTTAGTGTTTGTGACTAACTCTACAAATTTAGTATTGCATTCTTGTTCTTGGCCTCGTACAGTATGCTCAACTTATCCCACGCTTCTTTGACTGATTTAGCATCACGAATGTGGGGTTGCACATCATCGGACACTACAAACAAGATTATTAGCTTGGCCTTCTAATTAGATCTATAAAATTTTCTCTGTTGTGTTGTATTAGTTGTTGATATGGTGATAGTACCATTCAAAACATTCCAAATCTATTCAAACTCAAGTTGTGTCTTGATTTTTGTATTCCATGATGCATATTTATTTCCTCTTATTAGTTGTGAATATGGAAGAAATAATTTGGGGCCTTGGTGCCCATTTTTCGAAACAACGAAAAAATGGTAAGGCTCTTTCCACTCCAAGTATATGCTCTCCCAATCTATATACCGTCAATCCGATATACTAAGAATTTCTATATATGCACCCTTCCGATATACCCATTGGTACGTGGAAGAATCTCACCCTTTCTAAATACTCAGCAATACGTGAAAGAGGTGATAACGTACATGAAAGAATCTGATATGTGGTACCAAGATAGTACTAAAAGGAATCTACATGATTATTAACACTGGTTCAAAGATATATCCTCATACACGTGCGTAACTTTTCTATATACTCGGATAATTTCTCACCAGATTTAAGATGAGCAATCTATTATCCAATTTTTCACACATGAAAAAATTTGACAATGGGGTCCCATTACAATTAAAGTATGACATTGCTCCCTATTGTCACCAAATCACTGCACCCCCGAATGGCCTGAAAATGAATCACAATATTCGGTGTGATTGGGACACATGGGATCACCTCTCAAGCTGTGGGACTTGGGCTCGAGGTGAACCTCTGGAGAAGGTTGACTTCCTTTCCTAAACTGAATGCTTTACTACTCTTAGTGTAATAAAATGACCATCTAATCCTAAGCTAACATCTTCATGAGTTTTAAGGAAAGAGACTTTACATAACTGAAACTATACTAAGGGTGGTGATGCACCAAATTAAGGGTTGTCTAATATTTGGAAGGGTTAATGTGGGAGGGATGCTTGCATCACTAACCACCTTCACCTATCACCACTCGAAAGGGTACAAAATACCACAAACCAGGAGCATATGTTCCTTTGTTAAACTTGAGCATACATAAGGATAGATCAAATTGGATTCAACACACAATTAATTTATCATGAGGAAACCACACATGCATATGTCAAACATCTATTTCTGCAACTAGGGATAATGATGACATAACTTAATACGAAGGAAAATAAGGTTTTCACAACTGACATAAAATATAGTCGCATTATTCCTTCACAACATGAAATAGATAACCTAAAATAAAGGTAAGATAATCATTCACACTAAGGAATTATAAATTCACAAAGTAATCATTGATTAACCATTCAACACAATAAATCAAATTTCCAATAGTAAGGTGTAACTTTGAATATAATTAAAAGGTTTCTTAGAAATCTCTAAAGCACTCTTCCAAGCTTGAAGAACGACTCCTACCAAAAACAATATATATACTAACTTGAAGCGTTTAACTATTTATAAGTTCCTCGATTGAGCCAATATATTTAGGCCCTTAACTAACATTTGACTAAAAATAGACATGTCATTAAATTAAGGGAATATTCTCCCATGAAAATAGAAATTTTTTTGTAGGGGTTTGACTCAGTCAATCCTGAAACTTTGACCGATCCGGATCTTGGATTTTTCCTTTCATGGCCGCTCAGCTTTGGCCTGGTTTAGCTACACCTTCCCCTCCTGCAAGTTTCTATTGTTCTCCTTCCCACATGGCCATTCGGTGCTTATACTCAATCAATCACTTGATAATTCCCTAAATTTCTTCATCTCCAAGCCCATATGCGTAGTGATTCACTACATCTGCTATCTTGATCTCCTTTGTGATCTTGGCTGGCACTCTTCGAAGCTTATTCGTAACCTTCTTCAGCCTCCCTATAAAATTTTCACGCAAGACCAATCAGTCAATGGAGTCACTATTGAAAGTTTTGGTGACCTCATTGTCACGCTTCACCAAATCCTTGAAATTTTCCTTAATTTGATCTTTAGGAAGAGCATCGATGTTTTCATTGAAGAATTTGTAATTAGCAATATCAAATTCTTCTGAGATGTCATTTAGAGCATCCATGATTTCCACTCATTTCTCCTCCAATTTCTTGATTAAATCCTATAATACTTGGCACCAGAATTCCATGGCCTTTTGGTATTCAAATAATTTTGAGGCATCATCGATCACCTCTTCCTGAAGAAGCAAGTTAGGGTCTTCTTCTCTGATCTCACTCCATGTTGCCAAATTTAAATTTAGATTATTATTATCTTCAGAAAAGGCCTCATCCATTTTGTAAATAGCAATCTTCCCAACCTGCAGATCATTATATATTTTGATAGCCTCCTTGATTAAGGGATTAGCTTCCTATAAAATTCTCTCCATCCATCCACTCATTGATCTCCCTTTCTGGCCTAGCTTCTCAAGCTCATGATAAGAAATATCATCGATTGTAGATGAAATCGTCATAGTCACAGTAGTTGGGACTTCAGTAGGTGGAGTGGGTTGGGTTACTTTACGCAGTAGTGCAGTGAGCTGCTCGACCTTAGATTTGAGTTCATCTTTGGTGGCCTTATCTTTGTCATATTTTTCCAAAAGAGCCCCAAGGGCAGTGTGCACATATTTCTTGGCTCCTTCATGAGTGGCCTTTCCCAATGAGAATTTTGAGATCTGATAGTCTACAGCTGATTGTTTCTTTAGTTTTCCCCTCAACGGGGGTGGCAACTTCTATCACCCGTTCTCCAGATGGGTTAACTGTCAGACTTGACACAGTTCTTGGTCTCTTGGCCTATCTCTTGGGCATATGTTCCAATATGCTGAGATCTATAACATCTCCCAGAGGAACCTTCTTCTTTTTCTTGGGAGTTTTCCTAAACAACCATTCAGTATGGTTAAAGATGATGAAGATGGAGCATTAGATCCAATACCTAAAACATTTGTTAAAACAAGGTCACTAGAACCACCGGCTGGTATTTGAGTAGAAGTGGTCATGATGGATGGAGTGGATGTAAGGAAAACCATATGAGTTGATAGAATGATGCTAGGGGATATTATTGAAGAAAACGGAAGTGTTAAGGGAAGTGAAGAGGAAATGGGTGACCCAATATTTTCCCCAGCTGATAGAACTGGAAGCAATGAGAACACTTGGGCCATAAAAGGGGATGGGAAGGAAGAAATGATTGTGGAAGTGGAAGGAATTAATATTGGAAGTGACAATGGAGGAGGAAGAAGATGTGATGGATCTTGGGAGATACTAGGGGAGTCACTAACTTCAACTACTTCTATCACAAGTTCTGGGATACATAACCTTAGGAATAGGCGCCTTAGAAAAAGAAGAACCTCCAACAACAAATGAAATCTTCATTAGAATTGTAGGAGCCTTTTGAGTCGAACTGTTTCCCTTTACTCGGGTGTTGATTGGTTAGTATTTGGTGGGGCCTTGATATTTTTAGGTTGTTCTAATCCCTTGGGTGAAATTCCTAAGGTAACCAACCAACTGTAAGTTCTCTACAGAATGGGCCCCGCCCTCTCCTTTGTATTGCAAGCATTCCTCTACATACCAATCAATCCATGATAATGGTTGATTGGAAATATTATCATTTTTGTATGCCACATCTAAAACCTCATCATTATCTTGTGCCTCCTTTGGGACATCGGCCAAGCCAAACTGCCGAACCTCATCCAAGGTCAACCTCTCATAATCTCTTTGTCGCACGATATATTCATCCCGACAATGAATCTAGATATCTTCCAATTAGGGCACGTGGGCACTGGACCGACCTGTTTCACCAAATTTACCCCAATAATTGAAATTAGTTCATGGATGAAAGGTTTGCAAAGTCACTTTGGCCAATTCTGCATCCACATTTTTGGCCTTATGAATATTTGGGCAAGTGTATCTGCCAATTGAAATAGGGAAATGCATTCCCGATTTTTGGTGCTTGTTTTGAATTTAATGATAATCCAAAATTGTCAAACTAATTCCAGTAGATCCCATTTATCAGTGGGGCACCTTGACAATTTGTTTGGGGCGGATATAAAACCGGAACCTAAATGTAAGTGAATGTAGGGAACTACAAATAGATGGCTCCCCACTCACACACCTCTTTGAAGGCTTCATCAAAAATCCTTCGGTTGTATAACTCTTTGTCAAAATGGTAGAGGATAACTGCAAAGAAGGCATCATTGACCCTTCAAAATGCTTGCTTCCTTCACTCAGTGTGAGCTGTGGATAGAAATCATAAATTTGGGAAGTCTTTGCGAACACCTCTAGTATTCAAACCAACAAAATCTCCCATAGTAGCAACAGCATACACCAAAAAGGATGTCATGTAGAAAGTCTTTGTAGCTAACACCTTGCTCAATTGATAGAAAATGGAGCTACTAATATGCTCCCCCCATCGGATAAACTCATTGTTCTTCTTGATGGTAGCGATGTACAAAAACATCCATTCCTTTCCAGAAGGGAGACCTGAAACTCTGCTTAGTAGCACAATAAGATCACTGACCTCCTGAATAAAATCTGACCGATGCATAGTTTTGGGTAATTTGGCAAAGCTTTTGGCCAGATAAGTTTTCATCATGATTTTTGAGCATACTTCCTCTTCCTTGTCCCAATGTTCCACTGCTAACTCTGGCAAAATTGTGGCGTAATCTTGAACGTCAAGAAGTTTGAGTAGATCTTCGAAGAAGTCTGGGTCCAAACGGATTACTACCTTATCATCATTATCTCTGACTAATAAAAATTCTTTGTCAAACTAGGCTGTTACAGCTAAAACAAACTCTAGGAAATGCATGAATGTGGGAAAACTAGAAACAAGCGCAAGCCCAATGTCGTAGATGGCCTGCATCCATGATTTGTTGTTTGGATCCTTTATTCTTTCCCAGAAATTTAGAAAATCAATTTTTCGTAGGTTGGTGTCTCCTATATTCCCTAAGTAGGAGGACAGACAGGAGTGAGGAGAAACCCCAAGAAATGAGTACTTCATCTTTTCTTTTCCCTTTGAAGTGGAAGTAGACATCAAGCCCTATGTTTTGGAAGTTGAAGTTGAAGAAATATCGAAAATAAAACCTTTGAAGTCCCGAACTGAATTTTTTCTGAAAATAAATGTCGAAGCCAAAAGTTAAAAGAAATCTCCAAAATAATTCTCTGAATCCAAAAGTTCCAAAAGGAATCTCTGAAAGTTTTATCTCGAAAGAATTCTTCAAAAGTTTCTCCGAAAATGAGGGAAAGAATTTTTGCGAACAATGTTAATTCCCAAACCCCAAAATAAGAATGTTGAGGAAAAATATGGGAAACTCAAGAGGATCATTCAAACAACTCTAAATACCTAAAGAAAACTTGAAATGCAAAACATGGTGAACAAAGGGTTTTTATTTGAAAGATACATAGAGGGAGACCAAAGAGAAAACAAATGAGAAGGAAACAAAATAAAATACCTTAAACCAAAAATAAAATAAACAAATCACCATACCTTGAAAAGGACATCGTAAAGTACAAGAAACAAAATGTCAGAGAAAATGTGTCATGTAAAAATGATGAGTAAAAAACGAGTTTAAATAGAAAACCCGATATTAATGGCAGAAATTTGATCTGTACGAGGTTGGTGAAAAATTAAATGCATGAAGGATTTTGAAAGTCTGAAACCCGAAAGCTGAAATTCTGAAAATTCAGAATTTCAGGGCTTTCAGACTTCAGAGATTGGGAGACGAAGAATGCAAATTGTAAATGATATTTCGAAACTCAAAGCCTGAAATTCTAAAAATTCATAATTTCAAACTTTCGGACTTCGAAAGTTTGAAAGTAAAAATCTTTAAAATGACTTGAAGAATTAAGAAACTCGAAAGCCCGAAAGTTTGAAATTTTGGACTTTAAGAATTTGGAAGTCTGAAAGATATTTAAACAAAATGGGGCCAAAAGTTCTGAAACCGAAATCCCGAAAGGTTGAAAATTCAGACTTCCAGGATTCAGACTTCGAACTCGAGTTAAGAAATGCCAATTTGTTGAATGAAAATTTCCAAACCTCAAAAGCCCGAAAGTCTAAAATTTTGGACTTTTTGGGATTTCAGGCTTTAGAGATTTGGAACCAAATTTCAAACCCACGCCATTTAAACTCCGAAATAGAAAATCTCTGAAATCTGAAAGTCCTGAAATTTTCAGAATTTTGGGACTTGGAGAATTTTCGAAACATTATGCAGAATCCCTCCATACAAAGGATTTAAAAAAATTCTTGACTACTTTCAACCTCTACTTCTCAAGGTAGATTAAAACATTAAAATTCCAAGGGACTCACATTTTGTCATCATAGAGATAACACGATTAAAATAATTAATAATTTTCATAGGTGAGCTCACCTAGCATTGAATGATTTCAAATGATCTCAACTCGATGATAACTCGGTGTTAGCTCGGTTGAGAACTCGATTGTTTATCATTGGAGCTCAACTCGATGGGTCGGTTGAGCCCAACATTTAAAAGAGTCTGGTATAGTAAAGAAAATACCAAAAATTTTCAAAAAAATGAGAGGATTTTATAAAATAGGCCAAAGGCCATCGAGAAAATTTTAACCCACCGAGTAGCATGGTGAGCTACTCGATGAGTCAGCCAGTCGTCGGGAAGGCATTAAGTCAAAATGGGAGATCATTTCAAGGATTTGAGCTCAATATCTAGCTATAATAGTTAAAAAGCATCATGACATAGCTTGGTCTAGAGGTCGGTTACCAAGTCTACAGGTTCTGAGGGTTGAATTTCTAAGAATGCAGATTTTTTTGATGAATAGGCCATACCATGATGGTGAGATAATCCTTGGATTTCTAGACTCAATATTTCCACTATATGGGGATCATGAGGAACATTGCCATGTGGAATTTGATTGATGGAAAACTAAGACAAGGGTTCCACGTCGGGAAAATTAGGAAAGCGACAAGATAGGAGCCCTTTCTCGAGCTAGTATGAGTTTCAAGAATACATGGTAACTCATCCTCATGACATGAGATGAATTTTGACTCATAAAAATGTCTAGGCACATCTGTAGGTAACACCGAGTCATCAGGAAATCATTTCGAGTAAGGTGGGTGGTGTTTTACGTGGAAATTACAAATTCCTTTTGACTAGGTCATGAGTGGTTGGGGTGATACCAGGTTAGTTTCAAGTGATTCGATGTGGAAGATTTGGCATTAAGACAAAACATGGAGCCTCAATGTAGTAAGTTTCAAGTAGGGGCTGAAGTAATCGGCGGTGAGGTTACACTCAGAGCTCATAGAGGGATGTTGAGTTCCATCGTTTGCATGTAGAGCTCGAAAGATATGGCTTGAGGTACTGAGCTCACAGGTGAGCTTAGAAGATGACATGAAGAGTGTGAATGTAACTTTTCCAAGTTTGGTGTTGGGAGCCCATCGTTAGGAAACATTCAAATGCAAGAGATGTCGACACCGAGGATCTTAGTCATAGAGATGGATCCATGTTACTCACAATGACGTAGCAATCGGAGGAAAGTCATTGAAAGCTCATGATTAAGTTTGTGGACCTCGATGGACTCTACGGTTTTGGTGAGCTTATATAAATACCAAGTCATGTGGGAATTCGTAGCGTAGATTTTATATGGTGATGAGTCGGGTTAATTTAAGGTCTTTCTCAAATGAATATAGGCTCATGAATTAGGTCAGATGACACGATCATTAGTCGATTTGAAAAATGAGTCGGTCAATCTCGAGCTCGGTGATTGGAGGGGCTCGAAATCGAGTCGTAGGGGCCTCGAATAAAACAATGCATATTAGGACTTGACTAGTGTGTAAAATTCATGGATCAAGCTCACTCACATTGGTGAGTTTAGTAAATACTAAGTTGGCTCCATTGATTGGAATGACAAGCTCAAGAGAAACGAGCCATATAAGACATGGATAATGCCACAAGTTCTAGCTTGGTCGATTCATGGGTGGAGAGCTCGATTACATGCGGTGAGGATCTCATACGAGGATATTGAACCGAGCTCGTGAATGTAAGTTGAACTCACCTCTACAAAGGTGATGCGTGATAGGGCTTGGTGATGAGAGACTTGTTTTAGGAAATACCTCAATGAGGAAGAAGCTCAGTCACTTGACGGTCACACCATTTAGTTTAACTGAGCTCAATACGGAGGTAGAACTTGACTAGCGAGCAAGGGAGTTTTGTGATGGCTCGACTTCACCTCTGGCTCGACAAGGAGGAACTCATGGAGTAACTCGACGCTGAACTCATGAAATTCAATGCACATGGGAAGGGAATCTCACCAAGGACCGGGAAGGTCAAGCGGTGGGTTCAACACAACTCGAGTCGATGGTGGGTTCAACACAACACGAGTTGGTAGTAAGCTCAAGGTGATGGTGTGGAGATCTTGGTAAATATTGTGGATTGATTTGGCATTGAGATTATTCCAAAGTTAGAAGCTTGCTCATGGCGGTGGAGAATGAAACATGCTCGAGTCAAAGATGCAAAACTCATGAGTGAGCTCGATGACAAATTTTTCTCTATAACACTCCTACTCAAAGGTGAGGACAATTATGATTTCCCTTGATGGAGGAGCTTGGTTTGTTTGATAGGGTGCTTGGTGTACGAGCTCATCGGTGGTAGGTGTTGATCTCGGTGATGACCTCAATACGAAGTTACAACTCAAAGATGATGTGGTCAAGGAATAACTCATATCCAAGTTTGAGGGAGCTCGATCAAAGTGGGAAAAAAAAGTGAGCTCATAGGAGATGGAGCTTGGTAGAAGTAGATTCAATGAGTTCACTCGGTTTGGAATTAGTGAAGAGATTACACAAGGGGTTCATCTCATCAAGTTGGAGATATGCAAAGTGAGTTGGCCAGGGAAAACAGGGAGAGCGGGTGGGTCGAGCTACATTAAGGATTGTCAATGCGTGTAGATAGAGGAGCTCAATTCGTGATTGGAGCTCGGTTGCAGTGATGTAGATAGAGTTTGATGGAAGAGCTGATCGCCTAACTCGGTGAGTTAGCTCGGCGAGCCAACCACTGAGTTTGTCTATTTTTGGCCTTTTCCTCATGATTTCCCTTCACTACAAACCAATCAATGCAGGGTCCCACAATATATTTTAATTTTAAAAAAAAATCTTTAAAAAACATTATTAATAATATTTATTATTATTATTTAAATATTCTTTTAATAAATTGAGAGGATTAAGTCAATTGGGCATTAATGCCACATGATGGAAGCTTCTCAAGAGGTTCAACCAACTTTGTAGTAAATGATCTATCATGTACCTTTAATTTAGGAAGTAATTTATTGCTTTTCCACTTCTTTCTAACATATTTTTTCTATAAATGTAAGTAGGAAGCTCATTCCAATGTGTTGGACAAATTAGACTTCTAAGACAAATGTATAGTTTTCAAGAAACCTCCTTCTTCTTAAGTTTATTGTGTATGTTGAGGGAACTTTCAAGCCTCTTCTCGAGGTGTAATGAAATGGTATACACAGATTTGCACAATAATAATACTTTCTTGATATTCAAAGTATAAGATATTACAAATAAATAGGAGAAATTGATCCTATTTTCTAGGAGGTTGTTCTAACAACACTCCTCACATTTCTTATTTATGTGAATTTGGTTTAACAACCAAATCACATTCAAATAACTATATGAGTTGTTATTACAACTCATTTACTCCACATTATTATATTTACTAGTATGTAAATATAATTAACACATCTAAATAATGTGAGCACTAACCAAGTATTCCTAACATTCCCCCCCTTAGTGCAAACATGGGAGACAAATAATCACACTTCCTTCTACAAATACGTCTTGCCCGTGCGTGCTCATGATCTGGATGGTTTTTTGTGGATAACAAACCTCAATATGGATGGTTTTACAGGATAGCCAACAACCTCAACAGGGATGGTTTTACAGGACAACCAACAACCTCAATATCATGATGTTGCTTTTCCTTGTGCTTTTATCTGTCCACTATGCTTTTCCTTCAGGGAATTATGTAGGAAACACTGCTCACTGATAACAAATATGAAAAGAAAAATGGAACATCGAGACCATGTTCCCCCCCTTAATGTGAACATTTCACTTATTCAAGCCATAACAAGAACACTGAAAAAGAATCATGTTGCACACAATTGAAATCAATCGCAACTCAAAAGAAAGAAAACTCACATACACATTATCACCACAGCTTCGTGCGGCCCCGTCATTGGTGACTGAAGAGAGGTTGTTGAATGATGTCTAGCCTCCTGTGCCTCCATCCTCCAGTTTCATGCTGCTAGCTCAGCTAGATTTGATCATGGAGCTCAAATGCATATCAAAGGACATCGATTCCACCGATAGTGCATCTAGTTGAAATGCAGGCACTTTTTTTTTTTAACAATTTTACGACTCTTTGAACTATTTACAATGACATGACTAGACTTGAAATGAGATGAAAAATTGATTGACTCTTTACGAATGACACCCTAATAACAAATTTTATAATAAATATAATGAATTTTCACAAAATACGAGACACAATTAAACGATTGAAAAACCAATTAAATATTGGTTTTTATAAGACATGAAAGGACTTAGACAAATTTAATGGGCAATAGAACTTAATTTTGATAACTAAGACCAACTATAAACTATTATTGACTCAATCTTAAATACATGACAAATGATAACATTAAAGTTATCCATTTTGAATCGACCTTTTATATTGTATAACTAAACATTACTAAGATATTAAAGGACTCCCAATCAATAAAACATATTCACAGCTTTGAATACCTTATTGTATAATTTATTGATTCCACTCGCTAGATGGCTACACGTGCACATGGACTGGAGGACAATATATACTATCTAGCTTTAAACCATCTGAATACTTCTTCACAATACTACCGTAGAGAATGATCATCCCCAGTACTAACTGCATTCACAAGGAGATTATTCGACCAACATATTGCATGTGACTACCATGCAGGTTGAATAGGACAAATTAGATCTACATGTAGAAAGATGACATGCATGAACTGAGGCCATGGATTTTACTGATTTGATCAACGCAAAAATCTTGTATAGATTGCCACCTTTATATCTTTGAATGAATTACCAATCCCAACTCAGATGTTTTTTTATAGTATTGCAATCAAAACAAATCTTATTTTCAAACTGCAAGTTTCAAATATTTAAGACTTCAATATGTGGGTCGTCTCCAGAAAGAGAATAATGCGCATCTATACTTGGACGAGCTTGAAAATTCAATGTAAATATCTCAATGAATAGGCGGTGGTGAATTAATAAATACCCATATCTGTCAAATGTGCATAGGTGTTTGAGGTCCACCGTCCAACTAATAATGCTTTTCAGGCTGACTCTTCAATAAAAATATATACGCAGGTTTGAGCCTCAAGGATGATATAATTCCTTGGACAAAATCACTTTTCCCTTCGTACTTAGATCCTCCTCGGCTGGGCGATGTGATTTCTGAGATCACAGTTCTTATAACTCGCAAACTATGTATATCTTAAAATGACAGTCCGTAATGCTCAAACGGATTCCAATGCTTTTACAATGCAAACTAAGTCTAACATGCACCTTCAGGTAATGACTAAATGATAAAATTCAATTTTCCATACACGGGACAGGAAAAATACTAACCACCCCTTCAATCAATTTACACTTCCATCACATACAGAGAATCAAACTGCTCTGATACCAAATGAAATGGTATAGATAGATTTTCACAATAATAATACTTTCTTGATATTCAAACGTACAAGATATTACAAATAAATAGGAGAAATTGATCCTATTTTCTAGGAGGTTGTTCTAACAACACTCCTAACATTTCTTATTTACGTGAATTTGGTTTAACAACCAAATCACATTCAAATAACTATATGAGTTGTTATTACAACTCATTTACTCCACATTATTATATTTACTAGTATGTAAATATAATTAACACATCTAAATAATGTGAGCACTAACCAAGTATTCCTAACATGTAATGGCAACTATTACCTCTTATGAATGTAGGATGCATTGTGCATGTTGTTGAAGTAATAAAAGTGTGTGTTTTGTGACTAATCTTGGTCCTTTCATCCTTCTATACTTCTTTGTGCCTTTCTTATGCCTCCAGGTACACTGTGCAAGTTTAAGTTTCTATTACAGGTTATCAAAGTTCTGTGCTTATCAAGTGGTGGAGTATTACATGCGGTCAAGTTGTGGTGCTTTTTCACCCATTTCAAGTTCATCCTTCTTCACTGGAATACTGATGTGCCATTATCTTATTGAAGTTTAACAAAGGGAATGCATGCTTCTTAGTTTGTGGTCTACTGTTTACCCTCTCTAAGTTGCAGTAGGTGAAGTTGTCTTATGGTGCACAACACCCTCTTCAAGTTAACCCTTCCCGAGTCTAGAAATACCCTTTATTTGGTGCATCACCATCCATAGTATAGTTTCATTTCTTACAAATCTCTTTCCTAAAACCCATGAAAATGTTAGCATAGGACTAGATAACCATTTTTTACACTAGGAGTAGTACAACACTTAGTTTGGTAAGAGGAAGTCATCCTTCTCTAGAGGTTCACCTAAACCCCAAGTCCCACAACTTGAGAGGTGATCCCATGTTTCGTAATCACACCAAACATCTTCTTCACATTTTGGCCATTTGGAGGGTGGAACGATTTGATGGAAAAGTTTTCAAGCACATGCGGTGGGACCAAGAGTCGGTACTTCTCTTCATCAAGGTACCTATCGAATCTATATCTCTCTCACGGATTTCAAATCTCTATGTGTTAACTTATGCAAAGAATTCAGACAAGAGATTCTTCAAAGAAAGGAAATTATCAACATATCAAACTATCCTTGTCTCCTCCAAGGAGAAGGAGAAGAGGCATCTCAACATCACTCGTTGTAGTATCACCTCGTAGGGGTCATTCAAATCCTCCTTACGGAAAGTCTCCTCCACCCAAGAACAATCAACCTCTCATTGCTATGGCGAGGAACCATGTTTTTCCCCCTTTCAATGCAAATAGTCCTCTTCAGTTGGCACAACATGACCTTATACCTGTTGCGGCACTCAAAATTTTACCCTTCTACATAGGGGAAACTCACGTTACTCTAGTGGAACATATTCTTGATGTGGTCAGCATATTTTCAGTACATAACATCATGGAGGAAAATGTTGTGGTTAGACTTTTTGCCACTTCTTTCAAGGGAAAAGCAATTCAATGGTTTTGACGATTAAGTTTTGGTACTATAACCACTTGGGACAAGTTAGGAGAAAATATCTATAAGCAATTTGAAGACAAGAGTGATCACCTATCCCTTTTGGAACATCTCACTACCATAAAGAGAGCTCCCCAAGAATACATGAGTGATTTCAACTTCCGATTCCATATGGCTTGGAATAGGATTCCAACACTCATAAATCCTTCTTCAAATAATGCATTCTTGTACTATTTGTGATCCTTGAATAGTGATGTAGCAATTATGATCTAGTCCATGGGAGGGACTACACTACCTAATGCCTACAAAGTTGCCATAAGAGTGGAGAATTCCTTGATTCATGTTGGGAAGATAGCTCCATGACTGCTAATTTTGTTGCCTCCAAATCTTATGAATAACCATCCTACCATTGCTCCTATTCTAGTAGCCTCCAAGAGACCAGCTCAATCTATCTCTGCCTCTTGAAATTATCTATTTGAATTCAAGTCATTGCTGCAAAATTTTGGGAACAAGCTCATTGCACTCTTGAAGAGATAACAATTTCAATATAATCGTCCATAACAGCCACAAAATCAGCAGTATCAAGCTAAATGTTCTCCTTTTCAATGGAAAAATTAGCCACAAAATCAAGCTACAAATCAAGCTACGAATGTCAAGCCTTTGAACTTTTGGAACCCTCTTGCTGCTAGCTCATCTAGAGTCACAATACCTATCCATAATAATCTAGTTCAAGACTACGAATGGTGTTATCCTTGTTCTCAACCCCAGAATCAAAATAATTTTCCCAATGGAGTTCTTAGTCAGGCCCTTATGGTTCAAAGCATATCTGCCCCTTGAGCCAATAGAAAACTCATCTACGTAGGAAATAACATATCAACCGTAGGCACCTAAAGAAACCACTTTGTCAAATTTACAAATAGAATATTTTTGTGAGTTGAATAAAGATTCCTCATTAGTGGCGGAAAAAACTCGTTCTAAAAAGAGAGAAATGGAACCTCAAACTTCCAAAGATGATTAAGCATCCACTTCATAGTCTCAACCACAAGTGACGATTGATAAATATATGAGAAAGAAACCACTAGAAACACCTACTAGCCAAGATGCAAGGAAAGAAGGTTCTTCAGGCATCACGATACCCAACAAGCACTTTCCAAAAGAGGATTCTAATGCAAAAATAAGTGTCGGAAAAATTTGGATCGATTCCCTTCAGAATAGTAGAACAGATGAAGAAGACCAACCTGAGTGTTACCATGTGGGATGCACTCTCAATTCCTTCTCAAATAAATTTGTTGCGAGAGGCTTTGAATAGTTTTGGTACAACCAACGGATCATCGGGTCATGGAACAACAACCGCTACAAGTTTATGTCAAACAGAAGGGAAAAGTATTCCTAAGGAAAAAAACCACCACCATTATATATTTCCCTAATCATTGGTGACCACTTGGTACATAATTGCATGATTGATTCTTGTGCCAGTAGCTCGGTCATGCCCAAAAAATTACAGATGTAATAGGCATATAATATACACCAGTTACAAGAGGAGTTGTTCAGTTGGATGGAACAACTATTAAAACTATTAGAGTTATCAAAGGACTTCAACTTACCATCGATGCATGCCTGAGTTTTTCATTGACCTAAGACATATCATTCATTGATCTCCCTCCTCTATTTTCCATTTGCCTATCATGATATTTCACTGTCAACATGGGTAGTTATCTGTCGGCCGATTCGTCACATATGATTCTCAAGACTTGATACGGAACAAAAATAACTATAAAGGTGGAACCAATCTTCCATAATCATGTAAAACCCTACACTGCTAGTCCTATAAATGGGTATTATACAATCAATGATCTAGAAGAAGAAGATGTTGATCATGAACCAACCACTCTTGTTGAAGAATTCCTAATACTATGTAGGATGGAGTGAATGGATATCATCAGTACAATCCTTACACTAATGTTTTGGCATAGGAAGAAGTTGGTTTGTTGTTATTAGACAAGATGGGATTGGGTACATACTACATTCACAAAGAAGGTATGATCATACCACAACTAGTCAAAACACAAAACAATTCTGAAGGACTGTGGAAATTATTCTTCGATGGTTTGAGGAGTAAGAATGGATCCAGTGTTAGTGTCATGCTAATTTCTCTAGAGGGAGATAAGTACTTCTCATATTTTTGGTTGTAATTCAGTTTCACTAACAATGTTGTTGAATACGAGGCCCTTGTGCAAGGAATTCAGCTAGCTCAAAAGAAGGGAATCAAAGCCCTGACTATTTTTGGAGACAGTGAGTTAGTTGTTCATCAAGTGATGACACATAGTGTATCCAAATATTATCTTTTAAGATCATACACGAACCAAATATTGGACTTGATTGAAGATTTTGAAGCTTTTGGGATCCATGTAGTTCCTAGAAATCAAAACCAAGATGTTGATAGGATTGCTACAATTGGCTCACATTACTACATACCTGTTGATATCATGAAAGAAGGGCGATTTTTTTCAAAATTGTGGTTTGACCTATAGTCCCCGATAATGTGAATAGATGGCAAGTGTTGATAGTCACAAACAAATTGTCCTTTTCCTACAAGAAGAGGCGAGTTTGCTAAAAAAATAAGATAAGTTGCAAGAATCATATGGTGATCAAATCATAAAATTGAAAAGTAAAAAGATAACAAAAGGATTAGTTACTTTGGAATCCATCTTTAATTCAGATGATCAAGCCAAAATACAAAGCTCTAACATGGTGGTCAAAGAAGAATATTTTGAGGAAGTCGAGGTAGTCAATGAAAAGGTTCTGAAGATTGGAAAAGTATGTACTTCAAGAAGAGAAAGAAGATTTCATCAAACTTTGTCAAGAGTATCATGACATTTTTGTGGAGCTAAAAATACCTATGTGGTTTTGATCCAGGTCTAGCAAAACATACCATCAAATTGGATCCTAATGCCACATCAATTCATGAGAAGCGAGGCTAATTAATCCCAAAATTGAGCCGCTAATGAGAAAGGAGCTAACCAAACTCATCAAGGCCTGTATAATTTTTCCTATCAAGAATTCCTCTTGGGTAGCCAATTTGGTCCCCGAAGGAAATAAGAATGGAGAGATTTGGTTATGTGTGGACTTCATGGATTTGAACCGTGCCTTGTTGAAATACCATTATCCTCTTCCATCAATGGAGAAAATCCTTCAAATAGTGACAAGAGCTCAAATATTTTATTTTCTCGATGAATATTCGGGTTACAATCAAATTCTAGTTTAAGAATTAGATCAATTCAAAACGAATTTCATTACCAAGTGGGGCACACGCATGCTTATAAAAAATGCCATTTGGATTGTCCAATCTTTAGGACTACTTTCTAAAGATACATGGAGATGGAATTTAATGGACTAATAAATGATATCATTTTGGTTTACCTTGATGATATAATTGTATACTCTAAGCATGCATAAGACCATATCATGCATCTAAGGAAGGTTTTCTGAATATGTAGGGAATTTTGGGTTTCACTTAATCCCAAGAAATGAATTTTTATAGTGCATGAGGGAAAGTTGTTGGGGCATGTTATTTCAGCGGAAGGAATTTCTATCGATCCAACCAGATCCATTTGATTATGTCCTTATCTCTCCCAAGTCACAAGAAGGGTCTCCAAATTTTTTGGGAACCATAAATTTCATGCGAAGATTCATCCCTCAATTTGTAACATTGGCTAAATCACTAAAACCATGCTAAAGAAAAATATGCCATTCTCATGGACAAAGGAAGGAAGGGAGATCTTGAATCCATCAAAATGGCCATTTCTCAAGCTCCCACACTGGTGAACCCTAGGTTTGATAAATATTTTATTCTTTATGCTTTTGCAGGTCAAGAGAGCATTTTAGGTATCCTCACCTAGAAAAATGACAATATGATGGAGCAACCAATTGCTTTCTTCATTCAATCCCTCAAATACTATGAGCTTAAATATTCATTCGTTTAAAAACAATTCTTTATGGTTATTCAAGATTTGAAGAAATTCAAGCACATGTTGTCCAACAAAATTCATCTATGGTGTCTCATCCCATTGGTAAGGAATTTTTGCTGAACAAAGAGATGAACGAAAAGTATGTTGGATGGATCACAAAGGTGATGGAGTATGATGTGCATATCAAAGTTACAAAACTTTTCGAGGTAAGGGTTTATGTCAACAACTTGCTGCAGACATGGAATCAAAAGGTGATGAGGAGCGATGCTCCTAAACATTGATGAGAGTGATGATCAAGTTGACTAGTTATCCAAAATGAAGAGTTTCCTTTTCTTAGGAGTATATCCTATGAACATGGATAAAAATCAAAGATGGACTTTCCATATTTAGTCTATTCCATATGTTTTGGTAGATAATGTTCTCTTTCAAAAGGATTTGAATGGTGTTCTCCTTCGGTGTATGGGACCGGAACAGGTAAGTAAGATACTAGAAGAGTTTCACAATGGCCTATCTAGAGGAAATTATTCTACATGAAAAAATGCTACCAAGATCATGTGAGTCGATTATTATTGGTTGGATTTGTTCAAAGATGCCCATCTCTGGGTAAGGAAGTGTAAGGAATGTTCCTTTTTCTTGAAAAATAGAATTTGGTAACTCTTCCACTGCATCCAATTCAAGTGGACCAACCCTTTGTTCAATGGGGATTGGATTTCATTAGAATGATTAATCCTCCATCCAGTGATGGACATAAATGATTCCTTACTACAACGGACTATTTTACTCGTTAGACCAAGGTAGTAGCATTGAAGGAGAGAAATGAGAAGGCATTTCTTGATTTCTTGAAAGGTATAATGATAAGGTTTAGTGCTCCATTTATAGAAATTTCATAAAATGCAATGGATTTCCTTCATCTGAAGTTGAGTGAATGGGATATTAAGAATGGGGTCTATCTCAAGACTTCATCCAATTACTATCCGTAAGGAAACGGATTGGCTGAGTTTAGCACCAAAAACTCACAAGGATTATCAAGCACACAATGGATACTAATAGGAGGACTTATCATACACAACTTAAGACTACCTTATGGGTAGATCGAATCACACCTAAAAGGGCCATTGGGAATTCTCCTTTCATGCTTATATATGGAAGGGAAGAAAAACTTCCACTCTCCTTGGAGTTACCTTCTTTGGACTTAGCTCATCAACTTGAAGTTATGGAGAGTAATCCTTTGACTGAGAGGTTTACTAAGCTCATTGAATTAGAAGAAGTTTGGAATAAGGCCATAAAGACTTTGGAGCAACATCAAGCTTAGGTTAAGAAATATTTTGACAAGAATTTTCAAGAGGGATATTTAGTTCTCAAATGGGATGAAGATAGATCCAAACCAAGAAAACATGCCAAGTTTGATGCTCTCTGGAGTGGGCCATACATCATCATGAGTTGCAAAGGGTGAATTCATTTCATCTATCCAGGATCAATGGAGAAGAATTTCCCATTCATGTGAATGGGATACATCTCAAAGATTTCTTTTGAGATCATTCCACCCCCTGTATAGTTTAGTTAGGTGTTTTCCTCCAAGTTCTTAGGCACATTATTGTGTGTTGTTATTCTTTTTCTTTCCTTTTTGTTGTGTTTTTGTGTTGTTCTTCACACAGTTTCATCATTGGAATTTTTCAAGGAGAAGGAAGTTTTAAAGTTTCAAGGAGAGTTTAATAATGTTACTTTAGTCAAAATTTCAAGTGTGCCATAGATGCTAAGTATTCATCAGATGCATTATACTTCATTCTTAGCATTCCAGGGAGGTCCAAGATCGGAAATGCTTAAGAAAACTTCAGGATGTGTCGATCATCTTTAAATTATCTTCAAAATTCCATAATTTCTCCATACCCAATTGATGGATTAAGGCTACTAGAATCATGCTTAGAAGGAAATCATCCCCGAGAGGTCGCCAAAAATGTTATCCAATTTTGTACACATGACAAAATTGGACAATGGGTTCCCATTACAATCAAAGTACAATGTTTTTCCCATGGACTCGTGTTCGGTCATCACGAGAGATAACACGATTAAAATAATTAATAATTTGCATAGGTGAGCTCACCTAGCATTGAACAAGGTCAAATTGAGCTCAACTTGGTGATAACTCGGTGTTAGCTTGGTTGAGAACTCGGTCATTTATCATTGGAGCTCATCTCAATGAGTCGGAAAATCCCAACATTAAAAAGATTTGGTCTAGTCAAGAAAATATGGGAAAGTTTCCAAAAATGGGAGGATTTTACAAAATAGGCCAAGGGCCATCGAGCAAAAACTTAGCTCGCCAAGTACTTCGGTGAGATGGCTAGGTCGGGAAGGTATTGAATCAAAATGGGAGCTCGGTTCAAGGAGTTGAGCTCAATATCGAGCTATAATAGTTAAAAAGCATCATGACATAGCTTGGTCTAGAGGTCGGTTCTGCCGAGTTTGCGGAGTTACGAGGGTTGAATTTCCAAGAATGTGGATTTTTGTGATGAATAGGCCATGCCATGATGGTGAGATGATCCTTGGGTTCCGAGACTCAAGATTTCCACTATACGGGGATCGTGAGGAACATTTCCATGTGGAATTTGATTGATGGAAAACCAAGACAAGGGTTCCACATCAGGGAAAATTAGGAAAGTGACAAGATGGGAGCCCTTCTCGGCTAGTGTGAGTTTCAAGAATACGTGGTGAGTCATCCTCATGACACGAGATGAAGTTTGACTCATGAAAATGTTGAGGCACGTCTGCAAGTGACACCGAGTCATTGGACAATCATTAGAGAAAGGTGGGTGGGGTTTTATGAGGAAATTCCAAATTCCTTTTGATTGGGTCATGAGTGGTTGGTGTGATACCAAATTAGTTGCAAGAGATTTGTTGTGGAAGATTTAGCATTAAGGAAAAACATGGAGCATCAATGTAGTAAGTTGCGAGTGTGGGCTGAAGTACTCGACGGTGAGGTTGCACTCGAGCTCGAAGAGGGATGTTAAGTTCCATCATTTACATGTGGAGCTTGGTAGATATGGCTCGAGTACCGAGTTCACGAAAAGCTCGAAAGGGACGAAATGATGAGTGTGACTGTAACTTTACCAAGTTCGGTGTTAGGAGCCCATCGTTAGGAAATGTTAGAACACAAGAGAGGTCGGACACCAAGTAGCTCAATCATAGAGATGGCTCCATGTTACTCATAGTACCCGGTGGTCGGAGGAAATTCATGGAAATCTCAAGATTAAGTTTACAGAGCTCGATGGAATCTAAGGTGTTGGCGAGCTTGCATAAAGACTGAGTTGTGTGGGCATTCATAGCATCGAATTAATATGGTGACAATTTCGGTTCATTTAGGGGCTTTCTCAAATGAATGTAGGCTCGTGAATTAGGTCAGGACAATGGACTCATTGGTCACTATTCAAAATCTGAGTTACGTCAATCTCGAGCTTGGTGAGTGAAGGGGCTCGAAATCAAGTCACAGGGGCCTTAACTAATCCAACCCATATTAGGACTCAACTAGTGTGGACAATTCATGGATCAAGCATGCTCACCATGGTGAGTTTAGTTAAGACCGAGTTGGCTAAATTGATTGATTGGAATGGAAAGCTCATGAGCGATGAGCCAGATAAGACATGGAAAATGTGGTGAGTTCTAGCTTGGTCGACTCATGGGTGGAGAGCTCGGTTGCATCACGGGGATGATCTTGTGCTAAGGAGATTGAACCGAGGCTTCACAAATACACGCATAACTCACCTCTCAAGTGATGCATGATAGGGCTCGGTGGTGAGAGACTCGTTTCAGGAAAGAGCTCAATGAGAAAGAAGCTCGGTCAATGATCCACGAAATTTAGTACAAACCAATCTCAATACATGAGGTAACGTGATGAGCAAGCGAGGATTCTGATCTCGTCGATGACGAAATCATAGAGTAACTCAATGCTTAACTCATGAAAGTCAATACACATGGGAAGGGAAGCTCACCAAGGACCGGAAAATTGGTAGTGGGTTGATACAATGTGATTCGGTGGTGGGTTCAACACAACGCAAGTTGGCGGTGGGTTGACATGAGGTGAGTAAGCAGTGAGCTCAAGGTGATGATGTGGAGAGCTTAGAAAATTTTTGTATTGATTCGGTGTTGAGCTCGTTCTGAGCTATGATATCACACACGGTGGTGGAGAATGTGACATGCTCGAGTCAAGGATGTAGAACTCATGAGTGAGCTCGATGAGGCATTTGTCTCTAGAAAACTTGGCTCGCCATCACGGTGGATCTCAGTGAGAAGAAGTTTGATTTCCCTCGATGGAGGATCCCAATTTCTTCTTTAGGGTTCTTAGTTTAGGAGCTCATCAATGGTAGGTGTTGACCTTGGTGGTGACCTCAATGAGAAGTTAGAACTTGAGAATGATGGGGTCGAGGAATAACTCAGTTCCAAGGTGAGGGAGCTCAGTCACAGTGGGAGAAATGGAAGCGAGCTCGCGGGAGATAGATTTTGGTGGGAGTATTCTAAGCCGAGTTCACTTAGTTTGGAATAACACAGAGAGCTCGCACATGGGTCGTCCCATCAAGTTAGAGATATCTGCAAAGGGAGTTGGTGGTGCTATATAGATCAGATCAAATCCATATAGATGGGAGGGGAGGGGATCTGTTTGGCATGACTACCATATATCTATATCCTTCGCTCCCGATGGGAGGCCCTATATATATCTTTGGGAAGGTTTCTCTAACCGCCTATAATAACACCATGTCTATATATACCATCTATAGAATCTAGGGTAGGGTTGTTTGCCCCCCTATATATAGATCCCACCCACCATATCTCATATCTGGGGCCTCACTTCACTATTGGGCGGGCGATGTGTTGTGTCCTTGACGGCGAGATCTATATCTATTGGGAAGAATCCGTCTCTGGGACAGAATTTGAACAGTTATCTCAAATCACAAGCCATACGAAAGTTGTCCCCCTTTCATGGAAATCTACCTATCGCAAAGATGCACGGAGGGACAGAACGAGCTTCATATATACCTTTCTCACTCAATCCAGAAACGAGATCGAGTTCCAAATAGAGAGAGGGCCACCCATATGTCTAGATAGGCCTTCCTCGATCGAATAAAGTGAGTTGAGTTGGGGGTCGATTATGTAGATGGCCCTATCTAGCCCTATCTAGATATGGTAGGGGAGGCCATATCTATATATAGGCCAGATAGAGAGAGAGGGTGACATAAGAGTTGATACACCGACCCATATCTATAGATAGACCTCGATACACTTTCCCCTCTATTATTAATACTCGATACACCGAGTACATAAGATATAGTGATAGTTAGATAGGCTTTGATACACCACCCCTCTATTCTTAATTAATATAGATGGGATAGGCGGGCATAGATAAGAGAGCCGAGTAGCATGAGATGAGGCGAGACGAGATATGTCATGTCCTGTCTTTTCCTTTCTATGTCATGTGTGTTCGTCGATCAATCTATAGGTCATATAGAATTGATTAGACCTATAAGGACGGGGCCGGGGTGGGGGCTCTCTAGTTTTGGAGTTGGAAAGAGTTGGGGAAATTTTTATAACACTTTGGAAGGGAGGCCCCCATTATGTGCCCTAACTCTACTTTATACTCTAGGGGAGGTTCCAATCTCTCTCTATCCATCTATGTCAGCCATGCCATGCTCAGTAGGGGGATGAGTTGCGCATTGAGATCGATCAATGCATGCGAATAGAGGGAGCTCGATTCCTAATTGGAGCTTGGTTGCGGTGATGTAGATAGAGTTTGATGGAAGAGCTAATTGCCCAACTTTCGTATAGTTGGCTCGATGAGCCAACCACCGAGTTGGGCTATTTTTAGCCTTTTACTCATGATTTCC